>CM041777.1:184961222-185561222 GCA_023374045.1 Limonium bicolor | reverse complement strand
AATATAAATATAACCTATAGTTATATATGTTTCAAATTTCCGAACAGACCCCAAATCTGTTCTAAATTATTTTTCAACCCACCAACATTTTATAATCACAATTTGACCCAATTTATAACATATAGTTTTATAATATCATTAAAACGATATATTATACACTTATTTTATTAAATACTCTTAAATTATTCTAAAAATCACCAAATTTCACCAAAGGGTTATAAATATTATTCCTAACCTCTAAACTCTCGGTTTTTACATTTCCACCCCATTTTCTTTTCCAAAGTATATTAATGACATAATAACTATATATTATACATATATAACTTATTTTAATTTAAAATTCAACCCAATAAAATCCTAAAAATTCCTAATAGCCCATGGGTGTTTAAAATACCATTTTACACCCTTAACTTTCGATAATCTCCATACATACCCCATATGTTATAAAAATGTTACAATTAAATACTTATCTTATTCTATAACCTTAAATAAATTATTTAACTTGTCAAACTTGGTCAAAACCTACCCTTTGGTCAAGGTTGACCTCCTTAATATAGCCTTGACCATTACTTTCTTTATTTACGGTCTTAACCCCTAATTTTCCAGAATTTACAAATTAACCCTAAAACTTTATAAGATCTTATAATTTTTATTTTAAATCCTTTTAACACCTAATTTTCGGCTTTATCATTATCTAGCCCCTAAATTTGATTTAATTATAGTTTAACCCCATATACTTTGCGATAATGTTTATTTATTATCTAAAACCTAATTTAAACTTAATATACATAAATAAAATGGCCTAAAGTACATGGCCTTATTACAAACATTAGCTTATAAAACAAATTACACATAAATGCCCCAAAATACCTATAACTCTTGGCCTTACCATATAATTTCCAATAATTACCAATCTTCCACACAAAGTCTTAATTTGACCTTTATGTTACTTAATAACTTAGATAAATTTACTAAGTCATTTCCTTAACCACCTAAGGTCAAAATCAGACCACTTAAGCTATGTTCACTCACGGCAATTATATACATAAGCTTAAACATATAGTAATATATCAAAGTTGAGTTTTAAGTGATTTGTACCTTGATTTAGCAAGGGTAAGGCCTTGTTTGGCCTCGGCACCTTAGGGAAAATTTCTCCACAACTTGATTAACATGTTTTTATACAGCAAACAAGACATGATTAGACTCCAAGCATGAGCTAACCATGGGAAATGTTTTAATGCATAAGTTCAAGGTGAAAATTACCTTAGAATGCAAGGATACCTAGGGCTGTTTACGCCTCCAAACTGAAGCAAAAGAAAGGTTTTACAATACCATCTAAAGCACGGAAAGAAAACCGGTAATAACAAGGGTGAACAAGGTGTATTTTCCATTACTTAAACTAGCCAAGATGTGGTCTTTGGCTTAGATCTAGCTCCTCCTTTAAGATGTGGGTTTCTCCACTGATTTTATATGAAGATAACAAGATAATGAGCTAGGAAAACTAAGGAATGCAACTGGTAATGAAGAGGCCGAAGAGAATCATGCTTAAAGCATGTTTTTACCTTAAATGATCAAGCTTAGAAATTCCCTCCTTCTTCCATTGTTTCAGCCGAGAGTACCCCTTCTTTTAACCTCCAAAACACACTACATACATGGATGGAAATGGCTAAAGCTTAGCTCAATGGAAAGAGGAAAGAAAAGTGAAGAGAATGGACATAAACTTGCTTTGGAAGCTTACCTAGATCAAGAGATCTCACCAGCTGGTTTGGTTTCTCCTTACGGTCAAGGAGGAGCAGAAGGGAGGATGAAGAGCAGTTCTTACGGTTGGGAACAATGTTCATAGGATCGCGATCTGGATCATAGGATCGTACGATCCTACGATCCCACCTCATATTTACTATTTAGATCGGTGCTAGACTCGGAATTTGGTAGGATCGTGGTAGGATCGGGTAGGATCGGTGGGATCGTTCAGAATCGTGATCCAGCACCGATCCCACCATCTTACATTTTACAACATACAAATATATAAAAGGGAAAATTCACAATATACCCCTGTTTTCTTTCGTAATTCATAATATACCCCTGTGATTTTCGTAATTCAACTTTAAACATGCTTAAATGTTGTCCAAAATTGATGAAACTTTACATGGACGATGCTAAAGTGTTATATTTTGGTCCAATATCAAATTTGAAGTTTTTTATGCTCACATGTGACCTGTGGGACCCAATGAATATGTGACTGTTCATTGGGTCCCACAGGTCACATGTGAGCTTAAAAAACTTCAAATTTGATATTGGACCAAAATATAACACTTTTGCATTGTCCATGTAAAGTTTCATCAATTTTGGACAACATTTAAGCATGTTTAAAGTTGAATTACTAAAACCACAGGGGTATATTATGAATTACGAAAGAAAACAGGGGTATCTCGTGAATTTTCCCTATATAAAAAAAACATAAAATGAGCTTTATCTTATTCACTGATATCACCTCACGTCCTCACTTAATGACTTAACTCGTATTTCCTAAATTATAACCCTAACTTCTTCAATCTTCCTCTTCATTCAACCACAACAGCTTTAATCCTCTTCATTCAACCACCAAAGTGAATATCAACTTCAATCCTCTTCATTTTACCAGCAAAGCGAAGCAGCACAACAACTTCAATCCTCTTCGTTCAACTAGAAAAGAGAACAACAACACAACTTTAATCCAAAATCGAATAGTAGCACATCAGCTTCAATCTTCCTCTTCATTGAACCAAAAAACAGCAGCGAACAACAACACAACAGCGAACGATTGATTTCTTTTTAACAACTATTTTTTTATCAAACTAAATGTTAATCAATATCTAGCATATTATAGTGGCATAATTGACCAGAATCAATTTGGCTACTATCTCATTATAATTTAGTGTTACTGCTACAGTTTTTTCTTTTGACTATCATGTTGCAAAGACACTAGCATTACAATAGTGTATGTCAATCGTAGTGGCAAAATACTGGATTGAAATGCTTATTTGAAATCTCGTAAAGCTAGTGGTTACATAATAATTACTTAATTTGTTTTTATTATCTTCTAGTATAGAGCTAGTTGTGGGACTTTTAAGTTTTGAAGCTGGCAATCAACAATGTTAAATTCTGGTTGGAGCTAGACCTAGAGGTTGTGTTGTAGGTAGAAGAAAAATTGCTCCTAGTAATAGATCAGATCCAGGACGGGAACAAGGTATTGAGGCTGATCGTGCTACTGAAAAAGTAAAGTGCATGTACATGTATTGGAACATTGTGTGTAGGGGGTATTTTTTGGCTGAAACATCATCTCGTTGGCACCAACACGGATGTTGAAGCATATTTGACAGTCCCAGCTAATTGATATTTATCATATCTAACATTTTTTTGTTTAAGAACTAAATTATGGGATTTGTGATTTCACATGCTAATATTTTGATGTTGTAAGAGTATTATCTTACTTATCGATTGCTTTAAATGACGAAACTAAATGTTATCTTTGCTCATGGTTTATTTGCTGTAAAATTTTATATGCTTTTTAGGTTGGCTCATGCTTTTTCTTGTTGAAGTTTCATAATATGCAAGATTACATGAACTACAAAATTATATTTATCAAATTTTGTAGGATCGTTCGATCCTACGATCCGATCCCATGATCCGATCCTAGGGGTCCATTACAATCCTACGGTAGGATCGTGATCCTGAAAACATTGGCTGGGAAGGAGGTAAGTGAGTAAAGAATTCTAATTTTGTCTTTTATGACATTTTAGTCTTACTTTAGTGTATAGTAGTTGATGACTCATTAGAAGATATTTATGTTGGCTAATGGATGAGGATGACTATCCAAATGGGCGGAAATGGGTGGTTAGGTCAAGGGATGACCATTGACCATGGTTTAAGTTAGGTAATTAAATGTTATTTTGGTTACTATTCACCCAAAATCACTCATTTTGATTTTATTTTTAAACTTTGATTTATACTTTAGAATATAGTCTATCATGTCACATTAATGTTATAAAGAATGTAATCTAGGTCTTAAAATGAAAAAAAGTCAATATCTTAGAACTCATACACAAAAACGTGCTTTAAGGTGTTTTAGTGCACATTTTGTGTCCCAAGGTGTTTCTGAGCTTGGTTTGCTTTGATAATGGTTTTATTAATTCCTTACATGATTATTGAACTTAGGAATCCAATTTGGAATCAAATGGAGGTCATAAGACCTTTAAGGCTTCTTAGAGCACATTTTTGCCCTAATTAACTTTTAAGCATGTAAATACTTGTTCTTTGTGTTGGAGTGTTGTCCAATAATTTTAGTACATTCATTAATGTGTTATAATGCTTAGGACAAAATTTTAGGTCCTAAGGAGTTCATTTGGGTATGTATTTACCTTAAGTGGTCAAAGGGTGCATTATTTGCTTTATGTTTGACCATTGTTGTTTTAAATTGATTTTAAGACATGTTTAGGCCTTAATTAATTTGATTATACGTTTAATCAATGTTTTATTAGTTAGGGGTATTTCAACCACGGTCTTTATCCGTGGGTAAATTGTTGGTAAAATATACCCACGGAAGCTCCCGTAGGTAAATATTAGTAAAATGACATCGTATCTTATCCCGGTAATTGGTTGCGTACTTAGGCCACATTTACCCACGGAAAGTCCCGTAGGTATTTACCCACGGAATATTCCGTAGGTAAAAAATTACCAAAACAATAGCGTTTCTCATCCCACTAAATGGTTGCGTACTTAGGCCACATTTACCCACAGAAATTCCCGTTGGTATTTACCCACGGAAAATTCCGTTGGTAAAATATTACCAAAACTACAACGTTTCTTGTCCCGGTAATTGGTTGCGTACTTAGGCCACATTTATCCACGGACATTCTTGTAGGTATTTACCCGCGGAAAATTCCGTAGCTAAAATATTACCAAAACGATAGCGTTTCTCGTCCCAGTAATTGGTTGCGTACTTAGGCCATTTACCCACGGAAATTACCGTAGGTATTTACCCATGTAAAATTCCGTAGTTAAAATATTACCACAACGACGTTTCTCATCCCGGTAATTGGTTGCGTACTTAGGCCACATTAACCCACGGAAATTCCCGTAGGTATTTACCCATGGAAAATTCCGTAGGTACAATATTACCAAAACGACAACATTTCTCATCCCGGTAATTGGTTGCGTACTTAGGCCACATTTACCCACGGAAATTTCTGTAGGTATTTACCCACGGAAAATTCCGTAGGTAAAATATTACCGAAACGACAGCGTTTGTAATCTCCTATGGATCCGTTCTGGCGTCAATTTAAATTTTAAGTTACATTAATGTAGGATACTTGTCATTTTTTATTAGTTTATTTACTTTCTCTTCTTTATCGGTCCTCATCATTCCTCTCACAATATTAACTTTATGCTAAAGCTTGTAAAACCTGCCTTAAAAAATAATGGAACATTAATCTTGCTGTTCTTCACCATATGTATTTACTATTTAACATTGCTTTATTATTTTCTACAATATTTAATATTTTCAAGATTATAGTTATTTTTAAAATTATTTATATTTTTCAGTAGTATTTTGTTTTTTTTATACTTTTTTAACAACTGTATTTTGAATTTTTAAACTAATATATTAACCCATTGTATTTGTGTCTTTCTGTATATCTTAGAATATCAACATAGTGATATTTCATACTAATGTTTTAAAAAACAACTTTTGATAAATTAAATAAAAGTTTTGAATAACATTTCTTGAAATTTTGTTAAAAAAATTGTGAACCCAACAGTGAATACATAGGCGAAATTTATTAAGCCACGATGTGAGCCCAACAATGGAAAATATAATTCACAATAACAGATAAAAACTTTTTAGTTTGGGCCTTAAAGCCCATTAATGGTAGCGCAACCTCCAATTATCTTCTTCTCTCGTCGTGTCTTTAGTCCGGACAAATCGCCTCACCTCGAACGGGGACTGCACTGCACCATAAGTCAAAACAAGTAGGCACACTACAGTAGTATGTAAGCGCAAACTAAGCTCTCGGGTCACGTGCCTCCCCAGAAAGGTGAAACCCCGATCTCAGTTGGAAAATGTACCCGCAGGTAAAGTTACCTTTTCCTCGCAAAAACTATACCAAAATCACAGAAAATACACCCATGTCCATTTCTCTCATGTCTCCTTCACTCAACCCCACACTCTCCCTCACGGCCATGCCCTCCTTAAATACGCCGCTGGATATTAATGGCTATCCTCAGCGTCTGTTTCTCTCCCTGTCGTCTTCTATCTTCTCTCCTCGTCAAAATACAAACCTCAACGGTCACCACATACACTCAAGATGAGTGAGTTCCCGAGTGATACCGTCATCCAACACTAACTAGCGGTGCACGTTAGAATCATCAGCTGGGGGATTTCCATCTAGTTCCTATATGCGTTCATTCCACTAACATGCGCTGTTTTACCTCCACTCGTCTTGTCTAAACTGCTATCTCCGTTACTGTTTCGGTGTTTTTCCAGTCCCACTCTCTTTACAGGGCCCGCTTTCTCAGAACGGTCAGCTGCTTGGGGGCAGAGAGCAATTATAGACGGGTCAGGTGGGGATTCTGGACCACGTAAGGGAAAGACAGTAACTGTGTATGTTCGGTTGGGAAGAGGAAAGAGGTTTATTAGTTGTGAGACGACGGTGAAATTGAAGGGGAGGAGGAAAGAGACCCACCTAGCAAAACGACGACGGCCATTTTTGTGATTGTCTCTGTGTGTGCAAGTAATAGGGAAAAGGCAAGAAGGTACATTTCCCGAGAAACAGACTAAAGTCGATACGTGAAGCTTTTTCTTGTCAGGCGCTCGAACGAAAGTCATTTTCTTTTCTCTTTCTCTGTGGGTTGCTGGCAGGCTTGGTGCTGCAAAAGTTCATTCTTTGGTTGTCGAGAGGAAAGAATTGCTGGGTTTCCACGTCTGGTTCATGAAGCTTTTTGTGTAAAAAGGGGATCGATTTTGCGTTTTCCCAAGGAAGCCTTTTTTCTATTCAGGTGACATGTTGAAGCTCTTCCGTTTCAGCTTTTCCCTTTCATTCATATTTATCTTTCCGTTAAGTGCCGTACTTTTCTGCTTCGCTAGTGTTGTTAGTGTCGCTAATTTCACGAATCTAATCATCCCTCTTCCGCTCATCTGCCACTACTGTATGTTTGATGTGTGTTTCTCTATTTTGAACAGGATAGGAGTGTTGTTGCATTGACATATTGGTTTGAGAAGAAATGTTTGGGTTTTCTCGCCGGCGGATGAAGCTTGGAAGGTTGGTTTTCTCTTGTTCTGCTTTATTTTTCCTTGTTCGCCGACATGAAGTATGCCATTGATACCGTACCTCTCCCTCTTTTTTTCAGCCGTTCCTTGCCTTGGGGATAATGCATTCCCGTGCTTTTCTTTGTCTGTTAGCTGTTTTTGTTGTCAAGCTTGTGGAATCCTCAATTGATGAGATTTCCTTTTGAAGCATTCTGATAAGGAAACCTAAGAACAGGTGGTGAAAATAGAGTTATTTTCTTTTATTTTCTAGTAAAAAGACACGAATTTGGTCACTTATTATAGCCTTAAAATACCTTGAAAGGACCAGTTGTGGCTTATTTGGGTGTGGCCTGCCGGGTTTATCTTAGTAGTGTTTTTCTTTTGCCTTGCTATTTGGGTCCATTGTATGAGCAGAATCTTTGATTCACTTAGTCAAGTAGCTACAAATTCCATTATTGCATGTATGATTGGAGTAACAGTTATCTTCTAGGCCTTCTTATAGATACATTCCTCAAGGTCGACTTTGTTATTTACCAAGATATTTGTTGTGAAAGATCCTTGTGGGCCAGAAAGAAGCACATTGCGTACTAGTTTTTATAGATTCTATAAGATCTTACATGTTACTTTATTATAACATGCTCTAGCTTTCTTGTAAAAGAAGCTCAAGCTCAGGTTTTGTGGCTCAACTTGTCCAGTGAGATCAACATTTGATTTATTTTCATGTGATGGCATCACGGAAAAGACAACTACACCGATTAAGGGTTCCTCAAATATTATGTTACTGCATCTCCAATTTGTGACTGTACCAGAAAGATGTGAATAGTGGTTATAAGAAATTAATGATAATTTTGGGACATTCGATGACTGTATCTATCTATCTTCTATAATTGACTTGCTTACTAAGGTCATCCTCGATTATGTGCACTTTTGTATTGGTACAAAGCAAATGAGAAGGCAGAATGAAGAAAGGATGCTAGTTATTTTTTCAACACTATAATCAATTTATCCTAAAGCATAGAATCAGCTTCAAGTTTTTGTTTAACGGTACTAGGGTTGTGGACATGGCTGCACGTGTGGGGTTTATTTAATGGCTCAGGAATGTTTTTATTATCTCATATGGTTCCGGTATTCTCCTGATTGATTATTGTACTTTACATCCTTTAGTTTGCACTTTTTCTACTGACCTTGCAGACCATTTTTCACAATTCCCTTTATCATCTGGCTGTTGGAAAAGAAGAAGCTATTTTACAAGTGGTCATAATTTTCACACATGATCTGTTGATGATATCAGGCTAAAAGTGCAGCTGTCCGATCCTGCTCAAGGAACTAAAAGTCCCATAAGACCTCCTAAACGAGCTGGCAATCGTAATGTATACAGCTTCTCTTACACAGTGTATAGATTCTCCTGTAAGATTGAGCATAAACCATGGCTTCTTTGATAGGCTGATGATGACTGCGATCATGAAAATAGTAATTCTGATGACCATAATCATCAAAGTTCATCCACTGCGTCTAACACCAAAAACTGCCCATCTGGGAGTTCAGAAAGCTGGATGGTTTTATCGATAACTGGGGACAAGCCTGCTCCTCGTTTCAACGTACTTTTTCTGTATCCATTTTACTTCCACAAAATGATTGCTGCATGAATTGAAACAATGAAAGCTAATTATCTATTTTGAACAGCATGCAGCTGCTGTTGTTGGTAATAAGATGTTGGTTGTTGGAGGCGAAGGTGGAGATGGAACAATGGATGATGTACAGGTGCTAATTCTCTGTCGATTTTGAAATTCCTTTGGGTTTATTGAATTAATTCTGTAGACAGGGAAAGTGCATTAGCATGTGACTATATAAAAGCTTCCCCTTAGTGATGTCCGTGAGTTAGGTGTTGAAAATCTTATGTATTGGTGCTTACTTTGGCTCATAAGAGACTCTGGCTACTGATGTTGATTTTTCATACTTATTACCAAGGCCCAAGATTGGTTTTTATAGCACTATATATACTTCTCCAGGCATAGGATGTATCTGATTAGTCCCTCTGATACCTTGGTAATTTTTCCGCACTGAAATAGCTATTAATTCATGTTTCTTGTTTGCGTGCAGGTGCTTAATTTTGATCAATTCACATGGACAACAGTCTCATCGAAGCTTTACTTGTCTCCAAGCAGTTTGCCCCTGAAAATTCCTGCTAGCAAGGGCCATTGTTTGGTAGTTCAACCACTTAATTTGTTACACAGTTCTAAATTAAGCGTATGCTATGATTCTTTATTTAATCTTGCTCTATTCACGTATCTAAATCAGGTCTCCTGGGGTAAGAAAGCTCTGATGATTGGTGGAAAAAGTAGTGACCCTGGAAGTGAAAAGATATCAGGTAGAAATTCCTATTTATTTTGGACCGTCTTCCTGACTCTTCTCTGTTTTAAATTTATTTGCTTAGATGGGAAAGACTGACAGTATCTTGGTTTCTGTAGTTTGGGCTTTTGATACTGAAACAGAGTGCTGGTCACTAATGGAAGCAAAAGGAGACATACCGGTACTTTTTCTGACTTTTTGTCTAGGACTTATAGATATTATATGGAGTGTAAGGAATAAATACAACTGTATCTTGAATACCTCTATTCATAATGTTGTATATGCAGGTCGCAAGGAGTGGTCATGCTGTGGTCAGAGCAAATACTGTTCTGATCCTTTTTGGAGGTGAAGATTCCAAGAAAAGAAAGCTCAATGACCTACATATGTTTGATTTGAAGTCGATGACATGGCTTCCTCTTCAGTACAAGTAGGGAGATATTTTCTGCTTGTGCCTATCTTATTACTGCAGAAAAAATTATCCGTTGTCCAAATCATTCATCTTTGCCCAACAAACACCCACTCATTTTTTTTAATCCAGAGGGACAGGACCTTCACCAAGATCCAACCATGTTGCAGCTCTTTATGATGATAAAACTCTCTTTGTCTTTGGAGGTTCTGCAAAGTCAAGGACTTTGAACGACATTTATTCCCTTGATTTTGAAACGGTGGGTGTAATCTGTTGTCTTGACTTTCACATCATCTTCTTGATGTGTGGTTTTCTTAATTAATGGTGTTTGTTCCTCAGATGGTTTGGTCCAGAATTAAGGTCAGAGGATTTCATCCATCACCAAGAGCTGGTTGCTGCGGAGTTCTCTGCGGAAATAAATGGTATATCACGGGTGGAGGGAGCCGTAAAAAACGTAAGGACCCTTTATTTTAATGCAAGTCATCACTAGTGTCCTAATATGACTATTCAATATGTCACTATAAAATTGCTTTATTGTTTTACTGTTGCATCTTCACCATGTAATCACCTACAGTATGAAATCTTCTCATGTCTTGCAGAGAATATGTCCTTTCATAAATGCTCAATATATGTTGTACTCCCTCCTTTTCAACATACTTCATTTTCAAATCGAACCCAGACTAAAATATGTTCATATTCATCTCTATAACAACTTATATTTTGAATAGAAGGGAGTATTTTCTATTCGACATTGACAACTGTTAACTTTTTTAGGCCACTCTGATACACTGATTTTTGATGTACTAAAGATGGAATGGACCCTCGCCTGCACATCACCACCATATTCTGTTACTGCAAATAGAGTGAGTTTACTTCTGCTTCTCAATAACTAGATTAAGACAAGCTTTGAAGATTGACGTCTGATAATGACTTAACATTCAATGTCCAAAAGATAGTCTGTTAATGACTTAACATTCTTTTTGCAGGGATTCAGTGTTGTTCTCATTCAGCACAAGGAAAAAGATTTTCTTGTTGCATTTGGAGGGTCTAAGAAGGAGCCATCCAATCAGGTATATGGGAAAATCAAAGCTCCTTTGGTGTACGTTATCAGGGATAGATCATTAGAGAATCAACTTATTATATATAACGCAATCTGAAACCACTGAATCCTGATTGACACCTGCAGGTTGAGGTACTTGTTTTGGACAAGAATGAACACTTTTCATCTGGCAGGAGACCTGCTGAACCAAGTAAAGTAACAGGGAAAGTGGTAACTCACCGTTCATCTTCGTCTGATTTGGAATCCCAGCTTTATGCTCCTCATCCTTGCGCAACTCAAAATCTAGCATCTATAATTGATGACCATCGTCATGGCTCATCGAGAAGATCATTGTCAGAATCTGTTATAACTGATCCTGATCCTGGTTCTGGAAGTGTCTCCTTGCGAAAGCAGTTCAAAGAGGAAGAAGATTTCCCCCATAAAGTTATGAGGTGTTTGGACGAAGAGAGCTCTCTCTTGCATGTACGGATAGTGGAGTCACTCTGTTACAACCCTTTGCTGCATTTTCTGGTGTAGTATTAGTACATCTGTTAATTTGTGCTGATGCATGTCATGTTGAAGACCATTGTCATGTTATTATTATGATTGTCTTTTAGTTTTACAAATTTTCATTCGATTTTGAATTTTATTTACTTTCATTTTTGAAACTGTTGCCTGTTTGGCTTTTGCATCATTAGACATTGGGATATCAGTAATACACACTTACTGATATTATCCGGTTAAATCTAGACAAGTTGATGCTTCTGATATTGTCTCTTGCTAAAATTGAGATGATTTTTGGGTCTTTTCAGTCCAATGAACAGAAGAAGCAGCTGACAGAAACACGCTCTTTCTCAAACTCCTGCGCTAAGGTGATATCAGAAATAGTACCCACGCCTGTTGAGTCTGAGAGTTCAAGGGAGCTTCCCTTCTCCATGTGCGACCACAGCAAGCAGCCCCCCATTGACGAGGAAAGAATTTTTGGATGTGAGTTTGATGAGAAATCTGCGATTCTCTCAGGAGGCGGTGGTGGCCCTCCTTCGAATATATATCAATTCTATGAGTCAAAAATGTCGTCCCTTGTACGAAAGAACGGGATTCTTGAAGGACAGCTTGCAGCTGCACTAGCAGGTCGAGAATCAGTCGAGAAGAACCTGTCTTCTGTTCTCAGAAGTAGACAGGAGACAGAGAAGAAACTGGCTGATTCAGTAAAAGAGTTGGAGATGTTGAAAGACAAGCTTTCGAGCTTAGAGCTCGCTCAAGAAGAGGCGAATAACTTGTCGAATATGGTTCATTCTGATAATGTTAGGCTTGAGCATGATGTCGCCTTTCTCAAAGCCGTTTTGGATGACACCCAAAAGGTAAAAGAACATAACAAGTCCCATTTGATAATAAGAGGCCCAGGCTCACGTTTTTGTGTTCGAGGTTTCTTATATTTATCATTTTCATGTAGGAGTTGCATTCGACTAGGGGAGTCGTTGCAAATGAAAGGGCTAGAGCTTTCCAGCTACAGGTATTGCTTCTTCCTTAGCTTACTTATGTAGTATATGTTGATGGTCTGATTCTGATTCTAGCTTTTGCAATTCTCTTGATGCATTGCAAGTTTGAGAATTCAAGGATGAATTAAGATTTTGATGCTATTTATTGTCATGGTCTTGAATCCAATTGCGGTCTGTTCTCCATAAATCTGTCAGGTTGAGGTATTCCACCTCAAGCAAAGATTACAGTCCCTGGAGGGCAGAGCTCCTACACCAAGGAAACCATTCCAAGTGTAGTTGGCACTTGGCAGCAATAATGGAGGGAGTCCTTGAAACTCAGCGACACAAAATCAGTGTGACATATGTGTATAGCATTAGCTTGGCGGATTAGATCACGTTGTAAATTTTTGGTTTGAACTTGTCACCAACCCATTCTGTTGTAGATCCTAGTAAGCTGTTTGATCAATTTCCTCTTGGGTTTGTTGATGAAAACTCAAGAAGTTTGATCTCCTTTTGTTGTTGGGTCTAGTCTAGAGGATTAACTTTGATGTTACGTGTTCCTAATGGATTTTACACGAACTACAGCCAGTTGTATGTATCATAAACCTTCATAAAACAGAACATTTTCTTTCGGCCGTTAGATCATTCATTTCTTGGCGCTAACAGCTGGAGGTTGTGTCTATTCTAAGGTAAACGATATACCAAAGGTCTACAAACGTGTCCCTTCTTTCCCAATTCCCATTTTTGTTATAAGCTCTTAACCTTTATATGTGCATCTGGTTGATCCTTTTAGTTCAAATATGATTTAAAAAGAATGCAGAGCAAAACAATGGATGCCACAGCAGGAAGAATCACATAGGTGAGCTTCGTTTAACCACATGGGAAATGGATCATTCTTTTTTTTTTAGAAGAAACAGTGAAAGCTGTGAACTATTGAGTACTGATAGAACGACATGCCTACTCTTAAACTAACCTGAAGCTACTTACAAGATCTGCAAGTATATATCATCCCTCAACTATGGTGAAAGAAATTCTCTTCCACGGTCTCTAGGTATAGATGATTGCTCGTAGATGAAATGGAATGATTTTGCTACCAAGAAGCAAAATCACAGCCATGTTACAATGAAGAAATGATCCCTAAGCCGTTATAATGGAACGGAGCAGGATTCCCATAAGTCTAAGGTGGATTGTTGGTACTCTGTTGTTTATAATCTCGATTAGCTAGTTGTGGTTAGGATCGTAAGTTTTGATTCTGCTTTCATTATTTTTCTTGGTGTTTGTTGGAGTGATGAAGATGTTTGATCAAGTTGGTAATGTTGAATTGTACGTTTTGTTTATAATTGTCAAGGTGATAGGATCTTTTTTTCGTAGCTTTAACCATCAATCCGACCCTAAATCATGACTTTATGTCTAAACAAATAGTAACAACAAAGACTTGCCAGAAACACTTGGTTTTGTTAAGTTGATTTTGTTTCATCATTGTTGTTCCAAGAAAATATATCAATGTTTTGTCATGCAATCGAATATCGATTTAATTTGGCAGGGCATAAAAGTAGAGCGAAACTGCTACCAGCAAACTTAGCTGGATCGGACAATTAGTGATTATATTTGATGGAACTCGTTGGATAATAACCACACTAGCAACACATGAATGTTGGTGTTTGTTAAAAGTGTCACCCCTCGGCGGGAGTTCTCGTTCTCTCCCTTTGAGTCCCTTTCTCTCCTAGTTTGGAACATTCCTCTACATTCATTTTGTCTTCTACCTTGGTCTCTAGTGGTTCTTTTTGTCTTCTTTCTTTGTCTCTAGTGGTTTTTCAATTTCCAAGGGTTGCAACTCTGACTTGGCCTTAGGAATGAGTTTTTCCTACTGTATCTGCATGGGTGTGTGGAAATTGACTGTGGTTCTCATTCTATTCCTCCTCATCTTCGACCTCAAACCGCCGTAACGACTTTCCTCTTCTGGTCCCCCTTCCTTTTCCATAACTAATGTTGCATCATCACCGTCTTCCATGGACGAGAGCCAAATGCATGCTCCAGTTGACAAGATCTCATTTAAATGCGAGGAACTCACTGTTACCTCGGAGGAAGGAGAAACCACTTCACTGGATAACCTTCCTTTCACCACGCCTTTCCCTCGAAACGGTGTCCTCTTTGCTCTTTCACTGAGTCGGTCAATGTAAGGGCCATAGATGGCACACTTAGCCGAGTGTGGCAGCTCGATGAAGACTTCAAGATCCGGGGCATAGGCAGAAGTCTCTTTTGTTCGAGTTTGCTAGCAAGGACAACATGCAAGTAATCCTCAATTGCGGTCCTTGATCTTTTGACGGATATCTTCTTTTATTCCAGCTCATTGTTTCATTAAAAGCTTCAGCTGGTCATGAGTTTTGTTGGATTGCAATGTGGGTTAGGATCCACGACGTTCCGCTCATCTTCCTCAACAAGGAATTTGCTCACAGGCTTAGCAGTAGATTTGGGAGATTTCTTGATTACAACAACGAGGATAGTCGGCAAACTGGTGATTTTTTGCGTTTTAGAGTCCTCCTTGATATCTCAAAGACGATCTTACGATATGTGAAGGTCTTGGTGGAAGGGTGTGACTCGGTGCTTCATGTAACTTGTTAGAAACTGCCCATTATCTGCCTCAGATACAGGCTCTTCACCCATATCACCAAAGATTGCCCAATCCAATTTGATCCTCCATCGGGGATCCATCCTTATGGACCATGGCTGAGGGCAACAGGTCTTCAGTTCGGTAAGAAGGTTCTCCAAGAAGATGAGAGTGATGCATGAAGGCTTATTTGCATATCCGATCTCCCTACTTTTGCCTATCTCAGGCAAAAATCCATGTGATCAGATCTCCCTACTTTTGAATTTGGAATTTTTCGAATTTCCAATAATTTCTGAATAGATCTGACAAGAAATTGAATTTAAAAATATTCCTTTATCCAAAATTCAAATTTCTCTTTAGACGAATCAGAAATATCCCCCTTTACATGTTAAAATTTCATAGCCAGATTCCTTCCAGAAGTCACCCGACCAAATCCCGGTAAATTTTAGTTTTTACCGAGTTTACTCCATCTTTAGTGTTGTCTATATAAAAAACCTTATCTTGTGATTAGATCAGAACACCAAGAAGCCTAAGCAATCATAGCACTCAGCCGTTTACTCTCTCCCACGTTTTGAACTTCCGAGCCCCGATTCAAAACTGAAATTCCACCAAAATCACCACAAAAAAACTCCCATGATCAAATACATCACCAAACACCCATAAACACCATCAATACGTGAAGAATACCGACAATAACAAGGAGTCAGAAGCTCAGGTTGAAATCTTTTTGGGTCCACTACCAACGAAGCTTCTGAAGAATCCCGACGTGAAGGGATCCTACAATCCCGAAGGTAAAACAGGTTAGAAAACTAAATCTCTAACTCTTTCTGACTTAATTCACTCTCTGTTAAAATTTTGGATCGAACCGACCTTTCCCGGCTCTCGAATTGTTGCTTGTTTACGTATCTGGTCATTAACTTGTTCATATAGTTTCGGCATTAATTCTTGGTCAAATTGACTTCTTTCAAATGCTAACATGTTTAGAACCGTTCAGGCTACATGCCCATAAAACTTGAGCCGAAAACACCACCGGGAATTTCCCGCACCTCAAGACGCCATGTCCGTAGTCCCGGATGCCCTGTCCGAAGTTTAGACGCCCCCGGATGGTGACGGGATGTAACACCCCATATGAGCAACTGTCCAACAACCTAGCTCCCAAGCCATTCCGGCTTGAAAACTAACCACTTTAAGCCTTTGTCCTCACTTGGTCTTAAAAGTGGAAGACCTTGTTGTTGTAGTCTACTCATATGTATCCTTATAAACCATTCATATTACTACTCATATCCCGATGTGGGATGGGGGTATTACATACTCCCCCACTCAAAGAAAGCGACGTCTTCGTCGCAAGTCTAACATCCAAGTCCCATGGACCTCCTCGGTAGGTGTCGGGTATCCCATCCCGACACGGTCCCGAGTAAGCTCTAATACCATTTGTAACACCCCATATGAGCAACTGTCCAACAACCTAGCCCCCAAGCCATTCCGGCTTGAAAACTAGCCACTTTAAGCCTTTGTCCTCACTTGGTCTTAAAAGTGGAAGACCTTGTTGTTGTAGTCTACTCATATGTATCCTTATAAACCATTCATATTACTACTCATATCCCGATGTGGGATGGGGGTATTACACGGGATATTTATTTTTAATTTTTTTAGGGTTTTCAATATATGTCTTGGCCCACGAACACCTTTTTCATGGCCCCGTGTAACGCCCCAATTTAACATAAATGCAGCGGAAAATAAAATACTAAGACGATTACAGATCATCGGGTTCCAAACACCCGGCACCAAACCTCACCAATTACAACTTATAAAATCATAAATGCTACGGTCTGAACTCGAGAAAACATAACAAGCGCAAGATATAAAAACCCTCCACAATTCCTAATTCCCATCCCAATCACTCATACTCTTCGTGACCACCTGTATAACAATACGTATCTGCAAGATAAAGCCAAGCAGCCCACCCCTTAGGGATGAGTCAGTTCCCTGGAATGGAACTGGTACAACTCTCCAAAACAAAAGTTTAAAAACATAACTCTTAAAATAAACAATAACTTGAAGTCAAATGCTTAAAACAAGAACAGAAGAACAAGGCACATCCAAATCACCAAGTCAAAGGTAACAAGTGAAGGATAGAAATAAATAACAGGAAGGTAACGTTAACCAATAAAAAAAAGAAACCACACCATAAGTTAGTGAACATCCATTGCTTGTGTCAGATTCAGTTCCAATTAGGAGTAGCAAGACCCAAGTAGTCACAAGGACTAGAAATGGAAGAAGAGATCCAAGAACCATAACTCAAGAGTGGAATAAAACCAATTGGGAGAGATGGCCCCCACTGCCAAGCACGTCCTTTTAGGACAGGGGATATACAGCCCCTCACTGTTAACTACGTCCGATTGGACAGAGGATATACAGCCCCTCGCTGTTTACAATGTCTGATTGGACAGGGGATATACAACCCCTCGCTGTTTACAACGTCCGATTGGACAGGGGATATACAGCCCCTCGCTGTTTACCAGTGAAGATGTGCGCACGTCACAACAAAGACCCAGCTCATGGATGAAACGATATCCAGAGTCAAAGAAAGAATTTTCCAAGGTTGATATTTCCCATATTCCCACTAGATCATTAACTGCACTAGAGCGATACCAAAACACTCAGTCCTACAGAGTGCAGAGGCGTAACCCCAGACAGATAATATCTAATGAAACAACCAGATAGAAGGAACCAATAACCATGCAAGTTGTTCATCCAAGGCTCAGTTAGTCACAACAAGCTGAGTTAGTCACACAAGTAGCTTTCCTTTTGAAAATTCATTTCAGCTCAGTTAGAGTTTTCCAAAACATTCCATAAAGTCCGTTAGCAAACGTATCTGAGTACGAGAAATCGTACCTGATTAACGCTGTAGCAGTCCTAGTAGACTTGTGCAAACATTCAACACACTCTGAGGAATATTAAAGGTAGTATATCATCAATAACTTGTAGCCTAAGTTAAACTTAAATAAATTCCTCACTCTTATTTCTAAGTTTCAATTGTCTTTTAAGTGTAACACCCCAACTACAAATAACACACTGAACAACACTTTGCAGCGGAAATAACAACTCACCACATAACTCAACTCTTGGGTGTTACACGCCGTTAGCCACCCACGTGGCTAACAAGGCTAACATACATACATTGTACCGGTCTGATGGACTAAACTCCCGAGCAACTACACATAAATCCCGTTCCATGTCCAACAATCATTATACACTTACATCACAACTGTACCGAGTAATTACCAACTAACGCCGATACATTTTCGGTCTTACTACACCTATAATACATCCCCAATTCTCATGACTACCACATACAAACACTACCCCGTCCTACTCTCGAACGGCTTCCAGTTCCTTGTACCTGAAAAGTATGGGAGCCCCCAAAGGGGGTCAGCACCTTTGCTGGTATGGTAATCCCGCAGCCCACATGCTACCGGGCCACGCACAACTATTTGTCGTCTTAGCATGCGGTTGATTTATTTCAAACATGCACAAACTCACACATATCATGCTTATAAGCAAACATCCATTAATAGAATACATACACAAGGTTAGCACACTCAACATAACAACACACTTCACTTTATAACATACACAACTTAATTTCACTCTTCTTAGAGTACATGAACTTCATTTAGGGAGTGCCGGGGTGATATAAGCCCGAGCACAACATACATACATTTTCTTTACTTGAGTGGCGGCCTCATATAGGACCGTACACAACATACACAATTTCCCCTAGCTCCAATAGTGATGAGGTAGGTAAGCCTTGGTTAAGCTTGTGGGTGGTTGTAATTCAAGGAGGAAGAACAACTGTAACATAACAAAGAGGGAGTCGAAGCGAACTTAGGCTTCAACACCCTACCAACATTGTACATAATTTCCCTCCTAGCCCGATGTGGAGGTCGGGTAGGTAAGCTTTGGCTAAGCTAGTGGGAGGTCGAAATCCAATGAAGGAA
This sequence comes from Limonium bicolor, assembly GCA_023374045.1. Taxonomy (NCBI): domain Eukaryota; kingdom Viridiplantae; phylum Streptophyta; class Magnoliopsida; order Caryophyllales; family Plumbaginaceae; genus Limonium; species Limonium bicolor. The sequence continues at coordinate 185,542,059 of CM041777.1, read as the reverse complement.
AACAACCCTAACATAACAGGATGGGAGTTAATTCACATATATATATATTAACTCCCAAACAATACGCGCGACCGGAACAACCGGATTCCTCTCCATACATACATATACTTATTAGTTAGAGGTTCCCTTATGAAACTTATCACATACATACATCACATAGTGTTACTAACTCGGTTAGACACATAAGGGAAATCATATCCCATTTCAACAACGCGGATAACAGTATCCAACATCAACAACATATTAAACAAGTCACATACATCACGCATTGTCACAACATACAATAACGCACGGATAGCCGTAGTTAGAACGTTCCCATGGGTTGGGACGTTTATTCCGAATACCGATCACTTATGTGAACCTAAGGTCGGTTAACTATTATTTAACACATAACTAGGGTTAAGCGGTATCAGAATTAATTACGCCACAATAAGGAATTACTGTAAACTCATTTCATGCTTTATCTTGCAAGGTGGCAAACACACAGAAAAACACATTGGCATACAAGCCGGTGTAATCCGGTAGGACACAGGTTGCAAGAAAACCATACCTGTCACCGTGGGGAATTACTTTACCGGTGTTCTCACGTTCCTCGGTTCACACTTGTTCCTCATGTCATACTCTTGAACCACTATTTAACATGTCAAATGGTTCAATTAATATTAAGGTATTACGGTAGGTACATAATTGCTACTCCCGTACTTACCCCGTTATCCCGTTATTTCGGTTTAACTTTGTGTACTTAAACTCACAACTTTCTCAATCATTTCTAACACTTGTTTATACTTCCAATGGCCTTTAAAACTCACCAAACAAGGACTAATCAACATCTAAAACCATTACCATTCACTTCCCCACCATAATAACCCTTAAAAACACTTTCTGGACACTTTTTAACATGGTCCGGGTTTGTGTCCAGGGTTACAAACCCGGACCAACCCTGGAAAACGGTTTCTGGACATTTTTCTATGTGGTCCGGGTTTGTGTCCGGGTTTACAAACCCGGACCACCCCCTGGGATGATCTTCTGTCGTGTTTTTGCTATGGTCCGGGTTTGCGTACCGATTTGCAACCCGGACCAACCCTGGAACTGTCAAAATTTACAGTTTTTGATCAGTTTTCAACCCATAATTCACCTCTAATCATTTCCTAAACTTTCCACATGTTTTCTACATGTTTAAACACACTAAAATACTCACTAAACCTCCTTAAAACATGGTCCAAACTTTGCTCCAATTCTACAATTTCAATTCCACATTTTCTTCACTCACTGCACAAGGTGCACATCAGTGCACTCTCAAAATATTCTCATGACAACACTTAGCCTTCTCCTTGCCATTTGACCATACCACATTCATCCCTAGCACATTCATCTCCATTTCCCAATCTCATTCATTGTTTCCCAAGTCTCACACCTTAGTTCCTCTCTAGCAAAATCCAAACTCTTAAACATCATCCTTGCTACAGATTTTTGTCTAACTCCATTCCATTCTTCAATCAACACCTCAATGTGGTTTACCACCCAAACCAATTCCTAACAACACCTAATTAACACTTAAACTCTTCCAGCTCACATCACCATCTAAACTACTATATTTCTACCGAAATTTCGCCATGACCTCGTTACAAACCTTACATATCCCAAAACTCATTTCTTCACATAATTCACCCTACAACTAGCCAAACCCACAAGGGTTCTACCAGCACGTAACAAAATCCTCAAATTCAACAACAACAACAACAACACAATCACCAAAAATCTCCAAAATCTCAATAACCACATTATCCATCACTTTGGGTTCATTACTTTGTTTACCCATCCCAAACACTTAAACAATTATAAACAAGGTTCAAGGTAGTTTTTCTTACCTTAAATTCACAAGTCTCTCCATAATTCCCCTCTTGCTCCTCATCTCCTCAAAATCGGTCAAGATGGAATGGAGTTTCCAAACTCCATCCCAACATTCAAGAAACACAAAATACATTCCATTAATTATCTAAACCCTTAGAAAACTCAATTCAATCAAAGGGCTTAGAACACAAGTTAGGGTTTACCTTTTTGAAGCTTTTAAGTGGGATTCTCTCCCTTGAATCAAGAAGGGAATTACTCCACCATTGAAGGATTAATTTGGAGCTCAAGAACAAGAAGAAAAACAAGGTATCAAAGTGGTGAAAAATCGATTACACCAAGAGGTGAATGAAAGATGACTTTTTCTTGGGAATTTTTACCTTAGAATGAAGAGGAGACTCCAAGCTATCTTTTGATGTCATTTTCTCTTCAAATGGAGAAAACCCATATTGATGAAGTTCATTCTTTTTGAATTTTGAAAAGAGAGAATGATAGAGAATGATGAGGAGATGAAGAATATGTATTTATTTTGTTGTTTTGAGTTGGTTTAGTGGTAGCACAAGGAGGAGAAAGATGAGGCTTGGTGGGGGATTTGAAATCGCCATGGGAGCAGCAAGGAACAGAGAGAGAGGTCTGGAGGAAGAAGAGAAAAACGTGAGAAGAGAGAAATGGAAGAGAGAGAAGAGAGAAAAGGTGATTTGTACCTTTTTGTTGCTTTTTGAATAAAGTAACTTAAATGTGTGTGTGAGGGGGATGAAAAAAAACGTGTACACACTTAGAGGAAGAGAGTTCAGATTTTTATTTTACAAGGGAGGGGAACATTTTGCTCTTATTACAATTTGCACCCCATAAGTCCCCGTTTTTACACTATTCACTAATCCGGGCCCGTTTTCCGGATTTTTCTCGTTTTCTTAAATTTTAATGGTTCTTAAACTCCCATTACTGTTTAATTATATTTGTATGATCAACTACAATTTTTACGGGGTCATTTGACTGTTTAAAGTCACGTTTTCGGGTTTTCTCAAAAAACGCGCTTTAGACTCCGTTAGCGTTTTAACGCATTGTTCGGATTCGTTTTCTTCCAGGATTTTTCCCACATGTTTCTTAGTGTGTAATTAGGGTATAGAAATATTTTTATAACCCTAACGAAGGTTATTTACCTCCTAAAGTAATTAAATACGCGTTTTCACGTTTTGTGACTTTTACGCATTTTCTTTTTCTTTTTGGTTTTTATTTCTTCACCAATGATCTTAAGGACTTATTTAGCCTTAGAAAATCATAATTACATAATTAATTAACATATTAAGGTTTGGGGTATTTCATTAAGCCCTCACTTAAATGTTATGTATAACCTTTGATTTATCTTAGAATGTTGTATAGCTCAAGGTTGTAAGACCAATGAATGTATTTTATCAACACTTGTAAATTGTTCCACTCTTATCCACTTTACTAGTACTCAACCATAATTCTCACATTCAAGAGTTTTGAGACTGATGGAAGAAATATGTGACTACTTCTACCACTTAGGCAGTGTACCTAATCGTTTTGCGGGATAGTGGATTCGTGGGGTTGTCGTACTCTTGGGGACCTCGCTGTGGATAACTGACAGTGGACTAAATTTACTGAAACTTCTAGTAAATAGATTTTTATCGTTTTTTAAGGAGAAGAAATAATCGAAAACCTAACCTAACCTGAACAAAAACAAAATAATAAAAATAGAAATTATAATTCTTTTTCTTTTTGTCTTTTAAGAAAACATCCCGGGTTGTTCTGCTCACCTATTTTATCAATTATATTAATATAAACTTCACCACTTAAGTAATAAACTCAGAAACTATAAATAATTCGTTGACGACTAAATCTAACGAACCCTAACCAGTTGCTAGAACTAGCAGCAGACTAATGCTCTAATTCGGACACAACCAATCGCATAAAGAACAGCTTCTATTTGAGACTAATTAACCTATAGGCCGGATCAGGCTTCTAGCTGTTAATCAGGTTTATCTTCCCACGTCTTGTTATCTATCTCAGCTCTCGCATGTTGATTAGAAAACTACAAATATTGCTTTAATAATTGATCAGAGAATTAAAGCAGATGAAGAACTGGAATTAAACTACTACTTTAGATAAAATCATAGTGGAAAGCTTAACATAACATAATTATATAAAATAGGCTCGCATCCCAAACCTGAGAGGGCTTAAGTTTATTAATTAAACATAACTATATATAAACAACATTTTAACAAAATAAGAGAAAGGGTAGAGAAAACTCCAGCTAGCAAGTTGACTCTGAATCCTAGCTCCGCCTCTGTATCCACGTCGTCGGTAATAATAACACTAATTAATGGCAGTGATGTGGTGTGGTGGAAAAACAAATAAAAATGGAGAAAACGGGGAGAAGAGAATTGAATGTGGTCGTGTGGTGATAAATGCTCCGGAGAGCTGATGAAGTGTTGGTGACCGTACGTGGTGAGCGAGCTTTGGATTTTGAAGAAGGGATGATCAATACTGAAGAAGGACGTGGCTTATTTATAGGCTGAGGAATAAGAAGCAAACAACGGAGTAGTCAGGGTGAATCAAGATGGCGGTGGAGTTGGTAAGCAGATCCGTGAAAATCTCAGTCAGAGATTACATTTATTATCGCAGCAGCAATTGATTGCAGAGGCGGCGTCACGCTTGAGTAAATTAAGGTAGGCGCCGAACGAGTCTGCAATTAATGAAGTGCGGCGCCGCGAAGGAAGGAGAAAAAACGGAGAAGAAAACTGTTCGGCGTTGAAATCTGGTGTGCTGATCCTCTTGTCCGCGCCTAAGGAGGCGGTTGCCTCTGCTCTCTTGTCCGCGCATAAGGAGGCGGTTGTGAGTGTGTTGTCCGCTCCAAAGGAGGCGGTCGTCTCTGTTTCTCTCTTGTCCGCTCCAAAGGAGGCGGACTCCACCCTCTCTTGTCCGCGCGAAAGGAGGCGGACATCACATATGTCCTGACGTCGTTGTTTTGGGCGGACATATATATATATATTGTTGCAATCTTCAACCGGCTCCAGATTCTTCGTTATAAGTCCGTTTTACTCGCCGTTTGTTGCGTTGGAAAGCTCATGAGATTATCTATCCATTTACATGGCTTTTTCCTACATTTAACACATAAAATATATCAATTCATATCAAAACATAAATCTAGGAAAATCGTAAGATAAGTGAGAAATATTACTTAAAATACTGCAAATTAATAAGGTAATTAAACCCTTAAAAGTCTATATATTTCGCACTTATCAAACTTCCTCACACTTATCTTTTGCTTGTCCTCAGCAAATAGAGAATAAATATATCTCTAAGGCCGTAGTATCAAACCTCAGGATTAAACAGATGCAAAACAGAGCAAGCAAAGTGACAATCAAAAGAATAGTTCTGCTCCTGGTTGTAGGTTTTCGCAAACAGTGAAAAAGAAATTTTTTAAAGCATGGATAAGTTAGACTACAAAATCTGAATGTAGATTAACTTGGGATCTTCCACCATTTCTTTCCTTTAACCTTTGGATGACAAGGGGTGTGAAGTAACGCCTTATTCCGCGATACCTTTCAACACCACATACTCATGATCAAAAACAAAAATTAAACTGCAATTAACTCTTTTCGAATGCAAAAACATTCTTCTTCAAGAAATATATACAACACAATTGAATAATTGCGAATTGCAGAGTTTTTTCGTAACCCAGACTTTTCTCTCTATCCTTGTAACGGTGTTGGGCCAACTATCCCAGATCACGAGACCTTAGGTAGATAGGTGTTAAGGCACCCCTAGGACTTAATAACCGGATAGACGAGGCCTGCTTTTGTTAGGAAAATTTTGATCAGCGGAGTACCTTGCCTTATCCTTTCATTCCAAACTTTCATATCATTTCCAAAATCCCAAGATAAACTAATTCAGTTTCCCCAATCAACTTAATCCACCAATTTTGGGAAAACAGATTCATTTGAATAAAACTATATATACAAACAACCTAAAGCAGAAAGATTCTTGAGGTGGTCACCTGGCTTCACTTCAAAATTTATGCAAAAATTTTCACCCAAGAATTCAACATTTATAAGCACTCAGAGCAATGATTCCCTCAATGCAAGAAGACAATTAAAAACATGTGTGGCATTAAGTGCAACTGGCATATTTTCAGGGAAAGGTCTAAACTTCCTCACACTTAAGAGGAGCAATGTCCTCATTGTTCATAAAATAATCAAGAAAAGACCTTTCAAAATATGCCAGACTCATGAAGAATTTCATTCAGGACATTCATGGACTGATATAATAATAATCATTAAGCGTGATAGATTGGACACAAACATTTAAAATAAAGAAACTGAGACTCCCCTGATATCGTAGATTGAGGAAGGTGTCCTTCCTCACACTTGAGTGCGAACAATGGGGGTAGTAGCGTTCCTCACACTTGCGTTCAAGCAAGTGTCCAGCCTTGGAGTTCTTCAGATACCATGATAAGAATTTCACCTGCACACACTACCCAAAAAGAAACGCTAAAAAGCGTTGCATGAAAGCATAGACACCATTTCCACTTCTTTTTGTTAAAAAATTAAAATTAAAATAAAATTATAAATAAAAATAAAATAAAACCATACGCTCCCCTATTAATTGAATATTTTTGTTAATTTTTTTTTGAAAAAACATAATATAGAAATAATGTGGGGTACAAAATTAAAATAATAATAATAATAATAATAGGATAATAAAGTTTAACCACTGGGTTGCCTCCCAGTAAGCTGCCCGTAGTTTTAGTCTTTGGCTAGACTCCTACTTCGTTATCCTGGATCAAAAATAAAAGTAGACAATACCTTCGCCAGGAAAACGAAGTTAGTAATAGAAAGCAAACCACCTGGATCAAAACAAAACGTTACTTCGGCAAATAAAATAGGAAAATGAATACTCCACAAAACCTGGTGTTTGAGGAGGTACTGCCGGTAGCGTAGTTTTAACAGGAGACCAGGTGTGATTGGCTTTTCTTCCTCAAATGGGAGGATGTAAACATCCTCCTCTTGCTGTTGAGGCTTATGGAGGCAGGATGGAAGTTGATGAGAGACCGGTGGTAGTGGTGTTCCTTCCTCAGATTCGAGGATGTAAATTTCCTCTTCCGGTTGGTGAGGCTCAACAGGATAGCGCTCTTCCAGCTGGTTGACCAGCTCAGACACAATATCTTCGAATTTTAGTTGCTCCTCCTGTGTTGGGGATGGAGATGGAGGAAGATTGTAACTCTCAGACATCTGCTCCATCTCGGCGTCGGAGAAAAATGTCTTGAGAAGTTTCATTATCTCCTCATCAGAACTTGCAGCTTCATTAATATCTGGCTCGAATCGATCTTCACTCATTGGACTCTCCACTGGAATCTCTTCTAGCGGCTTGGTCTGACTCGGGAAGAATTCGTCTAGCCCTTGTGTAGATTGCTGTTCATTCTGATTAAAGTAGCAGTATCCCAACTGAGCTTCTTTGTACTGTGTATTAGCCTGGTCGACTTCCCACCAATACGGCTCTCGATTTGACTGTTGAGGTGATTGATAATCCTTGACCAACCTTTTATATGAGGACATCTCTTGCATGTGAGTCCATTCCAAATTGATCAACAATCTCTTCACCTCATCGTCGCCGCTCTCCATAATCAGTAACTATCCTAAAAAAACCAGTAACTATCCTAAAAAAAGCACACCCCCCCCCCCCCCCCAATAGAAAAGAAATACAAAAACAAAATTAACTAAATAGAAAAACTAAATACGAAATAAAAAAGAGATAAAAGAAAATAGCTAAAATAAAAGGTAAGTAAAATTAAAATTAAATAAAGTGAGAGCAAAATAAAATAAAACAGATATAAACAAAATTAAACAGATATCTCAATCAAATTAAAAATTATCAATTAACCTTGCCGGAGGTCCCCGGCAACGGCGCCAAAAACTTGATGGAGAAATATGTGACTACTTCTACCACTTAGGCAGTGTACCTAATCATTCTGCGGGATAGTGGATTCGTGGGGTTGTCGTACTCTTGGGGACCTCGCTATGGATAACTGACAGTGGACTAAATTTACCTCGCACTTGCCTATTCCTTGCATACATTTACATAGTTTTTATATAGTATTTGCACGACACACCACCAAAACTCAGAAGCTGGATGACAAATGAAATCGGCAAAGAACCAAAGCCAATAACTCTAAGCAATCCTGTCCTAGAGGGAGCAGCACTGGGACTGAAGCTGATTGCCTTGAAGGGCAGATGGAAGAGGTTGAGGTCACGACACACAAACAGAAGCATAAGACAACACAATTAGCCATTAGTGAGGTGGAAAGGACAACCATATAGTACGTGGATTCAGGATATATATAAGTGGAGAGAAATAGTGAGAACTAGGAACGGAACCTGAAGAATGGAAATTAGAGCTCATTGTGTCAGTCCAGAAGCCTCAGAGGAGAAAAAGGAAAAGAAATGAGAACCCACTGGGAGCTGAGTCAGCTAGTTCCAAAAACAAAAAGAGCAACCCCTAACTCTTCTCTTCTTGGATCAGAAGAGGAGGATTAGAGAAGAAATTAAGACAAGGAAAAATAAAAAAGAAGAGAAGATAGAGGAGGAAACAAAATAATATATTGAGAAGAGGCTTGAAAAACTAGTTTAATAAGCAAACAGCTTCAGTGCACAACAATGGGGTGAAGAGGGGCTGCTCGACCAACCAGAGATGGGTAAGAAGACATTGTCAGGTCAAAGGAGATGGACTGGCTAAAGCTACCGCTTAAGGATGAATGAAGGAGAAAAGCTGTAGCCGTAAATCGAACAAAGAGGTGGCAATCAACAAGGAGGACCACCCATCCACGGTGTGGAGTACTCGACTAACCTCAACGTCGGGCAGAACGACAAGCAGCAACCATCTGGTAGCCAGCAGCAGATGTCCATGGCACTTAAAGAGGAAACAAGCAGAAAATGGGAGGTTGAGGATGAGAAGAATCGGGGATGGCTCAAGGAAAAAGAGGAAAAATGGCCACGTGATAGGGATATTACTTGGGTCATTTTTTTTAACTCAACAACAAGCCCTTAATTCTAGACTTGAACTTATTTTGATTTTAGGGTGGCAGCATCAGAATCATGAGGTGGAAATAATTGGCCATGTTTTTCTTTCAAAGAAGCAAGGGCCCAATAAAAACCTATTACAATGCAAAACAAGGATGAAGGGCTTGAAATCCCTTAAAGGTGGGACCCAACCAGAGTGGACAATGCTGGTTGCTTCCTTGATCCCTTGGAGTGTACGGCTGCAGAGAAAGTGGGTCTTCACCAAAAAGATTGACAGCTCTGGCCTTATTCCAACATGGGAGTCGAGAGCTCAATTAAACCAAAAAAACCTCAACACCACAAATTTTTATCCGCTTAATTATTTTTCTCTTTTTTTTGACAACCTATTTGTCGTTCTTACTTCTTCATCCCCTAATGCTTACACGACAGTCTGGTGGCACTAACAAAAACACTATCATGTCCAAATTCAAGCACGACTTTGAGGACAAGGTGGTTTAACGGGAGAGTGATGATAGGACCATGGAATGAGGGAAGTTTTGGAAAGGGCTAGTGGTTGCCCATTGCCCAAGATAACTCTTCCTAGTGTTGGCTATTTAGGGAAATAAAAGTGGTAGCTTAGGGACATCAACATGAATATTCACATCTTGGCCTTGTAGAGGAATAGGTAGGGTTTCCCTGATTATGCAGGATTTATCCTGATTGTATCTTCCATTATCTATCTTGTTACCTTATCGATTCATTTCCATATTTAGGCTTTGTGTTCTGTTGAATCAATTATACACGGTTTCATCACTACTTCTTACCGTATTCAAACTTCAAACAAACAGAACAACAAGTTGTTTCCTTGATCCAACCTTCCCCTTCTCCTTCTGAACTTTATTACCAACATGCTTCTCATTTATAACAACACTCTTGGCCTGGTCCCTACCTTTAGCTTCTTGACAAAAGCTAGTGTTATGCCCAAACTCCTTACACTTGTTACAATACCACGAGGTTCATTTGTAAATCACTCTTTTCTGAAATTCCTCACCTTCTGGACCCTGAAACACTAAGTAATGCTTAAAATCTCATACCTAAACCAAAATACAAGCGTAAAATAAGTATAGACCTATTCACAATCAGTTTATCTATTTCTAGTGGAATCCCTAACACTTGATCCTGTTAAACCAACTTTCTGACCAGAACTACAAATTTAACACCGGTGGCTTCATCAAAACAGGAATTGAAGCAGCAGGATGTTCCATCTTTATCTTAACCTCTGGTTCCCACTTCTTAAGTAGCAAATGATGTGTACCTCGAAAGAATCATGGTGATTTCTTGTTGACAACTACAAAGTCTTCTAATTATGGAATCAAAAAATGAATGTGATGTTATCATTTAGTATCAATTAAGGCTTCTTAATGAAATTCACTTCTCGGTAATAAAGCTCCCCATAACCAGAAATGGAGTTCAAGGTCCAATCACTGCTCCATACATCGTGCAATTCCAATGCTCATTCCTAGCCCTCGCATCCTTCTCACTGAAATATTGCATGTCAAAATAATCAAACTCTACAACTATCAACTTGATATACTTCACACTAGACCGCTTGTTTGCCATAACTTCACTCAATGAACACAATTTTAAAGTAAGGACCTTGTCTAATATATTGCTTGCTTCAGGAAAACCCTTCTCAATTAATCAATCACTGTCCTTAAACTTCTTACCACTAATAACCAAGGACTTGAGCTCCCTCCATAATTGCCTCATGATGCGTTAGGGTACATACCTATGATAGAGGATCCCTAGAATGAGGAATCTTCTTTATACTATCCCTTGATTATCCCAAATCAGCTTTGTCATCTATCCCCTCAAATTTCCTACCACCAAATTCAAATCTCCCATCATTGTGGCCTTCTGAACAATTTTTAATCCAATCCCCATATTTCGTCCCCTCTTTACTGGCTTGACAAACGAAGAGCCGTTGAACCAAGGGCAATCACCTAGTCATAAAATATTATTTTGTTTTGGTTCATCATTTTTCATAAACTACAATGCATAACCCTATATTTAATGAAACTAGAAAATGAACACATTGAACAAGATCCAACTAACCTTAAAGTAGTTATAGAGCCAAACAACAAAATGGGTACCATACTATAAGTTAATTCTTTTGGAATTGTGCTAAAACAACTAGTGGCTGGTGCCTTGACTTGGGCCTAGCGGCGAGCGCCCACTTGTGAACTGGCAACAGTTTCCCATGATAAGCGGGGAATTTACCCATTTTTCTGTGCTTCATTTATCCATTAACTTAGGACATATTGCATTAAGTTTCCCCGCTTAAGTGCTTTATTATGTTAAATGTGAAGAACATCCCTTACATGTGCTTTTGTGCTTTTAACAGGTTAAATTTCCAAAGGGAAGGTCTATAATGCGCTAGCTATGTGATCGGGTGCATGGGAGAAGTTTTGAAGTACTTGTCAAGAGGCTAAGGGTCAAATCTGGAACAAACGGGATTGAAAACAGTTCTTCTGGCACATTTCAGGGCTGGTGTAGGCCTCTATCCGGACATACATGTCCGGACCAACCCCGAATTGAAGCTACTGGACAAATCCGAATTTGGTCTAGGTATCTATGCCGATAAATTGACCTAGATCAATATCAGAGGCGAGTTAGTGCCTTTTCCGTGTTTGGTCTGGGACTCTATCCTTGACAGACACCTGGACCTGAGTTTTAGAGGACAGTTTGGGCATTTTTGCACTTGGTCCGGGTATATTCCCCGTATACATTCCTGGACCCAAGAGTTAACAGGCAATCAGAGGATGCCACATATGCTGGGCCGAGTCTTATTCCAGGACAACGACCTGGACCTGCCACTTATAGAGCCAGAACGCAGGTTAAAGAAGAGGATTTGAAAGAAAACAAAATTCATCTTTTACAACCATTCTTGAGAGCATAATGAGAGATCTTTTTGAAGGTTTGGGAGCAGCAAGAGGCTGGGATTGGATTCATCATTGGTTCCACTATGAATTTAGTTGCATTTTCTCCTCCCTTTATTGTTGTTGATATTTCTTTCCTAAAACTGGCTGGTGTCCCTGATACGTCCTCGACCAGTCGTGGACGTCTTTTTATCTTATGTGAACTATTTGATATTTAAGGGAAGTACTTGATAAACGCAAATTGGAAACTCCTTTTCGATTCAGAATTTACACACAGAAATTCACTCAATCTCCCTCCGCCCTACCTACGGACTCCGGGACAGTTTAGGACTTTATCCCTAAGTCCTTTACCCTCTCATGACAGCAGGCCTACGGTTCCCAACTGTTCCTCGACTAATCAGTCTACCAAATACACACAGTATTCTTTCACCACCCCAGTCCTACCTAGCTCACCAACTTCCCAGTGTTTACACACACTTAGTCTGACTCACACTTGCTCTAGTTATCTCTTTTTTTGTGTATGACCAAGTTAATTTACATAAGACGCTGTATATCGTATTTATACCAGTATGTTTAGATGTATAATAAACAGCCTATGATCTCCTAGTCTCTAGGAGTCGTTTGCTTCTTCATCCCAACAAAGTAGCCACGCTCGAATACAGGCTAATCTTCAACTTGCTTTGGAACCGTTAGGACACGTGTCGCCCTGTGGTTGGACACGCTGGAGGTGTGTGCTCAGGTGGTCGGTTACCACTTGCACTCTCCACTTGCTTGATCTTGTTTGCCTCATTAATGCTCTCCCAGACTTTATTTAATGTTGCGTAATGACCACCTTTTAATAGCCCTGGCTAAGGATGGCAATGGGTGACGGGTGCCCGTTTCACCCGACCACCTGATCCATTAAAACGGGTGAAAACCCCGATTAAAACGAGTGAAAATGGGTGACGGGTGTAACGGGTGTGGGTGACGGGTCGGGTCGGGTGAACATTTTTCACCGGTCACCCGACCCGTTCACCTGACCCATCACCCGTTTGTATTATATTTAATAAAAAAATATATACTTATCCCATATTTGTTGAGATAACTTGGAAATATTTTGGTTAATACTCAATGTTTTGAGTATGTTATTAACATTACTTTATGTGGTATGTATTGTTGAACAAATATGAGTGTAGTTTTTTGAAAAATTAAGCTTGTATAAGGTGTTAAAAACAAAAAATAGTTGCTGAAAAAAAATAAAAACAGGTAACGGGTGATGAAGTTGCGAGTGACGGGTCGGGTCTGGTGGTGCGGGTGAAAAACGGGTGACGGGTCAGGTGGAGCGTTACCCGACCCGAACCTGACTCGTTGCCATCCCTAGCCCTGGTCTTGTCTTGTTATCTTGTTCATTAATGAGCAAGACTTTGTCGTGAGCTAGTTGCTTGTGTGGATGCATGAGTGTGCATGAGTTTGTCGGCTCATTTGATGTCTTTTATCTTTCTACTGCGTTTGATGCATGAGAGATATGGTTGTGTAGTATTTGACTTCTTGTGTGTACTAGAAGTTCTATCGGAGCTCTCCTGACAGGTGCCCGACTGGTTGGGCACATGTCATGAACAGAGTGGGCTTGCAACCTTGCGTGCTAAGCCACTCCTCTACCTAGTGTGCTTGCAACCTTGCGTGCTAAGCCACTCCTCTACCTGTTTATCTGAATTCAAAGCTCAACAAACTATTAGATAAACAACTCAGGTTTGCTATCATCAAAACTAAAGGATCTTGACTTAACAATTTCCCCCTTTTGATGATGGCAACCGATAACAAAATTGATTTTGATCATATGTACTTGATAGCTTATGGAAGTGAGAATATTTCCCCTAAGAGGGATTCCCCCTGAGTTCGTTTAGGAGTAAAAAAAATTAATCAACAACAGCTTTATACCGGGCCATAGTAGAGAGTCTTTCATTAAGATGCAATTACATAACGCAAGGATGATAGTCATAAATTCACAAGTACATATCTTTATTTTCCCCCCTTTGCCATACAGGATAATAGGGAGCAACTACATGACTCACGTTATTGAAAAGGCCATAACATTCCATAGATTATAGGCTACATTTGAATGAGACAACTTTAAGAGGTGTGGCACCTGGATGTGGTGAAGTCGAAGGAGTCTAGGCCATGAGGGTCACCAGCAGATTTGATATCTAGAATCGATTGTGGAGTAATAAGTTTCTATCTGGGTTTGGCTGGAATTTACATTTGTAGACCATGCAGATGACACTTCAGGTTTTGGACGAAGATTAGAAGGAGGTAGACTTTTCTTTTGTGTCATTAATTTTCTGATGGTGGAGAAGATGGTTGAGTGATGGGTATAAATATAGGTGAGGGACAGCTCACAGTCTAGTCGTGTGGGTCTAAAAACTATGTATTAATGAGTTGACAGTCCTAGGGAATCGATGGCGTGTCATTTGACTAACATGCACATGTTGCATGAACGGTGTTGTCTCTGTTCAAGAGGTAGTTATAATCTCGAAAGAAGCAGCCAATTTAATAAAAGTCATTCGAAAACAAGATTTGCATTCAAAGTAGAAAATGTAACAGTTGCACGTCAGTTAATATCAAAAGTTGACGTTTGAAACAGATAGTCAATGGCAGGAGAACAGAAGCAAAATAAATCTAACTTAAAACTACAATTTCTCACAAGCTTCACTCCAGTCTTTAAGAGACATAGAACTTCTCAGGATATAGATGGGTATCTATGAAGTCTATTGCCCCTTGAACCATGTGGTGAACACTTGGTTCTCGGGAGACAGCCTGCACAGTTGTAAGAGTGACTCTTACAAGCTGAAGAACGTCTCGAGCTGAAGTATCCAGACTGGTCCCCGACCTGTCGTGGACTGGTGAGAGACTGTGCTTTCTTTTATGGGCGGAGGTCCTGGCAAGAGGGCAAGGCTATGACCGTTAGTCCTTGCTTTTGGTAGGCTTCTGAGGGACCACAAGCTTCTACCCTTGGGTCTTGATCCCCATCTTGGATAGCATCTCTGAGCAGATGTAGTCCTAAGCGGTCCGGGAGCACTCGTGGAAGCGATCGGTGTCCACTTCATCTTGCTCCAGTGCTGCGGTGACCACTCCCCCGTGTAATAGCCCTTGGTTGACATATCTACTCTCTTCAAGGGTGAGTAGAATCATGGTTGGGAGGTCTATTTTCTCCTTTGTCCTCAGGGCATACATGATCCTCACATCTCTGGCATTGACGATGTGAGTTCTTTGATTCCTCGGAGTGATGTTGTGGGTGAGATGATTGAATAGAACTCTATCGGGGATGGAAATTTGCACAGCGTGGAAGTTCTTTATTGTTGCCCCCTTGTTGAACATGTGGACCATCTTTCCTCCTTGATGTCCCAAATCATTCCAAGTCGTGTCCTTGGGAACAACCAATCCCTCTGGCTTCAGGTTGAAAGTCTTGGAGATCCAAGACTTCGTGATGTTGATGTGGATTCCTTGGACTTTTGAGATGATGTAGTCCTCATCGTCATCACTCTGGAGATGGCCTAGGTTCCTCATGTGCTCCTTAAGCAGCTCCGTGTAGCGGGCGATAGGCTCCTGGTAGAAGTCGACCCAGCCTTGGAATTTCAGCAGCTCCACAATCTCAACATTACCCATCGTCTCCATCCATTCAAGGTGTCTTTGGTAAGACAGGACAGGACTTGTCGTCGACGTTTTAGCCCCAATGGTCGTTGGCTCTAGCTCCTTAAGTTTCTTCAATCGCTTGACCAATTGTTGTGGTTGTGGCTTCGCAACTACTTTTTTATTATTGAAAGAGCTCCTTGAGCTCTTGAGCGTGCGGTGATAGAGCCATTTGTTGTTTTCCCTTGACCTTCTTCAGCTGTTGACGCTCCTGAAACATCAGAATGACAGGTGAGACCGACTCCCCGTTGCCTTCTCCTTCCCGAATTAATCGGGGAGGTGTTGGAGACCGCTTTGTGACCGGTAGTGCAACTTAAGCAAGAGGTTCTCCTTCTTCCTCAGAGTCTGGTGCGGTCACACCAATGTCTCGTGTAACGACCCCAAAACCACCCTGGTTGAGAGGCCGTTACACGCCGCGCGCTTATTACCTAAGACACGCAAGGCTACACTAGCGAATTCCCAAAACAGAACTAAAACTGATATATTGACCAAATAAACGATTACAACATGTCTTTACAATACACAGGCGGAAGCCAAACTGAAATACAATGTACAATCTAATTACAACAGGGCACCATGGCCAAACAAACTGAAATACAGAGATCAGAAGCCAAGACAGAAAGTTGAAACTGAATCTCCAAGCATGAACTAAAATCTGCAAATCAGACGGAGATAGGGGTGAGCCAAACTATAGCTCAGCAGGTGATAAACTTCATCAGCTGAGCACGCTCAAAACAGATACTGAACAAACATATACTTATACATATACAGAAGCGCTTAGCCAGAGCGAAATCAGAGTCAAAGCAGAAGACTTTCAAATAGGCAGAAGTCTAAAACAGAAGAGGCTAAGCAGTGACCAAAACAGGTACGCAATAACAGAAGATAAACTGAAGCTGAAGTCTTAGCGAAATCAGAAGCTTAACAACTGACGGTAAGCATACAGCAGACCGTCTCAAACCAAATACAGATAGAGTAGACGAAGCAGAACGCTTAATAAGCAGAAATACTCAGCAGACAGAAAGCACACAGCAGTCCGTCGACGTTTGAAAACAGACAGAGCAGACAGAAGCAGAACACTCAGTAAACCAGAGGCCTTCAGAAGACAGAAAGCACGTAGCAGTCTGTCAGAAATCAGAAACAGTCAGAGCTAACAGAAAACAGAACTCTTAACAATCAGAAGTGGGACACTAGCACCAAGCATAACACTCAGAAAGGGTCGAAGACCCATGGATCTAATAGATCCCTCGACAACGCAGAAATGACCTGAAGGCCAAAGGGTTCGTCAACCCCACATAACAGATTTGGGCATGACCCACACTCAGAATGACGTCTACATGGTATACCACGGAATAGCTCGACCCAGCCATTCACGGCTCAGAAACAAAGTAACTAGGTCCCAAAACAGAGGCTTAATCCAAACAGATCGAAGCTTAATACAGAGCAGAGCGGAAGTCTTAACCAGATCAGAACAGAAAGCGAAAGCTTAGCAAAATCAGAGAAGGAGCTTACCAACGGAAAGCCTTAGCAAAACAGATGTCGTAACCCGACTAGTAAATACGAAAGCAAAACTGAAGTCAGAGGTTGAATCACATTTTCAGAGCAAATTAGAGATCAAAGGCTTATCAGAGACCTTAAAATCAGGAAACATTTAAACACATGCTAAAACACATGGAAACAGATAGTACTCGGAAAGAGGAATCCAACGCCACAAACGGTACTCAAAACGGAGCTCAGACGAAGAAGTTATGGTCAAAACAGTGTGCAGTCCGAACTTGTGTCCTAACTTCGAAGCTCGGACACAAGTCGAAGCAAAAACAGAGAGGAAAAACAAGCTGTCCGAACTTCGAAGTTCGGACAGTTTTTCGGAAAACTTACGTGGAGAAGTCCGAGCTTCGAAGCTCGGTTTGATTTCAGAAAATAGAGGTGTCCGAACTTCAAAGTTCGGACAGAAGTTCGGACACCTCAAAAGCTCGAAAAAAATAAAACGCAACAGAGACCTGTCCGAACTTCCAAGTTCGGATGAAAGTTCGGACAAGTCACATAAATCAGCAAACAGAAGCGGATTCAACACGAACAGAAGCACAAAACTCATTCAGATCAACACACACATTTACAAAACAACCTTGGGGTTTAATCCAATGAAAAGGCATTAAATCAGACCTAATTCAAACACAACACGAAGTCAATAAAGCGATTCAATTGCAGAATCTCAAACTCTTAAATCAGAAGCACTCAGAGTTCGCAAAACAGAAGGGAATCATAGAGGTAGATTCGCCATTGTCAAAATATACTTATATATCAACATACACAAAACAAAATAAATCCCACGGGGTTGTAACACATCAAAACGCAAATCCGGAACACCCACAAAATTACACAAATCAGAAACCACACAAACATATACGGAAAATAACGGAACCAAAACCCCCGTGGGTGAACGCACACAACCGAATCCATCTACCACCTACCTCACATCCGTAGCTAAGCCATCTCTGCGGACTCTACGAATCGCCTTCCCGAATCTCCAGTCAAATGACAATCCCTCGAATTGAACCGCTCCCAAAATACAAAATCAGAATTAGAAAAGAGAAGAGGAAGCCTTAATGGAGAAGAGAACCAATCTACAATCCAACCTGATTGACGACTGACGGACGAACGCAATTCCATCTACAAACCTCTAGCGATTACAATTGAAAGAAATTGAAGAAGAGGATGAGCAAAGGGATGAGGGGAGATTGAGCAAAGGGAGGAGAAGTTGAGAGCGATGGAACTGTCGTGAATAGACGTCAGACAAGTGGAAGGAGAAAAATAACGTGAATAGAAGTTTGAGAGAGGAAGAGAATAAATTAAAGAATTAAGGAGTCCCTTCCTAACAAATAAATAAATAATAATAGAAGCATGCTATTTCTAATTCTCCTTCCTCAAGCTATGACAATAATATTTAAGGAATGTCATAAACACTCTAGTATAAGATACAAATTAATCCGAACTCCCTTTGCGAATCAGAAGGAATATGATAAAAAAAAAAAAAAAATCTGGGGCATAACATCTCGGGCTTCTTCTTCAACTACACGACTTTGAGAATTAGTGAGTTAATTGTCTATAGAGTATGAGTTAGTCAATAAGCGGTTGTAATATAAAAGAAACTTACTATCAATTTGTTGATCCTAACATTATAATATAATTATTTATCTATAATTGTCAATATTTTAGTGAAGAAGAAGGATGAATAGAGAGAAAAAAAGAAAAAAAAATATTTTACACTTGAAAGTTTTACAATAATTTTGAATTTGTTTTGTATTATTTTTTAGAATTTACTTTTTTAATACAATATTTAATCATTTTTTCAAATGAAATTTTAAAATATATGTTATTCTGTATTTATAAAGTTATTGTTATAAATAGATATACTTATAGTGGACTTTAATATATACACAACGCCAAATTCGTAACTAGTGAGCAATCTAGTAGCCAAACCATGTACAACCGTAGTACGATACATAACAAAATCCAAAAGTGCGATAATAAAGTATATCACTAAATACCCCAAAAATAGCCCGCGCTCCGACTTCAATCTCGATCAAACACCTGTAATATGTTTGTCATAAAGGCTCAGCACAACCGCTGAGTATGCTACTGTATAACCGTAATGAACCCTTAAACTGCTTAAGTTATTTAGTCGAGTTGTCATGCGGTTCATTTACATGCTATTCTGTTTTACAAATATATAATAACAACTGTAAATGCGATAAGTAAACATCCAATATAACATGCACAATTCCACATATAATTATGCATACAAGCAAAATAATAATGAGCGCGTAAGATAACAGTACAAGGGTTATTTCATTTGAACGGTTCTCGTTTGTTTGGCCTTCAAGGCCTTTAGCTCTTTATCCACTTTACGAGAGTCATTTGAAGTCTCGTATTAATGTTTAACTAATGTCTAGTTGTTCTATTGCTTAACTCTTAATTATTGACAGTCGTCGTGTTAGGGGACGACATGTCCTCAACCACTTACCCCTATTAATGGAGGGTCACCAACGACAATAGCCAGCACTTACAGATGTGCCTCTGATTCCTCCTTATTTCCCCTATTAGTGGCGGGTCACCAATGGCCGAACCCATCCCCAACGGTAGGGACTCCGTCCAACAATCAGTCTAATCTATTGGAATAAATAATACGAGTGGACCTGTAACAGTCATCTGCTCTGTTTTGATCACAATGCGCAACCAGGATTCGCTGGATTTCTCCTCATACTCAATTTCTTTTCACCATATGATTAAGTTTACTTAATCCTCTTACCTAATATCTACTCTTAGGTTATAGTGATTATATTCTCCATATAGTTGCCTTTTAGGTCTTACACATTACCTAAAATTCATCTAGGTCATTTTCATATTCAAATACATATGCTCGTGAGGACGGTATTACCTATCCTCTGCCTAAGTTAATTACCTGGGATGGTTAAAGATGACATGATGTATCTCGTTAATCGTTCATGAGCATTATTTCCTTATCTATTGACATAACTCGATTCGAGTTTGTGGTCGTTATTGCCTCAGTCCGAAAGACTTTCGCGCACAATTAATAAACTCGAGATAGTCGGCAAGTAAATCACATAAGCATGTCAAATATATAATCACACAGATCACTCTTAGCATTAAACATCCACACATACACGTCCAAACCCAAGGAAATCCTCAGAAACAATCGGAAATCACAATAACATACCGTTCACCCAGGTAGAAGACGCTACTTGCGATCCCAAGCTCGTCCTCTAATCTCTAGCTCTGGAATACAAGACTAAGTATTAGCTCTCTATCATCTCAAATAAATTCGGTACCCCCTTAAAGTCAACCGCCGATGATTGTTTATTTATTCATAGTCGGGTTAGCGTTTTAGGGTATTTGAATTAACGTTATCCCGCTGTTAGTAACTAACATGTTGTAATATACTACAACTTAGGATATAATTCTGACATCTATTAACTCCTTTATCCATGGGTATATATATATATAATATATATATATATATATATATATATATATAGACATTGTTACGACCCTTAGGTATTTGTAGCCTTTGGCATTTAAGTTCCCACCTAATGTATGAGTTAGTCAACTTGACCTTCTTGGTCAATTTGGTTGACTTGGTCAAGGTATGCTAGTCAACACTATTATATAATTCATAATATAATCCCTTTAATTATATAATTCATTTTTTGTATAACTCTTACACCATAACATTAAGTCTTTGTTTTAATGTTACATAATGAAATTCCCCACCTTACAATAAACTCCATCATACTCTATTTAATTATTCAATCATGCTATTTAACTTAGAGCACTTCAAATATTTATACTCCACTGATATGAATTATAAAACTTTTTAATTCATACCATCTTCCATTATTTCATGTGAGTTGCAATTTCCTTAATTTGTATTACCCTCACATGCTAACATTTAGATCTCATGTCTAATGTTAGTTAATATGGTTCCCAACCATATAACCTTCACTTCTTAATTATCAAATCCTAAACTTTATTGTATAGTTTATAATCTCTTATATATACTAATATTTTCCATATGAATTATAAAATTCCTATAATTAATACTAACTCCATGTAATGACATTATGACCATAGTCTTAATGATATGTTATGTAATCTTTCAACTTTATATTATATTCATCCCCAACTCTCTATAATTCACGGCATAGCCCTTTATTTTCTTATTATTACACTTTTACCCACAATTGTTTTCTAACATTACAATTACATTATAAATCATATCTTATAAATCTAACTCCTTATTTATTTTATTCTAAGGTGCCAGTCCAACTTATTTAAACTACCAAATAGTCCCAAATGTCATTTCTCATTTTCACCCTATTTTCCTTAAATTACATAGTGGTCCACATACTTTATAAATCTTATAATTTAATTCCTAACTTATATTCTTTATAATCTTTTAATTTAATATCCAAAATCCACCCAAATTTCCCAAAATTTCCGAACAAACCCCATGTTGGTTTGTTCTGATTTTTACAACAAACTTCCTAAAATTACATTTTGACCCCATGAGTTTTTCTTAAACTTACAAATAACTACCAGTTTTCCTTAAATCATATTTCCATTATTTTTTCTCTAATTCGGTCAACACTTTAAGTTTTCCCCAACTTTGACCATCCAACGCTGCCTTAACCCAAAATTTCCAGTAATTACGCTTTGACCCCTATTTTTCCTACACTTTACAATTAAATCCTGAATTTTTTCAAATTCCAATTTAAACCCTTTTCTTTTATATAATTTGGTCAAGGCCCCTAAGTCTCCCCAAGTTTGGCCCAATAATCTACCTTGACCATATTTTTCCAGAATTAACGTAATGACCCCAAGTATTTCCTAGGGTTTTCATTTAACCTCTTAACTTTACTAAACTTATAATTTCTATCATTCACCAACATTACCCCAAAATTCTCAGCTATTTTACTACACCATATTCCAAAATTTGTTACCTTAAACCTTTGACGCAGCTATAGGATATATCACTACCATATCATTAAATAACTCATAAGGTTATTTAAGGTACATTTGCCCTTAATTTTATTTAAATTTTCCTAAAGTCTAACAACCTTTGAAGTGTACCCAAATCACTCATTTTACACTTATAACTCCATATTTTTGTCAATAGCACCACATATCATGACCTTTGCTTTTATAACATATAATATACCTTAAAACTCATTAAAACAAGCCTAAACATTAAGGCAATATAAAAATCATAAAATAAACTTAAAGTATGCTATAAATGTCCATAAATACACCCTAACTCTCTTCCATATTATTCCCAAGCCTCAAACTTTCAGCGTATTACATATTTAGTCCTTAAACTTTGTAATCTTGACAAATAACTCATTAAATCATCAACCATCATGACTAAACATGTTCATAAAATTTTATGTTCATTTTTAGGTCATAATAGACCATTTTGTTTAGGTTAGTCTCGGCCATAACAACCTCCCCAAATTGATAACACTTAAAACATCAAAAATGTGCTTTAAGGTAAAATCTTACTCTTAGATGTTCCAAGCTAGTATTTCCACCCCTTTTATTCTCGGCCCTTTTTTATAATACAGGGGAGTTATATCTTTGCATCAAACTCAAGTTTAAATGATGACTTAGGAGTTCTAAAGCTTGGATTAAGGTTTTACCTTTGTAAGAGTTGGGTTTTCCTCCATTGTGTTCCTTATGTTCTCGACCACCAACTAAAATTTTGAGCTCCATTTCTAGCCATATTTGAAGACAATAAAGAGGAAAAAATTTAGGGTCTTTAAGACTCCATAACATAAGCGAGAGCTTAACACACAAAAATGTGCTTTAAGAAGATGGAATTACCTTTGGAGCTTTAGGTGAGATTTCTTCTCCAAATTTCGACCAACCTTAAGAATTTGTGTCAATGATCAGATCTTGAGTGGATCTAGGAGTATAAGGTAGCATAAGCACTTAAACCTTGATTTATGACTTACCCTTGAAGTCACCTTTGGAGGGTTGTCTTGCTTGACTTTAGGCCAACATAAGGAGCTAGATGAAGCTTCATTTTGTGTGTAAAAAGATGAAGAAAAGGAGTGTAAGAAGCTAGTATTTTCGGACCTTAAGAAGTTAAAGGAAAAGATGAAACCTTAAGGCACTTTTCTTACCTTAAGCTAGCATAGCTCATCCTTGCTCCAAGCTTGAATGACTATCGAATTTTTGCTCCAAAAACTTGTTGATTTCATCCTTGAATGGTATAAGGGAAGTGCGGGTGTTGTTCTCTAGGTTTTGGTGAAGAAAAGGAGATGATTTGAAGAGAATAAGGGAAGTGGGTCTAGTTCACCATGAGAGTTTTCTTCAAGAACTCAAGAGGAAGATGAAGAAAACTCAAGGAGGAAGATGTGTTGTATTCTCAACTATGAGAGGATAAGAGAGGATGACTTTCTTTAGTTTACTAAAGTGAAGAGATAAATGAGTCATGACTAGTAAAAGGATGACTAAGGATTCTTAAGAAGATATTTTCTACCTAATGTTGTAAGGTGGCACTTGCCATCCTTCCTTGAGGAGTTTGCCGGCCCTTTAATATTTAAGGGTGTGTTTGGATCAAATTTTGGGAAGTTATATTATAAGGTGTCTTATAATGTTCTAAACTTATAAGTTGTACACTTGGACTTGTTTCATGTGTTAGTTTGTGACCAACATGATTACCTTGTCCTAAATTGTGTTCATTTATGTTTCTCAGTGATTGGTATACTTTAATATTCATTTTGACTAGTTAAAGTATGTTCTTTGATTCACTCTTGATGTGGGTGCTCTTAATTCATGTAATAATGTGTTACATGCTACATTAACTTTAGAATTTGTTTTCTCCTCATTAATGTTCCCTCTTTAGTCAATTATTTTATGTGGGGTGTAGTGCCCATTTTGTACTATACATATTTATTTATAAGTATGTTTAGAGTTTGTAAAACTTCCTTAGTGAACTAGGCTTATTAGCCTTTATCATTTAATGTTTAATCTTTGATTACACTCATTTATTTAATTAATTCCTTGTTAATTAAGGTAATTAATATTTGGGGTATTTCACTTAACCTTTATAAATTGAGGTCTTGTCTACTCATATTGGAATAAGAAGATCAGTTGTCTCTCTTTCATATCTCTCTACAATCTCTCTGTAATCTTTCTTCTTTTCATTTACAACACGTTATCAGCACGAGTCTCTACCTTGCAAAACACCCTAAAATCTCACCTTTCCTATTTCATTGTCTTTTATAAAAAATCGCAATCCTTTATTTGTCTATATGTATAAACAATGTCATCACCAGACTGTTTGTTGTGATTAAATCTAAAAGGAAGTATCTTATTACTTTTTCTTTTAAATCTTTTTGTATTCAACATCAACCTCTGTATTTGATGACTTTGTCGGTTTACTCAGGTGTGCAAGAAAAGAAAATCGTATATATGAAGTTTCAACTACTATTACACATCCTTGAAAATCATGATTTTAAAGGGGAACATAAAATCTGATAATTGTGGGTTTTTTAATTTCACGATACTCTGCTCTTCTGTTTAATTAATTATATGATCTGATGACTTCAAGTTAAAAAAGAAGGAAGAAACGATTGATAATAGATCTATATAATTGTTCTAATAACGATTGATTTTATTATTATGTCAAATTAGTATCACATGAGACATTATGCCAAATATTAATATCATGTGAGACATTGAGCCAAAAATACATATCACATGAGGCATCATGCCAGAAATAATTATCACTGAGGCATTGTGTCAGGAATTAATATCACATGAGGCATCATGCCAGGAATCAGTAGCGCGTGAAGCATCGTGCCAGATTTTGTTTACTTTTAATTATTTCATTTATTCCACATTTTTTATTTATCCAATTCCACCTTTATTTATTTATTTATTAAGTATCACATGAGGCATCGTGTCCGATATTAGTATCACGTAAGGCACCATGCCAGATATAAATTTACATGTGAGACATTAAGTAGCCACATTCTATTCAGTTATCCCTTTGTTGCAATGACTTCAGTCACCCATGTATTACGCCTTTGAGTTCTCTTGCAGGTATGCTGAGGACGTGAGGCCCTTGTCGGACGAAGCATTTCAGCAAAGACCTAGACTCGGGCCGTAAGGCTAGGGGATAGTAGCACTTGTCAATAGCCTGTGGCGTAAATGACAAAGATTGTGGTCATGAGGTAGGGCCGATAAGATGATTGGCACCTTGTTGGCACCAAGTCCCTTATACTGAAGGTGCAATGGGCGACGCGCCTGTGAAACCCAAAAAGGGTTAAGACAGGGACGGTTTGGATTAGGGAGGAGGTGAGTGTCCAACGTTGCCCACGTTGGAAACCTCTGCCGACGGTCCGGGGTTCCCTCTAGAGGCAGGCCTTGAGTCAGCTCGCTCTATTGGGGCTTGAGTTACCTTAGACCCGGCTGGAGGTTGGGTCCTATGGTTGGCTAGTTGTTCGGGTGTTAATGCCTCTAGACTTGGGCTGGTACCTAGGGACGGTGTTGATTTAACAATCGGGACACATCCCCACCAGTCCCGGAGCATAGTGTCGGGATAGGTGAGTCGGCATTGAGAGCTTGTTGTTGGGTGGTTAAAGTCCACTCCTAGTCCTTGTTAGGCTATGGTGGTGGCTGTCTTGTGGCAGAGGCCTTGCCCTGCTTGAGACAGACATGCATTAGGCTGGTCGGGCCTTGCGCCCGACGCCGGTGATGTTAACCTCGTCAACTTGCATGCTCGTTTGCTTGCATTCTGTGAATGCTTGTTTGTGCGCTTGCGTGCTTGTGTGACTAGTGAAATGTTTTGTCTTGTAATGCACAACCTCTAGAATGAAAAATGCCAGATATGAATATCATGTGAGACATCGTGCCAAATATAAATTTTCATGTGAGACATTGATTGCACCAGATATAAATATCACGCGAGACATCCTGCCAGGAATAAATATCAGATGAGGTATTATGCCAGATTTTATTTATTGCACTATTTCTTTTATTCTGTGTTATTTGATTTATTTTTTGTGATGTAATATATAATACATTTTATTACTATTATTGTTATTTATAATGTATATAGAGCATTGCGTCTGTTAAATTTAATTTTAATGTTATTTGAAGAAATAAAGGCATTGTGCCTGAAAGTCTTTGATCTTGATAGTAAGTGATGTCATAGAAACGATACATGTAGGATCGTTTCTAATATCTGATTATTTTTATGATATATCATACACAATGTCCAATATTGCTGAACTTGAGATTACAGCCTTGGACATCACTAACAAGAGCATCGCGTTTGAAACATTGACTTCAATATGCTATAAAGGGCATTGTGCCTGAAAGTTTATATTTTGATATGCTAAAAAAGGCATCACACTTGAAAGTTTTGATATGATCAATATAAAGGGCATAGTGCCAGATTTTCTTTTAATACTTTTGATATGATATGAGTAAAAAAATTGGCATTATGCCAAAAAAATTTGAACTTAGTATGATATGATTTTAGCATTGTGCTGGAAAAGTTTGAATATTTGAAAAATAAATGGATTGATCATATCATTGATCTAAAAGATGGTATAACACTTGGAGAATTCGTTCCTTGAAGTATCTATTTTTACGTTTGAACATTGTATAATGATTCATGAAGAATCAATTATGGTATTCCACCAGGAGACATTTACGAAAATTACTTGAAGTAGTTTTTGAAAAACTACATAAGTGATATACAATGATAATGAATATTCATATGTCTAGTTTTACCTCTATGATGAAATATATATATAAAATATCATACAAATTATTCGATTAGAATGTGATTATAAAAATGATTCTCGATGAATCATATATGAGGTCATCTTTTTTTTTGAGATAGTGGTACAATAAAAAATGAGTGATCTTGACGAATCACCCAAATATTGTTCATATATTAAAGAGAAAAATTGGCATGACAACCACAATGTTCTTGTCGGATCATTTTTATTACATGTTTTTCATGAGCAGTCAAAAGTCATGACCAGAATGTGAGAAATGATGAGATGTTATTGACATCAAGGAATAAATTATGAGATCAAGGCTGGGTACTATTATGATTGCAAGACTTTCAAGGTCTTTGTAGACATAACTTGACTTATTCTAAAACTAGATCAAAATTGAAGTTATGTGGGAATTTTTTATAATGAGAAGTTATGTTGAGGATGACAATTTAAATTTCTACATATTATTCTAAGTTTTTATATATTCTATATTATTGTTGTTCATTGCTTACAATATATATATATATATATATGTTTGTTTACCTTCATGAGATTAATCCATTTAGCAAGAATTTGTACACCCTAAAGGGGTCATGAAAGGCATATGTCCAGAAGCTGTATGTCCTGAATGAGATATTTATCCATGTACAAAGATTTTGTACACCCTTAAGAAGTCATGAAAGACATATGTCCAGGAAGAAGTATGCCATGAGAAACATGTTAAAAAGACAATACAATTACAAATAATATTTTCTTGATGAAGTCAAGAATAACACTTACTTGGAATGCAATGTAGTTGTAGCTTGCTACCATTTCCAAAGGATTATAGTTCACCCATAAGCATGTGTCCTGATGACAAAGCATTAATCTCATTTGAGAATGATTTTTCATGATTGAAATATCATAAGATAAGGGTCAATAAGCTCTAGAAGAGCAGCTACAATACCACATTGAGAGTGAAATATATGTACTAAGAAAACTTTGTATATAAAAGTTTCCTCAATAGTGGTATTGATATACCTGATACGGATATCATGTTAAGACTACAAATAAAAGAATATTAATGTATATTATGAAAAAGATATAAGTCGTGATTGTAGCTGCTTGTTTTTTCCTCTGATTTGTATCAGATGTATGTTGGTACAATTGATAACTTGAGATATATAATAAAGAAAACCATATGTTGCCATTGTTTTTTTTTTGGCATGACCGGTTAGACCATCATGGTTCAATAATTAATGATGCAGATTATATCCGTTGTACATGTGAACACTTGTTGAAGGATTAGAAGATTCTTCAACCAATGATATTGAAATACCCCAAACCTTGATATGTTTTTTAAATATTAAACTATGGTATATTAAGGCAAAAGAAATTCCTTAGAAACATTAGTGAACAATTTAAAGCATAGTAAACACAATAAAGTACCATTAAGACAGTTTGAGCAAAAACATGCTCTAAGCTTGGAATGAACTTGGTTAGGACCTAAAGAGCCTACCAAGACTTTATAACATGTAATTATGACTTTATAAGGCTAATTAAGTCCTTAAGAGACACTGGAAGACAATTTAAAACCAAAGAAAACACCATAAAGTCAATTTAAGCAAATACTTTCCCTAGACTTGGTGTAACCTTGTATGAGACCTAAAGGTCATTACTAGACCTTATTTACTTGTTAATGAACGTGTTAAACCAATTACTAGAGAAAACCAAGCTTGAAAACAAGCTAAAACACAAAATGTGCTTTAAGGAGTCTTAAAGCATATTTTTGAAAAATTGTCTTGGAAATGGGTTTTGAGTGGCTAAATGCCCATCATTACTCTTTAATCAACATGTGTACTACTTAGTATCACATTAGGAGGTTTAAATAAATGGGAAATCAAAAATTTCACAATTATGTGCACTAATTTGTGAATAGTGCTCAAATAGTGCTAGATTAAGACATAAGTCAACATAAGTGATTAAATCGTCAACAAAGCCATAAAATATCCTCCTAACTAAAGATAGGCCGGTTTTATATGTGGTGACTCACCACCATGTACTAGTTTAATTAAAGGGAAGAAAAGAAAAGCAAATAAAGAAAGTTACATTTTTACATAAATATCTTGTAAAAGCTTGCCTCTCACCTCATTTCTTTCTTTCCCACTCATTCCCACCGTCTTCATCTTCATCCTCCACTCTCAAAATCGTTTTTGCTACAACACCCTCCATTCTTGATCTTCTTTTACTTGAAACTCATGGCTCCATGCTCCAAAATCAATTTCAAGACAATCTTTGTCTTAGTTAGGCCAAGCTCTACACTTCTATCTTTTCAAATCTTCAAGAACTCAATTTCGGTGCCATGGAGAATCTCCATAGAAGGAGGAAAAACTCATCTCTTCACACCTTGTTGTTCTCCTTTGCTTCAAGGTAAGGAAAATCAAAGAAAATCCATGTTTCCCTTCATTTTCATATATGGCCGAAAATTCACCTCTTAATGGTGCATTATCTTGCTCTTCATTTAGCTTGATTCAAACTTAAAAGGGCTAGGAGGAGTCCTCTCTTGCTACTTAATCAAGTTCCCTTTCAAATTCCAAGGTAAACTTCCATTTTAGTGTTTAAAACACTTATGTAAATTTAGGGTTTATATATATGAGTTAAGTATGAAGCTTAATGCTCATTACCCTTATATGCGTATTGGTTAGAAGATTGACAAGTGATAAAAACTCCTTGCCGGTTTTCATTCAAGAAAAAAACAAGAGAAAACAAGTGAGAAAGCTTGGAGAACAAAGAGGCAAATGACCTCTCTTAATGTAGTTTTGTGCCTTATGAAATTGAGCTATATTTGTTTAATAAATAACCTAAAGAGCCAATGGGAAATGAGATAGAAAACTATCCTCAAGGAGGTTATTAGGGGCATATGTGATGTTATGTGTATTTGCAGGTTAAAGGCATTTAAATGTGGAAAATCAGTGTTTAAGATTAATGCAATTTAAGGGCCTAAAAGCCATGTTATTTAAGGGCCTAAGTGCCAAGCAATTTAAGTTTTTGCACTATATTGTGATGTAGTGTAGTTTAAAGGTTTAGTTGTGTGTAAAGAACCTTCCTTGTGAAGATTCATGTCTTTGATGGTTAAAGGATGAAAAACCATGTGTTTGTGGATAAGGATGTGTATTAAGGGATTGAGTGTTCTTGGATTGTATAAAAGTGAAAAACTATGTGCTTTGGTGTAAGGTGATACAAGAGAAGCTATGTCAAAATTTGGTGATTAAACAATGAGTTTTAGGTGATTAAATGAAGTTTGGTGACCTAGATTGTACTAGGAATTATTGAGTGTTAAATTGGTGAAAGAAAATGAATTAAGGAGTTCTTGAGTGCTATGATGATTTAGGCATTGTCTTGGTGGATTTAGAGTTTAGATGGGTGTTTTAAACACTCCAAAGTTGTGTTATGTGGTGTGGTTAAGTCTTGTGCAAGTTTTGGTAAACAAAGGAAAAATAATGCCTTGTGAAGGTG
Source organism: Limonium bicolor (assembly GCA_023374045.1). Lineage (NCBI taxonomy): Eukaryota > Viridiplantae > Streptophyta > Magnoliopsida > Caryophyllales > Plumbaginaceae > Limonium > Limonium bicolor. Next base: position 185,511,774 of record CM041777.1, on the reverse strand, counting down.
TAAGTGTGAAGTAGTGGAAAATAGAAGGAGTTTGTGTATGAGAGGTGTGTGTGAGAAATAATGCCTTTGGAGTAGTGGTAATGGTGGTAATGTAACATTTTGGTTAGTTGGAGTTATAGGCATGAAACTACCACTTATAAAACCTAAGGAAAATATTACAAGTGTTAAGAGATTTTGTAAGAAATTGAGTAACAGGTTTGGACAATGATTTAAGGAGGTTCAAAGTGTTATTTTGGTATTAGAATATGCCTAAGTTCATGTGTGAAGTTTGGGTAAACAATGGGTGAAGAGAACAAGTAGAACAAGGCTTGAAAATGCTAAATATGCAAATTTGTAGTTTTGGTCCGGGACTTGGTTCCAGGATAAAGTCCCGGACCATACACAAAAAAGGGCCGAGAGTTAGTCAGATGCCTTGGTCCGAGACTTGGGGTCAGTACAAAGTCCCGGACCACCCTGTAAAATCACCCGAGAGTTTGTTTAAGTGTTGGTCTGGTACCTAAGATAAGGACCAAGTCCCGAACCACTCTAAAAATGTAATTTAAGGTTAGAAAATGATATGTAATGATGGGGATTGATAGGTAATGATGTTATAAGGTTGTTTAAGACATGTTAGGTGAGTTATAAAGACAATTAAGAGGGTGAAAAGTTGTAGTAAAATGTGAAAGTAAAACAAGTTGAAAATGTGAAGTTATTTAACTAGTTAACGGGGTTAACTATGGGCGTTAGACGTTAAACAATCATATTACCCAGATTTAATGAAAGCAATTGTGATATTACCAGTTGTCCGAGAATTATTCGAGGAACATAAGAGGGCACAATAGAGTGGACCTTGGTGACAGATATGGTTTTCTTCCAACCTGTGTTCTACCGGATTACACCGGCTTGTATGCCAACTTGTTTTTCTATGTGTTTGCCACCTTGCAAGAATAATCATGAAATGAGTTTATAGTAATTCATTTATGTGGCTTGTTTAGTTCTGATACCGTTTAACTTCGAAAGTGTTAAACCATAGCTAACCAAATCTAGGATCACATAAGAGATCGGTATTCGGATATAACGACCCAAACCATGGGAACGTTCTAACCACGGCTATGCGTGAGTTAGTTGTGTGTTGTTTGTGCGTGTAAGTATGTTTACCTCCCTTGTGTGTTTAACCCGGTTGTAACACCACATGGTATGTGAATGTGATAGGTTCCATAATGAAGCTCTTAACTATATATATATATATCTATATATATATATATAGAGAGAGGAATCCGGTCGTTCCGGTCGCGCGTGTTGTTTGGGAGCTGATGTTTACAATTGCTTTAACTCCCTCTCTGTTTATGGTTGTTTTCCTTCTTGGTCTTCAATCACCCTCAAGCTTAACCAAGACTATTTATCTGACTCACGTTGGACTAGGGGGATATGTGTATAGTGTGAACGGTTCTATATTAAGACTAAAATATCTGAGTAAGTAAATGTGTACGGTGTGTTCGGAACTATGTTATATCTGACACATCTTAAGTGAGTATACGTTCTCTAAGTTGAACAATAAATTATTGTATAACGAGCTTAACATGGGAATAGAAAGATTCCCTAGGCTCCAAAGAGATAACTAACTCTCATCTTGGGGTACGAGCCCTCACGTGACTCTTCCCGGGTTATGTTGTATGTATGCTAATATGTGATGTGTGTGGTTATGTTGAGTATGTTGATCGCGGGTATCAACCCCTACGTTATAATATGAAGAGTTAAGTATAACCCGATTAAACGGGTAAAAGTCGTCTAGGGAGGAGTTAGCTCCATTATGGTAGAAATCCACGAGGGTTAAAGAACACAATAATGTGACCTAACAGGTGTTGATGTGTTGATTAAGTTGTTTGAATCCTATTGATTGGATGTGTGTTATGTGTTTATAGTTTTTCATGCATGATTTAAATATAATCAACCTCATGCTTAGATGACAATTAGTTGTGCGTGGCCCAGTAGCATGCGGGGTGTACGATTACCATACCAGCAAAGGTGCTGAGCCCCTTGGGGGGCCACCCTTTCTTTCCTTTTCAGGTACAAGGAGCTGGAAGCCGTTTGAGAGTAGGACGGGGTAGTTGTTTGCGCATGGGTAGTTCATTTAATTACTTATGGATTGTAGGTGTAGTAAGACCGAAACTGTTATCGGCATTAGTTTGTAAACACTCGATACAGTTGGAATGTAAATGTATATTGATTGTTGGAAATGGAACGAGATTGTAATGTGTAGTTGCTCGGGAATCTGGTCCATCATACCGATACAATGTATAAGTATTAGCCTTGTTATCCACGTGGGTGGTTAACGGCGTGTAACACCAATGAATTAAGTAAATGATGAGTTATGTTTTCCGCTGCAAATGGTTGTTAAGTATAATGTTGTAGTTGGGGTGTTACAAAAAGTGGTATCAGAGCGAAGTATACTGGAAATACCGAGCTTAGGAAGTACCGAGTTAGGAGTTTAATACTTGGGGTTAAGGGTTGAGTGATAGCGTGAGAGATACGCTAGTTAGGAATTACCAGTGAGTACTGGAAACCTACAATATCCTTCCCGCCCTCCACAAACCTTGTTTTATAACTCAGGAAACAACACCAGAGAGATGAAAGTCCTTTCTTACTCGGGAATACCCGATCTGGCTGTTGTTAAGTACATCTGTGGGTACGGAGAACCTGTCATACGGTAGATCTCGAAAAGTGGGAATCCCGGAGACGGTTTCCATCTAAACAATGTTAACCACATTTAATAGCGAATAATGAAGAATCTTACGCATAGGAGAATGGAATTTCCGGCAACCTGGGTCGACATGTCGAGCAGTCGAGAACAACCAGCTTGCAACACACCAACCGTGCAACAGGCAAGAAGTGAAGTAATGGAACCCGAGACGCGTGTCCACGGAACCACGATTATTAATAGATGTTGCCAACGGTATACCAACTGATTAAGGAACTACAATGTAGTACCCAAACAAGAGACAAGTCTCAGTAATCACGACAAATGCGTGGAACGGGCTACGAAGAAGATACAGTACTAAGTAAATAAGGGCCTCTGATGAGGGAGAGTCGCCCTGATTAATGATTATAATGCTAAGACAATGAGAAGTCGCCCAGAAGATTTATTGTCAAGACTGTAAGATCAAAGTAAGGGCCAACAAGGCCATTAAATACGGTGCGGGTAAAAACAGTACCGCAGCCGATGCATGTTGAACCGATAGCCAGTTAACATGGAGCACTTGCCATGGCAAGTGCTGCTGGAACGGGGTTGTTCGGGAAAATGTTAACAACTATGAAGTACTTAGTAAAGTACCATGAAGTCGAGTGAGATCATCATAACCGTGGAGGGGCTTAACAGCCTAACCTGTGTAATTGGGAATACACCAGTCAGCAAGAAGCTAGACTTGGTTAAGACAGGAAGACATTGTAATACCATGAGAATTTTTCTTTCAAACTCTTTTTCAAAACCAAATTTTCTTTCAAACCCATATTTATTTCTAACCTTCTTTTAAACCAAATCATAGGACCTACACCGGCCTCAGCGCCACACGGTAGGTGAATTACACCCAGTTCACTCTTGAACAACCGGACGAAAATCGGATAACCCAAGGGTATCAACCCAAGGGAATGGATTGAGTTCATACTAAATACAACAGTGGATATACTTTCCCTTGATTAAGTTCGGGAAGCACTGAATGCATGTATCATAAGACAGTATAAGGGAGTTGACAACATAATACTTCACCTAGACGTGTGACGGATACTGTGAGCGTACAAAAAAAATGAAATGTGGGACGACCGCACTCCGATAGGAGCTTGTGGGCCTGACAGACCTACTTATGGGTTAGTCGGGTAAGTAGCAATGTATCAGTAGGGTACCCCACATATGTATACGAGTAGAGTCAGGAACACGGGAAGTAGTCGACTCCATACTACGGTCAGCAGTAAAAGTCAAACAAGAGAAACGGATTACCATGAATGGTTAGAGTAAAAGAACTCAGTTAATTTAACGAGACTAAAGGAAGTAGTGAATTCATCTCAAGAGAATGTTTAAGAGTCAGGAAACACGAAGTGCACTGACTGTTATGTAAAGACGTCACATATGTCTTAAGGATCCTGAGGGATAAACATGATAGCTGGAACGATGACCTAGCCTATACATGGTAAGGCAGATGCTTAATATGGACACGTTAACGTGCAATGAACGGGATGAAACTCCTGGAATGATCACCTAGACTACCAGGGGATATCGATTTTCACAGAAGAGGATAGTGAACCCAGCAAAGAACGCAAAACGGCGTAGTTAACTAAACATACTAATAAGTGCAAGCTAGATGTAATGGCAAAACTTAGTAACACCCAAGAGCTGTCCTTGAGGGGTGTTTGGATCAACAACTGTTGAACGAAATAACGTGATAGAAACGCTAGGGTTGAAACTAACATTCAGTTTAAACATAAGTCGTCAGGAGGCAGACTGACATTCCTAGGGGCATCCCATGAAAGGAAGCGTGATGCAACGACCTTGTCATGAAGCCCAATATAACATCCAAACCATGTGATGGCGTATGAAGAAGTAAAATTTGTATGAACAGCTTATAATGAACACAACTCGAGGCAAAGAGGCGTATAAGCCACAAAGTAAATGTGTTACATAAATTTAATTGATTATGGAAGTTTATGTTGTACAAGTGAATAGAGCGGAGAACGAACCACTACTTTAAGAGTGGGGATACCTCTCGATATTGTGAGACCGCAGGAGCAGTAGTATGTGAACCAAGTTCAAGAAATATGTTAAGGATTGACCATGTTGTTATTATGGGAGAGCAGTTAGTTTAGTAGCATGTGTGTATAAAGTGAAGCACCGAGTGAGCAACGCTCAAGGAGCATAAAGATTCGAAAAATAGTGTATTCAGTAGTCATCCAAATGAATGGCGAACCATAATACGAATGATGAAAGTACAGGTGCGGAAGCTAACATGACAGTGGAAGCCATGTAAGTTAGTGTTGTATAATGAGTAAGAACATGGTGCGCAGCAAGCGACCAATACATGTGAATAAATCACACAATAACATGGAGTTGATGAATAACGATGGTAGACAGACCAGGCAACAAGGAAACAATGTTCATTCTTATTACAATCGCATAAGAGATTTACTGCCAAGAGTTTACGCCTCTGCACTCTATATGACTGAGTATTTTGGTATTGCACTTGCGCAGTAATGATCGAGCGAGATAGTTAGGAATTTGGGAAATGTTAATTGTGGTAGAAGTAGAAAGAGGCTTATAACGCTATAAGGACCAAGGCATAGGAAATGCAAGGTCGTACCAATGAAAGAATACGTACAAAACCAAAGGTGGAGGCATGATTAGCAATAAGTGACTGCAGTAGCACTAAATACCAAATACCGGTGTGGAATATACCTCAAGTGTTGGAAATAACCGAGGGAGCACTACATTTTAGGTAGTAGCTCAACCTCAACCGACAATAAATCAAATGAAACCAAGTGAATAATGATAAGTGTCCAAATGAGCATGTTTTATGGGTGTATTTCATATATTATATTAGCACTTTTCTTGCTCATTTCTCACTTATCATATGGTTTTCCTCTAGTTTATGTTTTATTGGTTATCTCACAAATTTATTGGTTAAACATGAGGAAAACCAAGCTAGGAGCAAAGTAGACGAAGAGACGAAGGCATAGGCGCAAACGGATCTCAAAACGGAGCTGAAACGAATATTTTAGGAGCAAAACAATTATTGTCCGAACCAGATTTGTCCGGACAATGGTTCGGACACTGTAAATGTTATGTCCGTGCTACGTCCGATGAAAAATGAGCGGACAAGAATGTGTCTGTGGCGCGTCCGTAGAGAAAAGGGCGGACACAATAGAAGTGTCCGAACCATGGTGATCCGGACGCACCAAATTGAAGAGCCGTGCGTGGAATTAAGCCAGGACGCAACAAGGACATAAATATGTCTGTGGAAATAAGGCAGGACAGAGGCCAGACAAAGGCTGGACGTGACTCAAGGACAAAATTGTGTCCGTGTGTTGTCCGCTCAAGCAAGGCCGGACAGAGTCCGGACAGAGGCCGGACAAGACTGAGTTCCTTCCATACGCATGTCGACAGTTCCATGCATGTCGATAGACCTACTGCACCACCCCAATCCACTCCTTAAAATCCTCACGCGGTGTTCCCTCTGTCTTCTTCCTCATCCTTTCTTCTATATAAACCCAGTACCTCTGCATCAAATAAATCATCAATCAATCCCTTCCATAATCCATCGCTCACACCACAATACGTACCACACCTACGATCCACTCCATCCTCTTATCCCCCACTTCTCCATTTTATTTTCATTCTTCATTACACCACTCGGCAGAACCAGGATTAAAAGAAGAGAAGAATAGCAGCTGGAGCAGAAGCGAGTTGCAGTCCCGTCTCCTCTGGCAGTCTCCAAAATAATGGCTACTTCTATCTTTATTTTATTCTTGTTAATGTCTGAGTAATAAACTTAGCTTCCCGGGTTTGGAAGCGAGCCTATTTTATATAATTGTGTTATGTAAGCTTTCCAGTATAATTATTAAGCAGAGTATTTTGATTCTTGTCCTTAATGCGCTTTAATCTTCTTGTACAATTATTAAAGTGATATTTGTAGCTCTTTGTTAAAATGCAGTGCTGAGACAAGGTTCTAGACAAAAGAAGTCAAAACGGGTTAACGACTAGAAGCGAGTTTCGCCTATAGGTTGATCTGTCTCCAATAGGAATTGTTAATAATGCGATTAATTTATAATAACTTGAGCAAGGATTGCACTTGTTGTTTAAATTAGTCAGGGTTTATTGTACAGGGACCGGTCAATAAACTAATTAAGATTCCTGAGTTTATTGCTAAAGTGGGAAAGTTATATTGATATAATTAAATAAAATAGGTGAGCAGAACAACCCGGGATGCTTCTTTAAAAACACAAAAAGATTTACAATTTCTGTTTCTTTTCTGTTTTGATTAATTGTTTTTATTATTGCCTTATGAGTTAGCTTTTTAATCTTACTCTTCCAAAAATGATAAAATCTGTTTACTAGAAGTCTCAGTCAATTTACTACACTATCAGTTATCCACAGCGAGATCCCCAAGAGTACGACAACCCACAAATCCACTATTCCGCAAAACGATAGGTACACTGCCTAAGTTGTAGAAGTAGTCACATATTTCTCCAACAAGTTTTTGGCGCCGTTGCCGGGGATCTCCGACACGGTTAATTGATGGTTTTTAATTTGATTGAGATATCTGTTTAATTTTCTTTTTATTTCTGTTTTATTTTATTTTCGCTTTATTTAATTTTACTTACTATTTTAGCAGTTTTCTTTTATCTCTGTTTTGTTTCATATTTGTTTTTTCTATTTAGTTAATTTTTACTTTTGTGTTTATTTTCTGTTCTTAGTTCTATTCTACTTGGTATTTTTATTTTTGTAGATAGTTACTGATTATGGAGAGCGGCTACGATGAGGTGAGAAGATTATTGATTGATTTGGAATGGGCTCACATGCAAGAGGAGATGTCCTCATATCAAAGGTTGGTCAAGGATTATCAACCACCTCAACAATCAAATCGGGAACCGTACTGGTGGGAAGTCGACCAGGCTAATACACAGTACAAAGAAGCTCAGTTGGGATATAACTACTTCAATCAGAATGAACAGCAATCTACACAAGGGCCAGACAAATTTTTCCCGAGTCAGGCCAAGCCGCTAGAAGAGATTCCAGTGGTGGCTCCAAGGAACAAAGATCAATTCGAGCCAGATATTATTGAAGCTACAAGTTCTGATGAGGAGATAAAGAAACTTATCAGGACATTTTTCTCCGACGCTGAGTTGGAACAAATGTCCGAGAGTTACAATTCTCCTCCATCTCCATCCCCAGCACAAGAGGAGCAATTAAAAGATGAAAATATTTTGTGTGAGCCAGTCCGCGAAGAGGATTATCCTATTGAGCCTCATCAACCGGAAGAGGATATCTACATCCTCGAATCTGAGGAAGGAACACCGCTACCACCAGTCTCTCATCCACTCTCACCCTGCCTCCATAAGCCTCAACAACAAGAGGAGGATGTTTACATCCTCCAATTTGAGGAAGAAAAGTCATCACCACCTGGTCTTCTATTAGAACTACGTTACCGGCAGTACCTCCTCAAACACCAGGTTTTGTGGAGTATTTACTTTCCTATTTTATTTGCCGAGGTGACATTTTGTTTTGATCCAGGTGGTTTGCTTCTAATTACTGCTAACTTCGTTTTCCTGGCAAAGCTGTTGTCTACTTTTATTTTTGATCCAGGATAACGAAGCGGGAGTCTAGCCAAAGACTATAAATACGGGCAGCTTACTGGGAGGCAACCCAGTGGTTAAATTTTATTTCCCTACTATTTCTGTTTTATGTTTTGTCTTCCATATTATTCCTATATATGTTTTTATATATATAAAAAAAGAAGAAAAAAAGGAGAGAGAACGAGGAGAATTAACTTGAGTTCTTCTGGCTGTTTAGAATATTTATTACAGGAACATCTTGCACATTCCTACAGCTGAACTCAAGTGTGGGGGAGCTACTCTACACTCTCTAGAACTCTGGGGAGTACATTCTCTTTGCTTCGCACTTCAAAATTTATACATACTCTCTACTGCTTTGCATTGTGTGAGGAACTCTGGTAGATTGCATGACCCCGTTAATTTAATTCTTCCTACGCAATGAGGACATTGCTCCAGTCTAAGTGTGGGGGAGGACTCACTTCTCAGTCGCTCGTCTTAAGTCTCTCTTAATTGACACATTGCTTAAAATGCTTAATCTCTCTGCTTATCTTGCGTTTTTCCAAATTCAATATTGTGGACCCTTTATATGTGGGTTGTTCTCTTTAAGAATAAATACTGTTATGAATTGTGGGATAAATGGTACAAAAATTTTTCATTTTGATTACTTTTGAGGAGCATTTTTATGCGGTGTGACCAAATGATCTGCAATGGTTGGATTTTTATTGCTCAGGGGTTCCTTCTGTCTTCTTCCTTAGGGATTGCTAAGGGGTGCTTCTCTGTTAAAAAATAAAAATAATAAACAAGGGACTTGCGAGACACCATTGGTAACCAACGAAGAGAGTTGAGTGTTCTTAAATACAAAAGCTTGATGCCTACATATTATCTTCTCATCTCTTATGCAAAAGTGAAACAAATGCATAAATCTATTTTCCTTTGTTTTCTCCTCAATGCCCATTCTTGAGAGAAGTTGGCCGTGGTAAAAGTTCTCGAAGTCACCTTAACTAAGAAGCATTGAAGCATTCTGGATCATACCCTGAAACTCTATATTTTATTTTTACCCTGAGCACACCTATGCCACCAGTAGGTGATGGATCACACTCCTCGAAAAGTTTAAGATCATGTACTGATCACCTCTTTATCCTACCCTTCATAATAATATTTATTAGTATTGAGCATTCCCTACTTGCTTGGGTACATGGTTTTGCTTGAGGACAAGCAAAAGGTAAGTGTGGGGGTGTGATAAGTGTCCAAATGAGCATGTTTTATGGGGTGTATTATATATTTATTAGCACTTTTCTTGCTCATTTCTCACTTATCATATGGTTTTCCTCTAGTTTATATTTTATTGGTTATCTCACAAATTTATTGGTTAAACATGAGGAAAACCAAGCTAGGAGCAAAGTAGACGAAGAGACGAAGGCATAGGCGCAAACGAATCTCAAAACGGAGCTGAAACGAATATTTTAGGAGCAAAACAATTATTGTCTGAACCAGGTTTGTCCAGACAATGGTTCGGACACTTTAAATGTTATGTCCGTGCTACGTCCGATGAAAAATGAGCGGACAAGAATGTGTCCATGGCACGTCCGCAGAGAAAAGGGCGGACACAATAGAAGTGTCCAAACCATGGTGATCCGGACGGTGGTCCGGACGCACCAAATTGAAGAGCCGTCCGTGGAATTAAGCCAGGACGCAACAAGGACATAAATATGTCCATGGAAATAAGGCAGGATAGAGGCCGGATAGAGGCCGGACAAAGGCCGGACGTGACACAAGGACAAAATTGTGTCCGTGTGTTATCCACTCAAACAAGGCCGGACAGAGGCCGGACAGAGGCCGGACAAGACTGAGTTGCTTCCATACGCATGTCGACAGTTCCATGCATGTCGATAGACCTACTGCACCGCCCCAATCCACTCCTTAAAATCCTCACGCGGTGTTCCCTCTATCTTCTTCCTCATCCTTTCTTCTATATAAACCCAGTACCTCTGCATCAAATAAATCATCAATCAATCCCTTCCATAATCCATCGCTCACACCACAATACGTACCACACCTACGATCCACTCCATCACCTCTTATCCCCCACTTCTCCATTATTTTATTCTCATTCCACCACTCGGCAGAAACCAGGATTAAAAGAAGAGAGAATAGTATGGAGCAGAAGCGAGTTGCAGTCCCGTCTCCTCCGGCAGTCTCCAAAATAATGGCTACTTCTATCTTTATTTTATTCTTGTTAATGTTTGAGTAATAAACTTAGCTTCCCGGGTTTGGAAGCGAGCCTATTTTATATAATTGTGTTATGTAAGCTTTCCAGTATAATTTATCTAAGCAGTATTTTGATTCTTGTCCTTAATGCGCTTTAATCTTCTTGTACAATTATTAAAGTGATATTTGTAGCTCTTTGTTAAAATGCAATGCTGAGACAAGGTTCTAGACAAAAGAAGTCAAAACGGGTTAACGACTAGAGGCGAGTTTTCGCCTATAGGTTGATTTGTCTCCAATAGGAATTGTTAATAATGTGATTAATTTATACTAACTTGAGCAAGGATTGCACTTGTTGTTTAAATTAGTCAGGGTTTATTGTACAGGGACCGGTCAATAAACTAATTAAGATTCCTGAGTTTATTGCTAAAGTGGGAAAGTTATATTGATATAATTAAATAAAATAGGTGAGCAGAACAACCCGGGATGCTTATTTAAAAACACAAAAAAGATTTACAATTTTGTTTCTTTTCTGTTTTGATTAATTGTTTTTATTATTGCCTTATGAGTTAGCTTTTTAATCTTACTCTTCCAAAAATGATAAAATTTGTTTACTAGAAGTCTCAGTCAATTTACTACACTATCAGTTATCCACAGCGAGATCCCCAAGAGTACGACAACCCACAAATCCACTATTCTGCAAAACGATAGGTACACTGCCTAAGTTGTAGAAGTAGTCACATATTTCTCCAACAAATAATCCTGAAGGTACAGTAAGAGTTACAAAGTTTAAAAACTCACCGAATTCACGCACGGTAAGTGATACCACGCATCGGTTGAGAAACCATTATTACCAAGATAAAGGTGATAAATAGGAGATGTACAATACATTACGAATAATGAAAGGGGTAAACTAACCTCTAAGTTGTCAAAGTCACACAATAGAAAATAGTGAGCTAATGATTCAGAGGTTGAATATGCATGGTGAACGCGAGAAATGGATAATTTTTTACAGGCCAGAATCGAAACCGATTATGGGTTAAACAAACTCCAATGAGAATTCTTGGTATATGGACTAAACCGCCAATATGTTTAAGATCCTCTAACCAGAATGCATTGTATAACAGACCGTGTGGAAGTTAAAACACTTCACGGCGGCATAACATTTTAAACCAATGTTCAGTGATCAATTACGTGGGCGTAATCCCTTTTAAGGGGGGTAGAGCCTAAAACCGCTTAGTGTGTTTTGACGTACAAGTGTACATGAACTATGGTGTGCATAGCACAAAATAATTTGTTTGGATGAGTGGTGCGTATGTAATATGAACATACGCATTCAGTAATGGTTTAATTGTGGTAATTGTGCACAGTAGATGCGAATACCATTGTGATAAGTGTGTCTACTTTGTTAACAGTTGTGTGTGAGAGTACAAGTGTAAGGGAGTAAAGAAACTCCCGGGGAACTAAAACCCTGACAATATATGTTCGTATAATACTAAATGTAATAGCGTGTATGGTATTTTGATAAATATATATATATATATATATACAGTATTGTGATTTATGAAGGGGTATGAAACCGACATAGAACCTAGTGAGAATTAGAATCCCTCGGAAACTTGATTAAAAGTGAATGAAGATAACTGATAAACGGAGTTCTATCCCTTGGAGATGTAAAGGTTATGACTAGAATGACTAAAAAGATAGAAAATTGGAAATGAGTGTATTATTTGATGCTTGAGAATGAAGTGGGAGGTGGAACTTGATTTACATGTGATCAAGGGAAGCCGAACACAAATTAGGGTGGAAGGATAGTTCAACACTGATGCTGATCACATCAGGGTTGGATGATTCTCGAAGCTTCCTATAAGAGGTCACAAATAACCACGCTAAGGAAAGATGCAAAGAGCATAAATTGGACTTGGAGTTGTATTGCGTTTTCAAAAAGGATTTTCAATTGGTATTTCCAAAACTTTCGATTAATATTTTGAGTAAAGGATTCTCTTATACTTAACCTCGTAAAGAATATTTTTGTAGTGCTTGCTCACGAGCTGAGGATGTATGATCCTTTGTCTTCGGACCGGTGACATGAGAAGTATATATGTTAAAAAATTAAGTGAGTGTTTTGATCTCCCAAAGGAACGGGGACCAGAAGGTGTCCGTCGCGGCCGGGTTCTACGGGATCACAGTGTATATGTACTCGACATGGGAGTCCATGAAGAGATGGAAAAAGGTATTTTTGATTGTTATACATGCTAAGACATTTTGTGTGGCATGTGTAATAGATGTTATCCAGACCTCGAGTCTTAAGGTTGTTATGTTACCCGGACCGTTGAGTCCGAGGTTATTATGTAAGTGTGTTATGTATGGATGTGGATATGTTACCCGGACCATTAAGTCCGAGGTTGTTATGTAAAAGTGTGTTTTAGTATGGAAGTTGTATCTTGCAAGTAATCCCAGCGTTCTAATTAAAAGAATACGAGGGAACTGTGAACTTCGAGGGCGACGTTCTTTTAAGGGGGGTAGATTGAAATACCCTAAACCTTGATATGTTGTTTAAATATTAAACTATGGTATATTAAGGCAAAAGAAATTCCTTAGAAACATTAGTGAACAATTTAAACCATAGTAAACACAATAAAGTACCATTAAGACAGTTTGAGCAAAAACATGCTCTAAGCTTGGAATGAACTTGGTTACGACCTAAAGAGCCTACCAAGACTTTATAACATGCAATTATGACTTTATAAGGCTAATTAAGTCCTTAAGAGACATTGGTAGACAATTTAAAACCAAAGAAAACACCATAAAGTCAATTTAAGCAAATACTTGCCCTAGACTTGGTGTAACCTTGTATGAGACCTAAAGGTCATTCCTAGACCTTATTTAAATGTTAATGAACGTGTTAAACCAATTAATAAAGTAAACCAAGCTTGAAACCAAGCTAAAACACAAAATGTGCTTTAAGGAGTCTTAAAGCACATTTTTAAAAAATTGTCTTGGAAATGGGTTTTGAGTGGCTAAATGCCCATTATTGCTCTTTAATCAACATGTGTACTACTTAGTATTACATTAGGAGGTCTAAATCAATGGGAAATCAAAATTTTCACAATTATGTGCACTAATTTGTGAATAGTGCTCAAATAGTGCTAGTTTAAGACATAAGTCAACATAAGTGATTAAATGGTCTACAAAGCCATAAAATATCCTCCTAACTAAAGAGGGGCCGGTTTTCTATGTGGTGACTCACCACCATGTACTAGTTTAATTAAAGGGAAGAAAAGAAAAGCAAATAAAGAAAGTTACCTTTTTACATAAATATCTTGTAAAAGCTTGCCTCTCACCTCATTTCTTTCTTTCCCACTCATTCCCACCGTCTTCATCTTCATCTTCCCCTCTCAAAATTGTTTTTGCTACAGCACCCTCCATTCTTGATCTTCTTTTACTTGTAACTCATGGCTCCATGCTCCAAAATCAATTTCAAGACTACCTTTGTCTTAGTTAGGCCAAGCTCTACACTTCTATCTTTTCAAATCTTTAAGAACTCAATTTCGGTGCCATGGAGAATCTCCATTGAAGGAGGAAAAACTCATCTCTTCACACCTTGTTGTTCTCATTTGCTTCAAGGTAAGGAAAATCAAAGAAAATCCATGTTTCCCTTCATTTTCATATATGGCCGAAAATTCACCTCTTAATGGTGTATTATCTTGCTCTTCATTTAGCTTGATTCAAACTTCAAAGGGCTAGGAGGAGTCCTCTCTTGCTACTTGTAGGATCGGGTGGCTAACTCAAACCAACCAAAGGTGTGAGTCTAAGAGTTGGTTTGACTCAATCAGTCTTTGTGAGTGAGAAACACTCTATGATGTAAAGGCACTCAATCGAAAGATTAAGCTAGGGGTGCGGAAGACTTCGAAGTAATTGAAACAAAATGATGCTAGAAAGATAGAAGGACTCTGTGGAACTCAGCAAGATACACAAATAAGCTATTTCATTTCCTGGTCAAATAAAACAACTTACAAATGCCCACTAAGTAGAAAGGATCTACTTAGCGGTTTTTCACTCACTCACCCAATACACTTTCTGATCAGATCAATGGTAAACGTAGCGAAACTAGGATCTTCCTAGGTAGACTCTATCTATATGCACTAACTAATTGGGTACGTATTTTCTCTCTTTGGATTACAATGGTTTCCTCTTTCTCTCTCTCTAAGCTCTAGAATATTTCTCAAATGAATGCACACAAAAAACTAGCTATTACATAACCTATTTATACTAGCATTACAACCGGCAGGTCGAGGGAGTTAGTTCCGCAAATACCGGAACTAACTTAGTGGGCGACGTCCAACGTCTTTAAGTGGTCTTCTTACTTGGGCCGTGAACTTTGGGTGTGATGGGAGGAGTTTATGACCGTTGTGGTGTTGAAGCATTCCCGAGTCAACTCCTTATTATTCGCAACGGCACGGGAGAGTCTGTGAAATCTCCTTAGTTGCATGGACTCCATTGAAGAGGCTCGCTCTTTGTGTCTGACTAAGGATGATTGACTCTGTCGAGGTGATTGGCTATCTTTGCAACACTCTGATGTCCCAACAGTTTCCCCCTTGTTGCTGATGATAGAAAACCTCCGTGAATCCCGATGGAGTCAATCCTGAAATGAAAAAACAGAAACACAAAGAACTAGGGGAACCGACCCTGTCAAAGTTCCCCCTTAATAGCAGCAGTAGTAATTGAGTTCAAAGACTCCATTTAGGTTCCTCCTTAATCTTAGAGGGACTCCAGGCAAGCAAATATTGAATAGGTAGTGTAACAGGCATGATAAGGCATAATATTTAGAGCAGATATAGAACTATACCACACGATCCAGCAGCAAAGGACTGAAAGCAGTTTAAAGCAACAACAGAGTCACCCGTACACCAGACGGGATTCACCGCTTCCCCCTTTTGCTTTCATCAAAGGGAAGCCCATAGTCACGAAAGAGTTAGTCCAAAAATTCACACACAAACCAGCAAAAAGGTGTTTAGAACTTAAAAACAGCCTAAGTCCCAACACTACACACACACACGTCATGTCTAAGGGTTGGGGTTCAGGGAGGCTTGAATATCAAGGAGTTGTTCTTGCAAGGCCGTCACAGTCGTCTCGATCCCAGCGAGTCCGTCCATCATCCGCGATTGGCCCTGAATCAGCTCTGCTGCCTGTGCGAGGAGTCGCTCCACTTTCTCCAGGAGGGGTAGGAGAGTATCTTGAGGGACTGCCTCTTGAGAAGTGGAAGTACCCGCCGTCGTTGGAGTCGATGGAGGGGGCAACAACTTGGTTTTGTCGATAGACGTCAGCCGATTCAAATAGCGGAGGTTGACGGTGTCTGCCTCATCGATGGACTCTGGCGTGGATTGCGCCACGGGTACCTGAAAGAATTTGAGAATTCGAGGCAGCCAGAACACATACCCCCCGGGGAGTGTTTTGGGGTGTTGACAGACTGGGCTAAGTGATGGAGAATGATGTGGGCCAGATTGACGGAATGACGGTTGATTATGCAGTACATGATAGCGAGGTCCAAGTAGTTGACCAGGAGATTACCTTCTTTTCGGGGGATAATGTTTTTGATAACAAGGATGTGCAGGAGTTGATGGAGGATTGAAAGATCACCTCGGGGTATTGGGGAGCCCACTTTTTTCATTGAAGAGAAAAAGTGGTAGATCTTATTTTGTGGGACCCCGGGGATTTCTAGAAGTACTCCTTTTTCATAAAAAGATAGACCGGTATGGGGGACTCCAAGAACTTGAGACAACTTTTCAAGATTAAAGAAAATGGGAGTGGAATTGACAAAACATTGGGCTGCACCATTGCGGATAAAAAAATTTTGATAAAAATCAACAGATTCTTGGGGGTACCACTCAGGTATCTCACAGAAAAGGTGTTTCCACCCTTGAACCTCTAGCATAGTCACTAACTCTCCCAGATTTGAAGATAGAGCCCATGAGAAATCGAGGAACTTACCCCTGACTATGTTTCGTTCTGAAGCAGGGTCACCGAGCATGTAGCGCTGGGTGAAGGGGTCTATCTTCGCACATCTTCGTTGCGGCTTGGGAGGTTTCTGGACCCTGGTGGAGGTGGCGCCAGTAGAGGTATCATGACTGTTGGTGGGCAATTCTTGAACTGGTGAAGATTCGCCGGAACCCGAGGAGACTGGTTGGGCCTTGACAGAAGAACGGAGAACTCTTTTGGCTGTGGTCGAGTGGAGGTTTGAGCTTTTCGTTTTCAGGGTTTGGGTTTAGGAGAGTTTGGAGGTGTTACGGATTTTTCAGGAGATGCGGGTAGGGTTGGTGTGGGAGATCTTTTGGGTGGGGCTTGCGGTTGATCAGTGGCTTGGGTTTCGGTAGTAGGATTTGGGTCTTGAGGTGGTGGAGATGGTGGCAGGGTTTGTAGAGGGGTGACATCTTCGACATCCGTCTCAAGAACGTCGGTCTTGGCGACAAAGGGTGGTGTTTGATGGGGTGATGTATCGCGGGTGGTTGGTGGTGGTGTGGTAGAGTGTGTGGGGATGAGGTAGCAGTGGTTTTAGTGGGAGAGTGAGTGGTGGTGGTGGTGGTGGTGGTGAGTGGAGATGGGTCTGGGTTGGCCATTGATTGAAGGTACGCCTGAAGGCGGATGGGATCTTGGAAAATTTCGGCCGGGATGTTGATGCCGTTGAGATTAATGCCTGCCATTAGGGATTGTAGTATGCTTGGGTGTAAAGTGGATGTAGGTGAGAGAGGTGGAGTAGACGGATGATGGATATAAAGGCTGAAATGTCTGCGAAAGTTGTAGGGATTACGTGTGTCAGGCGCGAAAAAATCGGCAGGCGCAAGATTAAGGGCATGGATTGAGGCGGGGCGGGTGTGGATGGATGACGTGGATGCGTAGTGCCAGAATTATAGAGACGTTTTAAGCAATAAAACACAATTCACAGATTCAAGTGCAAACAAAGACAGACTCAATGAGACATGAGGGAGTACCTGTTGAAGATTGCGGTAGGGGCTAGGAGATGCGACCGTCTAGGTAGACGGAGTTAACCCAATTGCTGATTGTAGTGCTTCAAATCGTGCTGTAGACAAGGGTTTAGTAAAGATATCTGCAAGTTGATCTTCTGTGGGCACAAAGTCAAGTTGGATGAGCTTTTTCTCGACACAGTCTTTCAAGAAGTGAAAACGAATTTCAATATGTTTGGTTCTTGAGTGTTGGACTGGATTTTCTGATATTTTGATTATGCTTTTGTTGTCATAAAAGATTGGGATTTGTTCTTGGGTGACATGATAATCTTGAAGTTGTTGTTTCATCCAAAGGAGTTGGGAGCAACAGGCTGCAATAGGCTGCAACAGAGACATACTCTGCCTCCGCTGTAGAGAGTGCTACAGAGTTCTGTTTTTTAAAGGACCATGAAACAAGGCAAAGACCCAAGAATTGCGCATTACCTGAAGTACTCTTTCGATCTTGGAGGGAACCAGCCCAATCAGAGTCACTATATCCAGATAGAGTGAAAGTAGGAGATCGTGGATACCATAGATAGAATGTACTTGTACCTTTAAGATATCGGAAAATACATTTGACTGCTTTGAGGTGGGACTGCTTTGGTGCTGCTTGGAAGCGAGCACATAGACAGACTGCGTGAAGAATGTCGGGGCAACTGGCAGTCAGGTACAAGAGGGACCCTATCATTCCTCTATATTTTGTGGTATTGACACCGACACCGTCATCATCAAGATGAAGTTTGGCAGATGTACAACTTGGTGTGGACATACTCTTGACATTTTTTAGGTTGTACTTGGCAAGGAGTTCCTTGATGTACTTCTGTTGATGGATCTTAATCCCTTCCTTTTCCTGTTGAATTTGTAAACCTAAAAAGAAATTGAGCTCACCTAACTCATTCATGGAAAACTCTTGCTTCATGAGGTTAGCAAAATGGTCACAGAGGGTGTTACTTGTAGAGCCATAAATGATATCATCAACATAAATCTGTACTAGAAGTAAGTCATGTGATGAGTGAAGAATGAATAGTGTTTTATCTACGTTACCTCGAGAGAAACCATTTTGCAACAGATATGTAGATAGTCTTTCATACCAGGCGCGCGGAGCCTGTTTCAGTCCGTAAAGGGCCTTACACAGTTTGTAGACGTAGTCGGGATGGACGGAGTTTGTGAACCCTGGGGGTTGCTCGACGTAGACTTCTAGCTCTATCAATATAGCCATGGAGGAAGGCTGTCTTGACATCCATTTGATATAATGTGAAACCTTTGAATGCAACAAACGCAATTAACATGCGAATTGCTTCAAGACGAGCTACAGGTGCGAAGGTTTCATCATAGTCAATCCCTTCTTCTTGATTGTAGCCCTGAACGACCAATCGAGCTTTATTCCTGAAAACTTGTCCTGCATCATCAAGTTTATTACGAAAGACCCAACGAGTACCAATGTGTTTGTTGATGTGTGGGTCGAGGAACTAACTCCCATACAGCATGTCTTTGGAGAGAATTTAGTTCCTCCTGCATTGCAGTGACCCAATCACTATCAAGGAGTGCTTCTTTGACATTTCTTGGTTCAGTGCTGGAGAGAAAAGCACCAAAGGCACAGAGGTTTTACATAACTTGGAAGCGTGTTTGAACACTTGAGTTTGGGTCAGATATAATGTTGTCAGGAGGATGGGCTGATTTTTGTTGGAACTGTCAACTTGAAGCAGGAGGGGGTGTGTCTTTGTTAGAGGAGTCAAAGTTTAGGTTTTGTGGTAAGGGTGTCTCAGGGTTATTGTCAGAGTTAGTAGAGTCTGATGCATTGTTTTTGTTTTCCGGAGAGTCATTAGGTGTGATGGATTGGGAATCGTGGAGTCTTCCTATGGGTACAATGATGAAGTGTGGATCAGTGAGGAAATCGTCTGGAGCAAAATCAAGTTGATCAGAAGATGCGGAAACATTGTGGGACTCATCGAACTTGATGTGGGACTCTCTTCTAAACATTGAGTTCTCAGATTAATAACACAATAAGCTTTGCTTTTAGAAGAGTAGCCAAGAAAAATACCTTCATCACTTTTAGGAGAGAACTTACCCAAGTTGTCCTTACCATTATTGTGGATAAAGCACTTACATCCAAAACATCTGAGATGAATGAGACTTGGTTTACGTTGACGGAGTAGTTCGTAGGGTGTCTTGTGAAGGAATGGATGAATCAACGCACGATTTAACACATAGCATGCTGTGTTAACAGCTTCTGCCCAGTATGATGAAGTTAGTTGACTATCAATGAGCATTGTGCGTGCCATTTCAACCAAGGTTCTATTCTTTCGTTCAACCACTACATTTTGTTCCGGAGTGCGTGCGGAGGAGATTTGGTGATCAACTCCGTTGTCCCTGCAAAACTCATCAAACGACTTGTTGCAAAATTCAGTACCCTGGTCCGTTCTCAGGGTTTTCAATGTAAACGAAAATTTGTTGATAAGCATTTTATGGAGTTTGACAAACTCCACAAAAGTTTCATCCTTAGTAGATAGAAAAATGACCCAAGTCCACCTAGAATAGTCATCGACTATGACCAGAATATACCTCTTACCACTTCTGCTTTGTGTACGCATGGGGCCAACAAGATCCATGTGGAGCAATTCTAACGGAGAGCTATTAGAGAGAGTTGACTTACTTTTGAAAGAGGACCGGGTGTGTTTACCTTTTATACATGCTTCACAGACGGAGTCTGTGTCAAAGCTTGTGTCGGGTAAACCAATCACCAAGTCTTTGTTTTTCAGTTTATTCAACAGCCTGTGATTTGCGTGACCAAGTCTGGAGTGCCACAACAATGAGTTTTTAGAATGCACGTTGAGACAGACTAGATCATCTGAATTAATAGAGTTTAAGCACATTTTGTAAAGATGTCCTTCTCTGCGTCCCACAGCTTTTAAGGAACCTGTATGCTCATCATAAACCTTACAATCCGAAGAGGAGAAAAGTACCAAATTGAATCTATCACAAATTTGAGAAACTTACTATAAACTATGTTGAAGTCCAGTGACCAGATGGACTCCATCAATTTAAATTTGAGGGGTTACCTACGGAGCCAACTCCCACGATTTCACCCTGGTTGTTGTTTCCAAAAGTAACCTTACCTCCTTGGTAGGATGAAAGCGAATTGAATTGATTTGGATCTCCAGTCATGTGACGGGAGCATCCACTGTCCAAGTACCAGCTGTCTCCATTGCCTTCACCTACAATAACAGATCATTTGTTAGATTTGGGAACCCAGATGTACTTGGGTTCCCTTTTCGAGCCAGATCTTTTCAATTCTTCTCGTGTTGCAAGTATCAATTTAACACGTTTGACATTAAATGAAAGATCTTTATTCAATTTATCACATGCACTGTCCCTATGTCCAAGACTCCCGCAGTAGCCACAAATTTTAGTTGGAGGAAGATTGACATATTTCTGTTGTCCTTTCCACCAGGAGTCAAACTTCTCCTTTTCTTGATATCGTTTGGCTCTATTGTTGGACTTGGACATATTTTTGGATATCGAACTTACCCTTGTGCCACTTGGGCTTTGATTGAGTGGATTGAACTCTGGATTGTAAATTCACAATCTCTTGAGAAAGTTGTTCTACTTTAGAGCGAAGATCATCTCGATCTTGGCTGACTTCTTTGATCTTGGAGTTAGCCCACTCAGGTAGTTCGGAGGAAGTGACTTGTTTGATAAATTTGACTGGCTTGAGAGAGAGCGTGCTCCTTTTCTTTCAGTTTTTGAGTGAGGTTTTTGATAGTGGTGTTTAAGGACATGTTTTTGGATTCAGAAGCATTTAGATCATTTTGAAGAGAGCAGCACTTATCAGTAAAGATGGTGAGGTCCTGTTTGAGAGAGTCGATCAGGGTGAGAGACTCTTTCTGGTCGCCCTGGCTAGATTGATTTCGTTCTATGGTATCATGGAGTTCCTTTTGGAGGGAATCAACATGACGCCTTGATTCTTGTAGATCTAGTCTAAGAGAGCAAGAGATGGTCTTGTGTTCCTCAGCTTCATCTCTTAGGGCATACATAAGACCTCTTGAGATTTCGAGTTCCTCAGATAACTCGGTTATTTTGCTGGTGAGACTTGCTTTGAGGGAGTTAGTCTCGGAGACAATTTTAGCAATTAAGGTCATAAATCCCATAGGAGTAATACGGTAAAGGTCTGTTTCAAGGTGAGAACGAGTTACCTCATTGTCGGGGATCATGGATTCCGTCGTATCATGTGCCATGAGACACACCAGGCTGCTAGACTCTATGTCCAGATCGTCGGAGTCTGAATCACCCCAACCAATAGCTGCCATCAGCGACCTCCCTTGGGATTTTCCATATTGGTTTTTGAGTAAGGGGCAATCCTTCTTGAAGTGACCGGGTTTATTGCAGTTGAAACAGGTGACAGAGTTGAAGACTTGTTTGGAGGTGTTTGAGAACGGCCGACTCTGTCGATTTGGTTGGTTACACATTAATTTCTGGAAGTTCTTTACTATGAAGACAAAGTCTTCCATAGTCTCAGCCTCACTTTCTTCAACAATAATATCCACAGCTCAGCCTTAGCTTGTCTGATTTGAGTATCAGCGACATAGGCTCCTTCTTGAGTGTATTGAGTCGAATTAACCTGCAAGGCTTGGTCATTCAAAGTAGTAATCTTACTAGAAGAAGGAAAAGATGTATTACCACACTTCTTTCGAACATTCTTCTTATATTTATCTACGGATTGTAGATAGGAACGTAGGTCTTGACAGCTCCATTTGGATAAATCCTTGCATGCTTTGGTAGAGATTACTGTTTCTGCCCATTCTTCTCTAAGACTGTCCAGCAGCTTGTGCAAGACACTCTCTCTCTCTCTCTCTATCCGGTAAGATGTTAACTTCCTGCATGGTAGTAGTTAGTAAATAGAAACGATTAAGCACTTCTTCCATAGACTCACCGGATTTTTGCAGAAAATTTTCATAGTCCATTCGAAGTTCTTGAGCGTTGCATTTCCTGAGTTCAGTAACTCCTTCGTGGGTAGCTTGAAGGAGTGTCCATATCTCATTTGTAGACTTACAGTGATTGACTCTCCTTTGTTCTGGGATGGACAGGCAAGTGCATATTGCGCGTGATGCTTGTCGATTCAGCTCGTACCTTTTGCGATCTGCAACAGTCCATGTGGATCGATCTGGATTGACTGCAAGATCTCCTCCAGTGACTATCTCCCAAAGCTCAGAGTTGACTGACTCAATGTGTTGCTCGATCTCATTTTTCCAATGGTCGTAGTTGGTGGAGGTGAGTCTGGGTGCTCGAAGTGCATTTTGTTGTTTTGATTGGCGAAGAGATCTGCCATTGCTTCGTTGATTGACTGTCAGCCTAAGCAAGGCTCTAATACCACGTGTAGGATCAGGTGGCTAACTCAAACCAACCAAAGGTGTGAGTCTAAGAGTTGGTTTGACTCAATCAGTCTTTGTGAGTGAGAAACACTCTATGATGTAGAGGCACTCAATCGAAAGATTAAGCTAGGGTGCGGAAGACTTCGAAGTAATTGAAACGAAATGATGCTAGAAAGATAGAAGGACTCTGTGGAACTCAGCAAGATACACAAATAAGCTATTTCATTTCTTGGTCAAATAAAACAACTTACAAATGCCCACTAAGTAGAAAGGATCTACTGGGCGGTTTTTCACTCACTCACCCAATACACTTTCTAATCAGATCAATGGTAAGCGTAGCGAAACTAGGATCTTCCTAGGCATAGTCTATCTATATGCACTAACTAATTGGGTACGTATTTTCTCTCTCTAGATTACAATGGTTTCCTCTTTCTCTCTCTCTCTCTAAGCTCTGGAATATTTCTCAAATGAACACACACAAAAAACTAGCTATTACATAACCTATTTATACTAGCATTACAACTGGCAGGTCGAGGGAGTTAGTTCCGCAAATACCGGAACTAACTTAGTGGGCGACGTCCAACGTCTTTAAGTGGTCTTCTTACTTGGGCCGCGAACTTTGGGTGTGATGGGAGGAGTTTATTACCGTTGTGGCGTTGAAGCATTCCCGAGTCAACTCCTTATTATTCGCAACGGCACGGGAGAGTCTGTGAAATCTCCTTAGTTGCATGGACTCCATTGAAGTGGCTCGCTCTTTGTGTTTGACTAAGGATGATTGACTCTGTCGAGGTGATTGGCGATCTCTACAACACTCTGATGTCCCAACACTACTTAATCAAGTTCCCTATCAAATTCCAAGGTAAACTTCCATTTTAGTGTTTAAAACACTTATGTAAATTTAGGGTTTATATATATGAGTTAAGTATGAAGCTTAATGCTCATTACCCTTATATGTGTATTGGTTAGAAGATTGACAAGTGATAAAAGCTCCTTGCCAATTTTCAATCAAGAAAAAAACAAGAGAAAACAAGTGAGAAAGCTTGGAGAACAAAGAGGCAAATGACCTCTCTTAATGTAGTTTTGTGCCTTAGGAAATTGAGCTATATTTGTTTAATAAATAACCTAAAGAGCCAATGGGAAATGAGATAGAAAACTATCCTCAAGGAGGTTATTAAGGGCATATGTGATGTTGTGTGTATTTGCAGGTTAAAGGCATTTAAATGTGGAAATTTAGTGTTTAAGATTAATGCAATTTAAGGGCCTAAGAGCCATGTTATTTAAGGGCCTAAGTGCCAAGCAATTTAAGTTTATGCACTATATTGTGATGTAGTGTAGTTTAAAGGTTTAGTTGTGTGTAAAGAACCTTCCTTGTGAAGATTCATGTCTTTGATGGTTAAAGGATGAAAAACCATGTGTTTGTGTGTAAGGATGTGTATTAAGGGATTGAGTGTTCTTGGATTGTATAAAAGTGAAAAACTATGTGCTTTGGTGTAAGGTGATACAAGAGAAGCTATGTCAAAATTTGGTGATTAAACAAGGAATTTTAGGTGATTAAATGAAATTGTACTAGGAATTGTTGAGTGTTAAATTGGTGAAAGAAAATAAATTAAGGAGTTCTTGAGTGCTATGATGATTTAGGCATTGTCTTGGTGGATTTAGAGTTTAGATGGGTGTTTTAAACACACCAAAGTTGTGTTATGTGGTGTGGTTAAGTCTTGTGCAAGTTTTGGTAAACAAAGAAAAAATAATGCCTTGTGAAGGTCTAAGTGTGAACTAGTGGAAAATAGAAGGAGTTTGTGTACGGGAGGTGTATGTGAGAAATAATGCCTTTGGAGTAGTGGTAATGGTGGTAAGGTAACATTTTGGTTAGTTGGAGTTATAGGCATGAAACTACCACTTAGAAAACCTAAGGAAAATATTACAAGTGTTAAGAGATTTTGTAAGAAATTGAGTAACAAGTTTGGACAATGATTTAAGCAGGTTCAAAGTGTTATTTTGGTATTAGAATATGCCTAAGTTCATGTGTGAAGTTTGGGTAAACAATGGGTGAAGAGGACAAGTAGAATAAGGCTTGAAAATGCTAAATATGCAAATCTGTAGCTTTGGTCCGGGACTTGGTTCCAGGGTAAAGTCCCGGACCATACACAAAAAAGGGCCGAGAGTTAGTCAGATGCCTTGGTCCGGGACTTGGGGTCAGTACAAAGTCCCGGACCACCCTGTAAGATCACCCAAGAGTTTGTTTAAGTGTTGGTCCGGGACCTAAGATAAGGACCAAGTCCCGGACCACTCTAAAAATGCTATTTAAGGTTAGAAAATGATATGTAATGATGGGGATTGATAGGTAATGATGTTATAAGGTTGTTTAAGACATGTTAGGTGAGTTATAAAGACAATTAAGAGGGTGAAAAGTTGTAGTAAAATGTGAAAGTAAAACAAGTTGAAAATGTGAAGTTATTTAACTAGTTAACGGGGTTAACTATGGGCGTTAGACGTTAAACAATCATATTACCCCGATTTAATGATAGCAATTATGATATTACCAGTTGTCCGAGAATTATTCGAGGAACATAAGAGGGCACAATAGAGTGTACCTTGGTGACAGGTATGGTTTTCTTGCAACCTGTGTTCTAGCGGATTACACCGGCTTGTATGCCAACTTGTTTTTCTGTGTGTTTGCCACCTTGAAAGAATCAGCATGAAATGAGTTTATAGTAATTCATTTATGTGGCATGTTTAGTTCCGATACCGTTTAACTTCGAAAGTGTTAAACCATAGCTAACCAAATCTTGGATCACATATGAGATCGGTATTCGGATATAACGACCCAAACCATGGGAACGTTCTAACCACGGCTATGCATGAGTTAGTTGTGTGTTGTTTGTGCGTGTAAGTATGTTTACCTCCCTTGTGTGTTTAACCCGGTTGTAACACCACATGGTATGTGAATGTGATAGGTTCCATAATGGAGCTCTTAATATATATATAATATATATATAGAGAGAGAGAGGAGAGAGAGGGATCCGGTCGTTCCGGTCGCGCGTGCTGTTTGGGAGCTGATGTTTACAGTTGCTTTAACTCCCTCTCTGTTTATGGTTGTTTTCCTTATTGGTCTTCAATCATCCTCAAGCTTAACCAAGGCTATTTATCTGACTCACGTCGGGCTAGGGGGATATGTGTATAGTGTCAACGGTTCTATATTAAGACCGAAATATCTGAGTTTGTAAATGTGTACGGTGTGTTCGGAACTATGTTATATCCGACACATCTTAAGTGAGTATACGTTCTCTAAGTAGATCAATAAATTATTGTGTAACGAGCTTAACATGGGAATAGAAAGATTCCCTAGGCTCCAAAGAGATAACTAACTCTCATCTTGGGGTACGAGCCCTCACGTGACTCTTCCCGGGTTATGTTGTATGTATGTTAATATGTGATGTGTGTGGTTATATTGAGTATGTTGATCACGGGTATCAACCCCTACGTTATAATATGAAGAGTTAAGTATAACCCGACTAAACGGGTAAATGTCGTCTAGGGAAGAGTTAGCTCCATTATAGTAGAAATCCATGAGGGTTAAATGAAATACCCCGTAATTAAAAACAGTGATTAATTAGGCTAATTATAATTTTAAAGGCTTAATTACACTTAAATAGATACGAGGGAACAAATCCCGAAGAAAACGGACCCTTAAAATGGGTTAAAAGCATAAACGAACCTTAAAGCGTGTTTTTCGAGGAAACCGGGAAAACGTGACTTTAAGCGGGTCAAACAGACTCGTAACAATTTTTGGTCAACTAAATAGTCACTAATAAATATTAGTGAAGCAGCTTTAGAACCAATAAAATTAATTAAACGAGAAAACGAAAAGGAAAATTCCGGAAAATGGGTACCGGTTAGTAAAAACTGTAACAACCGGTAAGTTGTGGGGTAAGAGTACAAATAAAAAACTAGTGTGTCCCTTGCAAATAAAAATAAGAATGTGTGTGTGTGGGTGTGGGATCCGATTTCCCCTCTCACTCTCACTCTCTTTATTGTTTCCTTAAACTAAAAGACAAAGGAAATAAGTAAAAAGAAGACCCACTCTCTCCTATTCTACCCCTCTCTCACGTAACCCCTCCTTCTCCTTCTCTGTTTCCTTCCTCTCCTGCGACAATGGAGTGAAGAAACTCACAAACTCCCTCCTTCTCCTCTTGTTAACCCATCAATCTTGCTCCAAAAATTACAAAATTAGTACCACTAGAATCCCCTTGCAAAGGAGAACATTTCCCTCCTTTCAAAAATCCAAAAGCTCACTTTCGTTTTTGTGGGTGTTCTCCATTTGAAGATTCAAGTCCACCATTAGAAGCACCTTCACCTCCTCTTCATCTTGAGGTAAAAAGAAGTTCGAAAATCCATTGTTTCTAGCTCTCATTGGCATTTTAAGAATTTTCAGTTTTGAACTCTTGGCCTTCTTTGTTCCAGCCGATTTTGGCTCTTTGTTGGGCTAGAAATCTTGTTCTTTCACTAGTCAAGAACTTCATCTACTCATTGGAAGGTAACACCTTTTCTAAACCCTAAAACTTAAATTCTAGGGTTAGTATAAAATGGATGCTAAATTGGTATTGTGTATTGGTATGTGCTGTAGCACTTGTGTGTGTGTGAACCTCATTGAAACCGAGAACAAGAGAGAAGAAAGGAAGAGAAGGAAAAGGAAAGAAAGAAAAACTACAAGTCAAGGTAATGCCTTACCTTGGGTTAGTTGTGTATGTGTATTGTAACAGTTTTTGAGTAAGTAAAATGATAATGATTGAGTAATGAGTAGTGGTAATGTAGTAATGTATTGGAGAAAAGAATGTAACAGTTTTTGAAGTTTTAAATGAATTTAAAACTTGGGAAAACCTTGGGTAGTGAATGTGTATGTGTGCAGGATTTTATGGATGTTGTAGTAGTATTGAATGTGTATAAGAGTATTGTGTAACAGGTTGTGAGAACATGAATTGTGAGCTGAAATAGTGTGGAGAAAGTAAGAATTATAGGGGAGACCATGTCAAAATTTGTGTAGAAAGGAGAGGACTTAAGATGTTTAAGAAGAGGAAGTATTTGGAGGTTAAGAGGAGTGTTTTGTAGTTTGCAACAGATTTTGAGAGAGTTTGTAAATGGATAAACTAGAGTGTAAGGTAATGCATTTGGATGCTAGGAATACATTAGTTGAGGGAGCATGAGTGGAGTATAGGAGTTAAGGTGGAAATCTGTAGCATAAAGAGGAAACAAAAATCTGTAGCATAAGTGAAGAGGAAACTAGCATGAGTGTTGAAATGAAATGAGAAAATGTGTAAGTGAGTGTAGGATTGTGTAGTAAGTTTGGGGATGAATTAAGGTGATTTAGAGTGTTTAATAGTAAAACATGTAGGAGTATGGTAAAGATAGGGAAGCAATGGGTGAAATTGGGAAAAGAAAACAAGGCCTGTAGCAAAGTTCTGCTACTGTCCGACCCACAGCTGGATCGGACGCTGGGTCGGACAGGGCCTGAACAAACGAAAATAAACTTTCTGGAACCGTCCGACCCAGAGCCGTGAGTCGGACGTGGGTCGGACGGGCCTTGAGAAAACAACGGTAAAACTTCTGGAACCGTCCGACCCAGAGCCGTGAGTCGGACGTGGGTCGGACGGGCCTTGATAATCGACAAGAAATCTTTCTGGAATGGTCCGACCCAGGGCCGTGAGTCGGACGTGGGTCGGACGGGCAAAATTTTCTCATCGAAGTTTCTGACTTCGTCCGACCCAGAGGTTGGGTCGGACGTGGGTCGGACATGCTTGGATGACAAATCGAAACTTTCTGGAATGGTCCGACCCAGAGGGTATGGGTCGGACGGAATAGTGCTGGGTCGGACGGGAGTAATTTCAGAGGACGAAAACCTACTGGAATGGTCCGACCCAGGGTTGGGTCGGACGGTGGGTCGGACGGCCCAAACACTTACAAAAAAAAATGTTTTAATTATATGACTATAGTAATCATATATACATATATATGCCTATATACCTATATGCATATATATGTAGTAATACACCATTGATGAAGTAATAATGGTAAGGAAGTAAGTAAGTTTGTAAGAAAACAAGTTTATGAGGTAGTAAAGAAAAGAATGGTTTTATAACCAAGTATGAATGTAAAGAAGTAGTAAGTATACATTGAAAGTATCAATGAGGGAGTAAGTAGATCAATAATAGATCATTGATCATACTACTTCATGTATGTATAGGAATCAAATAGTTGATCTCCAAAGGAACCGGTAGAACGTATTCGACGGTGAACGGTATGATTTCCTCATGCCCTGTATCCTAACTTGGTTACCCCGATTTGTGTGCTTATGTGATCACCAACAAGATAAATGCATGAATCGGATTTATATTGCACTTATATGTGCTTTGAACTATATTGTTCTTGTTTATGCTCTTGAACATTTAGTTTGTATAATTCATGAAATGAATGAATGGAAATGAAGTGTATGTGTAAGTATGAGTACTTGTGTATGTATGTATGTATGGAAGTAAGTATGGACTTCTACTAATTCCTAACAACCTAACTCCTAACATGAGTAATGAGTAAAATGGAATGAGTAGAAGCCCGATATAGTTTCGGCCACGCGTGAGGATAAGGAACCACAAGAGGTTGGAACCGAATCCTGGCTATGATCTTTTCCTTGGACCAATCCCCTTTGTATGGGTAGCATCCTGGATTAGTGGGCCACCCTAAAGCCCGGTGGTGGGGAGTAGTATCCCTGCCCGGAGGTCATACCGACTTAACTGGAAGTAAAGTATGTAAGAAGTATGTATTGTATTTGTATTGGTCTTGACTATTGTAAGTCATTGACCCGGAGTAAAAGTATTGAACACCCGATTAACCCGGGTGTGTAATAAGGCTAACAAGACCTTGTATGTATTGGAGAATTGTATCTCCGTGATGCGGTGAGTATGGTAAGTATGAACGAATGACTTGTATTGCATTCCTTGTATGTATTGTATGTATGTATGCTTGGTAAAATGAATGTATTGTATTGTATTGTATAAAGCATGTATGTATGTATGAATGAAACGAACCGCATGTACTCGACCAAATAGTTGGCGTACCCTCGCTAGTACGCGGGGTATGCGGTTATCATATGCAGCGTAAGCTGACCCCCTAGGGGGAATGTTTTTACTCCACAGGTACCCGCGAGGCGTGAAGGTAGAGTAAGGGCAGCATGTAATTCTTTTTGGAGTAGTTAGTAGGATTGGAATAGTGTACCGAGTTGTACACGGCTAAGCTTTTGAGTAGCCGGTGTACCATGTGGTACACCTTTTTGGATATTGAATTCTGATTGGATAGAAGGAGAGTAGTTGTATAAACTCTTCATTTTTGGGAAGTAGTCATGGAATGTAATTGTATACTTTAGACACTCGGTAATCAAATGTAAGTAAGTATTGGTATTGTAAAGTAAGTAGTATGTATGTATTCATTCTAATCGTCAGACCGATACGGTAAGTAGTAGTAGCCTTGTTAACCTTGGATGGTTAACGGCATTGTATCACCCGCCGGGAGTAGGTAAGTATTCCGCTGCGAGTAAGGTAATTATGGGAAGGATTAGAGGATAATGGAAGGATTAGCGGTTGGGGTGTTACAAAAAGTGGTATCAGAGCGAAGTATCGCTCTGATGATTAGAATCTTAAGAGTAGTGATTACCGAGTTAGGATTTCAACCGTCTTAAGACGGATATTTAGAAACCTAACTAGGAACTACCGTTAGCAATAACGGATACCACTAACGTCTGCAAAGACGATACCATTGTTTGAATGAAGACCATGAGGTCATAGTATCACAACATCTAATGTAATCCACACTTGTTCAGATGTCAGGACGGGGTCGAGGCCGACCTAGAGGAGAGACATCTGATGGACCGGGCGCGCAGACGATAGCTGAGATCGTCGCCGCCACGGTAGCGCAGATGCTACCGCAAGTAATAACGGCTGTACAGCAAACACAGCAGCAGCAGCAGCAGCAGCCCGACCCACCTCATCCCCGAGAAACGAATTGGGTAAAAGCTGTCGCCGACCTTCGACCTGCATGCTTTAGAGGCGAGAGCGACCCCGCCAAGCTCGAGGCCTACCTCTCCGAGATGGAGACGGCCTTCGAGACACTTGAGGCTCCTGCTGGAGTTCGAGTGAGGATAGCTGCGTACTACCTCAAAGACGCGGCTATGGACTGGTGGAAGCTCGTTAAGGCCGAGCACATAGCTGACCCTGCTTTCGGATGGGAAGCATTCACCTCTCTCTCCGATCTAAGTACTACCCCGAGCATGTCAAGACCAAGAAAAGGCTTGAGCTCGATGCACTAAAAATGACCGAGAAGATGACGGTTGATGAATATTACCGCACCTTCACCTCTCTTCTCCGACTTCTACCCGACCTTGGGTATACCGGCCAAGTCTTGGTCGACCGCTTCTACGGCGGATTGAGCCATCGACTCCGGTATGGCATGGGCTTCACTCGGTTTACCTCCCTTCAGGTAAACAAGTTGAACCCTTAAAAAGCCATGAGTAATGTGAATTAGTATTCCCGTATGTAAATGTAACCTAATGCCTAAGTAATTCAGGAGTGTTACCACGCTGCATCTCGAGTTGAGATCACCTGCCAGCTGAGAGAGATGAGGACAAGCGCTGAAGCGCAAGGTGAGCGGCAAGGGTAACCCCTCCGATGATCAAAACCAATCCAAACCCTGGAAGAAAAGGAAGGGAAGCACTCCCATCAGAAAAATACATCCGGAGACGGCGGTGCCCATGCTGAGAAGGGCAAGGCACTGAGCCTTACAGATTGCCTACACCGCACCAGTGGCAGCGAAGCCACTGAGGTCTCAGCCCTACAGGGGTGGGTAAGAAACCGAAACCGAATTAGTACACTTGTGAATTGTAGTATATAGAGTATTGTAAGTATACCAAACCTTGCTAACTTGAAAGCTATAGGTTCTGGATTTGGCCAAGGAAAGAACCAATCCGATGGCCGCAGCTACATCTGCCGTAACTGCAACAAGGATCATCCCGGCACAGATTGCCAAGGAAGGGAGATCCGCTGCTTCACTTGCCAAAACCGGGCCACCGTGCCAATGCATGCCCGGAGAATTCTAAGCCCAAGGGCAACTACCAGGGCTACAAGCAGCGTGAGGGCAAGGAGGTTGCATCTGGCGATGCTCATGCCCAGCACACCTCACAGGGACAGGGGTCCCGAGGTCCGCAGAAGGGCGCACCGCAGAGGCAGCCGGCCTTACACATCATAGACCGTGATGGGACCGGGACTAAGTCCGGCCCAGGTAACCACTGTAACTTTTAATCCTTGAAGAGCATGACTAAGTATTAAAGTAATTGTATGAATGAAAGCATGAATGCGTAAGTACTTGAAGTATGAAATTGAGCATGAGTAAGTAAATGGAAGTATGTATTGAGCATGAAATGAATTAGTAAGCCTAGAACTCATTCTAGATGAATTTACCACCTTAGGGAAATTCCATATCTGTTACCCAATACCTTCAAACTCACCTCATGAAGAGACCGACATCGCCAATCACCACTTCAACAACGAACAGTGTCAGGTCATCCGCCCAGGTATGATCTTATTAAAAGGATACCTGACACCCGAAGCACAAATTTCAATCATCCGACGATGCAACGAGTTAGGAACGGGTCCAGGAGGATTTTATACACCCGAATTCCCCGGTGGAGCTACAATGAAGCTGAAAATGATGTGCTTGGGAAAGGACTGGAACCCTTATACCAAGACATACCAAACAACGCGAGCAGGAGACGGAGCAACACCTCCAGCAATACCCCCAGAATTCCAAACGCTTGTCACACAAGCTGTAGAAATTGCACAACAATGTGAAGATGAACCAATCCCTGCACTTGAAGCAGATCTGTGTATCGTCAACTTCTATGAGAAAGAAGGACGACTTGGCTTACACCAAGACAAGGACGAGACAGCGGAATCTCTTGAACTAGGAGTGCCCGTAGTGTCTTGGTCCATTGGTGATGACGCCGTATTTTGTATAGCGAGCGGAAGCGTGTGGACCTCGCAGAAAAATTGGTATTGAGATCAGGAGATGTTCTAATCATGGGTGGAAAATCAAGGTTGCTGTATCACGGGATCCAGAAGATCAAGTTGAATACGGCACCACCGGCAATAATCAATGCCACACACATGATACCAGGACGCCTGAACCTTACCTTTAGAAAGTATTAATCTTGTAGTAGCATGTAATCCAGTAGTAACGTGTATTAGAGACACAGTATGTATGATGGTTGGTTATTCAATAAAAGCAGTGTTGGTTATTAAATTCCACTTGCGTTCCACCATCTTTACTTATAATCTCATGAATCAATAGGTTGTGGACTCGGTACCGAAGGTAACCTGAGCATCCTCACCGAAGAACAAGCCGGCAAGAGCGGCACCATTCTAACGGGAACATTCCCAGTAAACGGCATCGAAGCCTCAGTATTATTCGACTCCGGCGCCTCTCACACCTTCATATCGCCATCTCTTGCGAAGAAGTTGGGGCTAGATGCGGATGAGCTACCGAACTTCTTGGTTACTCTCCCATCGAAGGAGCGGGTACAATGTACCAAGTATTACAAATCAGCCACCATTCAAATCAAAGGTGAAGCGTTTCCCATTTCCTTCATTGAATTCAACGGATTGGGATTCGACTTAATATTGGAATGAACTGGTTGGAGCGGCACAAGGGGAGAATCCTATGCGCCGAGCACCGATTGCTGCTCAAGAGTCCATCTGGGGTCACTGTTTCATACCGCCAGAGACCGAGAGAGCCTTCAACTACAGTCATCTCCGCCATGGCAATGTATCGGGAGCTCAGAAAAGGGCATGAAGTGTATTTATGTCACGTGCAAGACCTGGAGAGAGATCCAGAGTTCAGTGACGAGGTAGCAGTAGTCTCAGAATTCCCTGATGTATTTCCGAAAGAGCTACCTGGTATGCCACCACAGAGGGCGGTAGAATTTGAAATCGATCTTGTACCGGGTACTGGTCCCATTGCTAGGGCACCATACCGTATGGCACCGGCAGAAATGGCAGAACTCAAAGAACAGCTACATGATCTTCTCGACAAAGGGTTTATACGCCCGAGCGTATCACCCTGGGGAGCACCGGTCCTCTTCGTGAAGAAGAAGGACGGTAGTCTCCGCCTCTGCATCGACTACCGCGAATTGAATGCGGTCACTGTAAAGAAATAAGTACCCATTGCCACGCATCGACGACCTGTTCGATCAGTTGAAGGGAGCATCCGTCTTTTCTAAGATTGATCTCCGATCCGGTTACCACCAAATTGCTATCAAAGAGCAAGACATTCAGAAAACAGCATTCCGAACAAGATATGGCCACTACGAATTCACGGTGATGCCATTCGGTTTGTCTAATGCACCAGCCAAATTCATGGACCTAATGAATCGGTTATTCAGTGATCAGCTGGACACTTCAGTAGTAGTATTCATTGACGACATTCTTGTGTATTCGAAGTCACCAGAAGAACATGAAAACCATTTGAGAAAAGTACTTGAGACACTGCGCGAGAACCAGCTGTATGCGAAGTTCTCCAAATGCGAGTTTTGGCTAGATCAGGTATCATTCCTCGGTCATGTCATCTCGAGCGCGGGCATTTCAGTAGATCCATCCAAAATGAAGCAGTGCGATCATGGCCTAGACCTAAGACTGTTACCGACATCCGGAGCTTTCTTGGTTTAGCCGGTTATTACCGGAGGTTTGTAAAGGACTTCTCAAAAGTCGCTAAGCCCATGACGTCATTGATGAAGAAAGATGCACCCTTTGTATGGACAAAGGAGTGCGAGTATCCTTCCAGAAATTAAAAGACTCATTGACCTCAGCGCCAATTCTCACACTTCCAGAGGGCACAGAGGGATTTGAGGTGTATTGTGATGCATCGGGCAAGGGCATGGGATGCGTACTCATGCAGCATGGCAAGGTAGTAGCCTATGCTTCTCGCCAGCTGAAAAAGCATGAGGAGAATTACCCGACACATGATCTAGAGTTAGGAGCCATTGTCTTCGCCTTGAAGATATGGCGACACTATCTCTATGGGGTAAGCATCACCATCTACTCCGACCACAAAAGTTTACAGTACGTATTCACCCAGAAAGAATTGAACCTAAGGCAGAGGAGGTGGATGGAGTTCCTCTCGGATTACGACATCAACCTCCAGTATAAAGAAGGGAAGGCAAACGTAGTAGCCGACGCCCTGAGTCGTCGAGCACACTCGCTCCATTCGCTACTCGCTTCTTCTAGCTTGGTTGACGAGGTGCGAGACGCTCAGTTGAGCGACCCTTACTTCACAGAGATCAGACAGAAAATCACAGATGGTACCTTCGAGCGCCGAAAGTACGACTTCAAACTGCATGAAGATGGTCTGATCCGTTTGAATGGCAGATTATGCGTCCCCCGAAGCAATGCTGAGCTAAGGGATCGCATTCTGCGAGAGTCACATTGTTCGACATTGCATGTCCATCCGGGAGCCTCTAAAATGTACAAAGACATGAAGAGGTACTTCTGGTGGTCAGGATGAAGTCAGACGTGACTGAGTATGTTCTGAGGTGTCTCACATGCCAGAAGGTGAAGTTGAGCACCGAAGACCGGGAGGAATGGTGCAATCCATGCCCATTCCGGAGTGGAAATTCCACGACATCTCCATGGATTTTGTTGTTGGACTCCCACCTGCTAGGGGAGGACTCAACATGATCTGGGTAGTAGTCGATCGCCTCACCAAGGTTGCCCGATTCATACCGATGAAGGACACCTGGAAGGTGGCGAAGCTCGCAGAGCTATTCGACAAGGAGATCATCCGACACCACGGAGTCCCAAAAACCATTGTATCTGACCGCGACACCAGATTTCTTTCGAGATACTGGAGAGCGACACGGGAAGCGCTTGGTACTGAGTTGAAGCTTAGCACCGCCTTCCATCCACAGACCGACGGTCAGACAGAAAGGACCATCCAAACACTAGAGGATATGCTAAGGGCATGTGCCTTAGACTTCCAGGGGAGCTGGATTGAGAAGCTTCATCTTATCGAGTTTTCGTATAACAATAGCTACCATGCTTCGATTAAGATGTCGCCATTCCAAGCTTTGTATGGTAGACCTTGCCGTACCCCGTTGTGTTGGGATGAGTCAAGCGAAGCGGTCATCATAGGACCGGAGTATTTGGAACAAGTACAAGCTGAGGTACAACAAATCCGAGCCAATATGAAGGCAGCCCAAGATAGACAGAAATCCTATGCGGATGTGCGACGACGCGACCTTGAGTTCGCCGTGGGCGACCAAGTGTTCTGCGTGTCTCACCTATGAAGGGTGTCTTTCGATTTGGCCAGAAGGGCAAACTGAGCCCGAAATTTGTAGGCCCGTATGCCATTACCGAGAGGATTGGAGCCGTAGCTTATAGGCTAGCATTGCCTGAAGAATTGGGGCGTGTTCATGATGTCTTTCATGTATCACAACTCAAGAAATACATAGCCGATCCCTCTCATGTATTAGAACCCGAACATCTATCCCTAGAGCCGACGATGAGATATGTCGAGACTCCACTGCGAATCCTTGATACCAAGACAAGAGACACTCGCCATAAATCTGTACGAATGGTGAAGGTCTTGTGGTCTAACCACGATGTCGAGGAAGCGACTTGGGAATTAGAGGACGCCATGAAGGCGAAGTACCCGAATTTATTTGTAGACTAGATGTCTAGTATCCGTATAGCACGGAGGGTACGGGGCGTACCCCTTTTAAGGGGGGTAGAGCCTTTTTGCTTTTGCATTGCTTCGGGTTAGCATTGCATAGTATGTATGTATGTAATTGTATTTTGGTTGGCACATGTAGTGCTAAGTGTATTGTATTGGCACAAAGTAGTGCTAGTAGTATTTGGTATGTAGTACGATGTGTATGGTATGGATGTAATGAGTAATGCATTGGTGTGTACGGTATATGACACGAATGACATTGTGAAGTATTGTGAATGTATTGTGGATGTATGAATGAATGAAGTATTGTGTATGGATTGAGTATTGCGTATGGTATTTGAACTAAGTATGTGGCATGGTATCTGAATTGCGTATGCTGGTAGTGTAAGAATTGTGAACACCTTGTAAGGTGGTAGTAGAATGTATTGTGGCAATTGGCTTGCCAAATGAGTAGAAATGGTAAACTGTAACCTTGAGCAACTTTGAGGGCAAAGTTTCTTAAGGGGGGTAGATTGAAATACCCCGTAATTAAAAACAGTGATTAATTAGGCTAATTATATTTTTAAAGGCTTAATTACACTAAATAAATAGGGAACAAATCCCGAAGAAAACGGACCTTTAAAATGGGTTAAAAGCATAAACGAACCTTAAAGCGCGTTTTTCGAGGAAACCGGGAAAACGTGACTTTAAGCGGGTCAAATAGACTCGTAACAATTTTGGTCAACTAAATAGTCACTAAAAATATTAGTGAAGCTTTAGAACCAATAAAATTAATTAAACGAGAAAATTCCGGAAAACGGGTACCGGTTAGTAAAAACTGTAACAACCGGTAAGTTGTGGGGTAAGAGTACAAATAAACAAACTTAGTGTGTCCACTTTGCAAATAAAAATAAATGTGTGTGTGTGTGGGTGTGGGATCCGATTTCCCCTCTCACTCACTCTCTTATTGTTTCCTTATAACTAAAAGACAAAGGAAATAAGTAAAAAGAAGACCACTCTCTCTCCATTTACCCCTCTCTCACGTAACCCCCTCCTTCTCCTTCTCTGTTTTCTCTCCTCTCCTGCGACATCATGGAGTGAAGAAACTCACACAACCCTCCTTCTCTCTCTTGTTACCATCAATCTTGCTCCAAAAATTACAAAATTAGTACCACTAGAATCCCCTTGCAAAGGAGAACATTTCCCTCCTTTCAAAAATCCAAAAGCTCAACTTTCGTTTTTGGGTGTTCACCATTTGAAGATTCAAGTCCACCATTAGAAGCACCTTCACCTCCTCTTCATCTTGAGGTAAAAAGAAGTTCGAAAATCCATTGTTTCTAGCTCTCATTGGCATTTTAAGAATTTTCAGTTTTGAACTCTTGGCCTTCTTGTTTCCAGCCGATTTTGGCTCTTTTGTTGGGCTAGAAATCTTGTTCTTTCACTAGTCAAGAACTTCATCTACTCATTGGAAGGTAACACCTTTTCTAAACCCTAAAACTTAAATTCTAGGGTTAGTATAAAATGATGCTAAATGGTATTGTGTATTGGTATGTGCTGTAGCATTGTGTGTGTGAACCTCATTGGACCGAGAACAAAGAGAAGAAAGGAAGAGAAGGAAAAGAAAGAAAGAAAGAAAAACTACAAGTCAAGGTAATGCCCTTACCTTGGGTTAGTTTGTGTATGTGTATTGTAACAGTTTTTGAGTAAGTAAAATGAGTAATGGATTGAGTAATGAGTAGTGTAATGTAGTATGTATTGGAGAAAGAATGTAACAGTTTTGAAGTTTTAAATGATGTTTAAAACTTGGGAAAACCTTGGGTAGTGAATGTGTATGTGTGCAGGATTTTATGGATGTTGTAGTAGTATTGAATGTGTATAAAGTTGTGTGTAACAGGTTGTGAGAAATGAATTTGTGAGCTGAATATAGTGTGTGGAGAAAGTAAGAATTATAGGGGAGACTATGTCAAAATTTGTGTAGAAAGGAGAGGACTTAAGAGTTTAAGAAGAGGAAGTATTTGGAGAGTTAAGAGGAGTGTTTTTGTAGTTTGCAACAGATTTTGAGGAGGTTTGTAAATGGGATAAACTAGAGTGTAAGGTAATGCATTTGGATGCTAGGATACATTAGTTGAGGGAGCATTGGAGTGTAGGAGTTAAGGTGGAAATCTGTAGCATAATAGAGGAAACAAAAATCTGTAGCATAAGTGAGAGGAAACTAGCATGAGTGTTGAAATGAAATGAGAAAATGTGTAAGTGAGTGTAAGGATTGTAGTAAGTTTGGGGATGAATTAAGGTGATTTAGAGTGTTTAATTAGTGCTAAATCATGGGAAGTATGGTAAAGATAGGGAAGCAATGGGTGAAATTGGGAAAAGAAAACAAGGCCTGTAGCAAAGTTCTGCTACTGTCCGACCCACAGCTGGATCGGACGCTGGGTCGGACAGGGCCTGAACAAACGAAAATAAACTTTCTGGAACCGTCCGACCCAGAGCCGTGAGTCGGACGTGGGTCGGACGGGCCTTGAGAAAACAACGGTAAAACTTTCTGGAACCGTCCGACCCAGAGCCGTGAGTCGGACGTGGGTCGGACGGGCCTTGATAATCGACAAGAAATCTTTCTGGAATGGTCCGACCCAGGGCCGTGAGTCGGACGTGGGTCGGACGGGCAAAAATTTTCTCATCGAAGTTTCTGACTTCGTCCGACCCAGAGGTTGGGTCGGACGTGGGTCGGACATGCTGGATGACAAATCGAAACTTTCTGGAATGGTCCGACCCAGAGGGTATGGGTCGGACGGAATAGTGCTGGGTCGGACGGGAGTAATTTCAGAGGACGAAAACCTACTGGAATGGTCCGACCCAGGGTTGGGTCGGACGGTGGGTCGGACGGCCCAAACACTTACAAAAAAAAATGTTTTAATTATATGACTATAGTAATCATATATACATATATATATGCCTATATACCTATATGCATATATGTAGTAATACACCATTGATGAAGTAATAATGGTAAGGAAGTAAGTAAGTTTGTAAGAAAACAAGTTTATGAGGTAGTAAAGAAAAGAATGGTTTTATAACCAAGTATGAATGTAAAGAAGTAGTAAGTATACATTGAAAGTATCAATGAGGGAGTAAGTTAGATCAATAATAGATCATTGATCATACTACTTCATGTATGTATAGGAATCAAATAGTTGATCTCCAAAGGAACCGGTAGAACGTATTCGACGGTGAACGGTATGATTTCCTCATGCCCTGTATCCTAACTTGGTTACCCCGATTTGTGTGCTTATGTGATCACCAACAAGATAAATGCATGAATCGGATTATATTGCACTTATATGTGTTTGAACTATATTGTTCTTGTTTATGCTCTTGAACATTTAGTTTGTATAATTCATGAAATGAATGAATGGAAATGGAGTGTATGTGTAAGTATGAGTACTTGTGTATGTATGTATGTATGGAAGTAAGTATGGACTTCTACTAATTCCTAACAACCTAACTCCTAACATGAGTAATGAGTAAAATGGAATGAGTAGAAGCCCGATATAGTTTCGGCCACGCGTGAGGATAAGGAACCACAAGAGGTTGGAACCGAATCCTGGCTATGATCTTTTCCTTGGACCAATTCCCTTGTATGGGTAGCATCCTGGATTAGTGGGCCACCCTAAAGCCCGGTGGTGGGAAGTAGTATTCCCTGCCCGGAGGTCATACCGACTTAACTGGAAGTAAAGTAAGAAGTATGTATTGTATTTGTATTGGTCTTGACTATTGTAAGTCATTGACCCGGAGTAAAAGTATTGAACACCCGATTAACCCGGGTGTGTAATAAGGCTAACAAGACCTTGTATGTATTGGAGAATTGTATCTCCGTGATGCGGTGAGTATGGTAAGTATGAATGAATGACTTGTATTGTATTCCTTGTATGTATTGTATGTATGTATGCTTGGTAAAATGAATGTATTGTATTGTATTGTATAAAGCATGTATGTATGTATGAATGAAACGAACCGCATGTACTCGACCAAATAGTTGGCGTACCCTCGCTAGTACGCGGGGTATGCGGTTATCATATGCAGCGTAAGCTGACCCCCTAGGGGGAATGTTTTTACTCCACAGGTACCCGCGAGGCGTGAAGGTAGAGTAAGGGCAGCATGTAATTCTTTTGGAGTAGTAGTTAGTAGGATTGGAATAGTGTACCGAGTTGTACACGGCTAGAGCTTTTGGGTAGCCGGTGTACCATGTGGTACACCTTTTTGGATATTGAATTCTGTTGGATAGAAGGAGTAGTTGTATAAACTCTCATTTTTGGGAAGTAGACATGGAATGTAATTTGTATACTTTAGACACTCGGTAATCAAATGTAAGTAAGTTTGGTATTGTAAAGTAAGTAGTATGTATGTATCATTCTAATCGTCAGACCGATACGGTAGTAGTAGTAGTAGCCTTGTTAACCTTGGATGGTTAACGGCATTGTATCACCCGCCGGGAGTAGGTAAGTATTCCGCTGCGAGTAAGGTAATTATGGGAAGGATTAGAGGATAATGGAAGGATTAGCGGTTGGGGGTGTTACATTAAAGAACACAATAATGTGACCTAACAGGTGGTGTTGATGTGTTGATTGAGTTGTTTGAATCCTATTGGATTGGATGTGTTATGTGTTTATAGTTTTTCATGCATGATTTAAATATAATCAACTGCATGCTTAGACGACAATTAGTTGTGTGTGGCCCAGTACCCATGCGGTGCACGATTACCATACAGCAAAGGTGCTGAGCCCCTTGGGGGGCCACCCTTCTTTCCTTTTCAGGTACAAGGAGCTGGAAGCCGTTCGAGAGTAGGACGGTAGGGTAGTTGTTTACTGCAAATGGGAAATTGAAGACAAATAGAAATAGCTAAGAAAATTATCCTAGAAAATCTAAAATCTAAAAATGCCCGGGTTACAAAATAATTCCCGGTCAAAGATAGTGAACTAGAAGCTACCGGGGTCGAATCCACGGGGACTTAGTAATTAAATCTAATCCTAGAAATAGCGAATTAAGAGGTTGTCGTTGTTTTGGTTTTTAAATTAAAAGTAGCAAGCAAGGAAATTAAATAAAATTGGTATAAAGATATGAATGAAGCGGAACCTTGGGTTCAGGGGAATTCTAGCGAGAGCCATATTATATAATTAATCACCGGTTAATTGAAGCTTGGATTGGCAAAATTCTTTTTATCTCTTTAAGACTAAATCCTAGTCAAATTGAGCTCTTCTATCCGTAACACATTAGACCGAATCACGAACTAATGTCATACAAATAAAAGGATTAAGCGCGAGAATTATTCTTTGCATCTGAAGGTCAAATTAATTAATCTAATCAATTTTTCCACAGATTAACAGGCTGCTGGAACCTTTCTATCACTCACGGTCAGATCCTGATAGAAATTCGCAGAGCTAGTAATAAAAATCTGCATCTTTTATTAAAAGCGTAAATAAAAACAACAACCTGAACAATCCAAAAATTATCTTAATCAACCGGTTAGTTTAAAATAATCATTATCAGTCTAACTACGAATTCCCCATCACCCAAGATTTAATCCCTTAGCCAGACATAATGTTAAAACAAATACAAGAAAAGATAGTAAAAATCATCTCTGTATTGGTTTTGAAATTCGCCAGATAAAAGGTCGAACAACTGCTAGAATCTGGAGCAGAATCTCTTCCGGTGTTGAAAATAATCACGCAGTAGAGAGAGTGGGTGAGGCCGGCGTGTAGTTCTGTCACGAGTTTTTCTGTCCGTCAATATGTGTTTCTTCCCTGTTTTATTTCCTTCTCTCTCACTGGCCGATGTCTGTCTTTTTTGTCCGTCCCTCCCCTTTTCGTTTTTTTTTCCTCTCTCTCTTATTTCTTTCTTTATTTTTTCTTCTTTCTTTCTCCTGCTGACTCCCCCTTCCTTCTTTTACATTTCTTTTTCTTTTTTTTCTTTCTTTCCTTTTTCTTTTTTTCATTCCTTCTTTTTCCTGCGCAAGTCTGCGCTTGCAGACTCTCTTCTTCTTCTTTTTTGTTTTTTTTCTTTACTTATTCCTTTCCGCATTATCTTTCTTTTTTTATTTTTCCTTCCCCCACTTTCTTTATACTTCCAATATCCCCCTACTTTTTCTCAATCCTTTCACGGCAATCTCGTACAATATATATATATATATAACATATATAATATATCGCATCATACACAAT
This sequence comes from Limonium bicolor, assembly GCA_023374045.1. NCBI lineage: Eukaryota > Viridiplantae > Streptophyta > Magnoliopsida > Caryophyllales > Plumbaginaceae > Limonium > Limonium bicolor. The sequence goes on along the minus strand of CM041777.1, from coordinate 185,468,952 downwards.
TTTGACAGGGTTAAATTCTCATATGAGCTCCGATTTGTTCCCCGTTTACGGCGTTGGAAAGCTTGTGAGGAGATCTATGCATTTCTACCATCATTTCCTGCTTTAAACATTTAAATTGGCATCAGTTCTTGCCCAAAGTAAGAGTCATGAAAGCATAGATTAAGTGTGAGAAAGCACATAAAAAGGTTACATAAATAAGAACTTAGCACCAATAAAACCATATCAATTACACACTTATCAAATCACCCCACACTTAGCCTTTGCTGTCCCCAAGCAAACTCTCGCACAAGTAAAGCAAGCTAAAAAACTCAACAGGAAAGGAAGAGCACAGAAGAAAGGAATTGCTAGCTTTACCAATCAAGGGGGCAACTCAAATTATTCAAAAAATTTATTCTTTCCAAAAACATGAAGTCATTCGGAGCTAAAAATGAGAAACAAAACCATAAGAGCCTTGCCTTTAACCTTGAGCCAATCCACTTTTTTCCTTCACAAAACTAAAAACGACAAGGGGCATGAAGTAAGATCATATTCATCATACCTTTCAATGCCACATACTCTTGATCCATAAGAGAAATTAATCTCTATTCAGCAAAACATTTGTACAATTTTTTCAATTGAAGCGCTTCAATTTCTTTCACCACAGACTTTTCTCTCCACCCATGTAACGGCTTTGGGTCAACTATCCTAGATCACAAGGACCTTAGGTAGCTAGGTGATAAAGCACCCCAAAGGACTTAATAACCAAGTGGACGAGGCTTGATTTGGATCAGAATTAAAATTAGCATGCTTAGGATCAACGGAGTACCTTGCCTTGTTCTTTTCAACCATTTCAATCCAGTTCATTCCAAGGCTCAAAGCTAAAAACAAGGTTTAGATGGAGAATATTCTCATTTGTTTAAGCACTTTCAGAACAAAGACTTCAATTCAGCAATTAAAAGCAAGAAGAATTTCAAAATTTGCTCCCCAAGATCAGCTAACCAACTAAATTTCCTCTATGGCTTCCTTCCAAGTTGAGCAATCACAGTAAGACTTTAACAAGTGCAAGAGAAAAGAGCTCAGAGGCGCATAAAAAAACAAGCGGCGAAGGAGCTTACCCCACCCCACACTTAGAGTGAAGCAATGTCCTCTTGCTTAGGAAGAATTAACATTGTGCAAGCAATCCAACGGGGGAAACAAAATACACACAGCAGATCAGAAGGGAATATGTAAAACATGAAGGAGTAGAAAACAGATAGACAAAGAAGACTCCCCAGAGTCCGCTCAGGTGTGTAGCAAGTCCAACCCCACACTTGAGTGCAGTTAAGCGACAAAGTAAGCAGGTTGAGCAATATAATCTGCAAAGCCAGGAGAACTCAAGTGGAACCAAACAAAACCATCAGTAGAAAAAATAAGAGCCAAGGCTCTTACAGTAAGCACAGCATTAGCCAACACACCATAAACTAAAAAAAGAGAGTAAAATAAACAGTTAAAACTAAGAAAGTGAAAAGAGATACAAACCTGTGGGTTGCCTCCCACAAGCTGCCGGAGAGTTAGAGTCTCTGGCTAGACTTCACAAGATAGCATCAAGGAGGGCCGCCACAGCAGCTAGCAAGGGCTTTCTTTAGTCTGAAAACGCCATTGCAAGCGCGGTTATCGAAGATTTAAAAGGCGGGGAGCCGAAGTAGCATCAGAAACAGGAGAAAACAGGAGTAGCAGAAGTAGCATCAGAAACAGGAGAAACAGATGGAGTAGCAGAAGAAGAACACTCAATAAGGATACTCATGTGCAGAAGGCTGAAAAAAGTAGAGCCAAAGGTACTTCTTCAAACGAGCACCATCACCTTGAAGACCTCTCCAGACTTGTTCTCTAGCTCGTAGGCACCATAGGAAGTGACTCCCACAAACCTTAATGGCCCGACCCAGTGGGACTTGAGCTTCCCAGGGAAAAGACGGAGTCTAGAGTTATATAAGAGAACCAAGTCACCAACCTTAAAAATCTCTCCGTAGGATCATCTGGTCATGAATCCTCTTCGAACGCCCTCGTAGATCCTGGAGCTATCATAAGCTTGCTCCCTTAACTCCTCAGCTCAGACAATTGAAACTTTCGCTTCTCACCAGCAGCATTCAGACTCAAAATTGAGGGCTTTTAGAGCCCAATAGCTTTATGTTAGCTCAACTGGGAGATGACAAGACTTCCCATACACCAGCTTAAAAGGAGACATCCCAATGGGAGTTTTGAATGCAGTTCTATAAGCCCCACAGAGCATCATCAAGCTTGAAGACCATCCCCCTTGAAGAGTTGACTGTCTTTTGAAGAATCCATTTCAGCTCTCGGTACTCACTCTACTTGACCATTAGTTGGGGATGATAAGGCAAAGCAACCTTATGAGTTACCTCATACTTAGACATCAAGGAATCAAAGGCTCTATTGCAAAAGTGAAGAACACCATCACTGTGATAGCTCTGGGCACACCAAATCTTGTGAAGATGTTTTCTTCAAAATTTTCACCACAGTTTAGCGTCAGCAAAGGAGCAGGAGGATAGCTTCGACCCACTTGGAAACATAATCTACAGTAACAAGGATGTAGTGGTTTTCATGAAAAGAAGGAAATGGGCCAGCAAAGTCAATACCCCAAACATGAAACAATTCTACTTCAAGAATTCCCTTCCGAGGCATCTCATGCCTTCTTGAAATGTTCCTCATCCTCTGGCAATTATCACAGTGAGAGCAGAAGCGGTGGACATCCTTGTGTATAGTGGGCCAGTAGAAACCACACTCTAACACCTTAGCAGCTGTCCTAGTAGGACCATGGTGACCACCTGCCTCTCGAGAATGGCAAAACTCAATCACACTGTCAACTTCTTCATCGGGGAGACACCTTCTAATCAAACCATTAGCACACACCCTAAAGAGATAGGGGTCCTCCCAAACATAATGACGGGCTTCAGAAAGAAACTTCTTCCTCCGGTTGTAGCTTAGATCATGGGGAATCAAACCAGAGGCAAGATAGTTAGCCAGGTCAGCATACCATGGCTCCTTAACTTTCCCAATTACAAAGACTGTTTCATCAGGGAAAAATTCATTTATGGGGACCCCGACATCTGGAGTCTCAAGCCTAGACAGATGATCTGCAACTCCATTCTGCTTCCCTTGCTTATCAACAACTTCCAAGTCAAATTTTTGGAGAAGCAAGATCCATCAGGAGTCTGAGCTTAGAATCATTCTTTTGGAATAGATACTTCAAAGCAGAGTGATCGGTATGAGCAGTTACCTTACTTCCCAGCAAATAGGACCTGAACTTATCAAGAGCAAACAACACAGCAAGTAGCTCATTTTCAGTAGTGGTGTAATTCTTTTGAGCTTCAGATAGAGTCTTACTTGCATAAGTGATAACCCTCAGAATTTTGTCCTTCCTCTGACAGAGTGCAGCACCAACATAATCACTAGCATCTATCATGATCTCAAAAGGAAGGTGTTGGGACATCGGAGTGTTGCAGAGATAGCCTATCACCTCGACAGAGTCAATCATCCCTAGACAGACACAAAGAGTGAGCCGCTTCAATAGAGTCCACACAACTAAGAAGACTTCACAGACTCTCCCGTGTTGTTGCGAATAATAAGAAGTCAACTCGGGAATGCCTTAAACGCCACAACGGTCATGAAGTCTTCCCTCAACACCCGAAGATCGCGGCTCAAGTAAGAAGACTACTCAAAGCCGTTGGAAGTTGCCCACTAAGTTAGTTCCGGTATTTTCGAACTAACTCCTTCGACCTACCGGCTGTATTGTATAAATAAGCTGTGTAATAGTCAGTTTCAAGTGTGCTTTCATTGAGGATTGTTTCAGAGCTTAGAGAGAGAAAGAGAATCGCTTTGTAAGCCAAAAGAGAGAGAGAATACGTACCAAGTTAGTTAGCGCATTTAGATAGACTCTGCCTAGGAAGATCCTAGTTTCGCTACGCTTACCATTGATCTGATTAGAAAGTGTGTTGGGTGAGTGAGTGAAAAACCGCTAAGTAGATCCTTTCTACTTAGTGGACATTTGTAAGTTGTTTTATTTGACCAGGAAATGAAATAGCTTATTTGTGTATCTTGCTGAGTTCAACAGAGTCCTTCTCTCTTTACATCTCGTTTCGTTTCATTACCGCAAGTCTTCCGCACCCTTAGTTTAATCAATTCGATTGAGTGCCTCTGCATCACAGAGTGTTTCTCACTTACGAAGGCTGATTGAGTCAAACCAACTCTTAGACTCACACCTTTGGTTGGTTTGAGTTAGCCACCCGATCCTACATGTGGTATCAGAGCCTTGCTTAGGCTAACGGTCAATCAACGAAGCAATGGCAGATCTCTTCGCCAATCAAAACAACAAAATGCACTTCGAGCACCCCAGACTCACCTCCACCAACTACGACCATTGCAAAAACGAGATCGAGCAACACATTGAGTCTGTCAACTCTGAGCTTTGGGAGATAGTCACTGGAGGAGATCTTGCAGTCAATCCAGATCGATCAACATGGACTGCTGCAGATCGCAAAAGGTACGAGCTGAATCGACAAGCATCACGTGCAATATACACTTGTATGTCCATCCCAGAACAAAGGAGAGTCAATCACTGTAAGTCCGCAAATGAGATATGGACACTCCTTCAAGCTACCCACGAAGGAGTCACTGAACTCAAGAAATGTAAAGCTCAAGAACTCCGAATGGACTATGAAAATTTTCTACAAAAGCCTGGTGAGTCCTGGAAGAAGTGCTTGATCGTTTCTATTTACTAACTACTACTATGCAGGAAGTTAACATCTTACCGGATAGAGAGAGTGTCTTGCACAAGCTGCTGGACAGTCTCCGAGAAGAATGGGCAGAAACGGTAATCTCCACCAAAGCATGCAAGGATTTATCCAAATGGAGTTGTCAAGACCTAGGTTCCTATCTACAATCTATAGATAAATACAAGAAGAATGTTCGAAAGAAATGTGGTAATACATCTTCTCCTTCTTCTAGTAAGATTACTACTACTTTGAATGACCAAGCCTTGCAGGTTAATTCGACTCAGTACACTCAAGAAGGAGCCTATGTCGCTGATACTCAAATCAGACAAGCCAAGGCTGAGCTGGTGGATATTATTGTTGAGGAAAGTGAGGCTGAGACTATGGAAGACTTTGTCTTCACAATCAAGAACTTCCGAAAATTCATGCGTAACCAACCTAATCGACAGAGTCGGTCGTTCTCAAACACCTCCAAACAAGTCTTCAATTCTGTCACTTGTTTCAACTGCAATAAACCCGGTCACTTCAAGAAGGACTGTCCCTTACTCAAGAACCAGTATGGAAAATCTCAAGGGAGATCGCTGATGGCAGCTATTGGTTGGGGTGATTTAGACTCCGACGATCCAGACGCAGAGTCCAGCTGTTGGTTGGGGTGATTCAGACTCCGACACGACGGAATCCATAACTCCAAACAATGAGGTAACTCATTCTCACCTTGAAACAGACCTTTACCGTATTTCTCCTATGGGATTTATGACTTTAATTGCTAAAATTGTCTCCGAGAACAACTCCCTCAAAGCAAGTCTTACCAGCAAAATAACCGAGCTATCTGAGGAACTCGAAATCTCAAAAGGTCTTATGTATGCCCTAAGAGATGAAGCTGAGGAACACAAAACCATATCTTGTTCTCTCAGGTTAGATCTACAAGAATCAAGGCGTCATGTTGATTCCCTTCAAAAGGAACTTCATGATACCTTAGAGCGAACTCAATTTAGCCAGGGTGACCAGAAAGAGTCTCTCACCCTGATCGACTCTCTCAAACAAGACCTCACCATCTTTACTGACAAGTGTTGTTCTCTTCAAAATGATCTAAATGCTTCTGAATCCAAAAATATATCCCTGAACACCACTATCAAAAACCTCACTCAAAAACTGAAAGAAAAGGAGCACGCTCTCTCCCTTAAGCCAGTCAAGTTTATCAAACAAGTCACCTCCTCTGAACTACCTGAGTGGGCCAACTCCAAGATCAAAGAAATTAGCCAAGATCGAGATGATCTTCGCTCCAAAGTAGAACAACTCTCTCAACAGATTGTAAATCTACAATCCGGAGTTCGATCCACTCAATCCACGCCCAAGTGGCACAAGGGTAAGTTCGACATCCCAAAGAATATGTCCAAATCCGACAACAGAGCCAAACGATATCAAGAAAAGGAAAAATTCGACTCCTGGTGGAAAGGACAACAGAAATACGTCAATCTTCCACCAACCAAAATTTGTGGCTACTGCGGGAGTCTTGGACATAGAGATAGTGCATGTGATAAATTGAATAAAGATCTTTCGTTTAATGTCAAACGTGTTAAATTGATACTTGAAGCACGAGAAGAATTGAAAAGATCTGGCTCGAAAAGGGAACCCAAGTACATCTGGGTTCCCAAATCTAACAAATGATCTGTTCTTTTGTAGGTGAAGGCGAATGGAGACAGCTGGTACTTGGACAGTGGATGCTCTCGTCACATGACTGGAGATCCAAATCAATTCAATTCGCTTTCATCCTACCAAGGAGGTAAGGTTACTTTTGGAAACAACAACCAGGGTGAAATCGTGGGAGTTGGCTCCGTAGGTAACCCCTCAAAATTTAAAATTGATGGAGTCCATCTGGTCACTGGACTCCAACATAGTTTACTAAGTATTTCTCAAATTTGTGATAGATTCAATTTGGTACTTTTCTCCTCTTCGGATTGTAAGGTTTATGATGAGCGTACAGGTTCATTAAAAGCTGTGGGACGTAGAGAAGGAAATCTCTACAAAATGTGCTTAAACTCCATTAATCCAGACGATCAAGTCTGTCTCAACGTGCATTCCAAAACTCATTGTTGTGGCACTCCAGACTTGGTCACGCAAATCACAGACTGTTGAACAAACTCAAAAGAAAAGACTTGGTGATTGGTTTACCCGACACAAACTTCGACACAGACTCTGTCTGTGAAGCGTAAAAGGTAAACACACCCGGTCCTCCTTCAAAAGTAAGTCGACTCTCTCTACTAGCTCTCCGTTAGAATTGCTCCACATGGATCTTGTCGGTCCCATGCGTACACAAAGTAGAAGTGGTAAGAGGTACATTCTAGTCATAGTCGATGACTATTCAAGGTGGACTTGGGTCTTTTTTCTATCTACTAAGGATGAAACTTTTACGGAGTTCATCAACCTCCATAAAATGCTTATCAACAAATTTTCATTCACTTTGAAAACCCTGAGAACGGACCAGGGTACTGAATTTTGCAACAAGTCGTTTGATGAGTTTTGCAGGGACAACGGAGTCGATCACCAAATCTCATCTGCACGCACTCCGGAACAAAACGGAGTGGTTGAACGAAAGAATAGAACTTTGGTAGAAATGGCACGCACCATGCTCATTGACAGTCAACTCACTCCATCATACTGGGCAGAAGCTATTAACACAGCATGCTATGTGTTAAATCGTGCGCTGATTCATCCATTCCTTCACAAGACACCCTATGAACTACTCCGTCAACGTAAACCAAGTCTTATTCATCTCAGGCGTTTCGGATGTAAGTGCTTTATCCACAACAATGGTAAGGACAACTTGGGTAAGTTCTCTCCTAAGTGATGAAGGTATTTTTCTTGGCTACTCTTCTAAAAGCAAAGCTTATCGTGTTATCAATCTGAGAACTCAGTGTTTAGAAGAGAGTCCCCACGTCAAGTTCGATGAGTCCCACAATGTTGGCTCATCTTCTGATCAACTTGACTTTGCTCCTGACGATTTCCTCACTGATCCACACTTCATCACTGTACCCATAGGAAGACTCCCGATTCCCAATCCATCACTCCTAATATTCTCCGGCAAACAAAAACAATACATCAGACTCTACTGACTCTGACCATACCCGGAGACACCCTTACCACAAAACTTGACCTTTGATCCTCTGACAGAACACCCCCTCCTGCTTCACGTCGACAGTTCCAACAAAAATCAGCCCCCCTGAAAACATCATTACAGACCCAAACTCCGGTGTTCAAACACGCCTCCAAGCTATGCAAAACCTCTGTGCCTTTGGTGCTTTTCTTCCAGCACTGAACCAGAATATCAAAGAAGCACTCCTTGATAGTGATTGGGTTACTGCTATGCAGGAGGAACTCAATTCTCTCCAGACATGCTGTCTGGGAGTTAGTTCCTCGCCCCACGCATCAACAAACATTGGTACTCGTTGGGTCTTTCGTAATAAACTTGATGATGCAGGACAAGTTTTCAGGAATAAAGCTCGATTGGTTTCAGGGCTACAATCAAGAAGAAGGGATTGACTATGATGAAACCTTCGCTCCCGTAGCTCGTCTTGAAGCAATTCGCATGTTAATTGCGTTTGCTGCATTCAAAGGTTTCCAATTATATCAAATGGATGTCAAGACAGCCTTCCTCCATGGCTACATTGATAGAGAAGTCTACGTCGAGCAACCACCAGGGTTCACAGACTCCGTCCATCCCGACTACGTCTACAAACTATGTAAGGCCCTTTACGGACTGAAACAGGCTCCGCGCCTGGTATGAAAGACTGTCTACATATCTATTGCAAAATGGTTTCTCTCGAGGTAACGTAGATAAAACACTATTCATTCTTCACTCATCGCATGACTTACTTCTAGTACAGATCTATGTTGATGATATCATTTATGGCTCTACAAGTAACATCCTCTGCGACCATTTTGCTAACCTAATGAAGCAAGAGTTTTCCATGAATGAGTTAGGTGAGCTCAAGTTTTTCCTAGGATTACAAATTCAACAGGAGAAGGACGGGATTAAGATCCACCAGCAAAAGTACATCAAGGAACTCCTTGACAAGTACAACCTCAAAAATGCCAAGAGTATGTCCACACCAAGCTGTACATCTGCAAAACTTCATCCTGATGATGACGGAGTCGGTGTCAATGCCACAGAATATAGAGGAATGATAGGGTCCCTCTTGTACCTCACTGCCAGTCGCCCCGACATTCTTCACGCAGTCTGCCTCTGCGCTCGCTTCCAAGCAGCCCCAAAGCAGTCTCACCTCAAAGCAGTCAACGTATCTTCAGATATCTAAAAGGTACAAGTACACTCTATCTATGGTATCCACGATCTCCTACTTTCACCTTATCTGGATATAGTGACTCTGATTGGGCTGGCTCCCTCCAAGATCGAAAGAGTACTTCAGGTAATGCACAGTTCTTGGGTCTTTGCCTTGTTTCATGGTCCTCCAAAAAACAGAACTCCGTAGCACTCTCTACAGCGGAGGCAGAGTATGTCTCTGCTGCAGCCTGTTGCTCCCAACTCCTTTGGATGAAACAACAACTTCAAGACTATTATGTCACCCAAGAACAAATCCCAATTTACTGTGACAATAAAAGCACCATCAAAATATCCAAAACCCAGTCCAACACTCAAGAACCAAACATATTGAAATTCGCTTTCACTTCTTGAAAGACTGTGTCGAGAAAAAGCTCATCCAACTTGACTTTGTGCCCACAGAAGATCAACTTGCAGATATCTTTACTAAACCCCTGTCTACAGCACGATTCGAAGCACTGCGATCAGCAATCGGGTTGACTCCGTCTACCTAGACGGTCGCATCTCCTTGCCCCTACCGCAATCTTCAGCAGGTACTCCCTCATCGTCTCATCGAGTCTGTCTTTGTTTGCACTTGAATCTGTGAAATGTGCTTTTTACTTAGCATGTCTATAACTCTAGCGCTACCACCCACGTCATCTATCCGAACCCACCCCGCCTAAATCCTCGCCGTTAATCCTGCTAAACCCTGACGTCGCCGCATTTATCTCACCTGACACACGCCATCTCTACAACTTCCAGCCTTTATATCCATCACCCGTCTTGAAATACCCCAAACTTATTAAATATGGATTAAATATTTAATCACATTAATTAAGGCCTAAACATGCCTTAAAAGTCAACTGAGATCAACAGCGGTCAACACAAAATAAGATGTTGCACCCTTTGACTGTTAAGGGTAAATAAATACCCAAATGAACTTCTTAGGACCTAAAAATTTGTCCTAAGCATATTAACATAATATTAAACATATTATAACCATTGGACAACACTCCAACACAAAGAAAAAGCATTTACATGCTTCAAGGTCAAAAAGGGCAAAAAGGTGCTCTAGGAAAACCTTAAAAATCAAATGACCTCTAAATGATATAAAATTGAATACCATGATCAAGTATCATGTAAGGAACACAACAAAACCGTTGTCAAAGGAAACAGAGCCAGAAACACCTTGCGACACAAAATGTGCACTAAAACTCCTTAAAGCACGTTTTTGTGTAATCGCCTTTTAAATTGGTTTTAAATGGGCTAAAAGGTTATAATTACCTTTAAATATAATAAAATCATATTATATGATATTAGAAATTTAATTCCAGAAATTTACGAATTTTTACAAATTTAATATTAAAATATTAATAAAACCCTAATGTGGGGCCCGTTTGGGTCAACATTGACTAAGTTGGTCAATGTTGACCATTGACCACGAAATGGACCATATGAAATCAGATAATTAAGTCTCTTAACAGACCAAGGGACAAGAGACATGTGACAATTAAATATATGCCCTTACTTTTGCATAAAATAACAAATAAAGACAAACTTTACCTTATAAAACAAAAAAAAGTGGGCTCCACTTACCTTACCCATGTGAGCCAACCGAATTGGAGCCTCCACTTGCTCCTCTTCCTCCTTGCATTTCGGTGCTCCAAGCTGGTACAAGACAAGAATGCTTAGTCACCTTACAATAAATGAACTAAAGTAACATTATAACTCCATTTTCAATCAAAATTTGAATCAAACACTACCCTACCTTCCCTTATCTTGGACGGATGCCTCCTCCTCTTGTCTCCACTGATTGAGCTCCAATTATCCAACCCCAATCAGACTTGATGAGTCATCAAAGCGAGGAAATCATAAAAAAATGCAAAAAGGTGCTTTAAGGCAATATTAGGTCTTTCCCCTTCATTTCTTCTCTTCAGCCGAGGTTGCTCTGTCCTTGAGCTCCCTTTGGCTCCTCTCCACCGTAGGTAAGAGTTCCAAGCACCATTGATGAGGTTTCAAGCTCTAGGTAAGCTCTTAAGGCATAAAAATGCCCATTTTCTTCATCTTTCCTTTCCTTTTTTTCGATTGATCTACACTCCAACCTTTTCTATACATCTATGTAGAGTGATTTGGAGGTTAGAGGAAGTGTTGGTTTCGTACATAACCAGATCTAAGGAGGAAAGTTCAAGTCTTGACCATTTAAGGTAAAAATGTGCTTTAAGCTCATAACTTTTGATTCCCTTCAAGTTCGGCTGTGAAACTTTGGTCATAGCCTCATCTTCTTCTCCTTTTCATGTGGAATCTGTTGGTTATCCATTTGGAGCAAAGGTGGCCGAGATCCAAAGGAAATACCCTCTTTTAAGGCATTTTTCCAAGGTAAAACCTAATAACAAGGTAGTTTGTTGAGATCTAGCTATTTCCTATGTCAATATGGTGGATCTAACACCTTGTGGTGTGTTTGATTCAGGCCAAAACCATCTTGAACTCTCCTTGCATTCTTAAGGTGATTTTTGCCTTAAATCTTACATTAAATTACTTCTTATGGTTAGATCTTGCTTGGAGACTAACTAGGCCTTGTTCTCTGTTTGAAAACATGTAAAACAAGCTGTGGAGAATTTCTACTTAAGGTGGCCGAACCAAACAAGGTTCTATCTAGGTTAAATCAAGGTATAAATTACTTAAAACCTTAACTTGTTACATTAATACAAGTTTAAGCTATTCCTAATTAATTGCCGTGAGTGAAGAGGTGAAATAAGGTCTTGTTTGACCTTAAAATGATTAAGGAATGGCTTAATAAATTTTATAACTAATTAACAAGCATAAATGTCAAATTTAAGACATTATGTGGAAGTTTGGTAAATAAATGAAAATTATATGGTGAGGCCGAAATTTTATATGTATTTTGGGACATTTATGTGTAATTTATTTTGCAAGCCAATGTTTGTAATAAGGCCATGTATTTTAGGCCATTTTATTTATGCATTTACAAGCTTTTAATTAAGTTTAAGTAGTATAAATGCATTACCGAAAATAAATGGGGTATTAGGTGTAATTAAATTAAATTTAGGGACTTTAGAAAAATAAAGCCGAAAATTAGAGTTAAAAAGGAGTTAAATAAAGCTTATAAGATTTTATAAAGTTTTGGGGTTAAATGGTGAATTTTAGAAAGCTTGGGTACTAAACCGTAATTATAAGGAATTGGTGGTCAAGGACATATTAAGGTGGTCAACCGTGACCATATGCTAGGTTTTGACCAAATTAGATAAGTTAAATAACTTATTTAAGGTTGTATAATAAGATAAGAATCTTATGGTAATATTTTTATAACATATGTGGTGAATATGTTATTACCGAAAATTAACGGTGTAAAATGGTATTTTAAACACCCATGGGCTATTAGGAATTTTTAGGAATTTATTTGGTGGATTTTGGAATTAAAATGAACTATATATGTATAATATATAGTTATTATGTCATTATGACACTTTGGAGAAAAATAGATGGTGGAATGGTAAATACCAAAAGTATATGGGTTAATAAGGATATTTATAACCCTTTGGTGGAATTTGGTGATTTTTAGAATTATTAAGAGAATTTATTAAGATATGTGTATGAAATATGGTTTTAATGATATGGAAGAACTATATGTTATAAATAGGGCCAAATGGCAATTATAGAATAGCACAAGGGCTGTTCGGAATTTACAAAAAATAACCATAGGTTATACTCTTTTATAAGTTAGAAATGTTTATTAAATGATATATATAACATGGTAAAAAGAAAGGGGTGATTTGTAAATAAAGGAAACTATGGTTTATGGAAAAGAATAAGATTTTCTTATGGTGCCTAAGAGGCAATAATAAATAGTTTTGTATAAAGACTATAGGCTATAAGTTAAAGGGAATAAAAATATCACATAGTATGGTATTAGTATATGGTATAACATTACATAATGTTATGTGGTCAAAACGGAATTTAAATTAAGTTAAGGGCTATACTGAGTTAATAAGAGTTGGAAAATGAATTTTAGACTAAGGTCTATAATGTTATAAATGTTATAACAATTATATGGGTTAGATGGAATTAATATAAGGAAGGGTACTCACATAAAATAATGTGACAAACTATAAATGAATGGGATTTATAAACTAAGGTATTTATGGAATAAACCTTAGGAGTTGTAAATGTACAACATAAAATGTTACATAATATTAGGATAACAATCTTAATATAAGTTGTACAATACAATACAACTAATGGGAATAATCATCTAACATAAGATGATAAAATGTAACATATGATATAAGAGTTTAGTAAACTCATGGGAATTACCTACGTGGTAAATATACATACACAAGGATAATGTATATAAGGTGGATATAGATATTGGTTGGAAACCATATGATTTAATGGTGGTGGTTATTTAAAAAAATATATATAGTTATGAACTATAAGTTATGAGTTTTGGATACAATACAAAAAAATAATAATGTACTACAATCATGCATGAATACATGCAACTATAGATATGTACCTAAGCTAGATGGTGGACAAGATTAAAAAGAAATACAACGAATTAAACTTAACAGTTGAAATGTTATGACGTACGCGTTTAAGTAACAAAACCGACTGTTTTAGAGAAACCCGTAACGAACAACTGTAGAAAACAGGGGTGAACTGTCGGGGTTACTTATTATTCGGAAATACCGGATGTAGTTAGTCATGGAGACTGACTTATAGTTTATTACCGTTTAGATTGTACTTCTGACAAGACGCTCGACGAGCTAGCGGACTACACGGAGCATAGGATCTTGCTGATTCATACTCCACCGTAATACAATCAGGGTGAACGGTATGTAAAGGGGTTTGATCCGAGTTGTCCTAAGGTTGCTCCTTGGGCTCGGATTTGGTTGATATAACTTGTATGTTGTTGTGTGATCTGTGATAAGATTGTTTGTCTGAATGTGTTAATTAATATGCATGAATTGTATATTTATAGCTGCTTATTATTTACTGTTGTTGAGTTAATAGTATTGGTTCGTATATATGAACCTATATATATAAAACGAACTAGCGGCTATGGTGCTATCTTATATGAAATATAAGGAACGTAAGTAAAACGTTGTAGCACTATGATAATAACATATACATATTATCTGAGACTTTTATACGGAGCATTGGCCTTTCTATACGCCGCTCTTGTATCTAGCACTGGATCCCGAGTTTACAGACTCCGGATTGGACTAATGACCTTAGTCTGCTGTGTTAGAAAATTTGGTAATGCGATGCGATGGTATAACTAATTAATTAATGGAATGGAAGTAAAGCCAAGAGGATGTGGCTCTTGGTGCGCGCTGTGATCACAAAAACGATACCAGGATGTCCGCGTACGGGTCCGTAAGTATCAAGAAAATTTCCCGTGAGCTAGAATGGCTCGTTGGTCGGAGACTCTACCGTTGGAGTGGCTACTGCCGTGGGTGACCCGCCATAATATATGGGTAACTAGAGACGTGTCGTTTTAACGAGACATTGTCACTAGGTATAACTGAACAACTAAAACAATTGAGACTTATACAGTGGCGAACAATACCATGAACGAGACTAAATACTTGTTTATTATTCTCGTTGTTTCGCTTTGTTGTTCATTGGTTATACTAGTGGTTATTTTATTGTGTGTTGTTGGTTGGATGGAGCCTACAAGGCCAAGGTAAATTAAATATGAACACTGTACGCTACGGCGAATGTACATTGTACATTATATTGTTATTGTTCGATACGTTCGATATATAGTTGGGGATTGTGTTATTAAATGATTGTGGATTGGATGGATGGTTGAATATCTATGAATATTTGGATGGATGAATATGTATATTATACATGTTTATTTCAGTATTGTTATAACTGTAAAATGGTAAAGCATGAAACCGACCTAATAATAAGATGGTTAAAATGACAAGTGACCATTAGGGTCCAGGCCCGGCATACTCAGCGTCTATCGCTGATACTACACCATTTCAGGTTGTTGATCATTGTCGGAGCTGAAGAGCAGGAACAGGGTTATCGGAGATGTTGTATAGTAATGAAGATGGTGTATGGTCTTATGGTAAGGTTATGTATTTTTCAGGATTGGGTAGACGCTCACTAGTCGAAGTTTATGGATTATGGATTTAGTATGATGTATAGGAATTTCTCGTTATCACTGCGGTTAGCAGTTTATTTGTATTGGAAGTTGGATGTAGTTTGGCTGCGTTGCTCGCATGGGCGAGTAACGGCCGGTGACACCCGAGTGAGTTTTGTAATTGTTATTTATTTTTCCGCTGCGAGACGTTTTATTTATTGCTACGTGAGAGATTATATCGTGATTATGGAGAGGGTGTTACACGTCTACTCCATATCTCTCATTTCCATTCCCTCTACACCCAAGTATACTACACTTTCCAAATGGCAGGCATCAATCTCAACGGCATCAACATCCCGGCCGATATCTTTCAAGATCCCATCCGCCTTCAGGCGTACCTCTAATCCATGGCCAACCCGAATCCATCTCCCCACACCACCACCACCACTCACTCTCCCACTAAAACCACTGCTACATCGTCCCCCACACACTCCGCCACACCACCACCACCACCCCCGATCCATCCCCTCATCAAACACCGCCATCCGCCGCAAAAACTGACATTCTTGACACGGATGTTGAGGATGTCACCCCAATCCACACCCTGCCACCATCCCCAACACCACAAGATCAAAACCCTACTGCCAAACCCCAAACCACTGATCCACCACAAGCCCCACCCAACAAATCTCCAACTCCAACCCCACCTGCATCTCCCGCAAAATCTGCAACACCTCTTAAATCTCCTAAACCTAAACCCCACAAGAGAAAAGCCCAAACCTCTACTCGACCCACAGCCAAAATTCTCCGTTCTTCTGTCAAGGCGCAACCAGTCTCCTCTGGTTCCGGCGAATCGTCTCCAGTCCAAGAATTGCCCACGACCAGTCACGATGCTTCTACTGGCGCCACATCCGCCAGAGACCAAAAACCTCCAAAGCCACACCGAAGATGTGCGAAGATAGACCCCTTCAACCAACGCTACATGCTCGGGGACCCTGCCTCAGAACGGAATATCGTCAGGGGTAAGTTCCTCAATTTCTCATGGGCTCTATCTTCAAACCTGGGAGAGTTAGTGACCATGCTAGAGGTTCAAGGGTGGAAACACCTTTTTTGTGAGATAACAGAGTGGTATCCCCAAGAGTCTGTCGACTTCTTTCAAAATCTGGTTATCCGAAACAGTGCAGCCCAATCTTTTGTTAATTCCACACCAATCTTCTTTAATCTTGAAAAACTGTCTCAAATTCTTGGAGTCCCTACTACTGGCCTGTCCTTCTATGAGAAAGGAGTCCTTCCTGAAATCCCCGGGTCCCACAAAATAAAAGCTACCGCTTTTTCTCCTCCAAGAAAAAGATTGGCTCACCAATACCCCGTGGCGATCTCTCCATTCTACACCAACTCCTACACATACTTGTCATCAAAAACATTGTCCCCCGAAAAGAAGGAAATCTCATGGTCAACTGATTGGACCTCACCATTATGTACTGCATCATTAATTGTCACTCCCTTAATCTGGCCCACATTGTACTCCACCACTTAGCCCAGTCTGTCGACACCTCGAAACACTCTCTGGGGTATGTTTTCTGGCTGCCTCGGATTCTACAATTCTTTCAGGTACCACTGGCGCTATCGACGCCAGAGTCCATCGAAGAGGTAGACACCATCAACCTCCGTTATCTGAATCGGCTGACATCTATCAACAAATCCAAGCTGCCCTCACCATCAACTCCAACGACGGCGGGAACTTTCACTTCTCAAGAGGCAGTCCCTCAAGCTTCTCTCCTACCCCTCCTAAAGAAAGTGGAGCGACTTCTTGCGCAGGCGGCAGAGTTGATTCAGGGCTAAACGCGGATGATGGACAGACTCGTTGGGATAGAGACGACTGTGGCAGCCTTGCAAGAACAACTCCTTGACATCCAATCCACCCTGACCCCAACCCCTTAGCCATGACATGTGTGTGGAGTGTTAGGACTTAGGCTGTTTTTAAGTTCTAAACACTTTTTGCTGGTTTGTGTGTGAATATTTTGACTAACTCTATGTGACTGTGGGCTTCCCTCTGATGAAAGCAAAAGGGGGAAGCGGTGAATCCCGTCTGGTGTACGGGTGACTCTGTTGTTGTTTCTAAACTGCTCTTGGATTTCTGCTGCTGGACCGTGTGGTCTAGTATTTTAACTGCTTTATATACTACGTCCCTATCCTGCCTATTACACTGCCTATTTAATGTTTGCTTGCCTGGAGTCCCTCTAAGATTTAGGGGGAACCTAAATGGAGTCTTTGAACTAAACTACTACTGCTGCTATTAAGGGGGAACTTTGACAGGGTCGGTTCCCCTAGTCCTTTGTGTTTCTATTTCAGGATTGACTCCATCGGGATTCACGGAGGTTTGCTATCATCAGCAACAAGGGGGAAACTGTTGGGACATCGGAGGGTTGCAGAGATAGCCTATCACCTCGACAGAGTCAATCATCCCTAGATAGATGATAAGCCGCAGACTTATCATATTTTATGCACTAGATTTAGTAGTATATTTATCTAAATAAAGTTATATTTATGTTATTTATGCTTATTATGTGTTAAAATATATTATTTGTACAGATTTATGTTTTTATGAGTTTTATGTGCAAGGAATGATTTTCTAGGCAAAAGTTCAGTTGAAGCCGGACTCAATGCCGGGTAGTTTCTGCACGGCAGTACAGAACAGAAAGAAGCCTTGCCGGATGTGATGCCGGGTAAATGCTATCCGGCATGAGTGTAAAATCGCCTCGATTGACCATACGACAGCACATGTGATCCACGTGTTTTCCAACCGCTGCCGGGTGTGATGCCGGGTAATTCCTACCCGGCATAAGCACTGTTTCGCACGGACATCGACGGTTTCGACCGTTAACAGTTGGGCGCATTTAACACGTGTGCCGGCTATTGGGGACCCGGCACGACGCCCGGCAAAGACACAATTAATGCCTATAAATAGGCCGAGGAAGGCAGCAATTTGACACACTTCAACACCCCTATACACTCCATTCACATCTCTATTTATGCCCCATTCCATTGTTGGTGTCCAAGGAAGTTTCTACAGTTCCATCCACGCGAAGAAGAAGAAGAAGATCCTGTCGGGTTAAGGCTATGACCATTCCCTTCTCCCCTTTGTATTCTCTTCTTGTAGTTGTGTGGATGGAGATGTAGATCTCCTTGCCTATTCTTGGTTAGGGATGAATTCCTTCTTGTAAACAATATGATTTCTTAATATAATTTTCAAGTTTATTAAGAGTATGGTTCTTATTGAAAGAGAATAGGTTGATCTCTTTTTCTCTTCATGCAATTCTTACTTGTGGAAGACAAGTCCCAAGTAAGATAGGTTAGACTCTCTTAATGGTCTTCCTACTCTCTTCTTATGAATTAAGAGTTAGTAGTGAGAGTGAAGATTAACCCACATTTCCCATTACTTTGTTCATTTCGTGGCATGATATATCGGATTGTTAATAGGTAGTGAGTATTCTGTTTTCTACTCGGAAACTGGAGAAAGAATATGCATTATGACTATGCCGGATACACTGCCGGGTGGCCAATGTCCAGATATTCAATGTCTTTGAATATGCCGTGCAAGTGGTATCCGGCAGGACACCCGGCGTGTTCAGTTGTTGGTTAATTTCGAAGGCCTGTGTTTATGTTTAGAGTTCATATTGATGCTTAGATGGTTTCACACCCTGGATCAAGGATAATTTCATTGTAATTACCACATAGTTTATTTAGTTTTTTTTGATTAGGATTAGAAAACATTTCAATTTCCCCCCTTGTTTTAGAATAGGTATTACCGGATTAGGACTGATTTTCTATAAGTCCCTTGGGTACGATACTCTCGGTCGTAATATATTTACACTATACTCCGACCGGGTTTTATTTTGCTACCCGTAGTAGAGTTGTAGGATTAGGTTTTATTTTATTCATTTTGTATATAGTTTATCCTAACAATTTCTCGTTTAGCAAATTGGCGCCGTTGCCGGGGACTTGGAATTAGTCCAAGTCCTAAGTTCGGTAAACGCCCTATTCTTTATTCTTTGACTATTTGATTCTTGATTCTTTAATTTATTTTCGCCCTTAGTTTTGCAGACTTGAATGTGCCGTGCTTAGTACCGGGCGTCTTTCACCCGGCCAACTCGGAGGAAGTCTGATGCCGGATACGTTCTACCCGGCACTGCGTCCGGCATGTTCAAAGTTTTTTAAAATTTATTACAGTATTGAGTTCTTGGCAATTTAAAGTTGTTCCTCTTGCTTTTCCCATTCATTATTTCCATCTCTTAGTTGTCCCTATCATGATTCTTTAATTTAGATTTTGAGTTTGAACTTGCCGTGCAATATGCCGGTTTTCTCCACACGGCATTTCGGAGGAAGTCCTATGCCGGACGGGTTGTACCCGGCATGTCACCCGGCATGTTCAAATTCTCTCATTATTATTGTCGTAAATAGGAGGAAAGTTAGGTATGATCCCCTCTTGTATCGTTATTGATTATCTTCTTCACTTAAAGTTAATTTTTCGATTTTTGTTCACGCCGGCACCATGCCGGGTTGTATGAACCGGCAATAGTGGAGGAAGTCCACTGCCGGTAAGAGCCACCCGGCACTATGTCCGGCAGAACCAAAACTTTATTTCTCCTTGTATTTTCGTAAGTCTAAAAATGTAATTATATTATTTCTTTTATTTTTACGAAATATTATAACATTTTCTTTTGCTCCTCCTGAAGTTATCCAAGTGAATGCTTCTCGGTCAACAAGTACTCCTGACAATTTAGCCAACTTTGATCCGGAGATCGAGAGAACCTTGCTTCATACTTCAAGGCAACAACAACCCTACAAGAAGCAGATCCTACACCCAATGGCAACACCTACCGTCCGTACATAAACCGCCTTCTAACCAAGGCCAGAAACCAGCAATCGACCTTCCTATTCCTCAAACCGAATACGATGAATGGCAGAAACTTAAGCCATATCATCAAATTAGATGCATAAAGAGTTAGGATTGTTCGATGGTACGAATCCGGACGATGCTTTGCTCCACGTCACCAAATTTCTACAGCATACAAACAGCCTAACCTCCACAAATAATGTCCTCCAATACGCCAGACTTTCCCTCTTTCCCCATAGCCTTACGGGGAACGCCAGCAAATGGTACCACAGTCTAACCCCCAGTACCATCACCACATGGGAGGACATGGCAACCAAGTTTTATGACAAGTTCATGCCTCCTAGTCGCACCCTGGAGATGATCGCCGACATTTACAACTTCAGACAACCTAGCTCGGAGAACATCTGTGAGACTTGGGACAGATTCAAAGGGTTGTTGCGCACATGTCCACACCACGGCCTCACCAAGGAACAACTATCTCAGTTGTTTTACAAGGGATTGGTCAACCAATGCAAGACCATGATCCTTTCCTCCCTTGGTGCAGACATATTGAAGAAGCCTGGAGATCAATTCCTTAGTGGAGTTGAATCTCTTTGCGAAGAGATTAGAGATTGGGCCACCGGTGGAACCAGGGGCAGTACCACTGGTTTATATCAAGTGGGAGAGGGCGACTCCAAACTCGACAAATTGATGCAAAGTCATGAGCAGTTGTTGGAGAGCAATGCCCAGACATCAACAAAGGTTAGTGCTCTACAGAAAGTGGTGGAGCAAATAGCAATGAACAAACCTCAACAAGCGAACGTGGTTAATGCACGACCACACGCTCCAAGCCCTGACATGCCCAACTTTCAGAATGTTGAGGAAGGAAGTCAACTATGTGAGTAACCAAGGGTATCGGCAGCCATGGCAACAGGGGAACCAACCCCCTCAACACTTTCAGAGTCAAGCCGGCTACCAGGGAGGTCCAAGGCAATTCAGACCATCCCACCCTGCATCATCATCATCAGAGGCTGAAATGGCTGAACTTCGTGACATGATGTCAACCCTGATGAATAAGACCCAGGATACTCAAAATGAGATCTCGACCATTCGCAAGGAGCACAAATCGTTGCAGTTGCAATTACAGCAACTTCTGATGCAACCACGACAGCAAGGTCAGCTCCCATCCCAAACTCAAACCAATCCACGGGAGCATGCGAATTCGGTCACCATCCTACCTAGGATCTCCAAGGATGCCAAATAGCCTAAAAGGCTAAGTGTAGGGCGGGTCCTCCTCACACCTTCAATGTCAAACAGGGGAGCCTTTCTTACCATTTAATTTTTCTCTTTTATTTTTTTTTATTTTGCTTTCATCAATACTTTCATTTAGTTATTTTAAGTTTTCAAAAAAAAAAGAGTTTTGCTTATTCGTTTTCTTTCGAACACTGGGGACAGTGTTCCTGCCAAGTGTAGGGCAGGGACCCCCCTTTAAAAAAAATAAGTTTTTTTAATAATTTGCATAAGTTTAAAGTTTATCAATGTTTTACTAAACTTTTTGCATGTTTTTGATCGAGATAAGATTAGGAATGACTAAATGAAATACCCCTGAATATTAACGCATAAAATCATAACGTGGTATATAATACGTACATAAAATAACGTACACATGTTATAATATATAGCCGTACACATATAAATAATAATGTATGGCCTATAAAAACAAAGAGAAAGAAAAGAAAAAAAAAAAGGGAGCAAAGACGCTCCCGCTAGGTTTCAAACCCGAGACCTTCCATACCTTCCCTGGATGCTTAACCAATTGAGCTATGCTCGAATTCAATAGCAAATGCCAACCGAACTGAAATAGTAATGAAACTATTAAAACAATTACAACACTACTTGTACAGCGGCAATAGACTAACAGCATACTCCAGATTCAAAAAAAAAATTCCTACGTCTAATCCCTTGCTCGGTCGTGTATTAATCAAGCCACCAACTATCAGGATTATGCCCCACCTATTATACTTTCATTAACTTGAGGCCGTGTCCCCTGCATGCTAGTCACACCCTGACTGACTTGAGCATTCCCACACTTTCTTGCACCGGTGCCTCGCTTATCTTCTCTTGGTTACTGCATGCGCGGAGACCACAGATACCAGAAAAACCCACGCACTCCTTCACCTTCTTCCACTCTTCATGCGCTGTGGAAGTCACTTACAACTGCGGGTACTGAGAAGTTCTCGATTCCGTTCCCTTTTTTTTCTTCTGCTCAGAATCGTCTCCGACAATCTCCAGTCTTCCCTTGGCGTTTCAGTGCTCCTTCCATCTCTGTCATACCCGAGTTCCTGCAACACTTTCCCCTGCATGACTGGAGCGGGAGTATCCTTGGTCTTGAAAATCTGGATCACCACAGATTCCAAACAGCAGGCCACAACAACTGTCAACTCTCCCGCTGCAGCATAATCAGAGTTAGACCGAGAGTCAAGTCCTGAAAGTTTGCATTGCACCAAAGTCAACCAGGGAGCATCACGGGCTGACACCAGAAATCAAGCTTTAACACCCAAGGTTGTAATCCTCTACTCGTGCTTAGTTCATATCAGAAAAAAAAATCATACTGCAACTGTTGAAATCTGCTTCTGGAAATGCTGTCAAAACCTGATGACCATCTCAAAGTCTTATCATCTGTGTCCTGTCTACTAACCTTCCGTAGTAAACTAAAAGATGGCGGTTGCTTACTGACTGACCAAAAAAAAAAAAGAGAAGGAACTACAGAGGGGCTAAGTGCAATCGAACTGAGAGATTAGGAAAAAGAGTAAAAATAAATAAAACACAGTTAGCAACTTAAGGCAACAGAAAGAACATGCATCAGTTTCAGGTTCTGTTGTCCTTCAGTCCCACAGCTTGTTTCCTCTCCTTTGGTGATTTTACCAGTAGAAGTTGTTGCTCTTTCTGTCATGCCTGTCAAGCAAACGATAAGCACATAAGTAGTAGCATATTTCAGCTACAATAAACATATAAGTGTAGCAAGAAAAAAAAAAAATTCCTGCTGTACATTATGACGGTAGAAATTTGAGTTTCTTTCGTTTTCGCTGTTGTCTGTTGCTCATGTGAAGTAGACAATAACTATATAAGCAGCAGCATACTCTACTGTTCTTAATCAAAATACAAACCACAGAACAGACTTTCAAACAGTGACGGTGTGCTCTCCTTATGGGCTGATATCTTCTTCTTACTCCTTGTGACAGCACCCAAATAAAAACGTTTCTGCTGATGTTCACCAGTGCGGTTTAGTAGAACAGATTATGGGTCTTATTCTAATCAACAAACATAACACATTAGCTCTGAAATTACTGCATTAAACCAACACGTAAAACCAGAAACCTGCTGCACCATACCAACAGCTTGAGATGATTTTCTCTTTTGCTGCTTTCTGTTCTTTTTTTCAACCAAATAAATTTGGTTTCTGATGTTGGTGAATGAGGGATAATTGAACAGATTGAGAGTAGGGTACTTAAGTAGATAGACAATAACAGAAACAGATTCTTTTTTTTTGTTTGGCATCAGTCCTGATTTCTGATTTCCAGTTTTCAGATTTGGTGAGAATTTTTCAGAAGTATTGCCCATGTGTGTTTGGATAGATTGGAGTTTAAAATATATTAAGGCAACTAACTAGCAACTAAACAACTTGGGAGAAATAAAAACTGAAGAACCCAATCAGTAGTGACAAAAAAAGAGCAAGTTCAGTTTCAGATTTATCAAAACTAGTGTTTCAGTTTTATGGTTTTCCTGAAAATGTGTGTCTGTCTAACATCTGTTACAGATGGTAGCTGAGTGTGGTATGAGATTAAGAGAAATATTTAATCTAATGAGCCAGTAAGTGGAGGAAACAGGAAACAGAAGTGGGAACCAGATCCAGGTTAAGAAACAGAAAAGAATGGAAATGGATAACAGATTTTGGGTTTTTGTTTTCAGTTTTCGGAAACTTTAACTCTCTGTACAACTCTGTTACAGAGGGTTTATAAGTACTGAATTGAGAAGTAAACGAATGTGAAGCAAACCTAATACACTAACTAAATAAGTAAACTATCTTGGGGTAAACAAGGAACAGATTCGAGAACAAAAAAAAAAGAGAAACCACAATAACAGTCCAGGAGTATATCGGTTTCTTAGTTCAGTTTTCTTTCAGTTTGAAATCTTCTTGTTCCAGTATAAGCAGGTCTCTGTAGGATTAACCAGTTGTTTGGGGATTAGGAACTTAGTTGAAATACTTAATTAAATGAGGGGGCAAGTTGAATAAACAGAAAGCAAGTTTGAAACTCAGACAGTGAACAAACAGAAGGAAATGAGAGCAAGATACCAGCATGTGGAAGTTTCAGTTTTAAAGTTTCTGAAAATCTGGTTCTGTATAACCCTTTTACAGAGGTTTTATATGGGTTTTATCGTGTGGTAAATGAACCTAAAACTGAACCAATACACTCCAGTAAGATATAAGTACCTTAGGGATGAATTGGAGGTCAAGTAGCAACCTGACAGAAGGAGAAGAAGAGATTTCATAAACTGCTGTTTCAGTTTTCTCCCCTTTGTCTATTCTCTGTAAAACGAACTTCCAGGATTGTATCAGTGTTGTTTTGGATTAAATTTGAGTTTAAGACTTGGTTAACACATAGGCCTAAGTGTCTCTAGGTTGGGGGAAACAAAATAAAAACAGTTTAGGAGACTTAGACATGGAGTTAAATGGAACAGACCTAGTGTTTCGGTTTCTGTAACATGTTCTCTGTATAACTGATGTGCCAGTGGGGTGTGGGTGTTGTATTAGCCTGCTAATGGACCCAAACTCTAACTAATCAACCTAAGTAGATCTGTACAAGGAACTTGGGTGGATTAGAATCGGTTAATCAAATTACAAGGGAAGGAATGGAGGTGTTCTGCAGTGATTTTGGTTTCAGTTTTTGCAACAGCTGCTGTTCTGTATAATTATAATACAGTTGGCCTAAGAGTGTTGAAATGGTCTGGGAATGAACTTATAACCTTCCTAATACATCAACCTAAGAGTGTAAAAACTTTGGGGGAAATTAGAAAACAAGCAATGCAGTAACAAGAGGAAGTAGAAGGGAGTGTGCATGGAACTGTTCAGTTCCCTGAAACTTATGTTTCAGTATGGGTAGCTTTCCAAGGTGCTAAGAGTGGGGTGTGTTTTTAAAAGTAAACCCAAACCATAGCTAATAACTGCAGCTAGTCTAGCAAAACGTTTTGTGAAGATTAAAACATCAGTTGAGCTAACTAAACACAGAAGCAAGAAGAAATATATAAAATGTGGTTTCAGATTTTCGATAGTAAGTAGCTTCTGTATAACGGTATTACTAGGGTGTTATAAGTGTGATTCTAGCTTAATGATGAACTCAAATAATAGCTAATGAACATAACTACGATACCGAAGCATATGGAGAGAGTTACACACCAATACTACATTAAAAGTGGAGTTAGATAAGGTATTACAAGTGACTTGTGTTTCAGATTTTGAAACTGTTGGACTGCTGTGTAAGTGGGTTTAGGAATATTCTATGATCTACGTTATCATTAAACAAGGGTTAAAACATTACCCACCTACTTAGCCAGGAGAGAATACTTTAGACAAGTTAAATCTATCTTATAGGGACATGTTACACGGTTGACGCTTAAATGCTCTAAAACATTAGCTGGGACAAAGGACTTAGTTAACATGTAAAATAAGGGTGTGAATGCCCTAGGAGTAACATAAAGTCTAACACGTGGGAAGTCCTAAGGGTTAATAAAGGTTGAACATTCAACGAAGATTTATCTAGGAAATCACACCCGTTAATAATTTAATAAATTCGGGGAGTGTCACAAAGGTTGTCACATGAAATCATAAACTGACACATTGTTTGTAATTAACGCTAGGGCCATAGCGAACTCCGACCAGGACTCCGTGTGTGAGACTACTTGCTTCTGATCCAGGTATGGACATGTGTGGTTCGTATGTTGCCGTGTTACGGCTTGTGTGCTGTGTGCCTTGTGTGTGAAAATGACATAAGATCAAAGCATGAAATTGGATTGCTTGTTTATCATGTTGTATGATTTCTATATCTTTGTTGAATATATCATTGCGCGCACACAGTAGTTTAGTCCCTTTCGCGTTATGGAACTTTGAGATGAGACTCAACGAACTATGTAAACAAAGAAACTACATAAAGGGAAAACTATACGAGAACTACTACGAATTATGAAATTAAAGAAAACGCTATAAGGGGAACTCCTCTCTAAACCATTGAGGACTACCATGACACCCACTATGGTGTCTATGCTTTAATGATAATGAAGAGCAAGTCTCCTTTGGTGAGACATGACGAACCACGTAGACAAAACAAAAGAACTATACAAAGAGATGAATCCTCTCTAACTTAGAGGACCGCTAATGACACCCACTATGGTGTCGAGATTATAATGATAATGAAACGAAAAGTAACTGTGAAACATGAGAATAACCCGGGAAGAAACAGCTCGGGCCGCGCGGTATGGATGATCGGGAGTTGGTATCTGCATCAGATCCTTCGACCGTCTATGATGGAATATATTTTGGTGAAGCACATCCCGGAGTCCAGAGGTGACTTCCGCTTCCTTGACCCTGGGTGTCGGGAATGGGGGAGTGACAAGTTGGTGAAGCACATCCCGGAGTCCAGAGGTGACTTCCGCTTCCTTGACCCTGGGTGTCGGGAATGGGGGAGTGACAAGTTGGTGAAGCACATCCCGGAGTCCAGAGGTGACTTCCGCTTCCTTGACCCTGGGTGTC
Organism: Limonium bicolor; assembly: GCA_023374045.1. NCBI lineage: Eukaryota > Viridiplantae > Streptophyta > Magnoliopsida > Caryophyllales > Plumbaginaceae > Limonium > Limonium bicolor. The sequence continues at coordinate 185,442,096 of CM041777.1, read as the reverse complement.
GGGAATGGGGGAGTGACAAATTGGTGAAGCTTATCCTGGAGTCTAGAGGTGACTTCCGCTTCCTTGACCCTGGGTGTCGGGAATGGGGGACTAGCTATGGAGGAGACGTCCTCCAACGTGCGGTGATAAAAGAATTCACAAGTAACCCTTGAAGAAACAAGGAATGATTAGCACCTACATAATAAAGCCTCGGGATCTAATCTATATCCCCTGACTCGGTGCCAGGGAATAGAGGAAAACATGTGTAACGAAACCAAGCAAATAAGAAAATTCACAAATGTGATCATTTAAGTAACAAGGAATGAATAGCACCTATATTATAAAGTCTCGGGATCTAACCTACATCCCCCGGACTCGGTGCAAGAGAAGAAAGGAAAACATATGTAATGAGAACAAGATAACAATACGCAATCTCTTGAATGATCCCATAGCGAGGATTGACGGTATAATGTACCTACGCACACGTCCTATAATTACTTGACTGTTGTTGCTACACTAGCAGCTTATTATGCTGGACTGCGTGTTTGACATTGTTATGCTACTGGCAAGTTGTGCTTGGTTGCTTATTGATATTGCTGTGCTACTTGCAAGATGTGCTTGGTTGCTTGCTGATATTGCTATGCTACCGATGAGTGTGTATGATATCATGATGTACTGATGTGTGCTTTACTGCTTTATCATAGCATGTAAAATGGACTTAATAATATTCGACCAATTAGTCGTGTGGCCCGGTAACATGCGGGCTTCACACGTTCATACTCAGCGTAGTTTGCTGAGTCCTTTACACCCAATTTTTTTCAGGTCTTGTGCCAGACGATAACGGAGAGTAGGCAAGGGTGACTATCATAGGGGTAGTCCACATGGCAAGACTTTAAGTAGTATGCTTTCTTATGTATGAGTTATGTTGTTTAAGTTGTTAACTAAACTGTAGATGCTCGGTACTTGAGTTGTACTTTATATTGTATTTGGATTTCGTTAAGTTGGACTTCCAGTCATACAGACCGTAACTTGGAGTTGGTAATGAGGACTGTCAACCACGTGGGTGGTTGGCGTCTGTAGCACCCGAATAGAGTTCGAAACCGCTGCGTAGACTTCTCCCGCTAACTTAGGCGCGTCGTATTATTGTTGGTCGTGATTCGGGGTGTTACACTAAAAGCTTGTTCTCTCAAGAGGTAAGCTTTCTAATGACTTGTAGATTCCTGTTTTTAACTCTTTGATTCTCTTTATTAACATGAGTACATGATCTTGCTCCTAATTCTTTCCTTTATGTACTTATGGGTATTCTTTTCTTTTTTTTCAAATTGTGAAAAATCTTTTGGGTGAAAATCTTAAAAAGGGTTTTTGTGCAAAAGAAAGAAGAAGAAGAAAAAGAAAAAAAGAAGAAAGAAAAATCTTCTTCTAAAGGAAAAGCAATATATTCCTAGAGGTTTCATAAAGTGCCTCAGAATAAAAGCAAGAAACGAGAGTTTTTCCTTTTATTTTTCTCCTAAATTCCCGTTCTTCAATGTAAAAAAAATCATGGTTGATTCAGAAACTCTTGCAAAATAGGGCTGATTCATAAAACCATTGATGAGAGTCTTGGCCACATTCAGAAACTCTTGAAAAATAGAGCTGAATGATGGAAACCGGAAAAAGGAGAGATTACAAAAATCCCTTATGCAAAATAGCCCAAAAGTTTTTGATCGATTTTGAAATTCCTTGTTTTATACCCATTAGTATGTTTTGACAAGATAAGGTAGATTAAGTGATACTTATGAATTAGAGTCATATAGTTGGAAATATTTATCTACATTTTCATTCTAGAGTTTATCTGTTTTGTGCATAAGTAATTAGTCCGTTCTAATCCTTTTTGCTCGAGGACTAGCAAAAGGTAAGTGTAGGGCCTTGATAAGCCGCAGACTTATATATTTATGCACTAGATTTAGTAGTATATTTATCTAAATAAAGTTATATTTATGTTATTTATGCTTATTATGTGTTAAAATATATTATTTGTACAGATTTATGTTTTTATGAGTTTTATGTGCAAGGAATGATTTTCTAGGCAAAAGTTCAGTTGAAGCCGGACTCAATGCCGGGTAGTTTCTGCACGGCAGTACAGAACAGAAAGAAGCCTTGCCGGATGTGATGCCGGGTAAATGCTATCCGGCATGAGTGTAAAATCGCCTCGATTGACCATACGACAGCACATGTGATCCACGTGTTTTCCAACCGCTGCCGGGTGTGATGCCGGGTAATTCCTACCCGGCATAAGCACTGTTTCGCACGGACATCGACGGTTTCGACCGTTAACAGTTGGGCGCATTTAACACGTGTGCCGGCTATTGGGGACCCGGCACGACGCCCAGCAAAGACACAATTAATGCCTATAAATAGGCCGAGGAAGGCAGCAATTTGACACACTTCAACACCCCTATACACTCCATTCACATCTCTATTTACGCCCCATTCCATTGTTGGTGTCCAAGGAAGTTTCTACAGTTCCATCCACGCGAAGAAGAAGAAGAAGATCCTGTCGGGTTAAGGCTATGACCATTCCCTTCTCCCCTTTGTATTCTCTTCTTGTAGTTGTGTGGATGGAGATGTAGATCTCCTTGCCTATTCTTGGTTAGGGATGAATTCCTTCTTGTAAACAATATGATTTCTTTAATATAATTTTCAAGTTATTAAGAGTATGGTTCTTATTGAAAGAGAATAGGTTGATCTCTTTTTCTCTTCATGCAATTCTTACTTGTGGAAGACAAGTCCCAAGTAAGATAGGTTAGACTCTCTTAATGGTCTTCCTACTCTCTTCTTATGAATTAAGAGTTAGTAGTGAGAGTGAAGATTAACCCACATTTCCCATTACTTTGTTCATTTCGTGGCATGATATATGCTCGGATTGTTAATAGGTAGTGAGTATTCTGTTTTCTACTCGGAAACTGGAGAAAGAATATGCATTATGACTATGCCGGATACACTGCCGGGTGGCCAATGTCCGGCATATTCAATGTCTTTGAATATGCCGTGCAAGTGGTATCCGGCAGGACACCCGGCGTGTTCAGTTGTTGGTTAATTGAAGGCCTGTGTTTATGTTTAGAGTTCATATTGATGCTTAGATGGTTTCACACCCTGGATCAAGGATAATTTCATTGTAATTACCACATAGTTTATTTAGTTTTTTTTATTAGGATTAGAAAACATTTCAATTTCCCCCCTTGTTTTAGAATAGGTATTACCGGATTAGGACTGATTTTCTATAAGTCCCTTGGGTACGATACTCTCGGTCGTAATATATTTACACTATACTCCGACCGGGTTTTATTTTGCTACCCGTAGTAGAGTTGTAGGATTAGGTTATTATTTTATTCATTTTGTATATAGTTTATCCTAACAATTTCTCTGTTAGCAATAGACACAAAGAGTGAGCCGCTTCAATAGTCCACACAACTAAGAAGACTTCACAGACTCTCCCGTGCTGTTACGAATAATAAGGAGTCAACTCGGGAATGCCTTAAACGCCACAACGGTCATGAAGTCTTCCCTCAACACCCGAAGATCGCGGCTCAAGTAAGAAGACTACTCAAAGCCGTTGGAAGTTGCCCACTAAGTTAGTTCCGGTATTTTTGGAACTAACTCCTTCGACCTACCGGCTGTATTGATAGTATAAATAAGCTGTGTAATAGTCAGTTTCAAGTGTGCTTTCATTGAGGATTGTTTCAGAGCTTAGAGAGAGAAAGAGAATCGCTTTGTAAGCCAGAAAGAGAGAGAGAATACGTATCAAGTTAGTTAGTGCATTTAGATAGACTCTGCCTAGGAAGATCCTAGTTTCGTTACGCTTACCATTGATCTGATTAGAAAGTGTGTTGGGTGAGTGAGTGAAAAACCGCTAAGTAGATCCTTTCTACTTAGTGGACATTTTTAAGTTGTTTTATTTGACCAGGAAATGAAATAGCTTATTTGTGTATCTTGCTGAGTTCAACAGAGTCCTTCTCTCTTTACATTGTTTCGTTTCATTTACCGTAAGAGTCTTCTGCACCCTTAGTTTAATCAATTCGATTGAGTGCCTCTGCATCACAGAGTGTTTCTCACTTACGAAGGCTGATTGAGTCAAACCAACTCTTAGACTCATACCTTTGGTTGGTTTGAGTTAGCCACCCGATCCTACAGAAGGGACAAATCAGGAGGAACCACAATAGGAGCAGAAATGAGCTTACCCTTGATAGTCTGAAAGCTTTCAAACACTCCTCTGAGAACTGAAATTTCACATCTTTCTGCAGAAGATCAGACAAGGGCTTAGCAATTTTGGAGAAGTCCTGGATGAACCTCCTATAGAACCCTGCGTGACCCAGAAAAGATCTGACATCCTTAACTGAAGTGGGAGGAGGCAGCTTCTCAATGACCTCCACCTTAGCCTTATCCACCTGAATACCATCTTTAGAGACCCTGTGTCCAAGCACTATACCTTCCTGACCATGAAATGGCACTTATCCCAATTTAAAACCAGATGAGTCTCCTCACATCGGCCTAGTATCTGGTCCAGCTGATCAAGACACACATCAAAACTCTGGCCATACACAGAAAAGTCATCCATGAAAACTTCTATGCTTTTCTCAATAAAATCATTAAAAATCGCCATCATACATCGCTGAAATGTGGCTGGAGCATTACAAAGACCAAAGGGCATCCTCCTATAGGCAAAAGTACCATAAGGACAGGTGAAGGTGGTCTTCTCTTGATCCTCTGGCGCAATGGGAATCTGAAAATAACCACTATACCCATCAAGGAACTTTTGCCCAGCTAACTGCTCCAACATTTGATCAATAAATGGTAACGGGAAGTGATCCTTCCTTGTGGCTTCATTCAAGCGCCGATAATCGATGCACATTCTCCAACCAATTGTTTGTCTCTGAGGCACCAATTCACCTTTCTCATTGGGCACTACAACTATTCCCCCTTTCTTGGGAACAACTTGCACAGGAGAAACGTAACGACTATCAGAGATGGGGTAAATGATACCTGCATCCAAAAGCTTCAGAACTTCAGCTTTCACTACTTCTTTCAGGTTTGGATTCAATCTCCTCTAGGGTTGCCTCACTGGCTTGACACTATCTTCCATGTATATTCGATGAGTGCAGAACCCTGGACTGATCCCTTTAATATCTGCAACTTACCACCCCAAAGCCCTGTGCCTTCTTTACACCTCTAGAAGTCTGCTTTCCTGCGAAACAGACAAAGATGAAGAAATAATAACAGGCAAGGCGCTACCCTCTGCCAAGAAATCATACTTAAGATTTGAAGGGAGAGTTTTGAGTTCAAGAGTAGGGGGCTTCTCTATTGAAGGAACGAGCCTCTGAGTAGGCCTATCCAGTGGCTCCACAGGAGGAGCATAAGGGCGAAAGTAGGATCGACCCTGGTTAAGCTGCTGGACAACAGTAGCTACCTCAGTGCTCTCCTTATCATCCTCAATTGAGTGGCAAACACCTGCTCTAGCAAATCAGAATTCTCAAGTGAGAAAGAAGAGTCACCAGCATTCTTATCAACACAAGCATCATAATCACCAGAACAATCAATATCAATTGAAAGCACAACATGAGAAGAAGCATTTGTTCTCATCATCTTAGTAATATCAAAACTGAGTTCCTCATTATTAAACTTAAGAGTGATCTTTCCCTTGTCAACATCAATGACAGTTTTAGCAGTGCGCAGGAAAGGTCTACCCAAAATCAATGGCACTTCAACATCCTCATCCATATCAAGAATGACAAAATCAGCAGGGAAGAAGAAGTTACCAACACCTACCGTAACATTCTCAACCATACCACGAGGTTTGATTGAGGATCAATCAGCTAATTACAAGTTAAAATGAATCGGAACAAGCTCACATGCATGAAGCTTCTTAAACATTGAATAAGGCATCAAATTTATACTCGCTCCAAGGCCACAGAGTCCAAAACCACAGTCCATGGCTCCAATGGTGCAAGGGATGATGGGCTGCCCTGGATCTCCACACTTTGGAGGAAGCTTCTGCTGAATGGCTGCAGAGCATGTCTCTGTCAGCTGAACGATCTCACTCTCCTTAAACTTTCGCTTATTAGAAATCAAATCCTTCACAAAGTGAGCATAATTAGGCATCTGCTTGATAGCATCAATCAAAGGAATATTGATAGTAAGCTTAGAAAACACATTCAAAAATTTCCCAAATTGATCATCAAGTTCTCTCTCTTTCAATCTATTAGGAAAAGGAAGTTCCTTAGGAACCACCTTACCCTTGGAATTTTTAGCAATCAAAGTATGAGAATGGGAAGAGATAGGAGCCTGTGTCTCCTCAACAACTACCTTAGGAGGGGCTGGAGTCCCTGACGATGCACCGGTGCTAGAAGAAGGAAGACCGGTCTCTTCGCCAGCTTGGTCCTCAACCACTTGATCTTTATTTATCAGCTGCTTCCCACTTCCAAGACCAACTCTCTGACAAACCTCTATTCCATCAACATCTAGGACAGTCACTACCTTCATCTGCTCCTTTGGATTGGGATCCGTTTGAGAAGGTAATGAACCAGGAGTCCTTTGATTCAATAACAACTGAGTCAGCTGTGCCATGTGCTGCTCAAGCTTCTGCTGACCAGCAGTTAGAGTCTGATTGGTAATCATCTGCTGCTCATACTGACTCTACTTCTTGGCTTCCAATTTAGCCAACAAATCTGCAAGATTGGAAGTATTTGAAGAAGAAGGGCCTGATTGTTGAAACTGAGATTGCTGACTCTGATTGTAGGAAGGCCGAGAAAAACCAGGAGGCACTCCCTGAGTAGGCTGTTGAGGCCTCATCTGATATGAGTTAAAGGCATTATTGGGGTTGCCATACCTCAAGTTTGGATGCTGATTCTGAACCCAAGGCTGCCTATTGAAAGATTGGCCCACAACATTTGCTTCTTCAATTCTACGCATCTCATCTATCTCTGGGCATGATTCAAATTCATGTGGCCCACTACACTGACAACAACATAAATCATTGGAGCTAGAAGATACCTGCTTCACAGAATGAGCAGGAGCTTTACCCATCGTGAGTTGCTCCAACATCTTCAACATGTGGCTCATGGTAGTCTCTGTCTGAGCCTGCGTAGCAGCCATCTGCTCTAGAATAGGGTCTACAGCTCTAGAAGAACTAGAACCCACTGAATAAACTCTATCACCACTGGAGCTCCACTGCCTAAGCTCCTCACAGTATGACTCCATAGCAACCATAAACTCTTCACCATTCTTAGCTAACAGGTTACCACCCAAGGCCGAGCGCACCCCACCCTTATTCTCATCTCTAAGCCCATGAAAGAAACCAAGTGCTAGAGAGGTAGTGTCATGTCCATGGTGAGGGCACTGTCGTAGAAGCTCCTTGAAGCGGTCTCAAGCTTCACAAACTGTCTCAGATCCAGACTGCTTGAATGTCATCATCCCAGCAATCAACTGGCGAGTCCTCGAGATAGGCAAGTACTTCTCATAAAATTTCTCTATCATCTGATGATACCAAGAAGTGATAATGCCTAGAGGCATACTGAAGACAAACGGGAAATTGAAGACAAATAGAAATAACTAAGAAAATTATCCTAGAAAATCTATAAATCTAAAAATGCCCACGGGTTGCAAAATAATTCCCGGTCAAAGAGTATAGTGAACTAGAAGCTACCGGGGTCGAATCCGTGGGAACTTAGTAATTAAATCTAATCCTAGAAAATAGCGAATTAAGAGGGTTGTCGTTTGTTTTGGTTTTTAAATTAAAAGTAGCAAGCAAGGAAATTAAATAAAATTGTATAAAGATATGAATGAAGCGGAACCTTGGGTTCAGGGGAATTCTTAGCGAGCCATATTATATAATTAATCACCGGTTAATTGAAACTTGGATTGGCAAAATTCTTTTTATCTCTTTAAGACTAAATCCTAGTCAAATTGAGTTCTTCTATCCGTAACACATTAGGCCGAATCACGAATTAATGTCATACAAATAAAAGGATTAAGCGCGAGAATTATTCTTTGCATCTGAAGGTCAAATTAATTAATCTAATCAATTTTTCCACAGATTAACAGGCTGCTGTGACCTTTCTACCACTCACCGGTCAGATCCTGATAGAAATTCGCAGAGCTAGTAATAAAAATCTGCAGCTTTTATTAAAAGCGTAAATAAAAACAACAACCTGAACAATCCAAATAATTATCTCAATCAACCGGTAAAATAATCATATTATCAGTCTAACTACGAATTCCCCATCACCCAAGATTTAATCCCTTAGCCAGACATAATGTTAAAACAAATACAAGAAAAGATAGTAAAAATCATCTCTGTATTGGTTTTGAAATTCGCCAGATAAAAGGTTGAACAAACTGCTAGAATCTGGAGCAGAAATCTCTCTCCGGTGTTGAAAATAATCGCGCAGTAGAGAGAGTGTGTGAGGCCGGCGTGTAGTTCTGTCATGAGTTTTTCTGTCCGTCAATAGGTGTTTCTTCCCTGTTTTATTTCCTTCTCCCCCTCTCTGCACTTGTTTGTCTTTTCTGTCCGTCCCCTCCCCTTCTTTTCTTCTTTTTTTCCTCTCTCTCTTTATTTTCTTTCTTTATTTTTTTCTCTCTTTCTTTTCCTCCTGCGTGTCTGACTCCCCCCTTCCTCTCTTTTGTATTCTCTTTTCTTTTTTTTCTTTCTTTTCCTTTCTCTTTTTTTCATTCCTTTCTTTCTTTTCCTGCGCTTGCAGACTCTCTTCTTTCTTTTTTGTTTGTTTTTTTTCTTTACTCATTCCTTTCCACATTATCTTTCTTTTTTTTTATTTTTTTCCTTCCCCCACTTTCTTTTATATTTCCAATATCCCCCTACTTTTTCTCAATTCTTTCACGGCAATCTCGTACAAATATATATACATATATAAATATATCGCACTAGACATAACTTTGACAGGGTCTAAATTCTTCATATGAGCTCTGATTTGTTCCTCGTTTACGGCGTTGGAAAGCTTGTGAGGAAATGTATGCATTTCTACCAACATTTCCTGCTTTAAACATATAAATTGGCATCAGTTCTTGCCCAAAGTAAGAGTCATGAAAAGCATAGGATAAGTGTGAAAAAGCATATAAAAAGGTTACATAAATAAGAATTTAGCACCAATAAAACCATATCAATTACACACTTATCATTTGCGCATGGGTAGTTCATTTAATTACTTATGGATTGTAGGTGTAGTAAGACCGAAACTGTTGTCGGCATTAGTTTGTAAACACTCGGTACAGTTGGAATGTAAATGTATATTGATTGTTGGAAATGGAACGAGATGTAATGTGTAGTTACTCGGGAATCTGGTCCATCAGACCAATACAATGTATAAGTATTAGCCTTGTTAGCCACGTGGGTGGTTAACGGCGTGTAACACCATTGAATTATGTAAATGATGAGTTTTGTTTTCCGCTGCAAATGGTTGTTAAGTATAATGTTGTAGTTGGGATGATACAGATATGTTGCTTGTTTTGAAAATCCTTTATATAAGGCTATCACCAGTTGATATTATGAGTAAACCTAGATCTTTATACAATTGAATTTTAGGTGAGATATGAAGACCATTTGAGAACCATATTCTGATCATTTGGACCAGAGAGGTTTGGTTTAAATTGATGCTTCAACCACATGGTCACATGTATACATTAAAGATAAAGGTTGTAAGATTGAATGATGAAGTCCATAAGATTGGATAATGCTGGTAAAATTTATATTAACACCTTTATATGACCTTTGCATGTTCATTGGTATAATGCAATGGTTAAGAAGAACCACCGATCAAAGATCTATGATGAATTGTAAGATCTTTAGGTTTGAGAATCCCAATATGTATTTGGAGACATGATATTTACATGAAGTAACATTGACTTGCTTCAAGCCATGATGACTCTCACTCTTACAAACGATTTTGTGTCAAAAGCTAAATATTCTCCCACAATGTTTTGTCTAAAAGAGTTTATACTTTGCTGCAGTGGATCAATTAAGTCCTTGAAGATGTTGGATCATAAGTTGAGCTCAAATTTTAATATCTTGAACTAATAACTGGAATACCTTTATGACGCGATTGTCATTTAGGCGAGTAATTTTTTTCAACATCAGGGGGAGAAAATAAGCAATTGGAAAGTGAGATGATACAATATGAAATATAATTGTGTCATCCTCCTCATGTGTAGTATGAACTTGTAAGTTTAAAATACTATTCATCTCCAAAAAGTTGGCAAACCAATTTCTTGATGTTAAATGAAAATTATATGTCAACGTCTAATGACCCTGTATTATAATGTCCCGTAAGGACAAGAGTTAAAAAGTCTAGCCTGAAATACACTAGATGATAAGTGGTGAAATAGTGCTATTTCGAGGTTTTTATTCACCTTCATTTTATTTGGTGCATAACTTATTTCACCACTTTATGGAGTACTTTTGCGATTAATAGTGAATTTATATAGTTTGATCTATTGATAGGTAAAAGCTCATTTTAAGCATAATTTTGGGTTCTTTTAGAGCTAGTGGAGTGCATCAATAGATTCCCCATCTCTCAAGCTTCCAACGTCGCAAACGGGGAGCAATTCCGAGCCACAACGAAGATTCTAGGCCCCGCGCAAGTTAGAGAAAATTGTTACTAGTCTTGACCGACCTTAGGACCGACCTTGGGAGGGTCGATCTGACCTTGTCCAACTCTTCCGAAAGCTACTGGAATCAACCGACCCTGCGACCGACCTTAGGTAATCGGTCGAGCTTAAAAACGCGCATGTGCTTCCTTCTCCATGGGACCGGCCGACCCTCGAGACCGACCCTGGGAGGGTCGGTCGGATGGAAAAATTGCCCAGTTTTGTGTTTTGAAAAGCTGGATTTGGGGGCATCTATTCTCATTATTCAATACCCACGACTCCACCCTAAAAGAGAGAAGAGAGAGGCGGCCAAGAAGGAGAAAAAAAAGAGAAGAAGAAGAGAAGAAGAAAGTGAAGATTCTACCTCCATTGAAGCTCTAGAGCTCCTCTAATGGCTAAATCCCTCTTTTCCCTTCTCTTTTCCTTTTCAATGGTTGAGTAGTCCCATTTTGTATCCTAGGATAGGGTTTGACCCTAATATTGCACATTGAATGCTTGAGACCTAACTCATTGAATGCTCTTGTTTTATCTCCTTCAATATCAATTAATGCTTTAATTTGATCAACTATGGCATTTATGGTGGTTTCAGTCTACATTTGAGCTTGAGTTTGGAACTAGACCAAAAGGACGGATAAACCCTAACTTTTACTCTCTTGATTTTGGGCGTAAAATCTTAGGGCTATTATTTAAGAGCTTTTGCTTAATGCTACTTAGTGACTTAAACCTTCTTTAATTAAGAGGTTTGGCTAATTAGGTAAGAATTAATTTTCCCATGATTTGGGGTTTCATGAATTAAGCTCTAATAGACAAGGAGAGAATGAGTTAAGGTTATGAGATTCTTTGGGTGATTTAGGTGATTCCCCACTATCCTAGGGTGTTTTTCCTTCCATTCTAATTAACACTTAATTTACTGTTTTTATTGTTTCCATCATTCAAACAACTAAGCTTGCCTCCGACTAAACCCCTATTTACAGTTTTTGTTTGCACTTTACTAAAGTACCGAAGCTTGAGATTTAGAACCAATTTCCTTGTGGATACGACACTTGTTATATTGCAACGAATTGGGTGAACTTGTTCGTTTAGCTATGTCTTTACTTCTTATGCTAGTAAATTCCCTAACAGTAGACTATATGGTTCCAATGTTAAAGCCTATAAAAGGAGCATATTAAATATGGTCATATTTAATAAAGGGATAAGTCTAGATGAGTTGTCAGACATGAAAAATTATCGGTATATAAGATAATTAGGTACCTGATGATGATAGAGATCTTGAGATATTATGTCATGTCAATAATATAATGAAACTGATATGAAAACAATGTTGATGATGTTTATAAATATGCATGCAAATGTATGTAGCGCTACATGTCACAATGATGATGAGGACATTGAATTGATTTGTCAAAAGTACTTGAAAGACACAAATGAAAAGTAGAATTTTAACACATTTGAGTTGCAAATGTTGCGGACTTGAAGTCCTGACAATGATGTGAATCAAGCTGGATACAAACAAGTGTGTTAAAATTCTTTTTATATACAATCTATGTCGGTGTATATAGATTTATCAAGAGTCCTGTCATTGATTATAAAAAGGCTTTCTCCCCAGTTTATTATTTTGAAGATATAAGTATGGTTGAAATTATGATTAGTTTCTATGGTTGTACTTTATATATACTGTCACTTTGACAGTGATGTTTATATAATATTCGAAAGGGATTAACTCCTGGAGGAGTTTGGTGAATTCTTAAAGGGAATGTCCTTGTGACCGTGTTGATAAATCGTTTTATGAACCTAAACGATAAAGTTGTTGTGCCATTATCACCTTAGTGAAAACTATTGAAAAGGCACCTCTAATATTAGTGCATTTTTATTGGATAATTTGGGTTGGTATAATAGCAGTGTAAGAGTAAGTCCGAACTTCATGAAATTCTTTTGATGATTGTTGAATCAATGATCATGAAGTATTAATCTTAATGCTATTGCAGCAAAATATTATGGGCTTATGGTATCTACAGATACATAAATATGAAAACCTCCACAATTCAATAGATTAATTAAGGATATGCTTGATCGAATATGTGCTTAATACCCATATAATATAGATGATTATATCTATATTGATAAGACAATACATGCCCTAAAAAGTTCTACTTATAAAATGGATGTCGATATTAATATTGAGCAAATATGCCAAAGTGCAAAATTGATGGCAGTATTCAACCAGGTGTTTCTCAAATAAATGGGTGCAAGACCAATCTTTAAGATTGGGGATGCATATAATTAAAAAAATAAAGTGATGTTTTCATCAGGGGGAGCAATGATGATTGTACTCTTTTTCCTTTACCGTGGTGTTTTTCCCGTTAGGTTTTTTCCTAGTATGGTGGACATTACATCTTATGTAATTAGGGTTTCCCTATGTACCTTGTGTACTCATATTGGAATAAGATCAGTTGCATCTCTTTCATATCTCTTTACGGTCTCTCTATAATCACTCTATAATCTTTGTTCTTCTCATTTACAACCATTATACATTATTTTATGACAATCAATTTTTTAGTTTTTTAAATTTTTATTATTTCAATATTTTTTATTATTATTTAAATTTATTTATATTGTTTTTATACCTAGTTGAGTACCATAAAGTCCTATATATAGAGGTGGCTACTAGGACGGGCCAGTCCAGGACCACCCATGACTGAGCCTGGTCAAAGACCAATTCAATACCGTTGGCCGGGGGCCAGGACCGTCCTGGGACCGGACCTTAAAAAATAGTGGACCGGTTCGGTTTTACTATCCAAGAGAGCGGGACCGCATCGGGATCTAGGCCCGGGCTTGATTGGGCTGACCAAGGACTAGCCCAGGACCAGGATTGGGACTGACGGCATGGGACCGACCCAAAAAATGAATATAATCCTGTTTTTTTACAATACATAAAACTTTATTGAAAGTATTGTCATTTTATTATAAATTTACAGTATTAATAATTAGCCGTAAATTACACAAAATATTTCATTAAAAAATTCCAGAGTGAGGCCGAGACTGGCTCAGACCGGTAGCGGTCCCTCAAAAACAGTTGGGACCGGGACTGGGACCAAAACCGCCTAGTAGCGGTTCGGGACTAGTCCCTCTCTGAAATACCCCTAAGGTTTATGGAATTAATTAGGGGATTATATAATCTCTAAATATATTTATATAACTATATATATATATATATATATATATATATACTCAATGTTTACAAATGAGTGTTATGGTGTGTACTAAGTACTTTAACCAATAAATCCATGAAAAGTTGCTGAAACAGGAGGCTCCGACCTCCGGAACGGGCCGTGTAATTTTGACCCCCATACAAACAGTTTCGAACATCTAGAACCTCAGGCGAGACTTCCAGAACAAGTAGGCCATTCTGGACAGGTACATTCGGCCACTGAACAGAAAATTCCGGACTCCGGGACCAACCCTGGAATTGCACTGGCAAATTTCACCAAGGCATTGTTTTTGCTCTAGATTCTTTGTTTTAACTCCAATTTCAATTTCATTTATTTCTGCACACTCCTCTCTTCATTATCTATGATATAAAAGGGATAGATTTATGATTGTAGGATTAATTATAAGGGGAAATTAACTGATAAGTTGGTGTAACATGTAACATGCCTTTACATGAATTAAGGGCACAAATAACATGAGTGAATTATAGAACATGCTTTAAATATTCACAATGAATAGTAAGCATACTAACCACTCAAAAACAAAAGGAATACACCTTAGGACAAGGTAATCAAATTGGTTACAATCTAACACATGAAATAAGTCCTAATGTACAGCTTATGAACCCTTAATATTATAAGTCACCAAATGACAAACATACCCCTCCTAAATATCTAATGTGGCCGGTTTTTTAGAGGGAAAAAGGGGCACCGAAAGCAAATCCCTCTTGGGAAGGAAGCTTCCTTTGTCATAAAAAGTCTTATACATGGGGAACCCCAACTCACACACTCTTACACACTCCCATACTCTCTCATTTCTCTCCATGCCACCAAGCCATCCCTCCTCAGTCCTCCCTTGGCTGAGTTCTTCATATTCTTCCTATAGCTCCTCCATTTCTGCTCCCATGGAAGATCATAAAAGCTAGACAACTAAACACTTGCTTTTCCTCTTAAATCTCCCTCACTTATTCATCAAACAACACCCACTCTTCTTCCTCCTTATATTATTGAAAATAGAGCTTTCTAAATTCCAAAAATATGGAATGGAGCATGGGAAATTTTAGCTAAAGTCCAACCAAATTAGGGTAAGAAAATGTGTTCTAAGCTTCTATATTTTCCTTTGACTTGCATAAGTCCGAAAATCAGCCTTGCTTATACTCTTCTCTTCCTCTTTTCTCATACAAAGTGTGGCCATTTCCACTTCCCTTATTGGCCCAAAGTTCAAGGAAAAACAACTCAAGAACAAGGAAGTCTTCAACCAAGAAGGTGAGCTCTAAAACTAGGGTTATTCATGCTTAAACTTCCTTTTATCCTTAGATATATACAAGATCTAACTCTTGACATAATTTTTAGTGTGTCCAACAATTTGAGGGGAAATCCCACTTGAAACTTCAAAGGTAAACCTCATTCCTTAAGGTTCATTTTTGTGCTTTAAAGCCTTAGATATTCCTTGGATTGTGTTAAGGAGTCTAATGACCCTAACTTTGCTTTTCCTCTTCTCCTTACTATGGCTGAAAATTGAACTTAAAAAACCTTTGGTGCTGGCCGAAAATACAAAGAAGAACAAGGTAGAAAAATCAATCTTAAGCAAGGGTAAGCTTTTGATCTAAAGCCTTAGTTCTTAAAACACTCATTTAATCTTAAGACTAGTAAAAAAATCTGATATTCCCTCATTAATAATGTTAGGGGCCAAAAGTTACAAAGAGAAAAGTTTACTTTGGAGCATTAAGGATAAGTTCTAACCTTAAGGCTTATTTTAGTGGTTTATGTTGTTTAAGTTGGGTAAGTGGCTATGGCCGAATTGGAGGGCTTAAAATGGGTTAAAAGAACCTAATAATGAATATAAACCTATACTAACTTGTATAGCATTGTGTATAGATGATTCATGGGCTTAAAGTGTCATTTCGCTAGTGGCTTTGTGTAAGGAACTAACCTTGGACAGTGTGTATGCTTTTATGTCCGAAAAAGGACTTGTTATTATGGACATTTTGGATTATTATAAGTGTATGTTAAGGATTGTATGATGGCCAAAGGTTATTGCTAGTTTTATAAGCATTTTGGTGGATTTAATGCTTTTAAAAGCATAGGCTATGTTGGTATTGTGTTAGGTGTTAAAATCTAGTGTTTATAGGTTATTTGAATGATTTAAAATACCTCAAAAAGGTTGGGGAAAAATACCTACGAATTTAGGAAGTGTTTGGGTAAGGTTTGGAGAAAAAAGTTGACTTAAAGGTGGTTAGGAGTTAATTGGATGATTTAACAATCATATGACGAAAAGGATATGTGAGGAATTGTAAATAGACTAAATCTGGAGTGGTAAATATTGATATAGCCAAAAGTTGGAGTTGGTTTGGATTAGGAATGAAAAATATAAGTGTTAGTAAAGTTTGGGAGTAAATTGTAAACCTTGGAAAACTTGTGGGCCCAAACTGTAATTTTGGGAAAAATTAGGTGTATGCAGTGTACTATGGTCAAACCTAGATGTGGCTAGGGTGTTGACCAAGTAAGAGAGAAAAAAGGTTGAAAATTGAGTTAAAGAAGGAATTGGTGAATTTGTAAAGATTGGAAAATTGGGGGGTCAATTCGTAAGTATGGAAAAGATTAGGGTGAAAATCAGAATAGGCCAGTACGGGTCTGTTCATAAATTATAAAGGATTTAGGGCTGAAACTTTAGAATTAATTTGATGAAATGAGGAGATTATAAGATAG
Source organism: Limonium bicolor (assembly GCA_023374045.1). Taxonomy (NCBI): domain Eukaryota; kingdom Viridiplantae; phylum Streptophyta; class Magnoliopsida; order Caryophyllales; family Plumbaginaceae; genus Limonium; species Limonium bicolor. The sequence goes on along the minus strand of CM041777.1, from coordinate 185,425,570 downwards.
GTAAAATTTTGGAGGTGATTTGTAAAGTTGGAAATATTTTGGTGGAGAAAATGTAATATTAAATGACTTTGGGGTATAGACGAGAATTATAAGGATTAAGAGTAAGTTGGGTATAAAGTAAAGAATCATGTTATATAACATTAAGTATAAGGCCTTCATGTTAGAGTATAAAGGTTGGTGCAAATTAAGGAGTTTGATGGTCCACATGAAATAATGAACATTTGAGATATTGTGGGAATTATATAATAAGGTTTGTGAATTAAATTATGGAAGAGAATGGTTAGGGAGCTAAACTACGTCATTAAGACAATATTGAAAGTTATATATATAAACCATTACATGCATGGTTAGAGATGTGGAGTAATTAAAAGGTTATTAAACTTAGAATATTTATAAGATCATGACCAGTGTAGGGATGGCAATGGGTCGGGTTTGGGTCGGGTGGACCATCACCCGCACCCGTCACCCGACTTCACCCGCTCCACCCATACCCGACCCGTCGCCCGTTATGTATCACCCATCACCCGTTTCACCCGTCACCCGCGGGTGAAACGGGTGAACCCGTTTACCCGTTTATTTTTCCTTTTCTTGCCCGTTAGGTTTGCAAATTATTGTGAGTGGAAGAAGAGGCGCAGAGCATGTATGTTCCATGTTCACCGGTTAGGTGTAAAATTTACTTCATAGAAGAGAATGAAAAACTGCAGAGAGCATGTATGTTACATGTTCTCCAGTTACAGTTGCAAAATTACCATGAGTGAAGAGTGAAAATAGAGGCGCAGAGCATGTATGTTCCATGTTCGCCGGTTAGGATTGTGAAATTACCTTCAATGACAAGAGAAAATAGAGGCACAAAGCATCTAAGTTCCATGTTCGTGAGTTAGGGTTGCAATTACTTTCAGTGAAAAGAATTAAAACTGCGTAGAACATGTATGTTAGAGCTGCAAAATTATCAAAAGTGATGAGAATGACGCAGACAGGTAGAGTATGAATGTTCCTTGTTCACTAGTTATGGTTGCAAAGTTACCGTGAGTGAAGGAGAATGAAGATTAGTTAACAACCTAACATATAATAATAATATATATATATTTTATGTGGGTGAGCGGATCGGGTGTGGGTCGGGTGATGGGTGAAAAATGTCCACCCGTCACCCGACCCGCACCCGTTTCACCCGTCACCCGTTTTTCACCCGTTTTTTGTGGGTTTTTCACCCGGTATAGCGGGTTGGGTGACTGGTGAAATGGGTACCCACGGACCCATTGCCATCCCTACACCAGTGTAACTACATTGACCTTGATCAAAGCTAATAGTTTGACTACATTGACCAAATAAGCTAAGTTGACCAAGGAAGTCAATATACCTAACTCATTAAATTAAATGAGGAAATTAAAGGCCATTAATACATGAGGTCAAATAAATCCATATCATAAAATAAATGGAATTGTATGGGTATATATATGTATACATATGGTTTAAAGGTGAGAAGGTTATGAGAATTAAATCCTAATGGTCGTAAGATTATACAATGTGTTAGTTACTAACACCGAGAAAGGATTAACGAGTAATCCGGTATATGGATGCGCCAAGTAATAACCCGATTAGTAACCAATAATTAATCATTGGGGTAAATTACGATAATTATAAGGGAATATCGGTTGGTTTGAGTATTATAGAGGATTGATTAAGTGATATGATATTCCAGAGCTAAGGGGATAGAGGGCGAGCGCAGGATACCCTAGCGTTCTTCGGGTGAACAGTATGTTATTGTGTGGTCTAATTGCTCCCACGGATCACTTGGGTTCGGAGATGTTTGAATGATTGAGAAGATGATATGTATGATTGTTTGATAAATGTTATATGTGATTAAATTTGTTGTTATTGGTGACTTTGAATTAATTGCTTGGATGACTTGCAATATATGTGTTCGTAGACTTTAACCGAACCAAGGCAACACTAATTATATCTTGAATTAAGTTATGACGAGTAATAAGAAAAACGTCCCTTGAGATAAAATAACGATAAACTATGTTAATCCAATAACCTAAGAACATTCCTTAGGTAGAGCAACGGTAAAAACCGCTCTTATGAAAAGTAACTCAAATGTGGAATACCCTAGACACTTCTAGGCATACATAAGACCTGAAAGGCACAATACATTCGAACAGTTAATCACTGGAAGCCTAAGAGCAATCTTAGGTAAATAGATTAAGAAAACTTAATCATACAGTGAAGTATTGGAAATGGTGGATGATGAATATGATGGAAATCCAGGACCGCCTTGCTGCGCATTGTGATCACAAACGGGAGGATAACTCAAACAAGTCCACTCATTATATTACATTCCAAGGATCAGATTGATCGTTGGTTGAAGGCACTACCGTCGGTCCATGGATGCGGCCCTTGGTACCCCGCCATCTAATAGGGAAGGATATGAACTGTGGAAATTCCAAAGAGCCAGAAGGACTCGTTGGTCAAAGGCACTACCATTGGTGCATGGCTACTGCCCTTGGTGACCCGCCATCTAATAGGGGTATGTTGTTAAAAATACGTCATCTTCTAACATGAAAACATCTTAAGAATAAAGAGTTGAAAAATTAATGAAGTAAACTATCAGCTGAATCTTAATACAAAATGACAACTACTTTGGTAAGACTTTGAGAACAAACAAATGCCTTGAAGGCAAAATAACGAGAACGGTTCAATAAAATAACCGTTGTATGTTCTTACCTTGTGCTGATTGTGTATGGTTGAGTGGTGTGTTGATAAGTGAGAAATACATAGACATTTAGGGGGTTTAATTTACCTTATATTCGCTTACTTTCAGGATAATATTACTCACTTATCATATGTTTTTCCTTAGATTTATGTTTTGATATGAACTGATACATTTTATGTATCAAATATAGTAAAAAGTCTTGGAATCACATAGTTTACTTCACAAGCTTTCCAACGCAACAAACGGCGAGTGAAACGGAGCTAAAACGAAGAATCTAAGCCCAGTTGAAGATTGCAGAAAAATGAGGAAAAAATACACATGTCCGCGTAGCCCCACGCAGACACTTATCCGGACAGCTCTGAAGAAGAACGTGTCTGCATAGCGCCCACGCGGACTCAAACACGGACAGGTATGTCCGCTTTGCGGACTCAATCATGGACAAAACATAGAATCTTGTCCGCAACACGGACGTAAACTTGGACTCAACACACACACACGTCCGCATTGCAGACTCAAACTCGGACAGCAACGCGGACATCACACGTCCGCATATGCGTCCGCATAGCCCCACGTGGACAAAATCCGTATAAATTCTTGCCAGGACAAATGTGTCCTTACGCGGACAGAAACACGGACGTCTCACATCCTGATATGTGTCCGTACGCAGACAGAAACGCGGACACGTGTAAAGTGCGGCGCCGATTTCCAGATTTCACGCGTTGTAACTTTCGGTGTCGTTTTCTTTCTTCTCTTATCTACGGCGCCTACAATTATCCATCTACTACCACCGCCTACCTTATATCCCATCTTCCCTTGTCTTCTTCCCTTCCTTTGCTCTATAAAAACCCACGCTCCTTCAATCTTCTTAATCAATCCCTTCCTGAATCCAAATTCTCCAGTTTTCTTCTTTTCCTCTTTCTTCTCCTCCTAAACCCCTACAACCACACCATCGATCAAGTTCCACTTCTCCAAACAAAGTTACGTTGTTATTTTCCAGATTTCCAGAGGAAGAAGACGATCTGCACAAACCCAGGTTGTGTCCAGATTTGTGTCCGCGTTTGTGTCCGCACAAACCCCACACGGACAAGAGCTGTCCGCGTTTGTGTCCGCGTGGCCCCACACGGACACCCACACGGACAGGACCAACTTTTGCCAGTTTGTTCGTTTTTCTTCGTTTTACCTGTTTATCATCGTTTTGAGGTCGGCATAATCACGGAGACAACCCCGGAAGCGGAACAACTCTCCCCAAAAAGAGTTCTTTCTTTCCTTTAACTTTACTCTGTTTTAATGTCTATCTTATTATTGATGTTTGTTTTTAGCCTCCCGGGTTGGGAAGCGAGCCTATTTTATATAATTGTGTTATGTAAACTTTCCACTATAATTTATCTATGCAATATTTTGATGCTAGTCCTTAATGCGCTTTAATCTTCTTGTACAATTATTAAAGTGATATTTGTAGTTCTCGTGTTAAAATGCGTTGCTGAGACAAGGTTCTAGACAGAGGAAGTCAAAACGGGTTAACGACTAGAAGTGTGTTTCGCCTATAGGTTAATTTGTCTCCAATAGAAATTGTTAATAATGCGATTAGTTGAATTGACTTGGGCATAATTTGCGGCTTGTTATTTCCGCTAGTTAGGGTTTGTTGTACAAGGACCGGTCAATGAACTAATTAAGATTCCTGAGTTTATTGCTAAAGTAGTGAAAGTTTATATTGACAAAATTGGATAAAATAGGTGAACAGAATAACCCAGGATGCTTCTTTAAAAATAAAAGATTTACAATTTCTATTTCTATTCTGTTTTGATTAATTGTTTTTTATTATTGTCTTATAAGTTAGCTTTTAATTATACTCTTTCAAAAGATGATAAAATCTGTTTAATAGAAGTCTCAATAACTTTGATCCATAGTCAATTTACCACAGCGAGGTCCCCAAGAGTTCGACAACCCCATAAATCCACTATTCCGCAAAACGATAGGTACACTGCCTAAGTTGTAGAAGTAGTCACATATTTCTCCAACATGTGTGTGAAATTGTATGATTATGTATGCTGGTTGAATTACTGGAACATACTTAAGTTATTGTTTTAAGTTATGATTATGTTATATTAAATGGAAGTGCATGAAAATGGAACCGCATGTCAACTCGGTCCAAATAACTTAAGGGGGTCTGAGGTTGCATGACGGTTGCATACTGGCATACTCAACGGTTGTGCTGAGCCTTTTATGGCCAACATATTACAGGACCATAGCTGCTGACGAACGTGGAGAGCGAGACTCGGTAAATAACAGAGACTACTCGTATTATGGTTGTATCCCGATTTATATTTTGGGATTGGATATTCGGATGTGTATTAATAGAGATAAATGCTCACGTGTTTTTGGCAAGTATCGTAAAACGGTTTAAACTATCTCTAGTCATCACAGCGTTGGTTGTAATGTACGATATTTTGGATTGCCTTGTTACTCACATGAGTGAATAACGACGGTAGCACCCGGGATTGTTTAGTTGTAATTTAAATTCCACTGCAATTGCTCATTTATGTTAATGGTTGGATTACGAGTTAAGTACAGAGTAGGGGTGTTACCTAGTTGAGTATTGTAAAGTTCTATAATTAGAGGTGGCTACTAGGACGGGCCAGTCTGGGATCATCCAGGACCGAGCCTGGTCAAAGACCAGTTCAATACCGTTGACCGGGGACCAGGACCTACCTGGGACCGGACCTTAAAAAATGAACCGGTTCGGTTTTCCTATCCAAGACAGCGGGACCAGCCCAAGACTGCATGAAATAGGGCTTGATTGGGACCAGGGACCAGCCTAGGACCGGGATTAGGACTGATGACATGGGACCGGCCAAAAAATGAATATAATCTTATGTTTTTACAATACATAAAACTTTATGGAAAGTATTGTCATTTTATTATATTTTACAGTATTACTAATTAGCCATAAATTACACAAAATCTTTCATTATAAAAACCCAGAGCAAGCCTGAGACCGGCTCAGACCGGTTGTGGTCCCTCAAAAACAGTTGGGACCGGGACTAGGACCGAAACCGCCTAGTAGCTGTTCAGGACTAGTCCCTCTATCTGGGGATCAGACCTGTTGAGCCCAAGACCAAGATCGGCCCGACTCGTGGCCAGCTTTACCTATATTTGTATGTTAATTGTTAGGGGTCTATCTTTTCCTTTTAGTTTGACTAGAGTTGATCAAGCCCAACCCGACCCGACCAGGAAAAAAAGTCCGACTGGCCCGTGCCCAAACTACTGTCCGGATGGACTTGGATAGAAGTAGGCACGAAAATAAAATTGGGTAGGCCCAGGGCCAAATTTTGGGCCCACCCGTAAGCCCGACCCGAATTTAAAGTATATGTTTAATTAAGTTTTATTATAAATTATTAAATGATGTTAATTATTAATACTATAAATTTATTTCTAATATTTCTAATTATTTAATAATTTGTTAATTATATAATAATAAAAATTTAGGTCAGACGTGTTGGGTATTGTCGAAGTCGGGGAAAATTGGCTGGCCCGGTCCAGCCCAAAATATAATAAACCGGACCTGGACATTAAAAACAGGCCCAACAGACCTAAAATAATTTCCCGGCCGGCTTGCCATTTGATCACCTCAAGTCTGACTATAAAAATGACATATTATAAGTAAATTACTTCATACCCGGTCAGGTGCAGGGATATTACAATTTACCATCTTCATATCCATATATCTTTCAACCCTTTCGAGATATGAGATTCCCGAGAGTGAGCCCCAAAAACTATAAATATGTTTGTGTATACATTAATTCTCTCCGACCTTGCAAACTCCTCACGTCACATTGTCACATCAGACAATACTTAATACACACCCACACCCACCTCTCTTTCCTTTTATCTGTCTTTATTTCTAAATTACCTTTTTTCTCCTTTCTATCACCAAAACGAAGAACCGTAACTCCAACTGATCAATAAAAATATTCATAGGAGACCCACCCTCATGATTTTTGTCAAAGAATAGACTTTCGAAGAGAGAGATTATTGTTGAGATTATGCTTTAAGTATTCCCTAGTACAATAATATGACACAGTGAGTGAAAATCTAACATGTTAAGGGATAAGTTGTCATATCAGAGGGAATTAGAATCTAAACAAACATATTTATGGTTTTGGGATCATCGTCACAAACCCCCTACCTTGGGTGAGTTGAAGATATATTGATAACCTAAAAATGCTAAATTACAATATTGTCACACCAGATTAATTTATTCTATAAATTAAGTAAAAACTTTGTATCATTAAATTTCTAACTTACACGATCCTAAATCTAACTGACCGAATGAAATGATGATGTTATTTTCTCTGCAGTAAGGCCAATGTGACACGTCTTTCTGCCAACATGTCTCGGAGAGGTGATAAACCCTAAACTCGACCCGCACCGTCTCCAACCAGTTTTGTCTGTTACAGAAGCACTTCACCTGCAACGCCAAAGATAGACTGAGCGGAAACAACTAGAGCCTGGACTAATGGATTTCGCGCTGAGAATTTCATCCGGAAGGTTATTTTCGGTCGATAAGTCTAGAGCCAGTGTTTTCAGAGTGAAGTGCTCTGTTTCAGTCGATAATGCCACTCCGACAGGTACTTTTACTGCTTTATAAAATTGATGACGTTTAAAATTGTTTATGCCTTGCGGTTTCAGTCGAAATCGGCTCGAGGGGTCATCTAGAACCGCTCCTATCTGTTTCATGCTCCATGTCACTGAGAAGTATTATTTACCCTGAATTTGTATCCGGGGTATAAAGAAAGGCAGCTTGTGATTCTGATCAAGAGTAGAACCTAATCTCCTGCTCCACGTTGGAAATCTGACATCCTTGTAAGGAAATATAGCAAGTAAACTGGAAGACATTGAACAGATTATAGTTAGCTTAGAGAGAATCAATGCCGTCTGATCAATGTGACGAAATTTTTTTATGTTCATAACATTTGCTTGAATTTAGAGCATAACGGGTTGTAGAAAGATGAGAGTAGTTAATCTTTACTTGTCAGCCCTTGTATACTTTTGCGGAAGGTGGGAAGTGATAGTAATAATGAAATGTCTGGAACGTTAGTTAAGTTTAAGTTTTATATTATGTGGTAGAATGTAGATGAAGCAGTCTATTATTTCTGTGCATTAGAGTTTGGGACATCGGCAGTTGCATATAATTTCTTCAGCAGGAGTCATGTTAGCTGTATGCTCTGTATTTATTTATTGCTCTGTGCGTAGATAGATATGCATGGTTAGACTGAACCTAGGTCCAGGTGTCTCATGAGTCGATTTTGCTTTTCTTGAATATTCTCCTGATTCATATATGTATTCCCCGTGCTGATGTACTTGGCTATGGATCTCAGCTGTGAGTTTTGGAGAGAGACCTTGGAAGACATCAGATGCAAGGCTTGTGCTCGAGGATGGTTCTGTGTGGCGTGCTAAATCTTTTGGTGCTACTGGGACACAAGTTGGTGAAGTTGTGTTCAATACCTCCTTGACAGGGTACTAAACTCCAGTATATCAGTGCGCTGTTTTATTAAAGCTTGCTTAAATCAGATCTCTAAGAATATGGTGGTTGAATATTGATGGTTCTTCTATATGGAATGTTTCAGATATCAGGAAAATCTTACTGATCCAAGTTATGCAGGCCAGTTTGTCTTGATGACAAACCCCCATATTGGAAATACCGGTGTAAATTTTGGTGGGTAATGTTCTCTAATCATTTACTTTTAGAAGCTAGCTACCTGAAATTAAAACCTGCTAACTTTTTTCTCACAGATGATGAAGAAGAATCTAGACAATGCTTCCTTGCTGGTTTGGTGATTCGAAGTTTAAGCATCAGGTGAGGACTGGCTTTCCACTTTTGAATTTGATTACCGTTGTCAGTAAGTTACCTTTCTAGCATCTTAACTTCTAGAAACATGTTAATGGCAGCACTTCTAATTGGAGGTGCACTGAGACTCTTGGAAGTTACCTAGCAAAGAGGAACATCATGGGTATATGTAAGTTTTTCAGCTTGGTCTATAACTTTTAGCGTACTTAGTTGTACTACTTAATTTGCTCATTTAATATCTCTTCTGGCTATGTAATGGTGTTATAGATGATGTGGATACACGTGCCATCACTCGTCGACTGAGGGAGGATGGAAGTCTAGTTGGTGTATTGAGCACTGAGATGGAAAAATCAGACGAGGAGCTGTTGGATATTCTCGCTCATGGGACATAGTTGGTGAGTGTTTTATTAATATGCAATGCTTGGTTATTTGAACATTTCGTATTGCTACCTGGAGGTTTTGTTTCTCTAATCTGAAATCAAATATGTGATGCTTGGTTATTTTTAAAGCAAGCTATTGTTTTGTACACCTTTCATACACAAGAACTCGATATGATGTAAAGATTGTTCTTTAAAGTTTTGTTTCCTTTTTAGGTCATACTGCTGGTAAACTCGCTCTTCAATAAATAGTATATGTGTTGAGATAAATGCTTCAGAGTCATATATTAATGGGTACTGAATTTGCAGGTGTCGATCTGATAAGTGACTTATCCTGCACTTCTCCCTATGAATGGGTGGATAAAACAGGTGATGAATGGGACTTCAATACTGATGGAAGAATCAGTAAGCCATTACATGTTAGTAATCTCTCCATTCTGAATCCTATTATGCAGCCCTTTTTTTATCTTTCTAGAACATTTGTCAGACCTACTAAACTCCCTGTTGTTCTATATCTATGAAAAGGTCGTTGCCTATGATTTTGGTGTAAAGAGTAACATTTTAAGGCGCCTGGCATCATATGGTTGTAAGATCACTGTCGTTCCTTCAACATGGCCATCATCAGAAAATTGAAGCTGAAACCTGATGGTATTCTTTTCAGCAATGGCCAGGGGACCCCTCTGCTGTTCCATATGCAGTGGAAACTGTCAAGAAATTGCTGGGAAAGGTTCCAATATTCGGAATCTGCATGGGTCATCAGTTGCTAGGTCAAGCATTAGGTGGTAAGACATTCAAGATGAAATTTGGACACCATGGTGGAAACCATCCTGTTGTGTGATGTCCGCAGTGGTAGAGTTGAAATTAGTGCACAGGTGTGTGGTTTCATACGCTAATTTCATCTGATGCTTACTTGCTCTGATTTTTCCATTGAGTTGACATGGTTGCAATCTTATTTGGTAAAAAGACGTTTGAAAGAATGATGTTTTTGTGCATCGGATAGTATATCTAGGTTTCTTGAAATCTGGTTTTTTTTGATCTAGGTGTAGATTGGGCAATGTCAATTGTGTGGAAGGTACTATATAACCCTATGGTGGACTTATCATTGTGGCATCTGTATTTGATTTTTCTCCTGTACCAGAATCACAACTATGCTGTGGATCCTGAGTCACTCCCAGAAGGTGTTGAAGTGACCCATGTCAATCTCAATGATGGAAGCTGCGCTGGTCTTGCCTTTCCTGCCAAGAATATCATGTCCCTCCAATACCACCCGGAAGCGTCTCCAGGACCTCATGATTCAGATCCAGGTATTATAGATTGCTATTACCTGCACTTCTTAGTCGTCCCCAACAAAAGAAAAGAGTACACAAAGCTTCATAATTGTATCATATTAGTCGTCCCCAACAAAAGAAAAGAGTACACAAAGCTTCGTAATTGTATCATATTTGTTGTACGATGAGTGTTTTCTGGTGAAGTGCTTGTTGATAGCCCATTTTTCTTTCTGCAGTGTTCAGAGAATTTGTGGCGCTGATGAAGCGGGTGAAGCAGAATGCATGAGAGAGGAAAGCTGAAGTGTTGTTCTTAAATCTGTTCATAATTTCCCTCCCATTATTCAGTATGCATCTTTGGGTATCGCCGCTACATGCATCTATTCACAATCCTGTGACGTTTCATGCCATTGTCTTGGAAAATTCGGCTATCTGATATGATCGGGAACGAGCTATTTACTATGGGCATGACTACCTAACGGGGGACGGCGTAACACGCCGTCCGATAAATTTAGGAGGAAAAACAAAGTGAATGGTTGGTGCGTAGATCGCCATGTTGTTGTAATCAGGAACTCTTTTCTGTTGTCATGGGGAACAAAATGAGATCTCAAGTACATGTTGCGTCGAAATTTTCTTATTACAACTTCAGAAGTAAAAAAAATACAAAAATCAGAATTCAACTACATCCAAATAGTTTCACTTACCACTGGATACATAGTGTTACAAACTCAACATTGAATTATTGAATTGTATACAAAATAACCGAGCAATCCAGTTGTGCACTGGAATTCAAGTAGATTCTGAAACTCAGTATTCACTCATCGTGGCAAATAGTCTGCCAACAATACTTTGTGAGCTTTAATGATTGAAGCAGCATTGGAAATGGCAAGAAGATAATCGTTCAAGAAGCAGCATCATCATTTTCAGACAAACCAGAACGGAATTCTAGTTTGTCCCTCCTTGCCTGTATAATTAGTTCATCAACAACCATACAACTAAAATAGGAAGAGTCTGAAATGCATCACAAAAGTCGAGGTCATCTACCCACGATCCCGCACTCCGGCTCGCAACACGATCATGTACCTGTAATGGGGGTGCCGTATAGGCTCAGCGAAAACGCTAAATGAGTGTAATCCTAGACCCTTAGGTCACTTAGGTTAATTAGCCGTCTGAACATGAGGCTGATTACATGCTGGTTCATTTTACAGTTTATATAAACAGCAGTAAATAACATAAATAAACATATAGCAATCCATCAATGTAACAATCCATACACCACATACAATACACAACATACAATATACTATAAACACCCATATGAAACGTAGTTACTTCCACCAGGGTATTCGTAGTTTTTCCTTTAAATTATGTTAGTCACCATTAAGTCTTACTCTCAATAGCAGTGGGTGTCATGTTAGGACAACCCGTAAATAACCTTACTGGACAGTAGTCCTCCCGTACACACAAGGTGCTCATTGACAAGGATTTAAAGGGAGTCAGTCCGATCCGGACGTTATACTCCAGTGATCACTAATGCGCAACCAACTAGTCGAAGACTAATTGGATTTCCATACCATATACCATATACCATCACTCTCTAATATGTGATTAAATCTTAATCAACTACCCTAAGTAAAGTCTTAGGTCATGGAGAATTCATTACCATTATAATTACCTTTGAAGTCTTTTATACTTCCCTAGAAATAATCTAGGTTATATCCATGTTCGAGTATCAAGCTCTAGAGACTGGGGATCCCGAGTCTCGTTCCTAAGTGTCTTACTTAGGTTAGTTAGGAATAAAGTTTCCTGATTATTAGTATTCTAATCGAATAAGAAATCATATAATACTATCTGAAGACGTCGCGCACAATAATAATCGCGTGACAATCAAGAAATATATACACAACATCATGCATATCACGCACATCGCTCTTATCACATAACCAAGCAATACCCGAACCCGAGGCTTCCCTCAGGGGTTCAGACCACTCAATGAATATATCGTACACCGTCGAAACGCTATCGTGATAGTCCCGCATATCCCCTAGCGCTCGTGAAGCTCGTATCCACCAACCCGTAACTCTGGAACAACCATGGTTCTAATACCAGTGTTCATAATCCCGAACTCGGTTAATCATCCTAGACCAAATTCTAACTTTCATCCCGTAGTCAACCCCTTATTAGTTGATTTCTTATTCAACTTGATGTTCGTTAATCCTAGGGATTTAGATTTAGTTACTCGTTATGGATCTTCACGAGTATATAATAGTTGCTACGGTAATAATATTTATGCGTGGAAGTTACGTTCTTATATTGTTCACGTGTTTACCGGGTGCATGCATGCGAGAATAACATTTACGTTCGTGCATGCATGTAATCTAACCCTTGCGTTATACGGAATAATTTACGTAATCATAATTACGAGCTAGCATGGACATCTAACATATACTTATGCACATACGTTCTGGTTGTTAATATACATTGTTTACGTATCTTTTCTACGCGCATGTATAAATACTATATACTTGTATATGTTTATAACATAGTTGTCGTTATATTCACGTTTCTACTTGTAATAGTATAATTCTCTTATATGACTTGTTAACCATATTATACCCAGAAAAATTTCATAAAAATACCAATTTTAAAAAAATTACATGTGTGGTCTTTTTTGAAAAATATTACACGGATGTGCCAAACCCATGCAAAGAAGCAGCCCCGGGGCATGGCAGCTTGCCAGAAACCACCCCGGGAGAATGGCTGCTTCTGCTTTTTTTTGCTTGAAACTGCCACAGAGTCGGGGCGGCTTCAGGCAATTTTGCCGAAAGGAGCCACATATTCGGGGCGGCTTCTTTGCATTATGCTCCCCTTATCCGAGAATCTCGCCAACCAACCACAGCCGTCGATCCGAGATTTTCTCCAGATCTCACGGATAACCTTATCCGGCCATTTGCACGAAACCGCCACGACTACGTGGCTACTTCCAGCAACAACAAAAAATCTATAAAACCCCTCCCCCCCCCCCCCCCCCCCCCCCCCCCCCAAACTCACCCATTCTGCCCACAATTATCACACAAACACTCCCAATCTTACTTTCTCATTCTCCCCGAATTTCAAAGAAGTAAGTTCCCATTGTTTATTTTTTTCTTTTTTTTGTATTGTTTATTTGTGATTAATTATTATGTTTATTGTAGTACTTATTTTTGTATTTTAACTGTTTATTAACTTCTAATTAATTCTTCTACCTTCAATTAGTTCTTCTAACTTTTTTTTAAGTTTATAATTATTCCTCCCAATATATGTTCATGTTATGGATGTTTTTTTTACATTAATAATGCTCACTAACACCATTTAAATTGGTAATTAAATTGTCCATGTTTTTTATGAGTTACAAAATAACCAATTTTGGTGGTTTTATGCCTTATTTAATTATGTTATTTTTGTTACAATGTTAAGCACTTTTTTTACATTTATAATGCTAAATAACACCATTTAAATTCATAATTAATTGTCCATTTTTATTATGAGTTACAAAATCACCAATTTTGGTGGTTTTATGCCTTATTTATTATGTTATTGTTGTTGTTACAATGTTAAGCACTTTTTTTACATTTATAATGCTCACTAACACCATTTAAATTCGTAAATAAATTGTCCATTTATTTTATGAGTTACAAAATCACCAATTTTGGCGGTTTTATGCCTTATTTAATTATGTTAGTGTTGTTACAATGTTAAGCACTTTTTTTTACATTTATAATGCTCACTAACACCATTTAAGTTCGTAATTAAATTGTCCATTTTTTATGAGTTAAAAAATCACCAATTTTGGTGGTTTTATGCCTTATTTAATTATTTTATTGTTGTTACAATGTTAAGCACTTTTTTACATTTATAATGCTCACTAACACCATTAAATTCGTATTTAAATTGTCCATTTTTTATGAGTTACAAAATCACCAATTTTGGTGGTTTTATGCCTTATTTAATTATGTTATTGTTGTTACAATGTTAAGCACTTTTTTACATTTATAATGCCAAATAACACCATTTAAATTCGTAATTAAATTGTCCATTTATTTTATGAGTTACAAAATCACCAATTGGTGGTTTTATGCCTTATTTAATTATGTTATTGTTGTTACAATGTTAAGCACTTTTTTTACATTTATAATGCTCACTAACATCATTTAAATTCGTAATTAAATTGTCCATTTATTTTTATGAGTTACAAAATCACCAATTTTGGTGTTTTTATGCCTTATTTAATTATGTTATTGTTGTTACAATGTTAAGCACTTTTTTTTTTACATTTGTAATGCTCACTAACACCATTTAAGTTCGTAATTAAATTGTCCATTTTTATGAGTTAAAAAATCACCAATTTTGGTGGTTTTATGCCTTATTTAATTATTTTATTGTTGTTACAATGTTAAGCACTTTTTTACATTTATAATGCTCAAAACACCATTAAATTCGTATTTAAATTGTCCATTTTTTATGAGTTACAAAATCACCAATTTTGGTGGTTTTATGCCTTATTTAATTGTGTTATTGTTACAATGTTAAGCACTTTTTTTACATTTATAATGCTCACTAACATCATTTAAATTCGTAATTAAATTTTCCATTTATTTTATGAGTTACAAAATCACCAATTTTGGTGGTTTTATGCCTTATTTAATTATGTTATTGTGTTACAATGTTAAGCACTTTTTTTTTACATTTGTAATGCACTAACACCATTTAAGTTCGTAATTAAATTGTCCATTGTTTTATGAGTTAAAAATCACCAATTTTGGTGGTTTATGCCTTATTTAATTATGTTATTGTTGTTACAATGTTAAGCACTTTTTTACATTTATAATGCTCACTAACACCATTTAAATTCTTATTTAAATTGTCCACTTTTATGAGTTACAAAATCACCAATTTTGGTGGTTTTATGCCTTATTTAATTATGTTATTGTTGTTACAATGTTATGGAATTTTTTTTACATTTATAATGCTCACTAACACCATTTGAATTCATAATTAAATTGTCCATTTTTTTATGAGTTACAAAATCACCAATTTTGGTGGTTTTATGCCTTATTTAATTATGTTATTGTTGTTACAATGTTAATCATTTTTTTTACATTTATAATGCTCACTAACACCATTTAAATTCGTAATTAAATTTTCCATGTTTTTTATGAGTTACAAAATCACCAATTTTGGTGGTTTTATGCCTTATTTAATTATGTTATTGTTGTTACAATGTTATGGAATTTTTTTTTACATTTATAATGCTCACTAACACCATTTAAATTCGTAATTAAATTGTCAATTTAATTTATGAGCTACAAAATCACCAATATTGGTGGTTCTATGTCTTAATTAATTATGTTAATATTTATTATAATGTTATGCATTTTTTTAAAAATGTAGGTCTTTGATTGTGTCCTAATCTGTACAAGCGAGCGAAGGTTTGGTACTCTTACTTATTTCAAAAAATAAAAACACCCAGTCGTTCTTGTTATGTATTCCTAAAACATATATATTACAATTTACCACTTGTTATCTCTCTTAATTGTTTATGTGCTATTGTTTATATAGATGGCCCAGCAATTCCAGCGTCAACTGGCCGAGGTGGGACCCCAGGACAATGAACTTTTCACATACCAGTCCACTCATATATCAGCAGCTCTTTTTCAGATGATCCGGTACAGTGATAAGACGTTAATCTTTATTACATTGTGTTCATTATTTATTTTTGATCATAACATTAAATTGTCTAACCATGCTATGTAGGCGTAATCCAAAATACGTCAATAAAAAGTTGCGCTTTCGGAACCTGGAAGTTGAGCTTCCGCACTATGCCCTTCGCGAGTACATCAAGGAGACAGGTTTCTGGGGCCTGCATTTTATAGAATCAAGGGTGACCAAGCGATCGTCAGCGCACTTGTTGAAAGGTGGAGGCCTGAGACCCACACTTTCATGTTGCCTTTTGGTGAGGTAACGATTACTCTAGAGGATGTACATCATCTACTTGGGTTGAAGGTGGAAGGAGATGCCGTCGTGGTTCGGATGAATCAGAATGTGGCAGAATTGTGTGAAGAACTGTTGGGTCGAAGACTGGGACCCGATTCAATAAGAGGTTACAAAGTTTCATTGATGTGGTTGCAGAACACGTTTACGATTAGCAATGAGAACGAGAATCCATTTAACCATCAATCAGATCTTATCCACCAGCATCACGCAAGAGCATGGATCATGCGGATGATAGGTGAAATGTTGCTACTAAATTATGACAGTTGTACCATTGACTGTGGGTATTTAGAATTGTTGAGAGATTTTTCTGATGTGGGCAGTGCAGTTGGGGGTCAGTAATGTTAGCGCACACCTACCGTGGCTTGTGCAATGCCACCCAGTTTGAATCTACACATATTACTGCAGCAACCAAGTGGTTACATTGGGGACGTATGCCAGACTCCCTGCATTTTTTAGAGTTCCAAGACAATTTATTGGAACAAATGTCATCATCAGTTACTCGTAAGTGTGAAGAATAATACAAAATTTAATTTAATAACTACAATGCACTTTTTATTATTACGCTTGAATAAGCTTTTTATTTATTCCCTTGTAGTTGGGATAATCAAAGTGTGAAGAAAAGTAAGATATAGGACGCTGTGCCGTCCTTGATTATATCCCAGTTCCACCTACTGCTGATCACGTAAGTACTATTGTATTACAAACATACCGACAAATTATTAGTTCCTAATAACCATGCGCATTAAATATGTAACATGATTTAATTTTTCAGTGGGTCTGGCAACCATACGATGATACCCCACTTGACACAGCCGTTATAGTTGTACCACTAATCCTTAACAACATAGTCGAGGGGCATCAACCGGATCGCGTGATGAGACAGTTTGGACGTGATCAGCTGATACCAGCATTGTCATTGGATTGTGATAAGTTACACAATCAAAAGCGAACCGGCCGAGTGGAGGTGGACTGGGGTAATGTCAACGCAAGATACATCGAGCTATGGAATGACCGAATTTACCAGCGGATAAGGCTCGAAGATTACCCGTTGGAAGTTCCACTGACAGTTGTCTCCGAGTATATGCAGAGGTATTTTAGACACAGCTTAAGGTGATACACGAGCGAGGCAAGAAGACAGGTCATATTAGTAATCATGTTAATTACTTAGTAGTCAACACTTACATAATGTTATACTTACAAGGTTTAATTTATAATACGAATGCTAAGCCATCCGCCTACAACATAGTCATAACATTCGTATAATAAATTAAACCTTGTAAGTATAACATTATGTAAGTGCTGACTACTAAGTAATTAACATGGTTACCAATATGGCCTGTCTTCTTGCCTCGCTCGTGTACCACCTTAAGTGTGTCTAAAATACCACTGCATATACTCGGAGGCAACTATCAGTGGAACTGTCAACGGGTAATCTTCGAGCCTTATCCGCTTGTAAATTCGGCCATTCCATAGCTCGATGTATCTCGCGTTGACATTACCCCAGTCCATCTTCACTCGGCTGGTTCGCTTTTGATTGTGTAATTATCACAATCCAACGGCAATGCTGGTATCGGCTGATCACGTCTAAACTGTCTCATCACGCGATCCGGTTGATACCCCTCGACTATGTTGTTAAGGATTAGTGGTACAACTATAGCGGCTGTGACAAGTGGGTCATCACTGTATGGTTGTCATACCCACTGAAAAATTAAATCATGTTACAAATTTAGTGCACATGGTTATCAGGTACTAATAATTTGTCGGTATGTTTGTAATACAATAGTACTTACGTGATCAGCAGTGGGTGGAACCGGGATAGAATCAAGGACGGCACGAGCGTCATGTATCTTACTTTTCTTCACCCTCTGATTATCCCAACTACAAGTGAACAAATAAAAAGTTTATTCAAGCATAATGATAAAAAGTGCATTGTAGTTATTAAATTAAATTTGATATATTATTCTTCACACTTACGAGTAACCAATAACGGCATTTGTTCCAATAAACTGTCTTGGAACTCTAAAAAATGCAGGGAGTCTGGCATACATCCACAATGTAATCAACTTGGTTGCTGCAGTAATATGTGTAGATTCAAACTGGGTGACATTGCACAAGTCACGGTAGGTATGTGCTAACACTGCCGACCCCCAACTGTACTGCCCACACTCAGAAAAATCTCTCAACAATTCTAAATACCCATAGTCAATGGTACAACTGTCATAACTTGGTAGCAACATTCCACCTATCATCCGCATGATCCATGCTCTTATGTGATACTGGTGGATAAGATCTAGTTGATAGTTAAATGGATTTTCGTCCTCATTGTTGATCGCAAACGTGTTCTGCAACCACAACAATGAAACTTTATAACCTCTTATTGAATCAGGTCCCGGTCTTCGACCTAACAGTTCTTCACACAATTCTGCCACATCCTGATTCATCCGAACCACGACATCTCCTTCCACCTTCATCCCAAGTAGATGATGTACATCCTCCAGAGTAATTGTTACCTCACCAAAAGGTAAATGAAAGTGTGGGTCTCAGACCTCCACCTTTCAACAAATGCGCTGACGATCGCTTGGTCACCTTTGATTCTATAAAACGCAGGCCCCAGAAATCCTGCCTCCTTGATGTACTCGCGAAGGGCATAGTGTGGAAGCTCAACTTCCAGGTTCCAGGAGCGCAACTTTCTATTGACGTATTTTGGATTACTCATTACCTACATAGCATGGTTAGACAATTTAATGTTATAATCAAAAAAATAATGAACACAATGTAATAAAGATTAACGTCTTATCACTGTACCGGATCATTTAAAAAAAGAGCTGCTGCTAATATATGAGTGGACTGGTATGTGAAGAGTTCATTGTCCTCGGTCCCACCTCGGCCGGTTGACACTAGAATTACTGGGCCATCTACATAAACAATAGCACATAAACAATTAAGAGAGATAACAAGTGGTAAATTGTAATATATATGTTTTACGAATTCATAACAAGAACGACTGGATTGTGAACGACTAGGTTGTTCATTATTTTGAAATAAGAAAGAGTAACAAACCTTCGCAGACATAAAACCACCAACATGGTGATTTTGTAGCTCATAAATTAAATTGACATTTAATTACGAATTTAAATGGTGTTAGTGGGCATTATAAATGTAAAAAAATTTCATAACATTGTAACAACAATAACATAATTAAATAAGACATAAAACACCAAAATTGGAGATTTTGTAACTCATAAAATAAATGAACAATTTAATTACGAATTTAAATGGTGTTAGTGAGCATTATAGATGTAAAAAAATTTCATAACATTGTAACAACAATAACATAATTAAATAAGGAATAAAACCACCAAAATTGGTGATTTTGTAACTCATAAAATAAATGGACAATTTAATAACTAATTTAAATGGTGTTAGTGAGCATTATAAATGTAAAAAAAGTGCTTAACATCATAACAACAATAACATAATTAAATAAGGCATAAAACCACCAAAATTGGTGATTTTGTAACTCATAAAAAAATGGACAATTTAATTATGAATTTATATGATGTTAGTGAGCATTATAAATGTATTGCAACAACAATAACATAATTAAATAAGGCATAAAATCACCAAAATTGGTGATTTTGTAACTCATAAAAAAACGTAGACAATTAATAGTGAGCATTATAAATGTAAAAAAAAGTGCTTAACATTGTCACAACAATAACATAAATAAATAAGGCATAAAACCACCAAAATTGGTGATTTTGTAACTCATAAAAAAATGGACAATTTAATTACGAACTTAAATGGTGTTAGTGAGCATTATAAATGTAAAAAAAAAGTGCTTAACATTGTAACAACACTAACATAATTAAATAAGGCATAAAACCGCCAAAATTGGTGATTTTGTAACTCATAAAATAAATGGACAATTTATTTACGAATTTAAATGGTGTTAGTGAGCATTATAAATGTAAAAAAAAATGCTTAACATTGTAACAACAATAACATAATAAAAAAGGCATAAAACCATCAAAATTGGTGATTTTATAACTCATAAAATAAATGGACAATTTAATTACGAATTTAAATGGTGTTATTTAGCATTATAAATGTAAAAAAAGTGTTTAACATTGTAACAACAATATATAATTAAATAAGTCATAAAACCACCAAAATTGGTGATTTTGTAACTCATAAAAAAATGGACAATTTAATTACGAATTTAAATGGTGTTAGTGAGCATTATAAATGTAAAAAAAAGTGTTTAACATTGTAACAACAATAATATAACTAAATAAGGCATAAAACCACCAAAATTGGTGATTTTGTAACTCATAAAAAACATGGACAATTTAATTACGAATTTAAATGGTGTTAAGGATATTTAAAATGTAAAAGAAATTCCATAACATTAACATATATTGGGAGGAATAATTATAAACTTAAAAAAAATTAAAAGAACTAATTGAAGGTAGAAGAATTAATTAGAAATTAATAACAGTTAAAACACAAAAATTAAGTACTACAATAAACATAATAATTAATCACAAATAAACAATACAAACAAAAAATAAACAATGGGAACTTACTTCTTTGAAATTCGGGGAGAATGAGAAAGTAAGATTGGGAGTGTTTTGTGTGATAATTGTGGGCAGAATGGGTGAGTTTTGGGGGGGGGTTATAGATTTTTTGTGTGCTGGAAGTAGCCACGTAGTCGTGGCGGTTTCTGTGCAAATGGCCGGATAAGGTTATCCGTGAGATCTGGAGAAAATCTCGAATCGACGGTTGTGGTTGGTTGGCGAGATTTTCGGATAAGGGGAGCATAATGCAAAGAAGCCACCCCGAATATGTGGCTCCTTTCGGCAAAATTGCCTGAAGCCGCCCCGACTTTGTGGCAGTTTCAAGCAAAAAAAAGCAGAAACAGCCATTCTCCCAGGGCGGTTTCTGGCAAGCTACCATTACCCCAGGGCTGCTTCTTTGCATGGGTTTGACACATCCGCGTAATTTTTTTCAAAAAAGACCACCGCATGTAATTTTTTTAAAATTGGTATTTTTGTGAAATTTTTCCTATTATACCCTTATTCCACATTGTAGATTCATATGGTATGACAATAAATTTATCCCTCATTTATTTGAAGTTCACACCATTTATTTGTGATTTCCATTTACAAACTCCTCGTAGCTCAAAATTCAGGAATATACATATCGCTACATGTTAATCTCTAAGATTAACTAAATTCTGTATTTCTGAATAAACGATACAACCCGACAGTTAACCCCCCGTAACTTGTTAGTTAAGTTGGTTCGGGTTTTCGAATGTTCGGGTTTGGTTCAATTCAGTTTTGTTACGATACTCGTAACTCGTAGTATTTTCCACTACTCAAGTTTGACTTTTTTATAACCCATGATAGTTATTCATATGTTAGTGGTATTGTTAATATATATTTAACTTTACTTGTAGATCATTGATATGCTTACATATAGTTATACTCACTTGTATATTTTTGGCTATATATAT
This sequence comes from Limonium bicolor, assembly GCA_023374045.1. Lineage (NCBI taxonomy): Eukaryota > Viridiplantae > Streptophyta > Magnoliopsida > Caryophyllales > Plumbaginaceae > Limonium > Limonium bicolor. Next base: position 185,403,816 of record CM041777.1, on the reverse strand, counting down.
AGGTGTATATATATGTAAGTGTGTAACATATATTTTATGTATATACGTTATAATAGCTCATGTAATATCATTACCTCTTGGATGCACATTTTTATGTGTGAGTTGGTCAACTTGACCTCTTTGGTCAATTGAGTCGACTTGGTTAATTTATCCAAGTATATAAGATTATATCATTCACATTGTAACACATGTATAACATATACATCAACATTATAACATTGTATTATATATTCCACGCATCACTTAAATATGTTATGCTCTAATGTTAGAACTTAATAACTAATGTTTATACATTATATTCATCTCATGACATTCTTCACTTGGTATTGTATGTTTCCAACCATATTACATAATTCATTTCACTTCATACATTTATCTACATAAACATATAAGAGTTATAAACTCATTGATTAAATGATATATCCTATCATTTATGTAAAGTAATTAATCTTTACTTAATTGTGTTATCTTACACAAATCCATATTAGTCCACATATACCATATCTTATTGTATACGATACTTCCAAAAATATTATTTACATATCGGTATAATATACCTAATTTATTATTTATACCAATTAACTTGTAATACACGTTTTAACCAAAGTATTAATCTTATATATATATCATTTTAATTTCTATTTCCCAAATGTATCGTTGTATTGAAGCCTAATATTTACACTTCCTACACAATCTAAGACCATATCATTTTTGCCAGTTGTGATTTAAACTTAATCCAACTCCTTATGTAATTAAACCTAAAGTTTCTCATCTTGTTTCCTATGCTTAATTATGTATATACATTTACATCCTAAAATCATCAATCCTTCCAACTACTTAGTACCCCACCATTTACCCTTATACATTATTTGACCTCTTTTTTTATTAAACTCTCCTAATACCAATGACGCCAAAACTTGTACATCAAACCTACAACATTTATATATACATTATATATATATATATTAACTTCCCTTTTTGTATTTTTATTAGTCATTTTAATTATCAACTTAAGCCACAAATGAATTCTCTTATACACCATTTCTTATACGATTAATACCATCCTCATGTCAAATCTCTAAACTAAATTCACAATCTTAACCTATTTGGTGCTCGATTTGGCACCAATTTCCAAAACTAAATGAACACCGAACCAGTACCAAGTTAACACCAATTATTAACTGACATCCTAGTCCTACCACCAATTACTTGTCACTTCCGTTTTTCTTAGGTTAACACAACACGATATTAACACCCACTGCCCACGCACTATCACCACAAGTACACAATTAATTAACTATATAAAAAGTTTGCACCTAAGATTTTAACTTGCCTAATTTATCAACCCTTCCATTTAAATCATATCGATTTCACTTTACTACTTATGTATCTATTAAATTATCAATTCCACCATGTATGCTGCTACCGTCATTCGGTCAATTTAGCACAACTAGCACACATCCCATGCTCACTGGTTGCTAAGACAAAACATCAATATGTTTCAGCTGTAAGTCAAGATTTGCAAGTTTTCACTCAGGTTTTTTTTTTGTTAGCTCAACCGTACAATTTCAGGACCAAAGCATCAAGAATATACTCAATACAGCTCTGCAGTTCCCTACCATGTTTGCGCACAGAAGAAAAAAAAAAGATTATAGTTTGATAACCATTCTGCTTCCCTGCCTATCCATTTCCGATTAACATACCAACAATCAGGGAGTATATACCAGCCTTAATCCCACTTTACAACTGATTCAATCATAGTAAAAACATAGAGCAGTCGGTTCCGACTTGTTTAGGAATATTCACCTATAACTGGAGTTTTTGATTCTGAGTGAAAGCGTTGATCATTCTGAGTTTTTTTTTTTTGTTTGTTCGGTCCTGTTTAACAGAGAGAAGAAAAGAGATCAAAACCTAGATGATTAAGCTCAAGAACAGATGCTAAGTTGGGAATTCCAAATCGGCAGAACACATTTATTTTCAAGCACTTACCCTCACAATACTTTAAAAATCAGTTAGGGTTCTTCCTTGTCATTTCACTCTCGGTCCCCACTGGATTCGACCAATCTAGCATCCAGAATGTCACGCAAGGAGAAGGAACACAAATTAGGGAACTAATCGCAAGTTGGGTTGGATTCGAATTAACAAACCAGAAGAACAAGTTATGGAAATCGAAGTCTTACCCCTTAAATCTTCAATTGGACAGAGAGTCGTGCTGCCTCTGTTTCCTTCTCACATTTAACAGCCTCTGCAAAATGGTTTCGAATTGGCTTGGGGTGCAACAATCCCAGTGATTTCCACTGCAGGGTACAGACGAATGAAGAGGATAGAGAGAGGCGTTACACCAGGAAGAAATTAGTACAGCACTAGTAATTCCTTGCCCGTTGATTAGGCTTGGTTCAGAGAAAATAAAGGATGAGAGAGGGACAGTGTTTGGGGTTGTTGTTTCGGCTAACACACAGAATGAAGAAGATGAAAAGAGAGGGAGGAGGCGTGTACGTATGTTCCTCGTCGGCGGGTTAGGGTTGCAAATTGCAATATATCATAATGGAGAAGATGGTGGATTCAATTTTGGGGTCGGGCTTGTACTTTGGCTGGTTGGTGGTACAAGGGATGGAGAGGGAAAGGTGGACCGGTAATTAACCGTTAGTGAGTGAAGGTTGGGCTGGCCCAGTCTTTTGGCTGGTCAGCCCATTTTTTTGCGTGTCACTTATAATGTTGTTTCAGCTTGTTTTTTACTCGTTTTTTGTGCTGTTCGCGACACGTTGTCTTGTATAACTATATGGGTTTTTTTATACCTTCAAATTTATATCTTTAAACAATAATTATTTTTGTTATTTATAAATTTGATTAATTAGTATTTAATTTCTAATTGGTTTACGTTTCGTCATTTTAGACGAAAATGTGACATCTTTTGCTCTAATCTTTTAACCACTTTTCCAATGCCTCTAAAATTATCCAAATAACTTTATAAGGTGTCTAAGACCTCGTTTTCACTTCTAAACTATTTGTGATACGTTTTTACATCGAAAAACGATTAATTATATTTTCATTTACATTTTTTTTAAACCTCCTCAAGGTCGTTAATGTTTACCAACGACTTCTTAGGGTTTATTCAAATATTATGTTATTTCCCTTGCTCATTTAAGGATATTGAATTCCTTAATCTCTCATTAATTACTTTTATTTAATTAATTCATGATTAATTAAAGTATTTAATGTGGGGGATATTTCAGTTTGAAACATTCTACCCTTGTGGTTTGCTTAGGTAGATAGTCTCTACCTTGTGTCCAATATCAGTGTAACTGTAAAAGTACTATTTTCGTTCCTAAATCTCTATGATGCGTTGTGAAGCCTCTAAACCCTTGGTTAGCATATTGACAAGTTTGAATTGTCTTTTCACAAAACGAGCTACCAATTGCAATCACGGGCAACCAAGGCCTATGCAGCCTTGTTGTTGCAAGCATAGAGCGTCTTGTATTGATGTTACTAACATACGTCAAGTAAAACTGGATTTGTGCAAGCAAGTGTAGATAGCTCCTAGCCTTGTTGCAGACATTAGCGACACCTAGGAGTGCTCGTCCTAGGCAATGAAGGTGACCAAGTTGTTGCCCATGTCAACAAGCACGAGTCTTCTACTATCCACTTGATTGTCAAGAACCACTGTGACTTTGGATGAAAGGCGTCCATGTTTCCTCCTATGAGATTTGTGATGTTTTAAAACCTCTATATGGGGTAAAAGGTGTTGAACTCTTGCTCATGCAATTGGTGCTATGAAAGGCACCCAATTCAACCTTAGTGGGCCCAATGCACAACTCTACAGGTGCCCCATCACAAAGGGTTGGCACTTGGCAGCGATGGGCTCCGTGACAAGAAAGGTGCTGCACTGGTGGCCCAATCGGACAGATGAATTGTTGTGCGCATGGCATGCATCTCTTGTTAGATCTTTGGACCTTTATGTTCTTACCAAATGAACCTTGTTGTCTTGATGGTCTGTCAAGCCTTTAGCGAGCAAGCCTAGTTTTCCTATTGAACGCTTCCTGTAACACCCCAACCCGAAATCCAATAAACTGAACGGCGATCACTCCCAAATAAATACAACTGCAGCGGAAATAAATACAACAACCGGGCGGTATTACAATGCCGTTGGCCACCCTTGTGACCAACAAGGCTAAATCCAATTACAATCTCCAAAAGTCACGGTCTGAATACGAATACAATCCGAGATACTAGGAATCAAACTCTAATGTAAAATACTTAAGTAAAAACAAGTAACTATAAGAAGACTCCCATAGCTTGAATCTACCCCACCTACACTCGGTGTGGTAATCTTCTCAACTTCAGGTACCTGAAAAATGGGGGTGCCCCCAAAGGGGCTCAGCAAACAATGCTGGTATGGAAAACGTGCAGCCCATCGTCTACCGGGCCACACCAACTACTTTGTCGAATACATGCAGTTCATTTTTATAAAGCTGTAAACAACATTGTAGGATAATAACAAGTATCCATACAAGGACAATAATGTCACATAGAACAAGACACAGAAGGTCGTGTTAGCTGAACTGAAATTCTTTAATGATAGTCGGTCCACACAATGGGACTGACAGGTATAACTGAATATCTTAAATAGTGGAGGTATAGTGACCTCGTTAAGATTGAAAGGTTGGGTATAAAAACCCCAGGAGATAACGTAGTTAAACCCTGAACTGAGAGGCGTGGGAAATAGAATCCCACTAGAGGAATGAAGTCTTCCTCAAACTGAAGGGCATTAGAAACCCGGAAGGAATAAAGTCTTCCTCCCAACTGAAAGTTCCGTCGCGACGTAGATAGGAGACGACCTGAGACAGGTACAGCTCCTGTAGCATGCATGGCCAGATCCAACTGGGCTCCTCGTTCTCGTAGTATAGAGTTGTTAAGTGTCATATAAAGACGTTAAACAAGAACACAATGTGTCTTGTCAATTATCACGTTTAGGATAATGACGTTTGTTATAAAGTGAAGTTAGTGAGAGACTTGAGTACAAGTCCTCGGTATACTGAAACGCAGGTGTTTAATCCACTGGTATAGTAGTGTTTGTATGCGTGGTGGGACATACACGTTGTAGTCAGCAACATTCACGCACATAAAATAATACAACAGTGCACAAGAGTAAAACAACAATTTACATCAATTATCTTGGTCATTATTTCAAAACAACAGATAGCACACAAGCCGGTGTAATCCGGTAGAAAACAGGTTGCAAGAATCCCACACCGTTCACCGTAGACTGTACTTGTAAATTCCCGGTCAATCGTCTGGTCAAACAAAGTCCTAGAATAGGATTAACTGAGAGGGTTAATTTTTGTTACCCTTATATAATGATTTTTTGAATCTTTTAACAATTCACATATTTGTTATTTCATGTGAGGTTTATTTCTTTTAATTACCTCATGATTTAATGTATATCTTATTTGTTATTCCTTTTTGATTTATTTATAAATCCTTTGATGTACATATATGTATTCATATATTCATGTACTATATTTGTTGTTTATTTTTATTTGTCTAAGTGACATAACAACTTATAATTTTCATAACTATATTTAAATGTCTTACTATGACATAATATTCTTATAACTTTCATTATTCCTTCTTTAACCAAAAGTAATAATCATTGGTTACTTTTAAATTCCTTATAACTATATAAGTCATAGTTTAAACTTCATAACTCCTTTAATCAAAATTCTTTCTTTCTAATTCCTCCAAATATCCATGTAGGACCTATATTTAATTTAATCTAAATTCTTACCCTTATATTTCGGTTATCTACAAAACAACCACATTAATTCATAAACTTTATATTTAAATTCTAATCTCATTATATTGTCTGTGTATGATTCTTATCTTTAATACTTTTGGTTTGAGGTTTCATGCATCCTAGATGTGGATGTCAATATGGGTATGGCGGTAGTGAGATTTTGTTACGTGATTGTCAGTGTTGGTGCTATCTTCTGGAAGAAGTAGATTGGGCTTCTTGTACATATCAATGTGATTATTGGGTTTTATTCTCATCAGTTTATGCAGGTCCATCTGTTGGACTTCGGTTGCTTATGACGGTTAAGGGGTTGGGGTCTTGTTTTTGCTATGGCCTCTCGGGGGTGGGTTAGCACCATATCCTCTTTGTAAGGTACTAATTAGTCCTTATTTCAGTCTTCTAAGGATAGGTAATAATCCTTTAGGTACGTAAAGCTCTATTGATATTGTGTGTTCTTCTTTAGAAAATAATAGGCAAATATTACTTTATTTTCTTCTTGTAGCAAAGTATTATATATGCATATATTTGAGGTATATCTACCGAGTGCGGAAATTTTCATCTAATTTGGACGTGACCAAGATTGTGTTGGCATGAAAGTTATATATTTCGATGAGACTGAAGTTTACGTTTTGATTTTCATTCGAAAATTAGTAAAAAAAAAATTGGGTGCTATTACTCCTAAATTACTGCCATTTCACCTCTAAGCATTTATGAAATACATTCTCTTTATGTGGTAGAATTTATTCAATAAGACTCTAATTTACTAATGTATATTCATTTTGAAACAATATGAATTATAGACAAAGGAACTTCCATGAAAAGAATGGATGATAGTTGGGGGTGAGATATGTTTTGGTGGAGGTGCTTGTGTGACGTGATATGATGATCACTATATTGTGAAATTTTGTTTTGAATGGATGCGGGTACAGTAAAGAGCTTGTCATGAAAGTTTAGTAAGAGGAACTAAAAAATTGGATGTTGGTGGTATAGTAAGAACTTATCATGAGTTCTAAGAGGTGGAAATTGAAACGTTGATCAACTTTTGCTTTATCACCCATAATGTGTTTGAAGCTTAAGTCTTAAAGGGTATGGAGTCTACTCTATCTCTTTGATCGAGGATAATTTTCGAGAAACATTGTGTCTCCAAGTTGGAAAATATCGGCGGGGATGATCATGACTTTGTCCATGGTCCTTATGTGTGGTAAGAAGGGTCTAGCGCGCACTATGAAAGTTTGATGAGAGTACTTTATTGATCAAAACGAATGGTTTAGACATTTCTTAGGACTGTGGACCTATCATAATTCATTAGGAGTTTGGATGTTGTCTTAGTTTGCTTATAGCCTCTAATTTTTTTTTCTAGACCTAATTTTATTACTTTGATTCTAGTATTGTTTCCCGTGACAGTTGGTTGGTTGACCTATTTGGATACTTGATTGGAATCAGCTTGATTCTCTAGTGCACATGATCAAAGTTGGATGATAATCTATCCCAATTTGAAAACAAGAATGCATCACAATTAGGGATGTCATTCTTGACACAAACCCGAAATCCGATCTGAAACCGACACACTAAAACGCGGTTTGGGTTGCAATTTTTAACCCGAAAATATTTTTGGGTCGGGTTCGGGTTGGGTGGGTGTTGTTAAAAACTTGGGTCGGTTTTGGGTTTGAGTTGCCGACGATTTCAACCCGTATCCTGAAAACATTTTTAAAAAAGAAACGAAAATATATATTCTTATAGTTATGCGACATAACCCTAAATTATCAATCATGTAACCATTTATGTTTGACGGTTTTATATGTTATGTTATATTGTCTTGGTGATTTTGTGTAGAATTTGTATTGATAGTACAATTTTTAATTTTGGGTCAATTTCGGGTCGATTTCGAGTTAATTTCGGGTCATCAGGCCCCGGTTTCGGGTTGACATAACATAACTCGTTTCGGGTTCAGGTCGGTTTCAGGTTGAGGTGAAATATGAGCAGGTTGGGTTCGGGTTGAAGTCAACCCGACCCAAAACCTGAAATTGACAACCCTATCACAATTATAGTCATTCATAAAAGTTTCTCAATAATTAAATCGGTGTGATATGCACACTTGCACTAGGATTTGCCTTGCAATGTACCGAACGTTGGCCTTTTAAAGTTACTGCCACCCGTGAGATTTTTCTCACATGGCATCTATGCCATAGTAGGAGCAACTTGTCATATTTTTGGTCATTTGAATGATCTATAAGGGAGGATGTCATTGTGAATGAATAAACAAAGGTCATCAATAGAGAATGATCATAAAAGCTATATTTTGAGTGGTTTCACCAATAATTCAGTAAAATGGGATGAATGGATGGAGTTAGGATATGACGATGGAGTGAAGTGAATGGATGAAAACTTGATACCACAACAACCAAAGTTATATCTTAATGGTTTCACCAATAATTCTGTAAGATGGGATGAATAAATGGATATAAACTTGTTGTGAACAAAGTTACTTGATGGAAGAAGAGGATGTTTGACTTAAACCATCTACCGTAGACTTTGTTAGGACCGCAAACACTCAGGTGGTAATGGTTTGTGTAACACCCCCCGTTAATTACACCCCTAATACAATATTAACTAATGCGAATCGTAGCAGAAAAATAAAAGTGTCGCAGCGGAAATTAAAACCTAATCGTCTAAAACCTGGGTGTTACCGCCATTGATCGCCCATGCGAACAACGAAGCGTCCATCTCTACAACTAAACCGATATTACAACATTTTCCACTGTGATGACGAGGTTATAAATTAACACCGAACAATCATTTAATTTCCAAAACAATCACTAGTGAGCAGCCCACCTATCTATACTGATAGTTCAAAAGCGGATGTTAATCCTAAGGTAATCTCGAGAGGTATACTGCTAACTAGTTTTCCAAAAGTATGCTAGTGAGCTACTAACGAAATCCCTAAAAATTCGCAAGATACAAAATAGGAAGAGTCTGAAATGCATCACAAAAGTCGAGGTCATCTACCCACGATCCCGCACTCCGGCTCGCAACACGATCATGTACTGTAATGGGGTGCCGTATAGGCTCAGCGAAAACGCTAAATGAGTGTAATCCTAGACCCTTTAGGTCACTTAGGTTAATTAGCCGTCTGAACATGAGGCTGATTACATGCTGGTTCATTTTACAGTTTTATAAACAGCAGTAAATAACATAAATAAACATATAGCAATCCATCAATGTAACAATCCATACACCACATACAATACACAACATACAATATACTATAAACACCCATATGAAACGTAGTTACTTCCACCCAGGGTATTCGTAGTTTTTCCTTTAAATTATGTTAGTTACCATTAAGTCTACTCTCAATAGCAGTGGGTGTCATGTTAGGACAACCCGTAAATAACCTTACTGGACAGTAGTCCTCCCGTACACACAAGGTGCTCATTGACAAGGATTTAAAGGGAGTCAGTCCGATCCGGACGTTATACTCCAGTGATCACTAATGCGCAACCAACTAGTCGAAGACTAATTGGATTTCCATACCATATACCATATACCATCACTCTCCAATATGTGATTAAATCTTAATCAACTACCCTAAGTAAAGTCTTAGGTCATGGAGAATTCATTACCATTATAATTACCTTTGAAGTCTTTTATACTTCCCTAGAAATAATCTAGGTTATATCCATGTTCGAGTATCAAGCTCTAGAGACTGGGGATCCCGAGTCTCGTTCCTAAGTGTCTTACTTAGGTTAGTTAGGAATAAAGTTTCCTGATTATTAGTATTCTAATCGAATAAGAAATCATAGTAATACTATCTGAAGACGTCGCGCACAATAATAATCGCGTGACAATCAAGAAATATATACACAACATCATGCATATCACGCACATCGCTCTTATCACATAACCAAGCAATACCGAACCCGAGGCTTCCCTCAGGGGTTCAGACCACTCAATGAAATATATCGTACACCGTCGAAACGCTATCGTGATAGTCCCGCATATCTCCTAGCGCTCGTGAAGCTCGTATCCACCAACCCGTAACTCTGGAACAACCATGGTTCTAATATCAGTGTTCATAATCCCGAACTCGGTTAATCATCCTAGACCAAATTCTAACTTTCATCCCGTAGTCAACCCCTTAATTAGTTGATTTCTTATTCACTTGATGTTCGTTAATCCTAGGGATTTAGATTTAGTTACTCGTTATGGATCATGAGTATATAATAGTTGCTACGGTAATAATATTTATTGCGTGGAAGTTACGTTCTTATACTGTTCACGTGTTTACCGGGTGCATGCATCTCAATAACATTTGTTCGCTGCATGTCTACTGCTCTAACCTTTATGTTCGTGCATGCATGTAATCTAACCCTTGCGTTATACGAATAATTTACGTAATCATAATTACGAGCTAGCATGGACATCTAACATATACTTATGCACACATACGTTCTGGTTGTTAATATACATTGTTTACGTATCTTTTCTACGCGCATGTATAAATACTATATACTTGTATATGTTTATAACATAGTTGTCGTTATATTCACGTTTCTACTTGTAATAGTATAATTCTCTTATATGACTTGTTAACCATATTATACCCAGAAAAATTTCATAAAAATACCAATTTAAAAAAATTACATATGGTGGTCTTTTTTGAAAAATATTACACGGATGTGCCAAACTCATGCAAAGAAGCAGCCCCGGGGTCATGGCAGCTTGCCAGAAACCACCCCGGGAGAATGGCTGCTTCTGCTTTTTTTTGCTTGAAACTGCCACAGAGTCGGGGTGGCTTCAGGCAATTTTGCCGAAAGGAGCCACATATTCGGGGCGGCTTCTTTGCATTATGCTCCCCTTATCCGAGAATCTCGCCAACCAACCACAGCCGTCGATCCGAGATTTTCTCCAGATCTCACGGATAACCTTATCCGGCCATTTGCACAGAAACCCCGCCACGACTACGTGGCTACTTCCAGCAACAACAAAAAATCTATAAACCCCCCTCCCCCCCCCCCCCCCCCCCCCCCACCCTTCTGCCCACATTATCACACAAAACATCTCCCAATCTTAACTTTCTCATTCCCCAATTTCCTTTTTCTTTCAAAGAAAAGAAGTAAGTTCCCATTGTTTATTTTTTTCTTTTTTTGTGTTGTTTATTTGTGATTAATTATTATGTTTATTGTAGTACTTATTTTTTGTATTTTAACTGTTTATTAACTTCTAATTAATTCTTCTACCTTCAATTAGTTCTTCTAACTTTTTTTTAAGTTTATAATTATTCCTCCCAATATATGTTCATGTTATGGATGTTTTTTTTACATTTTTAATGCTCACTAACACCATTTAAATTGGTAATTAAATTGTCCATGTTTTTTATGAGTTACAAATAACCAATTTTGGTGGTTTTATGCCTTATTTAATTATGTTATTTTTGTTACAATGTTAAGCACTTTTTTTACATTTATAATGCTAAATAACACCATTTAAATTCATAATTAAATTGTCCATTTATTTTATGAGTTACAAAATCACCAATTTTGGTGGTTTTATGCCTTATTTATTATGTTATTGTTGTTACAATGTTAAGCACTTTTTTTACATTTATAATGCTCACTAACACCATTTAAATTCGTAAATAAATTGTCCATTTATTTTATGAGTTACAAAATCACCAATTTTGGCGGTTTTATGCCTTATTTAATTATGTTAGTGTTGTTACAATGTTAAGCACTTTTTTTTACATTTATAATGCTCACTAACACCATTTAAGTTCGTAATTAAATTATCCATTTTTTATGAGTTAAAAAATCACCAATTTTGGTGGTTTTATGCCTTATTTAATTATTTTATTGTTGTTACAATGTTAAGCACTTTTTTACATTTATAATGCTCACTAACACCATTAAATTCGTATTTAAATTGTCCATTTTTTATGAGTTACAAAATCACCAATTTTGATGGTTTTATGCCTTATTTAATTATGTTATTGTTGTTACAATGTTAAGCACTTTTTTACATTTATAATGCCAAATAACACCATTTAAATTCGTAATTAAATTGTCCATTTATTTTATGAGTTACAAAATCACCAATTTTGGTGGTTTTATGCCTTATTTAATTATGTTATTGTTGTTACAATGTTAAGCACTTTTTTTACATTTATAATGCTCACTAACATCATTTAAATTCGTAATTAAATTGTCCATTTATTTTATGAGTTACAAAATCACCAATGTTGGTGGTTTTATGCCTTATTTAATTATGTTATTGTTGTTACAATGTTAAGCACTTTTTTTACATTTGTAATGCTCACTAACACCATTTAAGTTCGTAATTAAATTGTCCATTTTTTATGAGTTAAAAAATCACCAATTTTGGTGGTTTTATGCCTTATTTAATTATTTATTGTTGTTACAATGTTAAGCACTTTTTTACATTTATAATGCTCACTAACACCATTAAATTCGTATTTAAATTGTCCATTTTTTATGAGTTACAAAATCACCAATTTTGGTGGTTTTATGCCTTATTTAATTGTGTTATTGTTGTTACAATGTTAAGCACTTTTTTTACATTTATAATGCTCACTAACATCATTTAAATTCGTAATTAAATTTTCCATTTATTTTATGAGTTACAAAATCACCAATTTTGGTGGTTTTATGCCTTATTTAATTATGTTATTGTTTTACAATGTTAAGCACTTTTTTTTTACATTTGTAATGCTCACTAACACCATTTAAGTTCGTAATTAAATTGTCCATTGTTTTATGAGTTAAAAATCACCAATTTTGGTGGTTTATGCCTTATTTAATTATGTTATTGTTGTTACAATGTTAAGCACTTTTTTACATTTATAATGCTCACTAACACCATTTAAATTCTTATTTAAATTGTCCACTTTTATGAGTTACAAAATCACCAATTTTGGTGGTTTTATGCCTTATTTAATTATGTTATTGTTGTTACAATGTTATGGAATTTTTTTTACATTTATAATGCTCACTAACACCATTTGAATTCAATAATTAAATTGGTCATTTTTTTTATGAGTTACAAAATCACCAATTTTGGTGGTTTTATGCCTTATTTAATTATGTATATTGTTGTTACAAATGTTAAGCATTTTTTTTACATTTATAATGCTTACTAACACCATTTAAATTCGTAATTAAATTTTTCCATGTTTTTTATGAGTTTAAAATCACCCAATTTTGGTGGTTTTATGCCTTATTAATTATGGTTTTTGTTGTTACAAATGTTATGGTCATTTTTTTACATTTATAATGCTCACTAACACCATTTAAATTCGTAATTAAATTGTCAATTTAATTTATGAGCTACAAAATCACCAATATTGGTGGTTCTATGTCTTAATTAATTATGTTATATATTTATTATAATGTTATGCATTTTTTTTTAAATGTAGGTCTTTGATTGTGTCCTAATCTGTACACAAGCGAGCGAAGGTTTGGTACTCTTACTTATTTCAAAAATAATAAACACCCCAGTCGTTCACAACCCAGTCGTTCTTGTTATGTATTCCTAAAACATATATATTACAATTTACCACTTGTTATCTCTCTTATTGTTTATGTGCTATTGTTTATATAGATGGCCCAGCAATTCCAGCCGTCAACTGGCCGAGGTGGGACCCCAGGACAATGAACTTTTCACATACCAGTCCACTCATATATCAGCAGCTCTTTTTTCAGATGATCCGTACAGTGATAAGACGTTAATCTTATTACATTGTGTTCATTATTTATTTTTGATCATAACATTAAATTGTCTAACCATGCTATGTAGGCGTAATCCAAATACGTCAATAAAAAGTTGCGCTTTCGGAACCTGGAAGTTGAGCTTCCGCACTATGCCCTTCGCGAGTACATCAAGACATGGTTTTCTGGGGCCTGCATTTTATAGAATCAAGGGTGACCAAGCGATCGTCAGCGCACTTGTTGAAAGTGGAGGCCTGAGACCCACACTTTCATGTTGCCTTTTGGTGAGGTAACGATTACTCTGGAGGATGTACATCATCTACTTGGGCTGAAGGTGGAAGGAGATGCCGTCGTGGTTCGGATGAATCAGAATGTGGCAGAATTGTGTGAAGAACTGTTGGGTCGAAGACCGGGACCCGATTCAATAAGAGGTTACAAAGTTTCATTGATGTGGTTGCAGAACACGTTTACGATCAGCAATGAGGACGAGAATCCATTTAACCATCAATCAGATCTTATCCACCACATCACGCAAGAGCATGGATCATGCGGATGATAGGTGAAATGTTGCTACTAAATTATGACAGTTGTACCATCTGTGGGTATTTAAATTGTTGAGAGATTTTTCTGAGTGTGGGCAATGCAGTTGGGGGTCAGCAGTGTTAGCGCACACCTACCGTGGCTTGTGCAATGCCACCCCTTTGAATCTACACATATTACTGCAGCAACCAAGTTGATTACATTGGGGATGTATGCCAGACTCCCTGCATTTTTTAGAGTTCCAAGACAATTTATTGGAACAAATGTCATCATCGGTTACTCGTAAGTGTGAAGAATAATACAACAAATTTAATTAAATAACTACAATGCACTTTTATTATTACGCTTGAATAAGCTTTTTATTTATTCCCTTGTAGTTGGGATAATCAAAGTGTGAAGAAAAGTAAGATATAGGACGCTCATGCCGTCCTTGATTATATCCCAGTTCCACCTACTGCTGATCATGTAAGTACTATTGTATTACAAACATACCGACAATTATTAGTTCCTAATAACCATGCGCATTAAATATGTAACATGATTTAATTTTTAGTGGGTCTGGCAACCATACAGTGATACCCCACTTGACACAGCCCGTAGTTATGTTGTACCACTAATCCTTAACAACATAGTCGAGGGGCATCAACCGGATCGCGTGATGAGACAGTTTGGACGTGATCAGCCGATACCAGCATTGTCATTGGATTGTGATAAGTTACACAATCAAAAGCGAACCGGCCGAGTGGAGGTGGACTGGGGTAATGTCAACGCAAGATACATCGAGCTATGGAATGACCGAATTTACAGGCGGATAAGGCTCGAAGATTACCCGTTGGAAGTTCCACTGACAGTTGTCTCCGAGTATATGCAGAGGTATTTTAGACACAATTAAGGTGGTACACGAGCGAGACAAGAAGACAGGTCATATTAGTAATCATGTTAATTACTTAGTAGTCAGCACTTACATAATGTTTACTTACAAGGTTTAATTTATAATACGAATGCTAAGCCATCCGCCTACAAACAGTCATAACATTCGTATAATAAATTAAACCTTGTAGTATAACATTATGTAAGTGCTGACTACAAGTAATTAACATGGTTACTAATATGGTCTGTCTTCTTGCCTCGCTCGTGTACCACCTTAAGCTGTGTCTAAAATACCTCTGCATATACTCGGAGACAACTGTCAGTGGAACTTCCAACGGGTAATCTTCGAGCCTTATCCGCCTGTAAATTCGGTCATTCCATAGCTCGATGTATCTTGCGTTGACATTACCCCAGTCCACCTCCACTCGGCCGGTTCGCTTTTGATTGTGTAACTTATCACAATCCAATGACAATGCTGGTATCGGCTGATCACGTCTAAACTGTCTCATCACGCGATCCGGTTGATACCCCTCGACTATGCTGGTATCGGCACTGTCAGTGGAACTGTCAACGGGTAATCTTCGAGCCTTATCCGCTTGTAAATTCGGCCATTCCATAGCTCGATGTATCTCGCGTTGACATTGCCCCAGTCCACTTCACTCTTCGGTTCGCTTTTGATTTTGTAACTTATCACAATCCAACGACAATGCTGGTATCGGCTGATCACGTCTAAACTGTCTCATCACGCGATCCGGTTGATACCCCTCGACTATGTTGTTAAGGATTAGTGGTACAACTATAGCGGCTGTGACAAGTGGGTCATCACTGTATGGTTGTCATACCACTGAAAAATTAAATCATGTTACAAATTTAGTGCACATGGTTATCAGGTACTAATAATTTGTCGGTATGTTTGTAATACAATAGTACTTACGTGATCAGCAGTAGGTAGAACCGGGATAGAATCAAGGACGGCACGAGCGTCATGTATCTTACTTTTTCTTCACCCTCTGATTATCCCAACTACAAGTGAACAAATAAAAAGTTTATTCAAACATAATGATAAAAAGTGCATTGTAGTTATTAAATTAAATTTGATATATTATTCTTCACTTACGAGTAATCGATAACGGCATTTGTTCCAATAAACTGTCTTGGAACTCTAAAAATGCAGGGAGTCTGGCATACACCCACAATGTAATCAACTTGGTTGCTGCAGTATATGTGTAGATTCAAACTGGGTGACATTGCACAAGTCACGGTAGATATGTGCTAACACTGCCGACCCCCAACTGTACTGCCCACACTCAGAAAAATCTTCACAATTCTAAATACCCACAGTCATTGGTACAACTGTCATAACTTGGTAGCAACATTCCACCTATCATCCGCATGATCCATACTCTTGTGTGATACTGGTGGATAAGATCTAGTTGATGGTTAAATGATTTTCGTCCTCATTGCTGATCGCAAACGTGTTCTGCAACCACAACAATGAAACTTTGTAACCTCTTATTGAATCAGGTCCCGGTCTTCGACCTAACAGTTCTTCACACAATTCTGCCACATCCTGATTCATCCGAACCACGACGACATCTCCTTCCACCTTCATCCCAAGTAGATGACGTACATCCTCCAGAGTAATTGTTGCCTCACCAAAGATAACATGAAAGTGGGTCTCAGACCTCCACCTTTCAACAAGTGCGCTGACGATCGCTTGGTCACCCTTGATTCTATAAAACGCAGGCCCCAGAAAACCTGCCTCCTTGATGTACTCGCGAAGGGCATAGTGTGGAAGCTCAACTTCCAGGTTCCAGGAGCGCAACTTTCTATTGACGTATTTTGGATTACTCATTACCTACATAGCATGGTTAGACAATTTAATGTTATAATCAAAAATAAATAATGAACACAATGTAATAAAGATTAACGTCTTATCACTGTACCGGATCATTTAAAAAAAGAGCTGCTGATATATGAGTGGACTGGTATGTGAAGAGTTCATTGTCCTCAGGTCCCACCTCGGCCGGTTGACGCTAGAATTACTGGGCCATCTACATAAACAATAGCACATAAACAATTAAGAGAGATAACAAGTGGTAAATTGTAATATATATGTTTTACAAATTCATAACAAGAACGACTGGATTGTGAACGACTAGGTTGTTCATTATTTTTGAAATAAGAAAGAGTAACAAACCTTCGCAGACATAAAACCACCAAGAATGGTGATTTTGTAGCTCATAAATTAAATTGATAATTTAATTACGAATTTAAATGGTGTTAGTGGGCATTATAAATGTAAAAAAATTTCATAACATTGTAACAACAATAACATAATTAAATAAGACATAAAACCACCAAAATTGGAGATTTTGTAACTCATAAAATAAATGAACAATTTAATTACGAATTTAAATGGTGTTAGTGAGCATTATAAATGTAAAAAAATTGTTAAACATTGTAACAACAATAACATAATTAAATAAGGAATAAAACCACCAAAATTGGTGATTTTGTAACTCATAAAAAATGGACAATTTAATAACTAATTTAAATGGTTAGTGAGCATTATAAATGTATTGTAACAACAAATAACATAATTAAATAAGGCATAAAACACACCAAAATTGGTGATTTTGTAACTCATAAAAAAAATGTAGAACATTTAATTACGAACTTAAATGGTGTTAGATACTCATCATTATAATGTAGAAAAAAAGTGCTTAACATTGTCACAACAATAAGATAAATAAATAAGACATAAAACCACCAAAATTGGTGATTTTGTAACTCATAAAAAAATGAATTTAATTACGAACTTAAATGGTGTTAGTGAGCATTATAAATGTAAAAAAAAGTGCTTAACATTGTAACAACACTAACATAATTAAATAAGACATAAAACCGCCAAAATTGGTGATTTTGTAACTCATAAAATAAATGGACAATTTATTTACGAATTTAAATGGTGTTAGTGAGCATTATAAATGTAAAAAAAGTGCTTAACATTGTAACAACAATAACATAATAAATAAGGCATAAAACCATCAAAATTGGTGATTTTGTAACTCATAAAATAAATGGACAATTTAATTACGAATTTAAATGGTGTTATTTAGCATTATAAATGTAAAAAAGTGTTCAACATTGTAACAACAATATATAATTAAATAAGTCATAAAACCACCAAAATTGGTGATTTTGTAACTCATAAAAAAATGGACAATTTAATTACGAATTTAAATGGTGTTAGTGAGCATTATAAATGTAAAAAAAGTGTTTAACATTGTAACAACAATAATATAACTAAATAAGGCATAAAACCACCAAAATTGGTGATTTTGTAACTCATAAAAAACATGGACAATTTAATTACGAATTTAAATGGTGTTAAGGATATTTAAAATGTAAAAGAAATTCCATAACATTAACATATATTGGGAGGAATAATTATAAACTTTAAAAAAATTAAAAGAACTAATTGAAGGTAGAAGAATTAATTAGAAGTTAATAAACAGTTAAAACACAAAAATTAAGTACTACAATAAACATAATAATTAATCACAAATAAACAATACAAACAAAAGTAGTCGTGGCGGTTTCTGTGCAAATGGCCGGATAAGGTTATCCGTGAGATCTGGAGAAAATCTCGAATCGACGGTTGTGGTTGGTTGGCGAGATTTTCGGATAAGGGGAGCATAATGCAAAGAAGCCACCCCGAATATGTGGCTACTTTCGGCAAAATTGCCTGAAGCCAAGCCGCCCCGACTTTGTGGCAGTTTCAAGCAAAAAAAGCAGAAACAACCATTCTCCCAGGGCGGTTTCTGGCAAGCTACCATTACCCCAGGGCTGCTTCTTTGCATGGGTTTGACACATCCGCGTAATTTTTTTCAAAAAAGACCACCGCATGTAATTTTTTTAAAATTGGTATTTTTGTGAAATTTTTCCTATTATACCCTTATTCCACATTGTAGATTCATATGTATGACAATAAATTTATCCCTCATTTATTTGAAGTTCACACCATTTATTTGTGATTTCCATTTACAAACTCCTCGTAGCTCAAAATTCAGGAATATACATATCGCTACATGTTAATCTCTAAGATTAACTAAATTCTGTATTTCTGAATAAACGATACAACCCGACAGTTAACCCCCCGTAACTTGTTAGTTAAGTTGGTTCGGGTTTCTGAATGTTCGGGTTTGGTTCAATTCAGTTTTGTTACGATACTCGTAACTCGTAGTATTTTCCACTACTCAAGTTTGACTTTTTTATAACCCATGATAGTTATTCATATGTTAGTGGTATTGTTAATATATATTTAACTTTACTTGTAGATCATTGATATGCTTACATATAGTTATACTCACTTGTATATTTTTGGCTATATATATAGGTGTATATATATGTAAGCGTGTAACATATATTTTATGTATATACGTTATAATAGCTCATGTAATATCATTACCTCTTGGATGCACATTTTTATGTGTGAGTTGGTCAACTTGACCTCTTTGATCAATTGAGTCGACTTGGTTAATTTATCCAAGTATATAAGATTATATCATTCACATTGTAACACATGTATAACATATACATCAATATTATAACATTGTATTATATATTCCACGCATCACTTAAATATGTTATGCTCTAATGTTAGAACTTAATAACTAATGTTTATACATTATATTCATCTCATGACATTCTTCACTTGGTATTGTATGGTTTCCAACCATATTACATAATTCATTTCACTTAATACATTTATCTACATAAACATATAAGAGTTATAAACTCATTGATTAAATGATATATCCTATCATTTATGTAAAGTAATTAATCTTTACTTAATTGTGTTATCTTACACAAATCCATATTGGTCCACATATACCATATCTTATTGTATACGATACTTCCAAAAATATTATTTACATATCGGTATAATATACCTAATTTATTATTTATACCAATTAACTTGTAATACACGTTTTAACCAAAGTATTAATCTTATATATAATATATATATCATTTATATTTCTATTTCTATTCTCAAATGTATCGAAGCCTAATATTTACACTTCCTACACAATCTAAGACCATATCATTTTTGCCAGTTGTGATTTAAACTTAATCCAACTCCTTATGTAATTCATTTTAAGAGTTTCTCATCTTGTTTCCTATGCTTAATTATGTATATACATTTACTCCTTATATCATTATTGTACACTTTATTATACATTATTTGACCTCTTTTTTTATAAACTCTCCTAATACCAATGACGCCAAAACTTGTACATCAAACCTACAACATTTATATATACATATATATATATATTAAACTTCCCTTTTTGTATTTTATTAGTCATTTTAATTATCAACTTAAGCCACAAAATGAATTCTCTTATACACCATTTCTTATACGATTAATACCATCCTCATGTCAAATCTCTAAACTAAATTCACAATCTTAACCTATTTGGTGCTCGATTTGGCACCAATTTCCAAAACTAAATGAACACCGAACCAGTACCAAGTTAACACCCAATTATTAACTGACATCCTAGTCCTACCACCAATTACTTGTCACTTCCGTTTTTCTTAGGTTAACACAACACGATATTAACACCCCACTGCCCACGCACTATCACCACAAGTACACAATTAATTAACTATATAAAAAGTTTGCACCTAAGATTTTAACTTGCCTAATTTATCAACCCTTCCATTTAAATCATATCGATTTCACTTTACTACTTATGTATCTATTAAATTATCAATTCCACCATGTATGCTGCTACCGTCATTCGGTCAATTTAGCACAACTAGCACACATCCCATGCTCACTGGTTGCTAAGACAAAACATCAATATGTTTCAGCTGTAAGTCAAGATTTGCAAGTTTTCACTCAGGTTTTTTTTGTTAGCTCAACCGTACAATTTCAGGACCAAAGCATCAAGAATATACTCAATACAGCTCTGCAGTTCCCTACCATGTTTGCGCACAGAAGAAAAAAAAAAGATTATAGTTTGATAACCATTCTGCTTCCCTGCCTATCCATTTCCGATTAACATACCAACAATCAGGGAGTATATACCAGCCTTAATCCCACTTTACAACTGATTCAATCATAGTAAAAACATAGAGCAGTCGGTTCCGACTTGTTTAGGAATATTCACCTATAACTGGAGTTTTTGATTCTGAGTGAAAGCGTTGATCATTCTGAGTTTTTTTTTTTTGTTTGTTCGGTCCTGTTTAACAGAGAGAAGAAAAGAGATCAAAACCTAGATGATTAAGCTCAAGAACAGATGCTAAGTTGGGAATTCCAAATCGGCAGAACACATTTATTTTCAAGCACTTACCCTCACAATACTTTAAAAATCAGTTAGGGTTCTTCCTTGTCATTTCACTCTCGGTCCCCACTGGATTCGACCAATCTAGCATCCAGAATGTCACGCAAGGAGAAGGAACACAAATTAGGGAACTAATCGCAAGTTGGGTTGGATTCGAATTAACAAACCAGAAGAACAAGTTATGGAAATCGAAGTCTTACCCCTTAAATCTTCAATTGGACAGAGAGTCGTGCTGCCTCTGTTTCCTTCTCACATTTAACACAGCCTCTGCAAAATGGTTTCGAATTGGCTTGGGGTGCAACAATCCCAGTGATTTCCACTGCAGGGTACAGACGAATGAAGAGGATAGAGAGAGGCGTTACACCAGGAAGAAATTAGTACAGCACTAGTAATTCCTTGCCCGTTGATTAGGCTTGGTTCAGAGAAAATAAAGGATGAGAGAGGGACAGTGTTTGGGGTTGTTGTTTCGGCTAACACACAGAATGAAGAAGATGAAAAGAGAGGGAGGAGGCGTGTACGTATGTTCCTCGTCGGCGGGTTAGGGTTGCAAATTGCAATATCATAATGGAGAAGATGGTGGATTCAATTTTGGGGTCGGGCTTGTACTTTGGCTGGTTGGTGGTACAAGGGATGAGAGGGAAAGGTGGACCGTAATTAACCGTTAGTGAGTGAAGGTTGGGCTGGCCCAGTCTTTTGGCTGGTCAGCCCATTTTTTTGCGTGTCACTTATAATGTTGTTTTCAGCTTGTTTTTTACTCGTTTTTTGTGCTGTTCGCGACACGTTGTCTTGTATAACTATATGGGTTTTTTTATACCTTCAAATTTATATCTTTAAACAATAATTATTTTTGTTATTTATAAATTTGATTAATTAGTATTTAATTTCTAATTGGTTTACGTTTCGTCATTTTAGACGAAAATGTGACATCTTTTGCTCTAATCTTTTAACCACTTTTCCAATGCCTCTAAAATTATCCAAATAACTTTATAAGGTGTCTAAGACCTCGTTTTCACTTCTAAACTATTTGTGATACGTTTTATCATCGAAAAACGATTAATTATATTTTCATTTACATTTTTTTTAAACCTCCTCAAGGTCGTTAATGTTTACCAACGACTTCTTAGGGTTTATTCAAATATATGTTATTTCCCTTGCTCATTTAAGGATATTGAATTCCTTAATCTCTCATTAATTACTTTTATTTAATTAATTCATGATTAATTAAAGTATTTAATGTGGGGGATATTTCAGTTTGAAACATTCTACCCTTGGGTTTGCTTAGGTAGATAGTCTCTACCTTGTGTCCAATATCAGTGTAACTGTAAAAGTACTATTTTCGTTCCTAAATCTCTATGATGCGTTGTGAAGCCTCTAAACCCTTGGTTAGCATATTGACAAGTTTGAATTGTCTTTTCACAAAACGAGCTACCAATTGCAATCACGGGCAACCAAGGCCTATGCAGCCTTGTTGTTGCAAGCATAGAGCGTCTTGTATTGATGTTACTAACATACGTCAAGTAAAACTGGATTTGTGCAAGCAAGTGTAGATAGCTCCTAGCCTTGTTGCAGACATTAGCGACACCTAGGAGTGCTCGTCCTAGGCAATGAAGGTGACCAAGTTGTTGCCCATGTCAACAAGCACGAGTCTTCTACTATCCACTTGATTGTCAAGAACCACTGTGACTTTGGATGAAAGGCGTCCATGTTTCCTCCTATGAGATTTGTGATGTTTTAAAACCTCTATATGGGGTAAAAGGTGTTGAACTCTTGCTCATGCAATTGGTGCTATGAAAGGCACCCAATTCAACCTTAGTGGGCCCAATGCACAACTCTACAGGTGCCCCATCACAAAGGTTGGCACTTGGCAGCGATGGGCTCCGTGACAAGAAAGGTGCTGCACTGGTGGCCCAATCGGACAGATGAATTGTTGTGCGCATGGCATGCATCTCTTGTTAGATCTTTGGACCTTTATGTTCTTACCAAATGAACCTTGTTGTCTTGATGGTCTGTCAAGCCTTTAGCGAGCAAGCCTAGTTTTCCTATTGAACGCTTCCTGTAACACCCCAACCCCGAAATCCAATAAACTGAACGGCGATCACTCCCAAATAAATACAACTGCAGCGGAAATAAATACAACAACCGGGCGGTATTACAATGCCGTTGGCCACCCTTGTGACCAACAAGGCTAAATCCAATTACAATCTCCAAAAGTCACGGTCTGAATACGAATACAATCCGAGATACTAGGAATCAAACTCTAATGTAAAATACTTAAGTAAAAACAAGTAACTATAAGAAGACTCCCATAGCTTGAATCTACCCCACCTACACTCGGTGGGTAATCTTCTCAACTTCAGGTACCTGAAAAATGGGGGTGCCCCCAAAGGGGCTCAGCAAATAATGCTGGTATGGAAAACGTGCAGCCCATCGTCTACCGGGCCACACCAACTACTTTGTCGAATACATGCAGTTCATTTTTATAAAGCTGTAAACAACATTGTAGGATAATAACAAGTATCCATACAAGGACAATAATGTCACATAGAACAAGACACAGAAGGTCGTGTTAGCTGAACTGAAATTCTTTAATGATAGTCGGTCCACACAATGGGACTGACAGGTATAACTGAATATCTTAAATAGTGGAGGTATAGTGACCTCGTTAAGATTGAAAGGTTGGGTATAAAAACCCCAGGAGATAACGTAGTTAAACCCTGAACTGAGAGGCGTGGGAAATAGAATCCCACTAGAGGAATGAAGTCTTCCTCAAACTGAAGGGCATTAGAAACCCGGAAGGAATAGAGTCTTCCTCCCAACTGAAAGTTCCGTCGCGACGTAGATAGGAGACGACCTGAGACAGGTACAGCTCCTGTAGCATGCATGGCCAGATCCAACTGGGCTCCTCGTTCTCGTAGTATAGAGTTGTTAAGTGTCATATAAAGACGTTAAACAAGAACACAATGTGTCTTGTCAATTATCACGTTTAGGATAATGACGTTTGTTATAAAGTGAAGTTAGTGAGAGACTTGAGTACAAGTCCTCGGTATACTGAAACGCAGGTGTTTAATCCACTGGTATAGTAGTGTTTGTATGCGTGGGACATACACGTTGTAGTCAGCAACATTCACGCACATAAAATAATACAACAGTGCACAAGAGTAAAACAACAGTTTACATCAATTATCTTGGTCATTATTTCAAAACAACAGATAGCACACAAGCCGGTGTAATCCGGTAGAAAACAGGTTGCAAGAATCCCACACCGTTCACCGTAGACTGTACTTGTAAATTCCCGGTCAATCGTCTGGTCAAACAAAGTCCTAGAATAGGATTAACTGAGAGGGTTAATTTTTGTTACCCTTATATAATGATTTTTTTGAATCTTTTAACAATTCTCGTATTTGTTATTTCATGTGAGGTTTATTTCTTTTAATTACCTCATGATTTAATGTATATCTTATTTGTTATTCCTTTTTGATTTATTATAAATCCTTTGATGTACATATATGTATTCATATATTCATGTACTATTTGTTGTTTATTTTTATTTGTCTAAGTGACATAACAACTTATAATTTTCTTAACTATATTTAAATGTCTTACTATGACATAATATTCTTATAACTTTCATTATTCCTTCTTTAACAAAAGTAATAATCATTGGTTACTTTTAAATTCCTTATAACTATATAAGTCATAGTTTAAACTTCATAACTCCTTTAATCAAAATTCTTTCTTTCTAATTCCTCCAAATATCCATGTAGGACCTATATTTAATTTAATCTAAATTCTTACCCTTATATTTCGGTTATCTACAAAACCACACATAATTCATAAACTTTATATTTAAATTCTAATCTCATTATATTGTAGAGTTTTAACTTCTTATTTAGCAAAATTACAAAGCCACCTCTATATTTTGGTATATAGCTTTTGAATATTATAACTTTCAAAAATTACAACCTAGCCCCTTAAATTCTCGGCCTTGATAATTTTATTTCTTATAATTACAATCTAACCACAAAATCTTATAACCTTTACATGATGTCATGTAAACTATAGTTTTAATTTTAATTCTCCATAAATGCCGAATATATATATATATATATAATATATTAATATATATCATAACTAAACCACCTAACCCCAAAGTAATTCGGCTTTGTCATTTATCTTTCCTTAATTACATTTTCATCCCAAAACTTTATAATAGTTACTTAATAACTTATAAACTATAGTCTAAATTTAATTCCTTAAAATTTTGAAAGTGAACCTAATGATTCTCTTAATTATGAATTCGCCCACTAATAAATTCTAAACTTTCATAACAAATTTTATAAATTACATAATAGCCCAAACTTATAAAATGCTATTCTAACACTTGTTTAAATTATCAAAAATTCATAACTTAATTCCTAACCTTATATATATTATAATTACACCAAATACCCTCTTAACTTTCGGTTTTCATATTATACACACTAAACTTTGTAAAAATTACATTTTAGTCACATAACTTAATTAATTAGCCATTTAAGCTCTAATAAAATATTTCAACTCACCAAAATTTATATTAAAGTTTATATACCTAAGTAGTTCATTAAAATCTATTTAACACTTAGGTAATTCGGCCATAATTTAATAGTGACCATATAGTATATAAAGTGGATTTATATGTCATAATAACTATACATAAATTCATATGAGTCATATAACTTATGTAAAAATTATTGTAATTTCTTATATTGATTCTTAGCTCAATAGCTTTATTCGAACATTTTTGCCCTTGTAATTCGGCCTATATTAACATTAATTATATTAATTCTTAATACAATTTATTATTCTAATATTTTTTAATATATATTTATTATATATTTATAATATATTTATCTATATATAATCATATAATATACTATATCTTATTTATTATTTTATTATGATAACTTAGCTTATTAACAAAAGCTTAGAACTTAACATATAAGATTTACTTAGTAAACTTACTTCTTAACAAAGGTGGTTAAGTGCTTGAACTCTTCTTGAATCTCCAAGCTTTCTCCAAGGTAATATTGAGGCTCCACTTCGGTTATATGCAAGTGGTGAAGGAGTTTTAGGAGTTAGATCTTCAACAAAGATCTTAAGTAGATTTGTAAGTAGTTTAACAAGAAATTTACCTTAAGCTTTTCTCCTTATATTTTCGGCTCACTAATGGTGGATGAAGAAAAAATTTTCCTTCATGAAAATGAAGAAGAAAAGAGCCTTAGAAGAAGAAGAACTTGGTTACACATAAGAATGTGCTTTAAGGATTTACAAGCATTAAAACTACCTTAAGGTAACCTTGAGATGCTCCTTGGTTTAATGTTGGTTTGGACAACCTCCTTGGAGAACTAATTGATGTCGAACACTTGTTGTTAAGCTAGGAAGAGTTTTGCTTCAAGGCTTGCCAAGAAATGCTAGGAAATTACCTTAAAGATGAAGATAGAAGTTAAATCTCCATTAATGGACTTAAGAGCTTCAAGGAAGAAGATGAAGCAAGAAGAGAGAGCTAGGGAGCTTACCAAATTCGGAGGTGTGGAGTGCAAGAGAGGAAATGACACTAAACTCACGTAAATGCAAGAGAATGCCTTTGGAAATTGATTTTTGTTTTGTCAATTTTTAATGTCATTTAACTATTCTTTTCCTTAGTTTATTACATGAGTTATTGGCTCAATAAATGCCCTCCTTTCCAGCATGAGAACCGGCCATGTGGTGTGACTAAGCAAGAGTTGAAAGACAATAATGTTGGCTAGAAGACAAGGTAAGAAAAGTAAGGTATATTCTCTTGATTTTTCTAAGTTAATGTCTTGTCCTCTTCCTCATTGTGTTTGCACGATTTCAAGGGTTGAATGGGGGTCTCCATCGGTGTTGAAGAGCCAAGGAAGAGCTAAGGAAGAGCTAAGGAAGATCACATGCTTAAGAAATCAAAAGGCAAAAAGAAAAGGAATCTACTTTTTGCTTTTAGTATTTGTTTTTGTCTAGCCAACTTGGCCATGTTCTCTAGCATAATTTCGACAGCTCTCTGGTCAAATGAGTCCACATTTCTTTGCCATTAAGTATTATAGCACATGGGATGATGAGTCATTATGTTTTAAGCCTTTTTTAAACTTTAAAGGCAAATTTTATACTAGTTTTTGCTCTCAAAATCGGCCCCTATAGAGAACCTTGTTGACTAGTCACACCAACTGATTTAGAAGGTCATTTTATCCATATTTAAGATTACCATTCGTGGCATGTCAAAAACCACAAGGCAATTGCGTAAAACGCGTTTTCGTGACACCCGAAGGTGTGTTTTTGTGCTCTAAGGAAATTTTGGGAACAAATTATTTTTTATGAGTTCTAAGTGTTTGTAAACACTTATTATAGTAAATAAACATATACTAAGATGTTACATTGGGTTATATGGGGTTACATCAACCCATGACATAATTTACGGGCCATCGGAACACACCCGGGCAAAAAGGAGCGCTAAGAAATCCTCCTGTGGTTTTTGCTGAATTTTGAGAAACCACTTCGTGGGTTCTCTTTATAATGGTTAATAATGATGTTAGGAACTCAAGGAATTAATTTTATAGGAGTTCGTGCCACCACTCGGCACTCCTCCGGACTTTTCGTGCTTTAAGGAGCGGGCGTGAGCACTCCCGAGCATTTTGCGTTTTTGACTGAATTTATCTTAGGGAATATATTTGTATATTCATATAATAATTGTATGACCATTTGTTTTGAATATTAGAGGGTCATACAAGGTCATGTTTGACCATATGCTTCTAAGGCGTTTTAGCGTTTATGGAGAAACGACTGTTTTTACGTAACGTTCTCATGCATGGGTTTGCATGCGTACGTGAAATGATTTATATTTGGATTATATTCCAATAAATAATGATTTAATAATATTATTTAGATTTGGGGTATTTCACTTCCCTATAACAAAGATTTTGGGTTGCTTGTTGAATCAACACGCCCTTTGCAATTGCATATGGTATATGTTGACTGACAGGGTCGTCCCGTAGTATGCGGACAGTCTGTAACACATGACTAAGCTATTCTTTGGCTTAAAACATGTCTTTGTAAGGCCAAACACACGACTACTTTGAATGTGACTTGAGCTCGTGACAGTCAAGTTGGTGTCATCAATGTTAGTTTGAAAGGCGTACGTGAAAGTGAGCGTAAACATCCATGTTGGATTGAACATGAGTTCACAATGAGCATTATGCTATCATAATATGACTTGTAGTTCGACAACGGCTAGGTTTGAAATCAGATGGGCAAATGTGCAACGTAACCTTCGCATCCCAAACTGACAACACTTTATGTTATGCCCCAGTTTTTATTTTTTATTCTACTCTTATTTCGTTTCGGTTCCGTAAAGGGAGGATAATAGTATTCTTCTTTTCATTCTAGTGGGATTATGTCATTTATGCTGATTATCCAAAGTTAGAGGGAAGGTCCTTTTTTTGTTTTGCTATTAATAAAATAAGTCAAAATTAAACTTCCTTTTTATTATACCTCATCTTATTTCCTTCCCCTTCATCATTTAATTTCACGATCTTTCCCTCACGTCAGTTCTCTACATTCCCCTCTCAACTCCCGCGATCTGCGTGCATATCCCTTCTCCTTCCCTTTTCTTCTTCCTCTCAATTCTTCCTCTCTGTAAATCGATCAACTAAGTGCTGGCAGGGTCGTTGGTGATT
Organism: Limonium bicolor; assembly: GCA_023374045.1. NCBI lineage: Eukaryota > Viridiplantae > Streptophyta > Magnoliopsida > Caryophyllales > Plumbaginaceae > Limonium > Limonium bicolor. Next base: position 185,374,808 of record CM041777.1, on the reverse strand, counting down.
CGAGTCCGTCAATCTCGAGTTAGGAATTCTGAGTGGGGGTTTTCTTTCTGTTCTCGTTCAAGTTCTTGCTCCTCCTTCCGGTTGGGTTCTTTTCGATGTGTTCGAGTGGTCGTGATTCTGAGCGAGGATTCGAGTGGAGCAGATTGTAGAGTCTACAGAGATGGCTTAGCGTCGGATGTGAGGTAGGTGGTGAATGGATTCCGGTTGTGAGGTGTGTTCGTCCCTGGGGGATTTCTGATTTTGTTTGTTCTTCGTATATGGTTGTTTTTTTAAATCTTTGATTTGGTATCGTTTTGTTGGTTTTTGGATGTGCGTTTGATGTGTAAAACCCCATGGAAATGTGTTTTCGATTGGTTAATTTGCTACAATAAGTTATGTATGTTTTTGTGGGGGATTTGTGGCTTGGTTCTGGCTGATTTCCGTAAGTGAGTTTGCAGTTTTCGGATGTCCTAACATGTGTCGAACATTGAAGTTCGGACATCATACGCCGGAGGAATTTCAGACTCTCGAATTGGGTCCGAACATGCAAGGTCGGACGCATGTTCGGACCGGCCTTTGTTTTAGCATAACTTCTTCGTTTGAGCTCCGTTTGAGTGCCGTTTACGGCGTTGGATTCCTCTTTTCGAGTACTATCTGATCTAATATGTTTTAGCACATGTATATGTGTGTTTAATTTGAAAGTCTTAGATAAGCCTTTGAACTCTGATTTGCTCTGAAAGAGTGTTTGAGCTTCAACGCTTTTGTTAGTTTCGTGTTTGCTAGTCAGTATATGACCTTTGTTTTGATAAGGATTATGATCCGTTTGATGTGCTTCGTCCCTCCGCTCTGTTCTGTTAAAGGCTTCTGCTTCGTTTTGTAAAGCTTCTTTTGGGACCTAGATGTTTAGCTTCTGAGCCTTGGATAGTCGGGTCTGGCTGTCCCGTAGCATGCTGCGCAGGAATTCCTTCTGTTATTCCCTTGGGTTCCCTTCTGTTCTATCTCTCAGGGTCCTTGGATGTTTAGTGACCGACGGGTCCATAGCTGTCTCTACGGCTTTGTTGTGGGATCTTCGGATCCATAGGACGTTATGTGAGTCCTTCTGATGTGTCAGCTGGTGTCTAGTGTCCCACCTCTGTTTTGATTGAGCTTCTGTTATGAACTTCTGAGTTGTGGTTGCTTTGTTCTGATTTAAGACTTCTGTTCGGTTTGCTCAGTTCCTGCTTCTTTGCTCTGATTTGACAAACTTCTATTTCGGTCTGGCTTGTCACTCCTCTGATTTGAGAAAGCTTCATTCTCTATCTGATTTTGTGTTACAACTTCCAGTCTGATTTGCTAAGCTTATGTATTAGTATATGATTATGTTCAGTATATGTTTTGAGCATGCTCAGCTGATAAAGTTTATCACCTGCTGAGCTATAGTTTGGCTCACCCCTATTTCCGTCTGATTTGCAGGTTTAAGTTTCCTTTGAAGACTTCGCTCTGCTTTCTGCATCGTCCTTCGTTTGTATTTGTAGTTGTGGCTTAAGGCCCTTGTAATTTGATATGTGACGTAATGTAGTTTGGCTTCTGCATGTAATGTCAGATAACCTTGTAATCTGTTTTCAGTTAATAAAAGTGTACTTGTTTTCAGTTTTGGGTTTCGTATGTTAGAGCCTTGCGTTATTAGGTAATAGATACGCGGGGTTGTAACGTCCCTAACTCCTAGGGTGGTTTTGGGGTCGTTACATTTAGTGGTATCAGAGCCAGGTTGGCTTTCTTTGGGTTTTGTGGGTGTCTACATGCCTACGCTTCCGTGTCCTTGCCTGTTATGTGTTGTGTGCTGCCTGCTGCGTGATTTGACTGTAGTTTGCTGTATGATTTGATTGTTTCTTGGAGTCTATTGAGTGCGTCTGCTCTGTGGTTGTCCACTAACAGAGTAGCGCAGCGGAAGCGTAGTGTCTGACTGTCTGTGTGCTTTTTGTGCTTGAGACTGAATCCGAGGGAGTCGGGTCCTTTGGAAAAAGGATGACCGAATGCAAGTTCCGGTTTGTTAGAGTTGTGTGCTTCGGTTGTGTGCTGGTGACGTGGGTTTTGTTGTTTGTTCTGGGACGTGAGTTAGGCGTTGTGATCGGGCTGTGAGATGTGTGTGAAATCAGATGAGTTTGGTTAAGGTGATGAGTGGTGATGTGGGTTCAGGGGTGTCTTAGTTAGGTGCTCTGACTAGGCGTTGTGCCTTAGCCGGTGTTGAATGTGCTATGAGTATGGGCTATGAGTGAGTAAGGTGATGCGTTGTAATGTAAGTTCGGGTGTGTGCTTGGTCTATATGCTCTGTGTTGAGGTGTGGGTTTGGATTACGAGGTCTGAGTTGTATGATGGTGTCTAGGGGTGCGTCAGTGTATGTTTCATAGAGTGTGTTGTGCTTTGGGTTCTGAGTGGCTTGTGGTGTGGGTTCGAGAGACCTGTTTGTTTGATTCATTAGATAAGGACATCTTCTGAGAGAGTTGAGCGTCTCTTCTGTGTCTCTAGGCTGAGTGTTAGTAATCTTCTGTTATGTCCCTTCAGTTTGTCAGTCAGCAACGAGTGTGAGTGCTGCTCTAGTCCTTTAACCTTTGCCTTCTGTGATCTTGTGTTTCGCTCATTCTGATAGTGAATCTGCCTGTGAGGTTGTGTGTTAGCTCGAGCAAGGTAGAGCTTTTGAGATGAGTGGTCATCTTTTTGTGCTTCTTGAACTTTGAGTGCTAGCTCTATGAGGTTAGAACCTCTAAAATGAGTGAGTGTTCTTCCTGCACCTTTAGGCTAATATTCTGTTGAGTTCCTCTGTTAGCTTGTCAGTAGTGAGTTTCAGTGTTGTGCATATGCTTCGAGCCTAACCTTTGTAATTATCTGTCTTGATCTTTTGTTGGTGAGTCAGTCTGAGAGGTCTGTGTGATAGCTCGTGCAAAGTTAGAGCTTCTGGAAGTGTGAGAGTTTTGAGCGTTTAGCGATCTCCTAATTTTTTCCTTCTGTCAGCGAGACCATCTGTGGTTCGATGAGCTGGCCCGTGTAAGATAGAGCTCTGAGATTGTGAGTGTTCCTTCGGTGCCATAAGGTTAAGTGGTTAAGTAATCTTTTGCTTTGTTCCTTTTATTAGTGAGTCCACTAGTATGTTCTGAAGGCTGGATCTTTGTAATGCGAGTTTCTAAGGTGTGAGTGCTTCTCCTGTGCTTCAAGACTAAGTGTTGGTGACCTCCTAGTGTGCTCTTATGTCATTCAGTTAGCAGTAAGTTGAGGAAGTTCCAGTAACCTTCTGTTTCGTTCTTCTGTTAGCGTTTGAGCCAGTAGGTTTGGTGTGTTAGCCCGGGTAAGGATAGCGATGTGGAGTGTGTTTCTTGTGCCTTAGTCTGAGCTTGTAGGGATCTGCTACTATGTTCCATGACGGTTAGTCAGCGGTGAGTCTGGGTACCGCTCCTGTGCTACCAGGCTTAGTTCTTAGTGCCTTTGCTTTGTTCCTTCTGTCAGCAAGTCAGTTACCAAGTTCTGAGTGTTAGCTCTATGAGACGAGAGCGTTCCTTCCGTGCTCTAAGGTTTTGTGTCAGTAATATTCTGTTGCTTGTCCTTCTGTCAGTCTATCAGTTATAGGTTATGTTCTGAGTGTCAGCTCCCTGTGTGGTTGACCTTTCGATCTGTGAGTTTCTTTTTGCATGCCTTAGTGATTGTAGTATTCCTGCACTTGAAGTGCATCTGCTCGTATTCTGGGTTTCGTCGAATTTCGAGGACGAAATTCTTTTAAGGGGGTATAATGTTATGCCCCAGTTTTTTTTTATTTTTATTCTACTCTTATTTCGTTTCGGTTCCGTAAAGGGAGGATAATAGTATTATTCTTTTCATTCTAGTGGGATTATGTCATTTATGGCTGATTATCCAAAGTTAGAGGGAAGGTCCTTTTTATGTTTTGCTATTAATTAAATAAGTCGAAATTAAACTTCCTTTTTATTATACCTCATTCTTATTTTCCTTCCCCCTTCATTTAATTTCACGATCTTTCCCTCACGTCAGTTTCTAACATTCCCCTCTCAACTCCTGCTCTGCGTGCATATCCCTTCTCCTTCCCTTTTCTTCTTCCTCTCAATTCTTCCTCTCTGTAAATCGATCAACTAGAGTGCTGGCAGCGTCGTTGGTGATTCGAGTCCGTCAATCTCGAGTTAGGAATTCTGAGTGGGGGTTTCTGTTCTCGTTCAAGTTCCTTGCTCCTCCTTCCGGTGTTGGTTCTTTTCGATGTGTTCGAGTGTTCGTGATTCTGAGCGAGGATGATTCGAGTGGAGCAGATTGTAGAGTCTACAGAGATGGCTTAGCGTCGGATGTGAGGTAGGTGGTGAATGGATTCGGTTGTGTGTGTTCGTCCATGGGGATTTCTGATTTTGTTTGTTCTTCGTATATTATTGTTTTAACTCTTTGATTTGTGTTGATGTTTTTGGTTGATTTTGATGTGCGTTTGATGCGTTAAAACCCATGGAAATGTGTTTTCGATTGGTTAATTTGCTACAATAAGTTATGTATGTTTTGTGGGGGATTTGTGGCTTGGTTCTGGCTGATTTCCGTAAGTGATTTTGCAGTTTTCGGTATGTCCTAACATGTGTCCGAACATTGAAGTTCGGACATCATACGCCGGAGGAATTTCAGACTCTCGAATTGGGTCCGAAATGCAAGGTCGGACGCATGTTCGGACCGGCCTTTGTTTTAGCATAACTTCTTCGTTTGAGCTCCGTTTTGAGTGCCGTTTGCGGCGTTGGATTCCTCTTTTCGAGTACTATCTGATCTAATATGTTTTAGCACATGTATATGTGTACTTTAATTTGAAAGTCTTAGATAAGCCTTTGAACTCTGATTTGCTCTGAAAGAGTGTTTGAGCTTCAACGCTTTTGTTTAGTTTTCGTGTTTGCTAGTCAGTATATGACCTTTGTTTTGATAAGGATTATGATCCGTTTGATGTGCTTCGTCCCTCCGCTCTGTTCTGTTAAAGGCTTCTGCTTCGTTTTGTAAAGCTTCTGTTTTGGGACCTAGATGTTTAGCTTCTGAGCCTTGGATAGTCGGGTCTGGCTGTCCCGTAGCATGCTGCGCAGGAATTCCTTCTGTTATTCCTTGGGTTCCCTTCTGTTCTATCTCTCAGGGTCCCTTGGATGTTTAGTGACCGACGGGTCCATAGCTGTCTCTACGGCTTCTGTTGTGGGATCTTCGGATCCATAGGACGTTATGTGAGTCCTTCTGATGTGTCAGCTGGTGTCTAGTGTCCCACCTCTGTTTTGATTGAGCTTCTGTTATGAACTTCTGAGTTTGTGGTTTGCTTTGTTCTGATTTAAGACTTCTGTTCGGTTTGCTCAGTTCCTGCTTCTTTGCTCTGATTTGACAAACTTCTATTTCGGTTCTGGCTTGTCACTCCTCTGATTTGAGAAAGCTTCATTCTCTATCTGATTTATGTTACAACTTCCAGTCTGATTTGCTAAGCTTATGTATTAGTATATGATTATGTTCAGTATATGTTTGAGCATGCTCAGCTGATAAAAGTCACCTGCTGAGCTATAGTTTGGCTCACCCCTATTTCCGTCTGATTTGCAGGTTTAAGTTTCCTTTGAAGACTTCGCTCTGCTTTCTGCATCGTCCTTCGCTTTGTATTTGTAGTTGTGGCTTAAGGCCCTTTGTAATTTGATTATGTGACGTAATGTAGTTTGGCTTCTGCATGTAATGTCAGATAGACCTTGTAATCTGTTTTCAGTTAATAAAAGTGTACTTGTTTCAGTTTGGGTTTCGTATGTTAGAGCCTTGCGTTATTAGGTAATAGATACGCGGCGTGTAACGTCCCTAACTCCTAGGGTGGTTTTGGGGTCGTTACACTTTATGACAGCTACAATATAATGGAATTCGATTCGCACATAAACATACAAAAAGAAAAGAGAAAATGATGAATCGCAAAATAGAAGATTAAAGAAGGTTTTTTAACTGACGAGCTCACTTTACGTAAGAGAAAGGAGTATCTGAGAGATAAAATATCTATTTTATTATTATTAAGTGAATGAACTTTATCTATGTAAGTGCTCCTAACCTATAGTGCTTATAATCTTTGGATATTACCTTCATGGTGAGCAAAATAGGCAAATGTCTTGACCGTATCAGCGGCAACCCTCAACACGAAATTTCTCAAGCAAGTTTAGCCAGCCAGCAGTACCAGGTTAAATAATTTAAAAAAAAAAAAAAAAGAACAACCACCGTGGGGAGCATAAAAGAAGGTTACTTCGATTCATAAGATTAAGGATATTGTTACTCAATTAAAACCTATCTAATCACATTTTCTGACATTCTCGTACAGATCGACACTCCAATCTTCAAGGACGTAATGGGACTCAGCACATACAGTTAAGATACAATACAGATCACAGGGATAGCCAGACACTTGCCAGGAACCATATATCAAGAGACAAGATCTTTGGGAGCCTGCCTCGGTCCCAGTCCCTGGATGGACTTGACTAACCAATGTTCATTCTCCTTCAGGTTCTTCTCCTCTTGAAGGAGATTCTCTCTGTTATCATGTGCCCAGAATCCCCGTACGTCAATTAGCATGCTTGCAACAGTCCCTCCTTGCTTGCATCCAAGCAAATCTGTCAATGTAATCCTCAGTGGATCAGCAGGCTTCACCATATCCCAGATTTCATCCTCACGTCTTCAATGCATAATTCATAATTTCCTCCTTCGATCCATTTCTGGTGAACATCTCTGTTTCAATTTTTTTCAGAAAAAAGGATTAGATAAATGATACCCATTACAGCAAGAAAATTGCAGAGAAGCTAGTCAGTGTCATATTTAAACAGTAAAGAGATGTGGATGTTTGATCAGCTAGGAAAGTCATATATCTGTCAACATAGGCTCGCAGAGCTCTCTATTAAAGCTGTGAGCAGAAATGACAGAAACTTTTTTTAGGAAGATCGTATCAACAACATCCCCAACTAAAGGATGCCACCCTTCTCTTCCCATTTCGAGAATTATGCTCTATCATTACATAAGCAAGTTTATATATGGAACGAAAATGAAAGAACACTGGAAGCAAGTTACTACTACTAAAAGATAAAATTAAACGAAAACCTAAGCAAACAGAATTAAAAGTATCAAAGCAGCTTTTGACAGTCGGTAAAAAGTAAGAAAAACAAATAATAAGCTTCATAATTTTCCAAATTATTGCGTTCCAGATTTAGAATCATCAAACCAAAGAAAACTGAAAGCTGGATGGCCTTGTCACTAAATGTATCTGTTAAATTGAGGCTCGCAGAACTATCTCAAGAACTGAGAGCAGGAAACAGCAGAAACTTTCTGTAGGAAGATTGTATCAAGTAACATCTCAACTAAAGGATGTCACCTTTCTTCTCTTCCATATCTAGATTAATGCTTTATTCCAGTGGATGCAAGTTGACATAGCACGAAAACAAAACATGAAAGCAGGTGGGACTGGCAAAAACTGGATGATAACCATTTCAGCTCTTGATTTATGACAATCAGTTGTGCAAGTTGGAAAAAAAGGGCAAAATGTAAGGATATATCTTGTTTGATAGGTATTGAAGGTGAGTGCCTCAAACCTATGACATATTGGTTACATGCGCGCTCCAATTCAACCAATCCCGGGGTTGAGGGTGACATGTTTAGATACCCATTTGAGCAAATAGTTTGCCAAATTTATGTGTTTAACATTCAAAAATATAAATCCCACAAGAAAAGGGTGGAAGCTAGAAGAGCTAATAACTCAATGAATCTGTCAATCTGGGACTCCTCAGCTCTCTTAAGATGCACGAGCAGGAAACAACAGAAACTTTTATGTATGAAAGTATTTCAAGTAACATCATGATGGAACCACACTAAATAATACACCACACACAATGGGTACTAATGAACGGTCACCTTCTCCATTGATAGTTTAGGTAAAAGTAGACAGAGAGGGGATAACAACTCAGAGCAATGCTCTGCCAAAAGGGGAAAATCAGGACTAGAAATCGGGACTAGCCTGCCAATTCCACAAGTGTGGCCAAGAAAATACCAAAACAATGCCTACCCTTCTTACCTCCCAGCCCTTACCTTAAATAGCTAGTCTACTAACATACGACAAACTAACATACTGCAGAATAAGAACCTCAGCAAATAGACAAAGGCACTAACCACCTACTGACACAGCAGCCTAATAATATTCCTTTTTCTCACGTAATGATTCATTTTCTCTTTCAGTCCTTGGTCCCCCACCTGTACTCTCATCATCCCTCCCCCGTTAAACCACCTTGTCCTCAAGGTGGTGAGAAGAGAAGAGCAGCCGTACAGAATGGCAGCCGCGATGGCAGAGCAGCCGTGAAGAAGGGCAGCAGCGATGGCAGCACTGGAGGTGCCTATCCTGATGGTCGCCCCAACCAAACCACCGCTGACCTCTCTGTGCCTTCTCCTACGTACGCAGTCTCCCCTGAATTCCCTTGTGAGTGTATCGAGCGGTGAGGCATGCAGGACGTCCATTTCACCCCCCAAAAGATTGATGACGAGCACATTTGGGGCAAGCTCTTGTTTGGAACACTTTACTGAAATTAGGTTAGAAATTTTAAATTGGGGACCCCGAATCGATGCTCTTCCCTGTTCCGCTTGTGTAGACTGGGGTGGGAAAAAGTAGACGGTTTTGGGTCTGTTAGAAAAAATTACTGGTTATGGGCAGGTTTAGAAAAAAAAAAAAATCCCTTTTCTAAGTGCTTCAACCGCCGTTCCTTCCCACGTCTTCGATTGACACCAGCGGCCACCTCATCCTCACACTACTCTTTCGTGAATCATCTTCCTCATCTTCCTATGAATCACAAGTGACCGGCGACCAGTGTTAGAGCGTCTTTGAATCTGTCTGAAGAAACGCCCCTGCCTAAAGGCTGTAGCCGTGTATTTGCGAGATCGAGGAAGGATAATCGCAATAGTTCCTGAGCAGCCTGTCGCTCCAAGCATACCACCAGCACCCAGGTATCGTCCTTCCTCTTCTTCTTTTCTTTTTCCTTCTCTTCCTTTCCTTCTTCAATCGATGAAATCTTTTCTGTCTTCTCCTTTTTTTCTGTTTCCCCACTCTTCGTACCAGCAAATAGGACCAACCGAGAGAGTCATTCCTCACTTCCCTTCGGTTACCATCCTCCTTTCTAAATTTCACCTTCCGATTCCTCCTCTTTCTTTGTGCCTTCAATTTTGCTCCCAATTCCGGAATCCCTCTACCTTGTCGGTTACCCCCACTGGATTGTTAAATTTCAGTCCTTCGAATTCCCGCCGGTCATCAAACATTCTGACTGAAACTTTGGACTTGATAAGACCGCCGGCTCTAGTTCCTTAGTGTCTTCTACCTTTTCTTGCCGGATGGCTCCTCCACCTCCATTTCTGTGTCGCCTGAGAGTGAGTAGATTTCCAAACCTTTCAAGGAGTAATTTTCTGAAATCCCGCCACGGTAGCTCGCCGAAGTCATCCACACCTCTTCGAAACCAGCAAAAGATTTCTCCCTCCAGACACTCCCCCGTTGCTTGAAACCAGAAGCAATCCGGAATGGATTTGAGGGTGAAGTATTCTTCCGCCTTGTTCAGCCAACTTCGGGGTTTTCTCCTTTGTTGAAGATCGGAGGCTCATCTGTGTGTATTGAATCCATCTCCACCCCACTAAACGAATCTAGGCTCTGATACCAATTTGATGGAACCACACTAAATAATACACCACACACAATGGGTACTAATGAACGGTCACCTTCTCCATTGATAGTTTAGGTAAAAGTAGACAGAGAGGGGATAACAACTCAGAGCAATGCTCTGCCAAAAGGGGAAAATCAGGACTAGAAATCGGGACTAGCCTGCCAATTCCACAAGTGTGGCCAAGAAAATACCAAAACAATGCCTACCCTTCTTACCTCCCAGCCCTTACCTTAAATAGCTAGTCTACTAACATACGACAAACTAACATACTGCAGAATAACAACCCTCAGCAAATAGACAAAGGCACTAACCCCTACTGACAGACACAGCAGCCTAATATATTCCTTCTTCTCTCACGTAGTGATTCATTTTCTCTTTCAGTCCTTGGTCCCCCACCTGTACTCTCATCACATCATCAGCTGAAGGATGCTACCCTTCCTCTCGTCCATTTTGAGACCATAGCTCTATTCATCATAGAAGCAGGTAGAGAGGTAGGATGAACTGAAACAAGAAAAGAGATAAAATTCACTGACTTAAGGTCTAAAACAATCACCTGAAAAGTGTGTGAACATCAGCCGTGTCAAAAAGCCTCTGCCATTGAGGTCCAGACATTTGAAAAGATAAGTCAAGCCTTCTGCAGTATCCTTGTTTTCCAGAGCAAGAACAAAATCAAGGAAACTTTCAAAGTCCATCTCCCCGGCATTTCCACCACCGTTTTTACCACGCCGTAAATGTTCATCAAAAACTGTATAAACAGACATAGTTCCCTTTTTAAGCTCAGTCACTGGACAAAACAACCTTTGGGAAGAAATATATTTTGCACAGATATGATGGAAAATTTAAATAAAGGAAAACACACGTCAAAACAAATTTGTACTGTTGAAAAGGAATTGTAATGGTAGAGAACCAATGACTCCCTCTAGACTTCTATATAATGCATAACAATCTTCACCCAACTAAAGATCAATGACCAACACCACACTTCACTAGAGAGAATCATACTAATCTCAGCTATGATTAAAGTGTTTTTAGGTTACTGAATAGTTACTTTGTCAGAAGATCCATACAGTATTAACTTATCGATCATCTCAATCCCCATTCACACATGCAATATTAAAACAAGAAAAGTTAATATACTAAATGTATGCAGAAGTGGGTGAAAGATGCAGAAACTTTAAAATACCCCTCTCAATGAAAATGTCTGTCAGCGTTCCTTCAGCATATTCTCTGAGCTCTTGTTTACTCAAGGTTCCATTTGTATCCTTGTCAAGTGCAAGAAACATATCTGCCAAGAAATGAATGACTTAGCACAATAATGGATGTTGTTTAAAAAGCTTACAACTGAAAAGTATCAGGGGGTAATGAAATACCACATAACTGCATTAAGTCTCTACGAACACCAGAACATATCATCATTCACTAGATGGATATCCAAAGTACAGTCCTGAGTTTATTATTGAATTCCTTTTCTCTCAGTGTACTGCTATTATTTCATTGCTTTTTATTGACATTTTCACATTTCAAAGTATGTTAATTACCTACTGTTTTTAATCCACGCAAAAGCATCCTCATTAAGCCAGATCATTAATGATAACCAGCGAAACAAGCATACAAGAAACAACTTTAAAGGAAATAATATATTAATCATTACTGAGAAGCCTAAAGATCACGTCAGCAAACAAAAAACAAGGTAGTAAAAGAGCTAGACACCCACCACATATCCGTTGAGCTGAAGTCAAGGAGAACCAATTCTCAGCCTGCTCTGTGTCTGTCACTTCCTCCTCACTTTCCTAAGATTACAAATCAACAAAAGTTTTCATCGTATTTGAGAAAAGTCACATCCAGTCATACATTATTTCCAGGCCTCCTAGAAGGTAAGTTAACTGTATTAGTGGGAGAAATAACGTACTTGATGCAGCTCCATTAATTCTTGCAGACAGTTGCTCAACAAGACTTTCTTGATGCAAGCCTTTCCTGCATCAACACGATTCCACGTGAACAACTGATACTCAGTGCAAGAAACATATATACACTTTCCATTTAATCATATAAACACAGGGTCCACAGAGCATGTATCAAGATACTTCAAAGATAACAGAACTAACACAGAATTTTCTTTTTCAAAAAAAAAAACAGATTACATTTAGTTGGAAGTTTAATTCGCAATTAGGGATTTGAAAAAAAAAAGTTTAATGAGATAATCTAGACTCAGTAATCATTGAGTCCTTGAGCCCAGATGTGAGTTAGGATAATACAAAAAAAGAAAATCTTATCTCAGATCATTCATCAAAAGAACGTATCCCATACACAGATTTATGTTAGCGCTATGCCATGACCTTAACCATGCTGGATCACAAAAGCACTTTCATCCCCATAGACAGCAGGATTCCATGGTTCAGCTTACACCAGCAAATCATGGGCATCTCACGACATCCCCTTAACTTTTCCAAGCTTAAGCCCTTCAACATCTATCATAAATCAAAATATATCTAGAATACTGACACAAATTCAAGCAACCTATGGAAGTCGAATAACCCTTAGCTAAAAGCAAGTTTTTTGACAATGATCACACAGAGCTTTTGAAATTACCAACTACTCAGTATAAGCAACATTTAAAAGCACTGATTACAATATTACAGACCTCTTCTGTGGGGATCACAGAAAAGAAGAACTTATGTGCAGCTATGCGGCAGTACATCTGCATGAATGCAGCAGGCATATCACGTAGTTGTGCAAGATTGGTATAAGTCCGCTAATGTAGGCCTCCATTTCCTAAAAAAAAGATTCATTTAAATGTCATGAGCTTAACAATAAAATGAATATGCATAGATAGAATACAAAAAGTTTACCTAGGAGAATAAGCAAGGACATCATCAACATGCAGAATTAACAAAGTAAAAGTAAACCCTGAGGAGAAAACAAAAAAAAAAAACACTGAAAATCAATGTTTGTTTATGGATCAAAACTACATACATGAGGTTGAAGGAAACCGTCGGAATCTTCATCAAGCTCACTCATATCAATCCTCGCTTGTGTAAGAGAAACCTGAATAGCAAGAAACATTAAGAGAGAAATAATCCTCACAATATAATCTGAGCATGGATTCATAAGAAGATATTGGATCACTATTATAATACTCATCTGTTATTATCATATTGAATTCCTAAATTGGTGCAGTAAAACTAAAATATCCCTGGCAATCTTGCTAGTGTGCCTATAAGTATGCATATTTTAATCACACAGGTGGCAACTTTGGCATTAGACTCTTGAAACAATAATCAAATAGAGAGTTGGAAATCATCATTTTCAACTTAAGCCTCCAGAGAATTGTGTGGATGAGAAGATAAATGTCACACCAGCTTCGTTAGAACTACTAAGAACAAGTCGGTATTGAGTGCAACAAAGATACAGATAAACTTTAAAGCATGAAAGAAAAGTGGCTAAACGTACCGTGCGCATCACGTATAGGTAGAAGGGAAGGATAGCAATTCTCCCCTGTTCATCTTTCTCAAATTTCATGAAATTGGATGGACTAAAGAACCGCCTGCATTTGGGACCAATTTGTTCTGTACAAACAGAGGCAATATGGCAGAAGTCTTCATAATTCATCTACAGAAGCCAAACAAAAGGTGTATTATCATAGGAGCAGGTACTTGCAACCTTTTTCAGATTACAACCAAATAAGCCAAAGACAAAGGTCATGAAAGAGACATCAAAACAAACCTTTTCCGCGCCAGTAGCATCATCAATCACACAATTTTCACGCAAGCAAACCCACATGGCATCCAGATCATCCGCATTTAGCAAAAGATCTGATTGTTTCTGCAACAAGGATAAAAAAGAAGTCATTCTAAAGTGCCATAGACAGTTAAAGAGCTATGATTTTACAAGAACTATGAAAGGTCACTAAAAGTCTTCCATTTACTTAAATCCTACTATCAAAATTAAAGAGCTTTAGAACTTCCGAATTTCCATTTTGTCAGAATGAATATTACTTGAGATACCAACATTCATTCAACAACATCAAGCCTTATACCCAGAATAACAGGGGTCAGCTAACATGAATGAATATAAGAAGTTGGGTCAAAGCCATCAACACAGAAGAAAGTAAAACACATTCAAACAGAAAGATAAAGAAAACAAATATTATCAATCAAGCAAACCCCAGCTTCATCCCTTATCTATCTCATCTCATGGTAACTAAATTGACTCTCCAAAACAGTATGACAAGACCACTTCTTACGTTTTTACAAGTCATTAGTTGTCAATGACAGTAACAAATCATTTTTTCTTAACGTATGTGTAGTTTCCAGTTCAATCAATATCAGCAGAAAGCTAGATACTTTATTATGAGACATCTTGCCCACCCTGAAGAGATCTCTTGCCATGTAAAGTCGAGCATCCAAAGCTTTCTCCAAATGAAAGAAGATACTATACAGGGAAATTCAGAGACATTCATTCAACTATATAAAAGCACTCTTCTCTACAGACAGTTCTTTATTAATTCAGTTTACTCCACCATTACCCTTACTTTCTAATCGACGCTCATACCACAATCTCTAGCACAATTCCCCGAAAACACACAATCTACTATATAAGGTAACAAATTCTGTCCCCCTCTTATGTAGTTGGTTTAACCATATCAAATCAATAATACAGGAAACTGCATATCATAGCAGAGAAATAAACAGAAATATAGATGCCTCCAGAAAATCTGTCACTACTTGCCTCTTCAAGAATGTGATCAGATTCAAGTTCTGATGGTTTATGCATTCTAAAAGCCTGCTAGTACATCCTTTCTCAAAATTCTTTAAGTGCGAATTTGGATGATGCTCATGTAGGATACCTCCAGTCATAACATGCAATAATGAACTATAGAACAGGATAACATGATCATTTCAGAGCACTCCAGCAAGATGAGCAAGGAGGTACCTTTAGAAACGATATTTAGCCAGTCGCTGAACTCGCTGACTAATGGATCCTTCTTCAGGTTTCTGATTCAGAAAACAAAGGAGCACAATGTCATTGGAGTTGGTATGGTTTATCCTTAATCTGATGATATCAGCAACATAACAAGATCAACGGACAGTGCCACTTGCCATTTTATAGAAGCTAGGAATGGAACCAGCTTCAGCACTCTTTTGCTGCTTCTCCTTGAATATTTCAAGCAAAATTCTTTTTGTTTCCAGTTCTGTAAGAGGGACAACAAAGCATCAGACACAGACCAAACCATCACAAGACACAATATGATGAGCTGATCAGGCAACTAAGATCAGGGAATAGCCCCAATTGATACAATAGAAAGTGAGACCAAAACCTTGAAATGTAGAGAAGGCTATAATACTTTTGGATGCTTACAGTTACAGATGATAGATGTGATTATTATTTACATATACTACGTAGTCGTCATGAACAAGCTTCTCCTTGACCAGCTTAGACAGGACTCCGAATAAATATTCTTGAAAGGTTGAATTATGTTAGCATCAACTCTACAGATGCACCTTCCACATTGGCGAACTAAGTATCCTTACTATTCCCGTCAGAAAACAGACCGATGGAAGCTAAGTGAACAGTGTTTATCCTTCACAAAAACAAACAGCGGATTTGGAAATTTCCCTTTGCCAGATTATTGCCGATGTAATGTAACAGCAAAAGGTCTCAGAGCTCACAGGCCAAACACAAACGAACCCCGTTCACTACCATAGAAATCGGGAGATAGTGGAAGCGTTATTTCACTATTGGATAACGGGCGTAACTCCTTCAGGTTGACCATTTGAATAATCTCAATCTATGCTAAAGCCATACGAAACATCCCGATATCCCTTGATAAAAGACACCTTCGTTGATTTTACAAACGTCCTGGTTACAGCAGAACGTTCAATCGACAACTTTTTGAAATGCAAATTAAACCTAGAACTAGAACGTAGACATCTCCGTAATGCTAGCCAATACTAGTTCTTAGTTCTCACTCACATATTGAGCGAGAAATTACCAGGATTCCGACACATACTATAATAGTTTAAGCACCATGTGCGAGTGAAAAATGAAATTTAGGGTCATAAAATTCCTGAAGAGTCGGGGAGCAAGTACGACATTGCGAGAAGACGCCAAACGCAGGGAAGCAATGTGGCCAGGAAAGGGCCAATGACGCAAAACGGGGAAGGGGAGAGGAAGAGATAGGAAACCGAATTCAGCATACCCATTAGAGCTTCGGAGCCAAGCCCAGCGCCGGATCCGATGTAGCGTCGGAGGTTTCGAACCCAGGGCATTTTCGAAGCCGGCGGAATCTTCCTCTGGGGAGCGCCAGGGTCATGCGCGGTACCCTCTCCATCGCTGGAGCCACTGTACATTCTCACTATCGCCTCTCTTCCGATCTGTCTCTAGCGGAACAATTTCCAGAATGAGGGTCGAGGGAAACCCAGCAAGAAGAAGAATAGCGGAGAATCGACAGGAGAGTCGAAATCAACTCCTTCAGCTGGATGTTCAAACTCTGGATATGGATCTTGGTACCAGAGATGAAATATGAACAGATTGCGTTCGATGTGAAACAATCAGCAGTGCAAGTCGGGAAAAAAAGCCAAGGCTTATCTAGCTTTTTATTGCAAGCGACTCATCATACCATAGCTTTATGTTGCAAGCAAATCATATCATTTGCTCAAACCCCCAAAAAAGAACACACCATTTTCTGGTGTACGTAGATGCATTTTCCTGGCTGTTTGTGCCTATGATGATCATTTCAAAGGATTTTATATCAAGATATAGTACACCACAAAATATGTCAGACAAGTTATTTCATAAATAAATACATTAACTTTTTTTTTTTGATAAAAGTGTTACTTAGTCTAATATTAAACAAGGAGGGCATTTAGCCACTGTCAAGATTACAATCACTTCCTTCCATAGTAATTGCCTGAAGGAAGTACTTAGAAACATAGATGTCTCCCATTTGTTCCAAAAGTTGGATTTGTTAAAAAGACCACAAGCTAACACAGCGAATAACAACTCTGCTTACAAAAAACCAGTCTAAAATTACAAAAGGATTTAATCCCATTAGACAGATCCAGAAAATCCACGTTGATCCGTTGATGACTACGCATGAGATTATCGATCACCTTCAAGGTTTCCATCTGATTGACCTTCACCACCAGATTTGTAATACCTCTACTGCGAGCTTCTTCAACACCGAAAGCAATGGTTTTTAGCTTTGCATGGACTGGATCTCTGCATCCTTGAACTTTCCTGTTATAAGTCATGATCAACATCCCAGAATGAGATATTAGAACACCACTACAAATCATATAAGCACCATTTTTCCTGAAGCAATGATTTACTAGACAATCTTCATTTTGAACTTGTTGTTGGGGAAGACAATAGGAAATCTCAGAGGGCTTCTTATATTCGTGAAGATCCTGATAAACTTTGAAAGGCGAGATTGGAATCAATACACTCAGTTATTGACAAATCACGACTATGTTTCACTCTATTTTTTGCATCATAGATAGCCCAAATTGTATTCACTATTTCTGCTAACTTCTTTCTTGACCACTTCCTACTGTTCTCATGAAACCACTCTTGTATAGCCCCTTCCTCTTCCTCCGGTAGTTGACTATTAGGGGCAACTGTGTTCCAATAATCCTTAGTAGCCCAACAGAGGAAAATACTATGGTAGTCAGTATCTTTCTTTCCACAAAGAAAACATTTATCTGATCCTCCCACCCTTCTGGCAATGTTAGCCAAACAGGGAGTAATCTTATTGAGAAATTTCCAACAGAAGAGCTTAGCTCTTGGTGGCACCAGACTAGCAGGAAGTCGGAAACTATGATTAACATGAGAGGAAGACGAAGAAGCATTTAGAGGGTCTGTATTAAGTATATGATAACCAGATTTAACAGTGTAATCTCCCGAGGCAGACCCAGTCCAGAACCACTCATCCACTGAATTATGATTAAAAGTAGAGCTTAAAATACGATCTTGATCAATACTGGAGAACTCATTCATGATCAGATCCTTATTCCATTCATCAGAATTAGGCTTCATCAGCTGGTTGACTGTAACAAGGTTGTGACAAATCGAACTAGTGACAACAATCTTAACCGGGAGAGAATTGGAGAGCCACGGATGATCTCTAATGTTGGTTGTTCTTCCCATTTCCTACTCTGATAGCAGCACCTCTACTAATAGTCCTAATCCCACACAGAATGGATCTCCAAATAGGACTATCTCGACTCTTACTAGAGGCAGAAAATAGATCATTCTGAGGAAAATAAAGAGCCTTCAAATTTTTACTAACAAGAGAATCAGGAAATCTGATTATTCTCCAGGCTTGTTTGGCAAGCAGAGCTTCATTAAAGGCTTCAGAACTTCTAAATCCTAGTCCTCCATCCTCTGATAGCTTACAGACATCTTTCCATTTTTTCCACACCATATGCTTCCTACTATCATTTCCACCCCACCAGAAGTTGGCAAAGATAGAATTCATTTTTGAGGTGATGTTTTTTGGTAGTTTGAAAAGAGACATAGTGAAATTTGGAAGGGCTTGAAGGACACTTTTGACTAAGACAGATCTAGCCGCCTGGGACATTGGTTTTTTTCCAACCTGAAACTCTTTCCTAAGATTATCCAAGAGGAACTTAAAAGTTTCATTTCTGTTCCTCCCAATTTTGATAGGGAGGCCAAGGTATTTGGTGAAGAAAGGGACTTGAGTAACTCTGAGGATACTGGAAATCGAATCTTTGGATTCCTGGGGTATTTTTGGACTAAAACAATATCAGACTTCTGATAATTAATCTTATGACCAGAAATTATCATGAACTTATCCAGAGAGTTGGCCAAGAACTGAGCGTTTTTCTGGGAGGCTTGCCCATAGAAAATGATGTCATCGGCAAAGGCTAAATGAGAGATAGGAGAACAGGACCTAGCAAGTTTGGCACCAATGTAATCTCTCTTTACCACAGCTTCATTCAAGAACCGGGACAAAGACTCTTGTGCTAAAATGAAGAGAAAAAGGGAGAGGGGATCACCTTGCCTCAACCCTCTTTCCTGTTTAAACCACTGCCCAGGAAAACCATTGATAATAAAACCGCACCTCTAGGAGAAGTAATGCAATTCATAACTGGAACCCTCCACTGCTCAGGAAAACCCATTTCCTTAATAATGTTGTTTAAGAAGCCCCACTCAAGTCTATCATATGCTTTGCTAAGATCAATCTTGCACGAGAACATTCCTCTTTTCTTAGCTTTGGATCTAGCAATAAGATGGTGGAGTTCTCCTGCTAGGATCACATTATTTGTGATCAGCCTATTCTTAACAAAACCAGACTGATTCTGAGAAATAATACAAGGAAGAATGTTTTGGATACGGTTGGCCAGAACTTTTGTGACAATTTTATAAACAAAATTGCACAAGGCTATCGGTCTGAAATTTTGAAGAGAGTTGCTCCAGGAACTTTAGGGATAAGGGCAATGTAGTAATCATTAAGGGAAGTAGGAACAGGATCACCATTTAAAATTTTGAGGACTTCTGCTATCACTTGTGGGCCAAGAGAAGACCAGAATTATTTGTTTTAGAATTCTCCCTTAAACCCATCAGGGGCCCCGGAGTTTTGTTTGCTCCCAGTTGTTTGGTAGCTTTAAGGATTTTCAAGAGAGGTAATAGGTTCTTTGAGGAGGTCAATGTGTTCTTGGGTAAGGATATTTGAGATTGGCTTAGAAAAATTGATACACATCAAGAAAAGAAAGGAGAACAGTTTTTGAAAAAATTCCTTAGAAATAAAGTCCAGATCCCTCCAATCTGATTTGAGAACACCATTTGAATCTTCAAGACTCAAAATTTCTTTCTTCCTACGGTTGCTGCTGAAGCTTTCCCATGAAAGTAGCTTGTATTTTTATCCCCCTCCCTAACCCAACTGTCTCTAGCTCTTTGTCTCCACCAACATTCTTCCTTCATTTGCAGGAGTTGAATCTCTAACAAACCCTTTTCCCATTCGAGACAGCCCAAGTATTTTGGATCCCTTTTCTTAGCTCCTCTAGCTCCTTCTTTTTGTTCCTAATTTTGAAAGAAATTTTATGAATATTCCACCCATTCCACTCCATAAGTTTCCTCCTCCTACATTTATTAGTATTCTCGATCAGATTAAGATCATCCACTCCCCAGATGGAAGAAACAATCTCTTTGCATTTTTCTCATCCAACCACACATTTTCAAACCTAAAGATTCTACCATAGTTTTTTGTGATTGCCTACAAGTTTGACTAGAATTGGACAATGGTCAGAATGAGTTTAGGAAGATGACAACAACAGAACTAAAGGAAAAGAGGACCAGAAGTCCTGGGAACACAAAGCCCTATCTAATCTGCTTTCAGTATGAAATGGATCACATTGCAGATTAGTATAAGTAAATTGATACCCACTAAAATCCCATATCAGACAAATCACAATAGTCAATAGCTTCTCTGAAGGGAAGCATCTCTTTCTTTCCCCCTCTTAATTTTCCTCCCATTTTTTTCACTCTCAAAACAGATTTGATTAAAATCTCCAACAACTAACCAGGATCTCTCACTTGGTCCCTAAGTTTTCTTAACAGTTTCCAAAAAACAATTTCACTCTCCAATCAGACCACCCATAAAACCCAGAAAAGTGAAATTTTTCATACCTGAGATTAGAACCTCGGCAGCTATATGATGACTGGAATAATTAATCAGTGTGACATCCACATGTTTGAGCCACATCAACACAAAGGCCTCCACTCCTGCCCCAACTAGCAACTGTCAAACTGGCATATCCATCCCACCTTCTTAAAATTTTATTCCATCTGAACCTTGCTCCTATGGGTCTCCATCAGAAAAACTAGCTCAGGTTTGTGAATATTCAATAAGCCCGAAACCCAAGCAACTGCCCAGGGGCGACCCAACCCCCGGCAGTTAAGCGAAAGGCAACTCATTTGGGCTGGCAGCCCTGCTCCTCAGCAGGGTCTGCCATTTTACGGAGCCAACAATAGTAGTCAGACTCTCCTCCAATTCTTCCCTCATTGAGGTAGAGTTGATCATCAGAGGTCTGAGATTAGCTGCTTTCCCGCTTCTTTTGTTTTTGAATTTATCTGGGTAGCTGAGACTGAGGGCTGATTCGGGATAACTCTTCTCTTTTCCTTTTCCTGAGCACGGGACAAGAGAATTGTGGCTTCACTGAGAGGAGGGAATATTTTTTTGGCAGATTTGCCTCACTTCTAACAGAATCTTATTCAGCTCAGAGCTCACTCCTTCACTTCGAAACTCAACTCTTTTTTGCTTATTGTTGAATTCAGCATTAAAAGATGAAACCGCAGAGTCCCCGTCGATATCATTGATGGATTTCTTAAAACTTAAACTGCTGAGATTTCTGGATAATGACATCCCCACCTGGTGAGGAGGAAACATTGTTTGAACTGGCAGATTGAGAGGGAATTAGCACCACTGAGAGGAAGAGGTAAAACCTGTGGGAATCACATCCTCCGAGGGTTTTGAAGTTGGCCTGACTCGGAGAATTGCCCCAACTGGAGAGTAATTTGGGAGGTCATTATTGGAGATTGGAGATTTAGTAGCAGGTATGAAAGGCATTTGGGTAATTTGAGGAGTAGGTAAAATAGGTCTTTCCAAAGAAGATGAAACATTAGGGTTAGCAACGTAGGCAAGGTAATGCTTGGAATAGTAGCAAGGGTAAGATCTACATTCACCTCTGAAGAATTTCGATTCGGAAGAGGGATGGGTCTATCAGCCATAACAGTCAGACTATCAAGTAAACCTTCATTTTTCCATTGTTCCAGCAGAAAGGAGTTTGTAGAGTCTGACATAACACCCCGCGATTCAGCTCTAATCCAAGGGCCAAACTTATCAGGGCTGTGTGGGTATAGGGTTGATGAAAGAGACACTCCGAAACAATATGGGTAAGCCTTCCACATCTGTAACAGAAACTCGGGAGATTCTCATACGACACCCTACACACCCGATTCCCATTATTGGTCTTGATGATGAGAAGACGACATAGGGGATCCTCAATTTTGATTTCCACTTTTATCCTAAGAATATTGGAAGCCAAGGGATTGATTCTATCAACACTCTACGAATCTTCCAATCTTATTACCCAGTAAGGAAGCGAAGTGCCTATTGAAGCAGCCTAAAGGGAGTTTAGAAATCCCAACCCAAATACTGATAACCTGAGGGTTGTGTTCAATCAGATTAATATCAGGGAAAACCGGCATGAGAGCAAACAACCTGTTTTGAAAGTGCCATGGACCATTTCCAAGGACGAAGCACACATCCCTTTCGGCCTCAAATTGGATAGTGAAACGATTGTAATCAATCTCGAGAACTCTGAAATTAGAACGAGTATGCCACATTTGATTGAGAATCTTTTGGAGGAGTTTAGGGTGAACTCGATTAGGGCTCCATATTTTTCCTACCACCGACCACCCGTAGTGTCGTCCATGTAAGGGATATTCGGTCTGTGTCTTCCGACTTCAATAACAGCCGATTCAGCGGGGTGGAGTTGCATCCTAGAACAGTTAGCGATGATGGAATCCATTGGAGGGGCAGAAGCAAGAATAGGAGGAATTTTGTGGATCAATTTTCTGGAAGTCGGCGAGATAGGAAGGAGTTTGGGGGAAATTAATTCTTTTAACCCTAATACGCCAAATTCAAATTCTCTAAAGCACTAATGAGTCTATCAGGTGGAACAAGAGAATATTAGGCGACATTACCTTCTTGCAGATCTGATCTCTGGGAAGATCTTCTACCCAACCACCGACGTAAATGCTTCTGACATGGGATAAGCCACCAAAGTCGCATGGCTAATCTTCTCCCTACCGACGCTACCACTACTTTTTGCCAAGGAAGAAGAGGGATCTGGCGACCACTGTTGGAGAAAGGATGTAAAGAGATTTCAGGGAGGAGGAGATCTCCGCTTCTCGGAACTCCAAAGCCATCGATTGCGTGCAGCCTGCTAGAGGAGGAGGGTGGCAGAAAGGGTTGACTCTCGTCTCACACAAAGGGCTGAGAAAGAGGAGTAATGCACTGGTTTTAGGTTTTCAGAGAAGAAAAACGGGCAGACTCGAAATGGTCGCAACCCAAGAAGAACCAAATGAGTTGGGAGAGGCGCGTGAAAGCGCGTTCTCATCTCACTAAAACTTTCACCTGCTAGCTATCACTCACTACTCACTTCACTAGTTCTCCTCTCCTAATAAATACATTAACTTGTATAACTGGTACATTTAATCTAGATCGATAATATATAAGTAAAAATTTATCAATCTAATTTACATGAAAGAGATAGTATAGTTATTGTATAAATTGAGTTGTATCGTATTAATCTAATAATTTATTATGTAGATTTATTCAGTCATTATATTTAAAGTAGCCTTTGTTAATAAAAGATTGATAGAGATAATCACATTGTCTTTGTGTGATGTAGGAATAAAAAATCTCACACAAAAGTTAAGCCTATAAATGCACGGAATGTATTCATATAACAAAGTAAGAAAGTATCTAGGTAATCAAGTGTGCTACACTTATAATTGGGTCACTAGTGCAGAAAATGTTTTTTACCACGGTTATTTTGCCTATATACCACGGTTAGAAACCGTGGTTTATACTCGCGTGGTATATCGGAAAATTTCAATAAACCACGGTTTGAAACCGTCGTTTAAAATACGGATTATAAACCACGGTTCCGCTAAAACCGTCGTTTAAAGCCCATTGTGTCGCGGGAATCAGACGACTTTATACGACGGTTGCGACAGAAACCGTGGTATATAATGTCGTTCCATTGAGTTTTATACGACGGTTGGGACAAAAACCGTGGTATAAAATGTACATTATACGACGGTTTTCTACTAAACCGTGGTTTATAACGTCGTTCCATTGAGTTTTAAACCACGGTTTTAAGTGAACCGTGGTTTTT
Organism: Limonium bicolor; assembly: GCA_023374045.1. Classification (NCBI taxonomy): domain Eukaryota; kingdom Viridiplantae; phylum Streptophyta; class Magnoliopsida; order Caryophyllales; family Plumbaginaceae; genus Limonium; species Limonium bicolor. Next base: position 185,351,221 of record CM041777.1, on the reverse strand, counting down.
TTTGGGAAATTTCATGAAATGCCACTATATTTTTGCCTAATTCATGAAATGCCACTAAAAAAAAAGAAAATCACGAAATGCCACTATATTTTCTGAAAAGTTCATGAAATGCCCCTCCGCCTGGATGGAAGTTAACTTTCCGTCCAATGTCAGATTTTTTTTTGTAAAATGACTTTTTTGCCCCTAAAAATTTATGTCATTGTTCAACGACTACTTTTGGGTTCCAACGGTCACTTTTCTGAAAAATTTACAAAGTACATGAAATGCCACTACAACTTTTAACGAAAGTACACGAAATGCCACTACAACGTTACGAAAGTACATGAAATGTCACTATTACTTTACGAAAGTACATGAAACGCCCCTGTAACAAAAAAACGGCTATTTTTCTGTTTCTAACGGCTAGTTCTTCATTCAGATCCCCTTTTATGCTATAAAAACTCATTGTAGGGATGTATAATGTCTATATCTCTCCCATACTCACCAATAGCACATCAAACATGTATCCCCCCACATACACAACCACAATAGAAGAGAAATTTCAAAAATACATTGCAAGTGTAGAGTTCCAGCAACTCTCAAAGTTTCATACAACCGGAAATCACCTGGATTCACTTACTATAATTGCTGGAACTATGGGTTATTCAAATGGTGGGCACCGGTTATGGAAGATCGATATAATCCCCGCTTAACTTCTCAACCCGAGAGTACATCACAACAAATCCCACACAAGTTCAACAAATATAGCTCGGTTAGTGGTGTAATTCACCAACATTGGCCAAGAATCGTTTTTTTTTTTGTAAACCGGCTAAGAATCAAATTTTTTCGTAAACCGGCCAAGAATCAGTTAGATCACTATAAACTTGCACATTAGTTAATACGCGAAGCTTCTACGTACCAATAATAATATTCACATTATATTATAGAATAAGTACTCTAAATTACAGAACCTAACCCTACTTTATGGTCATTACCAATGGCAACGGCGGAACATCCACAGTTCCACACCAGATCAATGAGCAAAAGACCAAGAAGGCAAACATTGTATATATGGTATTCCTGTAATTATTTTAATTTATTTTTTACATGATTAACGATTGAGAAATCCGGTTCCTTACTTTTCTTCTCTTTTGCACAATTAAATAATACCTTAACATGATTACACAAGAAACATATGACCGTAAATCACAATATTCCTTGTGAAATAAAAAAAAAACAAAAAAACCCGCCTAGAACAGTTCTTTGAGAAACATGCTCTTCTAGTCTCCTTCCTTGCACGCCACGCATTTCTGAAATTTCCCTTCTATTGTGGTTGTGTATGTGGGGGGATACATGTTTGATGTGCTATGGGTGAGTATGGGAGATATATGGACATTATACAGCCCTACAATAAGTTTTTATAGCACAAAAGGGGATCTGAATGAAGAACTAGCCGTTAGAAATAGAAAAATAGCCGTTTTTTGTGTTACAGGGGCATTTCATGTACTTTCGTAAAGTAGTAGTGGCATTTCATGTACTTTCATAACGTTGTAGTGGCATTTCGTGTACTTTCGTAAAAGTTGTAGTGACATTTCATGTACTTCGTAAAATTTTTCAGAAAAGTGACCGTTGGAACCTAAAAGTAGCTGTTGAAGTGACATAAATTTTTAGGGGCAAAAAGGTCATTTTACAAAAACAATCTGACATTGGACGGAAAGTTAACTTCCATCCAGACGGAGGGGCATTTCATGAACTTTTCAGAAAATATAGTGGCATTTCGTGACTTTCTTTTTTTTTAGTGGCATTTCATGAATTAGACAAAAATATAGTGGCATTTCATGAAATTTCCCTTTTTTTTTGTTTTTTTAGCCTCTACCACATATGTTTTCCAACACAACCAAATTTATAATCGCATATACAACCTGTACAGGGCATCCACTGGTATTGCCCTTTGATAACCAACACACCAATATGACCCTAAACCAGTTGCCAGTTTGAATTGCAACATTGAAAACGAATTGCAAACAAAACTTTCAAAAATAAGAGAGAGTTGAACTTTACAAACTTTGAGAGTCTACGTTGCTTCAGCACAAACAAAGTCTAAGTCTAACTACACTAGGATAAGATCTAAGAAACGCTCAAGTAATTTTTACACCAAAACTGCGATAAATGATCTCTTACAAAGTCGAGATCCATCTTGGAATACGTGCTCCCTGCTTTTGTGAAAAAAGAAACGATCTGTCCATAAAAAGAAACTGATCATCATTAGTACACACAATTTTATTTAAAATGCAATAACTTTAACTAAAACTTTGATTGGTATGGGTTACCTTGTCATCATCATCAAGCGTGTCAATATTTTGTACAATCTCGAACATGTACCGCATCACATAATAGCCACATCTCCGTGAATCAGGCTGTTTAGGACACTGTCATCACACCATCCATGGATTACCAACTTTAGACAAATCAAAAAATTAAACGTTTAACTTTAATACAAAAATGCATGCATAAATTAAATGATTACTTACACGTATGTAATGGAAGTCCAAGATGGAGAATGGTTTCTTCTCATCACTCAAACCAAGCTTATGACCCCTGCATAATACAGCATTTTAAAATGAAGTCATTTATTGCCAATAATCCAGGACAAGCTTAAAATAAATACAAAATGCATTAAAATTTTAAATACTCCTCCTTCAAATATTTTTCTACAGCAATCTCTCGAAGGTCATCAGCGCCCAATGGGTCTAGTATCAACAAGCATGAGGTGTCGATACACAACACCATCAACATCCAATGATTGCTACCACAGGTAAAACAAAGAATGTTTTGTAGAACAATTTTTAAATTTATCACATAATGTAATTAGGAAGCAAAAAATTCCAGTTATTGTGTACTTACATCTGATGATATGGGATCAGCAAATATTTGCTTTTTCTTTGCATCGCAGTACAAAATCCCTGCCTCACGTGTGCTCTGCACATCCTTGCTCATCCAATGCGGCCTGACTTGCTGACATCAATTGCGAACACAAGAAAAAGAGGGCAAATAATCTCTTGCTCGCTAGCAGTCTACTAGTCAAACACCTAAACAACATTTTTTCATAAGATATGTTAAATAGCTTAAAAAATGAAAGATAATGTAATAATTTAAAAGATACTTACCCACAATAGCCTGAATCATAGAGATGTTAAGCAGGTCTCCCATAAAAATTCTCTTAGATCGCTCACGGTAATCATCAGATCTCTGGGCTCAGGGGAGTGGAAAACATGCTTAGACACTTTCATGTTGAAGTTGGTGACAGACTGCGGCCTCGTCATGAAAAAGTCATACAACTTTTTTGTTTGACTGTCAGCTTCTTCAGATACTTGGGTGTCAGAATGGGGGATCTCCTAGGAGTCATATCGAAAGGTTTCACCACTTCCTTTCTCACACTCTGACTCTCATCATTTGATTTCACAACTTCCTTCCCCTTATCCACTTTCCTCTTCTTAACCGGTCTTAATTCCTTATCAATCTAATAGTATACAAAATTTAAATAATAAACATATCAGTCAACAGTCAAGTTAAAAACTAAACAGTAAGCATGTAAATAGTTTACCTTGTCACTGACATCAATGAGAGAATATGGCCATGGAACAACTGAAGATTGTGCTTGACCTATTTTACTCCACTGATTCCACTCCAACGGAAGCGGAGAGTCCTCATGGCCTCGCACAATGTCGTCTACCATCACACGAGCATGAAGAGGTGGGATGAGCTTGAAATGTACTATAGTGTTCGGTCCGGTCGGTAAAACCCGACCGTATGCAACATGCACAGTCTCACCATCCAAACCTTGAAACAGATGGCATGATTTAGCCACCTACATCAACTCACAACAGTAAGCAAGGTAATAAAATTATATTTGTTTTAAAAGTAATGTTAAAATAACTAAGGAGGAAAAAAGAACAAACCGGAAGGTTTTCATAAGGAAATGTGTCTCTAGTAGAAGAAGAAGGTGCAGGATGATCGACCATCGGAGTATCCGCCATCGTGGTAGGAGCAGACGTCGGTGTAGTATCATCGACAGTATCCGCCGTCGTGGTAGAAGCAGACGTCGGTCTAGCAGTAGGTGCCGGTGTAGGAGACGCGGCCACTGTCGATGTATCCGTCGTCGCGGTAGGAGCAGACACCGGTGTAGGAGTAGGTGTTGGTGTAGGAGTATGCACCTGGCCCAATACTAAGCCTCAAGTCTTCGTAGGCGCTCCTCGTAGGCTTGACGTTCTTCAGCCTGACGTCTTTCCGCCTCCTCCAACCGTCGTGCACCCGTTCATCCCCATTATCTCTATCATTTCAGCCTTCTCGTTCTTTCACGTCTCGATCGAGACGTAGAAACACGTCTTTTGGCGAACTTCCCCTCCAAGCCCCCGCACTCGCCCTGGATGATCCTTTTGCCCAAGGGCCTTATTCAGTGAGATCATCCTGAGACGGAGGGGCCGGAACCATCTCCCATCGCTCAGTAGATCCAGACTATTTTAAGTTCAAAAAAATTAGAAATGTTTACTAATTAGTAAACAACACTTTTAAAAATATATACTTACAATCTTTGAAGCCAACTCCTAGTCTCGCTCTGCGTGAACACATATACTCCCTCGTCATTTTCTTCATGCGACCCAGCATAAATGTCTGCACCCTACTTGCATCGTCAACATTATCAATAGCTGACTGAGTGCCGTCTTCATTAGTTTTCGTCAGTAAGCCCTCGCTCTTCCACTTCTCCAACCGCCCCGTATATCCAGCTCGCCCCATGAAGTGCTTATATATATTCTTCGCCCGTTACGTCTCGCTTGTTCTTGACGTAACTGTTACAAAATTTGTATATTTGTAAGTTATACATAATAATAATAATATTTGTTAAATTTTATTCCTTAAATAATTAAAAAAAAATAATTGTAAAAGTACCTTCCACTCTTTAGTCTGGTGATGGTCGTAGAATATCTTCCAGTCCTCCTCCGTGATCATACCATCATACACTACCCACGTCGGTGATCTTTTGGAGCCCGGTTTGTTAATCCACCATCTACCAACCGATGCTTGAACTGTCGCAGCGATGTCGCTAGAATGATTCAATCTTCGTCCGAAGTTCATCCGCGACCTTGTACTTCTTCTGCACCATCTGCCACATGATGTCTTTGTCTGCCTTTTCTTGATCCTTCTAATCCTTATTAATCGAGCAATGGGATTTTACCATCAATCCCAAGTAAGAAGCAAATTGCTGCTTCGACCCACCAGAATGTCGGAGGTACTTGTCCCAGACCAATCGATGGGAGAATCCTTCTCACCTTCAACCCACGTGTCCGGTCCACGTCCCTTCCGAGGGTTTTGCGAAGTAGATGCAGCTGGTGGTTTTCAGTAGGGACGTCATCGTCAATATCATCCAACCCCAACAGTAAGTCCTCTTCGACTCTATCGCCAGGATCCATAATCTGAAAAAATAATCAATAATTAACAAGGTTAATATGAACATCTACTGAATCAAATATTGAAACATGACAAAAATGAAATAATATAATATTGTCAACCAAACTTACAAAATAACATTTCATCTTTCAATCCACAATCCTTCATTGTGGTCGGACCTTCGATATTCAAAATTGGTTACATTATCTACCTCCATCGGCAACCGAATAGGTACATCTGTTTCATCTTCACAGTCGTATTCATCCTCATCAACAATATTATCCCCAACTATCGATCTTCTACTCTGCTCTGCATACAATATACCATCTGGGATTAGACTGATCACGACAGTAGAATACTTGTTTTGCCTTTGATGCAACAATAAAGGGTTCATCAGTAGGAGCCGCTGTCGTTAAATCAACTAGCTTCATACCATGATCCTCCTCACGATATCCCTGTTTGTTGTCCACCCATTTGCAACGAAATACGCAAGTTTCATAACGAGTGTAATTCAAGACCCAAATATCCTCAATAACACCATAATATTCGTTCTTCAGTGTATTACGACTTGTCCTGTGAAAATGTCTTGTGAAGCGATAAGATGCACACCACTGTTCTGGTTTGTCGATTTACAATCTTGACGTTCAGTGTAAAAAGAAAATCCATTTACATCATATCCTTCATAAGACAACACATTGAGATTTGGACCAAGTGCCACAACTGGATCATTTCATCCACGTTCCTTGAATCTTCATACAACACCTTCTGTCTGAACCACTTAACAAATGTTGCATTCTGCTCTTTTTTTTAATTTGGCATTACTCATCGTTAGGTGTTTTGTTTTGAGGTAGGCTAGGTGTGCATCGAAATACGGTTCAACAACTTCGGAATGATTCAACACAACCAGATGTGCCTTGTTCAATGTATCAATATCAACTCTGCATATTTTTTCCCACAGGTGCCAACCCCTTTAAGCCTGCCATCATGTCTTGCTTTTGGTAATCCAATAACATCAACACCGTGTAAGTAGTGAGTGCAGAAGTCAACTACCTCCTCCGTTACTGTCCCTTCAATTATGCTTCCCTCTGGACGCCGACGGTTTTTCATTTTCTTTTTCAGTATACCCATATATCTCTCAAACGAATACATGTATCGAAGGTATAACGGACCACAATGTTTGATCTCTCTAACAAGATGAACAAGTAGATGCACCATAATATCAAAAAACGAAGGAGGAAAATACATTTCCAACTGACACATGGTGATCACAAGGTCATTCTGTAGTTTATCCAGCGTCTCCACATCAAGCACTTTACACGAAATTCCTTTGAAGAAAACACATAAATTTGTAATAGTTTTCTGACATCAGCTGGAAGGATCCCACGGAGAGCAACCGGAAGTAAGTGCTGCATCAGCACATGATAGTCGTGAGACTTCATCCCTACAAATTTAAGATCAGACATTGATACCAAACTTGATATGTTCAATGAGTAACCAGATGGCACTTTAATATGATGAAGAGAACTACAAAAAATATTTTCTCTTCTTTGGATAATGTATGACAAGCGGGAGGCAAGAATGTTCTTTTCCCTCTTGTTGTGGCGCGAGTTCTTCTCGTATACCCAATTCAACCAGATCTTTTCTACCCTTCAAATGGTCTTTTGTCTTTCCTTTCACGTTTAGTAGTGTCACAGTTACACTTCACCAATGTTTTCTCCACGTGTATAGCATCAATGCAATGTCTCACCTCTAAATGTTGCCAATATTCAAGTTCCCAAAATATTGTTTTTTTCTTCCAGATGCTCTTTTCAGTGGCTTTAATTGATGGACCGAAGTTGTTCACAACATTCTTCAACTGATTGTAAGTCTCAACAGCAGATAGTGGTGGTCGTGCGACTGCATGATCCGTTTTCCCATCAAACTCTTTTGTCATCTTACGGTATTTGTGACCTTTCGGAGGAATTTCCGATGGCCCATGTACACATTTTTTCCACTGTGTTTCAACCGTATACTGCAAGTTCTATCTCCACATATAAGGCACGCTAGAGCTCCTTTAATTGTGTATCCCGAGAGGTTGCCGTATGCAGGGAAATCATTGATTGTACAAAACAACATAGCCCGGAGCGTGAATTTTCCATACCGTATGAATCATACACTGTCGCACCTTCATTCCACAACAATTGTAAATTGTCAATAAGTGGTTGCAAAAACACATCAATTTTGTTTCCCGGTTATTTTGGACCCGATATCAACAGAGAGAGGAGAATGTGTCTGGGTTTCATACACAACCATGGCGGCAGATTGTATATTGTCAATAAAACAGGCCAAGTACTGTGTATACTGCTCAAAGTGCCATATGGGTTCATTCCATCAGTGCATAAACCAAGTCTTAAGTTCCTTGGGTCTGTACCGAATTGAGGGTATATTCTGTCAATGTTTCTCCATTGTGGTGAATCGGCTGGATGTCTCAATTTACCATCATCCTTTCTATGGGTAGCATGCCATCGGAGGTTCTCAGCATCTTTCTGAACTGCAAACAACGTTTGAATCGGGGAATAATCGGTAGATACCACAACACCTTCGCAGGAGAACCCACTTTAGTGCTTATGTGGTTTCTGTCACCCTTTTTTACATAGCGTGATTCCCCACATCCAGAGCAATGGTTATCCAACTCATTCTCTTTCCAGTACAACATACACCCATTTGTACAAGCATGTATTTTTTTATATTCCATACCCATCGGACACATTACTTCTTTGCTTCATAAGTTGTTGTGGGTATCACATTGTCCTTTGGTAGTACATCCTTCAGCAGTTGTAAAAGATCTGTAAAACTGACATCACTCCATCCATGTCTCGCCTTCAGATTGAATAGTTTTAGGACAATGCTCAATTTGTTTTGCTTTTGCGTATCACATCCACTGTACAACGGTTCCTTTGATGCTTGCATCAGATTTTCGAATGTTTTGGGTTTGTTGGAAAAATGTTGTTCAACATCTTCCATCATCGCATTAAGGTCCTCCTGATCATCTGAATCACTAACTAGTGAATCATCTTGAGTATCCCCAAAATTGTGTGAAGCATCCATTTCTGATTGTTCTGCAACGACGTTATCAGCACATTCAAACACTTGTACTGAATGTTGACCATGCAGTATTGTTATGGCTTCATAATCTTCTGTAAACCCTCTGCGAATCAGATGATCCTTAATCTTGTCCACACCTCGGTATTTGAAGTCGTTCTTGCAATCGACACAAGGACATCGAATATATCCCTTATCCCTTGTTTAAGATTATCAACAAGGACTTTGCAAAATTTATTGATCCCTTCTAGGTACTTGATGTCCAATCTGTCACTGTACATCACTGAGCGCTCCATCTCATTTTTCAACACACACCAGATGTCGTGAACTAGTTCCATTGATCTCCTCTTTTTTTATTTACAGATTTAACAACCTAAACCTATCCAATCACCTTCGATCTCACCTAGGAACAAGTTAATAATATACAGTAGTTCAGTGATAATTTCGGCAGCATTACCCTACAGTTCTCCTAGTGTAGATATATATATATATGAATCGTTTCAATTCACATATATATATGTACACTAGAAGAACACTAGGGTAATGCTGCTGAAATTATCACTGAACTACTGTATATTATTAGCTCATTCACAACCTAGATGGTAAGATCAAAGGTCATTGGACAGTCCCAACAGGGACTATCTAAGACATACCTCTATCAGGTAAATCTCAGACAGGTAATTATATGTTTGAATTGTTTTTCCATTGTTTAATAGAAAAACAAAAATAAATTGAAGCATTTTAAATACCAACCTGATGAGTAATGGATGGTCAGCGCGAACATCACAAGAGATAGAGAAGAGACAAGTAGACAGATGTTCTTGCACGTAGTATATGACACCTATTCAATGAAATTAAAATAAGGTTTTAATTTTATAAAAACTTGAATAATTGAACATATTAAATAAAACAAACATAGCTAATGTTATTACCGGTTATTTTGCTCTCCTCGTCTTAATTCGATTGTCTTCTACCTCAGAGCAACCTGCAAGAGATGAAAAAATGAAATTGTAAGTAATTATGAAGAAAGTTAAATTCGATGGAATTAGAATCAGTTTAAATTCTGGAAAAAATTTGGCATGACCTTTGCGTATTTTTAGACACTCCATACGAATTATTATCAGACAGACAAGTATATAATAATTATATGATCAATGAACAAAAACAACCACCCCATTTCAACTTAATCTCACATTTCACCACACTATGCAATATATATTCTAATGATTGCAGAATACAAGTAGAATTTAGTACAACGTTTATTCGTGACAATATATAAGTATTTGTTTCTAAATCATAATCAGAAATGCAAGTGTTTTACCGTGGGTTCTGATCAGGCAAACCGGTGGTAGAGGTTGACAGCAGCAGATGGTGTGACAAGTAGACAATCTGACCGTGTGTAGTGAATGAAATTAGAATATAAGTTTTAATTTGAAAAAATATGAATAATTGAACAAATAAACAAACGAATATATTTTGAATAAACCATGTTATTGAAACATTTTTAAAAAACTAACCTAATGAGTAGGGATGATCAACTCACAAATGTGATGGAAGAGGGATTGTTCAACCGTAGTAACACCTATTCAATAAAAGTATAATAAGGTTAAATTCTGGAAAAAATTTGGCATGACCATTGCATTTTTTTAGAATACTCCACACTTTTTTTGGCAAAAACAAACACAATACAAGTACAACAAAATTAATAATATGCAACAATTATAACACCCGCAAGAATAATAGCAACAAACAGCAACACTTACAACAATATTAATACACCACCAACAATAATACGGATAGATAACTTCATCACAAAACAGCCATCGTAACACCAACAACAACACTAACAACAACAAAAACAAAGACCATTTAACTTTTCTATTACACGACCATTTTATTTTCATATATAAAAAAAGCCCGGCCAAGTGGATGAGTGACTATGTATATAAAAATAAATGGGTTATTCAAGTTCAACCTAAGAAATAATGGATCAAAAATCTTCATAACCCATTTAGAAATGATAACAAACTAACCGACCAGTCTTGTTTCTTTTTTAAAAAAAAAGAAAACTTAGATTTCAATAAATAATGACACAAATTTTGTGTTAAACTTAAACTTTGTAAGATATATCTGTTTTTAATTATTACTTATATTTTCTCTTTTTATATCACTTAACCATCCAAATGAATCATCATATATAGAATAGTAACGAACCGCACTCGGTTTTGATCCGTTACTACACTCGGTTTTCCTCCTCACTACACTCGGTTTTCCTCCTCACTCGGTTTTGATCCGTTACTACTACACTCGGTTTTCCTCCTCACTCGGTTTTGATCCGTTACTATTGTTCAGATACTATTTGAGTTTTTCTTCTCTCTAACTACTACTATACTACTACTACACTATCTTTCTTGTGTTCTAACATTTCTTCTTCTCAGTTTTTTATCTCTGCATACAGAGACACCACACAACCACAATAACATCCCAATATCAAAACCGATATAATCACTCCTCAAAGCACAAAATCAGCCACTAATCAAAAATAAATAGCTAGAGTTTAATTACCGAAGTGGGATTCGGAGGTTGACAGTGGAGGGGCGCGGTGTTGTCGAGACCAGAGGAGTGGGGCGGTGGAGCTAGGGGTAATGGAGGCGTCTGTCGAGACCAGAGGAGTGGGGCGGTGGAGAGGCACGGTGTTGTCGCCGCGACCAGAGAGAAAGAGGTGACGGTGGAGGCGCGGTGGAGCTAGGTGGAGGCGCGAAGTTGAGACGAGTGTGGGGTGGTGGAGGCAGCGCAACTTGGTTCCCGTTTGTTGTCGCCGCGACCGGAAGAGAAAGAGGCGACGGGAGTGGGGCGGTGGAGTCGAAGACGGTGGAGGGGTGGTGGCTCGACGGCAATAGAGGAGCGACAGGAGTGATTCGGGAATCGCCAGAGAGGAAGAGAACGCGGGAGGAAGAAGAGAAGAAAGAAAGGGCGCGACGGGTTTTTAATTAGATGACTTTAAATGACGGTTATTAGACGAACCGTCATTTAAAACCTTTGTGATACAAGGAATAAACCACGGTTTTAGCTTAACCGTCGTTTATAGTTCGACGCCTTAGAAGATAAATGAAGGTTTTATATTGAACCGTGGTTTATGTAGATTATATACGACGGTTAGAAACGGAACCGTCATTTATCTTATAAGGCGTCAAACTATAAACGACGGTTTCGGTTAAAACCGTCGTTTATATAGTGAGCCGTGCAACATAAATGACGGTTCTCTGGATAACCGTGGTTTATAAACTTTAAACGACGGTTTCATTGGTAACCGTGGTTTAAAGTCCGTCATTTAAAATCTTTTTTCTACTAGTGGAACTTATAAATGGGTCGGGCTAAGATCTGATGAGCCTAACTGAACAGACTTTTGTACTACAAGCGAGACTAAGTGTGATTTTAAATTGTCCGATGATGAGCTCCCACGTCCTTACACCCTGAATGCAACAACTTTGATGTATGAAGCACCACACTTAGTGAATATGTTCTGCGGTAAAGTAACCCCATTAAGGCACCATCATTTGGGACACGCTAACGCAAGCCAGCCACACAATCACTCACCCTCACCCTGACCATTTCATAGACACAAATCATACTTAGGGCCCTTCGCACTCCACATTTGCCAAGTGTAGGGGCCAGTTATGCAACAAGCGTACATTGACACAACCCGTCAACAGGGACACGACTAATGTATAAGGTTTCATAACCGTTGTAGCCCACTACTAAGAAATGTTACAAATTGATGTCTACACATAAAGGAATTATTATGATATGATACTATGATATTAATATATTTGACACAAATAAAAGACGGAGGATAATTTAAAACTTACATAAGTAAAATGCTGTAATTGCGGCTTAGTGGAAAGTAGGAATGAGATGACCACTTTATGTGGATGCAGATTGGATGTAGGAGGTGATAGTTTATGTGGCATATTAAAGGGAAAAAAAACAATTGAATATATATATATTTATATCTATATGAGTCTAAAAACAATCCTGTTTGCTCAATTATTTATCAAAATTTGAGTTCAAAACAAGATAATGTTGAATATTTATGACAATTTTTGCAAAAGTTATTTCAAATTCTCTCACTAATATAGTAAAATGGTATGAAGTTTCATGGAGCGGATTTAGCGACGGACACCAAAATCTGTCCTCGACAGAAGGTGTTTTTTTTAAACAGCATTCAACGAGCATATAAGTGTGCCATTTTTAACATTATATTGTTTTTGTTTTCTATAATATCTCAAATAGTTTAATTATTTATAATACTTACAAAATAATTCATCAATTTTTATACGATTATATACATATATATGATTATTGTACAACATTTTCTTAATCCTATAATATTGATCGTTTATAAATATATGAAAAAATGGAACATATATCAATTCAAATATATATGTCTTAATCAAGCTGATAATTAATTTACAATAAATTAAATTATATAAAAACTATTAAGCTAAATAATATATTTAAAATATCATGCAATGCTTTTATATAATATTGAACTTAAAAGTTTTAACTCTAAAGCCTTGTGATATAATTAATTTGTGACTTCACATAAGAATAAATTTTAGAAAAAAAAGTATATTAAAAAAAAATAAATATGGAATAAGAGTGCTAAAACCACATATATATTAAGTAAAAAACAATTAACTTATAAGATTGACAAAACAAAACTAATGGATAATAAATATTTATTAAAACAGTTAGTGTCATCTTTTTTTATAATAGTGCTGCAAACGATTATAAAAGCTTGTGTATATGTTTCAAACATTTATAAGCTATCATGGTTATGTAAAACCAAAGTTAGTGAATACATAAAATTGAATCCAACAACTCTGTAACACCCCAACTAACAACAACACACTTAACAACTAACTGCAGCGGAAAACATACTTCATCACATTACTTAACTCTTTGGTGTTACACGCCGTCAACCACCCACGTGGCTAACAAGGCTATTACATATATATTGTATCGGTCTGATGGACTAGATTCCCAAGCGACTGCACATTCTACCCCTTTCCATTTACAACAACAACAACATGCATATACCTTCCAACTGTACTGAGTATTTACAAACTAATGCCGATAAAAATTTCGGTCTTACTACACCTACAATACATACACAATTTAAATGGATACCCATGTACAACCACTACCCCGTCCTACTCTCGAACGGCTTCCAGCTCCTTGTACCTGAAATAGGAAAAGAAGAAAGGGTGGCCCCCCAGGGGCTCAGCACCTTTGCTGGTATGGTAATCCCGCAACCCGCATGCTACCGGGCCACGTACATCTATTTGTCGTCTTAGCATGCGGTTGATTACATTTAAATCATGCATGTACACCAATAACACAAAACACATTACAATCCACAACAGTGGTCACAACAAATACAGACAACACATCTACACCTAATAAATAACTCTTTGTGTTCTTTGACCCTAGAGTGTTTCTCCTTTAATGGAGCCATTTCCTTAATAGACGATACTTACCCACTAGTCGGGTTATCCATAAACGTCTCTTTTATAAACTGGGATTCATATCCATGATCCACATACTTCACATTTAAACAACATATAACATAACATCGCAATAAGCACTGCAGTACATCAATAACACATAACATAACGGGTACAGATCTCTTTAGGAACCGCCCCAAACATAGTTAGTTCACTGGGAGAGCCTAGAGGATGCTGTCAAACTCATGCTAAGCTCGTTTACATAACTCGTTACCATCCTGTTAGACGAACGGATAACTTAACACAAAGATGGATCGGACATAGTGATCCGAACACACTGTACATAATCCCCAACAGACGTGAGTCAAGAGCCTTGGTTAAGCTCAGGGGTGATCGAAGACCAATGAAGGAAGACAACCAACAGAGAGGAAGCTGAAGAAACTGTATACAACAACTCCCAAACAACGCGCGACCGGAACTACCGGATTCCTCACCCCCATAGTATATAAATATTCACAGATAAAGACTCCGCTGTGGAACCTATCACATCGGCACACAATACAGTATTACAACTGAGTTAATCACACAAAGGAGGGTCATACATTTACAGCAACATCACACACAACATCACACAACTAACTCACGCATAGCCGTGGTTAGAACGTTCCTTAGGTTGGACACGTTATTACCGGATGCCGTTCTCTTACGTTTACCTAATAATGGTTAACTAGCCTTTCATGCGCATTCGAAGTTACCGGTATCGGTACGCAAACACACAACAACAATAACGACTGTAAACTCGTTTCATGATTTATCTTATAACATGGCAAACATACAGAAAAACACATTGGCATACAAGCCGGTGTAATCCGGTAGGACACAGGTTGCAAGAAAACCATACCTGTCACCGGGGTTTCACTCTAACGTGCCATCACATGTTCCTCGTAACATCTTTGAACAACTGGTAACATTACATTTACTTTCAAACAACTAACGGGGTAACTTGTTTGTTTAAAGTCTAATGCTCATGACTTACTCCCGTTAATCAGTTAAATAACTTCACATTTTTAACTCGTTTTATTTTTTCATTTTAAACAACTTTTCACCCATCCAATTATCATTATAACTCACTTATCATGTCCTTAACCACCTCATAACATCATTACTTATCAATCCCCATCATTAGATATCACTTCCTAACCTTAAACAAAGTTTTTGGGCATAACAGCACCTTGTCCTAACTTGTGTCCGAGCTTCCGAAGTTCGGACGCAAGTCGAGACTCAAAAGGGTGTAAATTGACGACTGTCCGAACATGTGTCCGAGCTTCCCAAGTTCGGACGCTGTTCGAGGCCAAACCAGAGAATAGAGATGGATGTGTCCGAACTTCCAAATTTGGACGGTAGTTCGGACGTATCTTTAAAACTCAGGAAACTTACGCACAACAGGGCATGTCCGAACGTCCAAGTTCGGACGGTAGTTCGGACGTGCCAGAAACTTCATTTTCTATACCCTTAAACACTTACTCACTTCTTGCCAAAGTGCCCAACACTTATAATGTTTCCCCCCTTAGGTTTATAGCATGTTCCCACACTATATTTAGCCCACCAAAAATACTTTATGTCCTTCCAAGAATTTTCTCCACAAGTTCACACATCTTCCTTACAACACCTTAATTCCTCATTGGTACCAAAACTTGTATAAATTCTTAACACAATCTCACCATGGCTTGAAGTACCCTTAACTCTCATTTGCATTCTAAATCCTCCAAGATAATGACCAAGGCACTTTAACACTTAAGAACACCTTAATTCACCTTCTTTCACCAATTTAAACCTTAATCATTCCTAGTTCAACCTAGGTCACCAAACATCATTAAGACACTTAAAACTCCTTATTCATTAACCAAATTTCGCCATAGCTTCTCTTGTATCACCTAACACCAAAACACATAGTTGTTCACTTAATACAACCCAAGAACACTCAATGTCTTAATTCGCATCCTTATACACAACACATGGCTTTTCATCCTTTAACCATCAAAGACACAACTTTACAAGGAACACTCTTTACACACAACTAAACCTCAAACTACACTACATCACAATATAGTGCATGAACTTAAATTGCTTGGCACTTAGGCCCTTAAATAATAAGGCTCTTAGGCCCTTAAATTGCATAAACCTTAAACACTAAATTTCCCACATATATATTGCCTTTGACCTGCAAATACATGATAAGTGTCTAAATGAGCATGTTTTATGGGTGTATTTCATATATTATATCAGCACTTTTCTTGCTCATTTCTCACTTATCGTATGTTTTTCCTCTAGTTTATGTTTTATTGATTATCTCACAAATTTATTGGTTAAACATGAGGAAAAACAAGCTAGGAGCAAAAAGTAGATAAAGAGACGAACGCGTGGGCGCAAACGGATCTTAAAACGGAGCTGGAACGAATATTCTAGGAGCAAAACAATTTCGTACGAACCACTGTCCGAAACTTCAACCTGTCCGAACCAGGCTGGTCCGGACAGTGGTCCGGACAATGCAAAAACCTGTCCGTGCTCCGTCCGATCAAAAAAGGCCGGACAAGTTCAAATCCCAAACACGTCTGTAGTGCGTCCGCGGAACTAAGGACGGACACAATAGCACCGTCCGAACCAGGAGGTCCGGACGCAGGTCCGGACGCGGCAATTTGTTCAACCGTGTTACGTCCGTGCAGATTTGGCTGGACAAAACAAGAAATATCAATATGTCCGCCCAAAAATGGCAGGACAAGGGGTGGACAGAAGCAAGGACACAATGTGTCCGTGGAAAAATGGACAGACAAGAGATAAGCTGTCCGTGAAAATAAGACCGGACAACTAATAGAGCTGCAACTACGCCGACCGTCTTCTCCAACTTTCTGCGGCGCCTGCAATCATATCTATCTACTACTTCAACAATATCAGGCGCCGGCCGACAGTCCTGAAATTCCTCACGCGTTGCGCAGCCCCAATCCACTCTGCTCCACTGTCTCCATTCCAGCTCTGTCTCCAATCAACCTCATCCTCTGCCTCTATATAAACCCAGTCCTTCTACCTTAAATCAGCGTACGGGAGATTAACCAGAAACAGACCATCGCTCATCACATTCCATCATTCTCTTCCATTCATTTTCTCCCGTAACACCACAACACCCCATACTCACGCAGAAACAAAAGAAATAGAAGAGCAGCAGTGAGAGCGAGAGCAGACCCGCTCTTTCTCTGAATTAATGTCTAAATCTATCTGTGCTATCTTCTTATTCCCGTTAATGTCTGAGTAATTTTCATTTGTACCCTAGGATGGGTGTTTGATTCTAATATTACGTAAAACAGTATTTATCACCTGTCTCTCTTGTTAAACCTGTTTTAATTCCTTTCAGCAAAAATTGTTAAATGCTTTGCGTGACAAACAACTGCATTTTTATGGTAACTATCAACATATGATTTTGAGATAGTCTAAGTACCACAAAGGAATTAACCTTGGTATTTACACTCCGGATTGAGCAGGAAAATACTGAGGCTATAACTAAGAGTTCGTAACTGACAATTATTAACTCTAATAGACAATAAATAATTGAGACAAGGTTATAAATCTGTTTAAGTAATTTAGGCAATTCCCCCGCTATCCTAGGATACCCTTTTTCCATCCACATCAACTAATTTACCTGTTTTTACTGTTTTTATTATTTCTGTACTAATCCAACAACAAATCAAGCTTGCCTCCGGCTAAACCCCCTTTTTACTGTTTTTATTAATTACCGATACTAGGATAATTGAACAATTTCCCTGTGGATACGACACTTGTTGTACTACTCCGACTAAGGTGCACTTGCCTATTAGTTTGCTGTAAATCTATATATATTAACGTGTAGTTTTATCCCAACAAGTTTTTGGCGCCATTGCCGGAGAAATTGATTCCATCAATTTCCCTAGTTTCCGGTAGTTCACTTGCTATACTGTAATATTTTCTTTATATTATTTTGTTGTTTATTTAATTTCTGACATCTAACTTCGGACATCTAACTTCGGACATCTAATTTCTGACATTTAATTTCAGCTCTTTATTTTACTTATTTTGATTGTCATTTATTTCAGTTATTTAATTTCCATTGTCCTTTAAATTTAGTAATAACTTCTAACATTTAATTTTCAGTACACTAAACTCCTCACATTTAATTTTCTGTCATTTAAATTTTGTCAACTAACTACTAACATTAAATTTCTGTCATTTAATTTTCTGTCATTTAAATTCCAGTACTCTAACTACTAACATTTAAATCAGGTCTTTCAGCCCTTTCAATCTTATTTTCTTTTTTTTCTGTCATTTTACTCTTGTTAAAAAATATAAAAAAATATAGAAAAAAATAAAAAAAATATATATCAGTGTTGTTTAATTAACGTTTATCAGCCTAACCAATATCTCTGCCTTTCTTTATCTATTTACTAATTAATTTCACAGTTTCTGACGAACCACAAAGTATCTTCTGTGCATGCCAAACACTCGAACCCGAGGTTCTCCACCTATCAGTCCGAGACCCGAACCCGAGCGCACTTTATTTAACGCACGAAGAAACCTGAGAAATCAAGACATGGCTAATAACCAAGTTATAGAAGAAATGGACCATGAAAATCAACCAAATCAACCAGAACACCGTGCCCTCTCTGATTACCACCAACCGGATACCGAAGGAAGGGCATCAGCCATAGTTCTCCCCGAACTAACACCGCTAGAGAAACCGGACGATGGGCTTTCAAAACCCACTACATCACCGCCGTCCGGGATCTAGGCAAGTTTAGTGGAGCGAATCTAGATGAAGCCCCGAATCATTTAAGTCTCTTCCTAGACTTCTGTAATTCCTTTGGTCAAACCGGCAACGTCAAAGAAAGAATCTGTCTACAACTATTTCCTCACTCGTTGTCAGATTCAGCGAACAGGTGGTACCAAAGTCTTCCCTCCCGATCAATCCATACATGGCTGCAAATGGCCCAGAAGTTCCTTGCCAAATACTACCCAACCAGTAGAACAAGGCAATTGATCGGAGAAATCAACACATTCTGTCAAGAACCGGGAGAGAACGTTATACGACGCATGGGATAGATTTAAGGATATGCTGATGAAGTGTTCCCCACCATGGTCTAGACGATCAATCCCTCTGCCTGTCATTCTTCAATGGCCTGGATGATGGGAACCGACTACTTGTAAATTCCTCTGCAGGAGGAAGTTTCATGATGAAATCTCCTCAAGAAGGGATGAACCTCCTCGAAACCATGATGAGCAATACAAGACAGTGGACGAGATCCAAGGAAGAACACCCCGAGCAGCAGGCCTACTCCATGTTGAGCATACAGATCATTTATCTGCTCAGATCTCGTCCCTTGCAAAGATGGTGGAAAAGCTAACAACATCACATAACGAAATTGTAAAGACAATAGCTTCCCCCACCTACAATTCATCACCAAAAGGATGTGTCATATGCGTCGGTCCTCATGAAACTCATCAGTGCAAAGGTAAAAATCAGTACGAAGATGCACAATTCATAGGAAACCGCCCCCCGGTAATTCCTACAACAATAACTTCAACAACAACTAACCATGGAGAAATCACCCGAATTTCTCATGGAAAAACAATGATCAGAACCAAGGAGGGCAGAACAACAGTTCCAATACCTATCAGGGAAACAGACCCAACCAAACTCTAATATGGGTTATAGAGCACAAGGTGCCCTCCAGGTTTCCAGCAACAACAACAACCATCTTCATCCTCTGTTGATCCAAACGCAGAACTCAAAGAGATGATGAAGGGTTACATGTCTATGACTCAGAACCAGCTTTCTGCGCAAGAAGCCTTCAACCAAAAATCGAAGGTAAATTCAATCAAATTGCAGAACATCTTGCTCGAAGACCGCCTGGGGCTCTCCCAGCCAAACGGAGCCAAATCCAAGAGAGCAAGCCAAATGCATCTATGTGAAGGAACACAGTGAAGAAAAGATAGAGGTGGCCAAAACAGTTAAGGTTCCAGAACTTCACCCTTCCCTTCAAGAGTGGGTGATAGCAATCGAAACCTCAAAAAGGAATGTAGCTGAACTGGAAAGCACCGCCACAGTCTCTATACAAATCGTATTCAGTCCGAGAATACCTACCTTAAGGACTTGGTGGCCTGCTACGAAAATGAAAAGCTCGATTTTGAAGAAGAAGAAGAGGTTAAGGCGATAACCTTGAGAAGCAGTAGAAAAAACCGACGAGATTCACGTCCCGTAAAGGTCTGAAGAATCCAAAGAGGATAGTGAAGAAAGAGTTGAGGTTCCAACAGAAAAGACATCTCCCAACATTATCACTATTCCACCAGCTTCAAAACCTTCTCCACAAGAAACGCCTATACCATTCCCCACCGACTCCAAAAGCAGAAATTGGATAATGAATATGGTAAGTTTCTGGCAATGCTGAAACAACTAAACGTCAACATACAGTTTTGTAGACTCATTGCCAAAATGCCTAATACGCAAAATTCCCTCAAACGCCTTATCTCCAACAAAATAAAATTGGCGAAGTCGGTTACGGTACCTCTCAATGTAGCTTGCTCAGCTATTCTGCAAAACCATACCTTCGAAATGCAATGATCGGGCAGCTTCACCATTCCAGTCAATGGTAGTGTAACACCCCTACATCTTACTTCACTACTAACTGAAATCGCAGCGGAAGTAAACGACTAAACAATAACTAACGCTTCGGTGCTACAACGCCGTCAACCACCCACGTGGTTAACAAGGCAGAATAAATACAAGTGTACCGGTCTGATGATCAGACTCCCGAGCATAAAACTAAACCATAAATACATCATATACAATACCGAGTATTTAATTACATCCTTCACTGTAAACTTCAATATACCGTCATAGTAGTTCCAACGGAATCAAAATATAATGCCACGGGAGCACAGGCGCATCCCGGGCTCAACATCCAAAATAAACCAAAGTACATCTGCAGCCTAGAACCTACAGCCACTCTGCTTCCTCGATCCTCATCCTGCAGTAAAAATATGGAGCCCCCGAGGGGGTCAGCAACCCTTGGCTGGTATGGTTAACGCGCAGCCCATCGGCTACCGGGATACGCGCAACTAATTGTCATGATAACATGGCATTCATTTTATACATAACATAACATAATATGTGGCATAGCATCAATAGTGCATAGCACAACATCACATACACAGTGGATCTTCTTTCCACAATAACAAACCAAGAAGGTTAAACAACATAAGAGCCTAGAGAATGATTCACCCTCATGTTAAGCTCGTTACACACACTCATTACCGTTCTGTTATTCGAACGAGTAACTTAAGTCACAGATGGTTCGGATATAGTGACCCGAACACACCACACAAACACATGTTCCCACTAAACCGATCATAAGTCAGAATAGGTAAGCTTTGGAGGAAGCTAGCGGGAGATCGAACGCCAAATTAAGGAGAACAATCTTAACAACATAAGAGTCGAATCTGATTCAGATATCTACTCTTAACTTACATGCATGACCGGACAACCGGATTCCTCACTTCCCAGTTAACACTTGTTAGAAGTTCACGGTGGAACTTAACAACAATACACAACAGGTGGTAAGTCACGTTAGACACACAAGGGAAATGAGTCACATCATAACATCACAATAATATGAACAACTGTAAACTCATTACATGTTTAAATCTTATAACGTCATAAACACACAGAAAACATACAAACACACAAGCCGGTGTAAACCGGTAGGCAACAGACTGCAAGAAAACCATACCTTGGTCCTTGCCTCGATGATTTCCACCGTAGGTCACTCCTATACATGATTCAAGAATGTCGGTTAATTAACTTACTTAACTTCAAATTTACTAAGTGTTTAACATGATTATTTGACATGTTTAAATGTCTAACTTACCCTAGGTTACCTTCATTATACCCCCTAGGGTTAACTACATAAGTCACATTCTTTTCTCTTTTTTTTTACAAGTTTTGGTCCGACCGACCTTACCGACCGACCTTACACAAGGTCGGTCCATTCCAGAACATATTTCCGTCAAAATTTTCTACTCCGACCGACCTTGTAAGTTCGGTCGCATGTTCGGTCCATTCCCGAGAGTTTCTCCCTTTGAAATTCAGCCCGACCGAACTTGCCAAGTCCGGTCCCATGTTCGGTCGATTCCAGAGTAACTTAATCCGTACACAAAATACAAGCCCGACCGACCTTGCAAGTCCGGTCCCCAAGGTCGGTCCATTCCAGAAGCCAATTCTCGCAGGGTAAACTGGGCTCGACCGACCTTGCAAGTTCGGTCGCAAGTTCGGTCTGCCCCAGACCCTTGTTTTCCATTTCTCATTTAACTCCAAACTTCACCCCATATATCCTAGTACACCCTAACCTCATTTGGGCACTTCAAACACACCTTAAGACGTCCTTAAACACTCATAAAACTCATTTCTAATTCCTTAAACCTTTACTCATTTCTTCCCAAAATTCCTAACACTTACAATGTTTTCTCCTAGTCTCCAAGTGGTGTTTCATACCTAAGATGATCACTTATACCAAAATACTCCCTCATCACAACAACATCATCTCTCAAGCACCTATTCTCACAACTAACTCCTTATGTCATTCTTGAAATCCTTTTTCAAGTTTACACTTTCTCCTTGTTCACCAAAGTTTGCCTAAATCCTAACACAAGTCCAAATGACTCTAGTGTATCCCAAAACATTCCTTTGCATTATAAAATCCTCTAGAACATTGCCTAAGCCCTCTCACATCTTAAAACACCTTAATGCATGTTCTTCCACTAGGAAACACTTAACCATTCTAAACATCTCTTAACTTGCCAAACTCATTTTAACCCTTAGAACTTCTTGTTTATTACCTAAATTTCGACATAGGTTCTCCTAAAACATTACTAAACCAAAACATATTGTTTTCACCAACAAACAACCATGAACACCAAAATCCATCAAACACATCTTTATACACAAACTTCACACATTTAGCACTACATCACAATATAGTGCATAATTTAAATTGCATGGCACTTAGGCCCTTAAATAACATGGCTCTTAGGCCCTTAAAATGCATAAATCATAAACACTGAATTTCCACAATATATTGCCTTTGACCTGCAAATACACTCAACAACACATATGCCTTTTACTAAGCCCTTAAGAGCATTCTTCTAAGTCACTTCCCATTGGCTCCTTAGATCATTTCATAAGCAATACAAGCTCATTTTTCCTAAGACTTTAAACCACATTAGGTTAGCACATTTACCTCTTTTCCACACAAACTTCTTTCTTGTTTCCTTGTTTAAAATCGGCTAGGTATTTGATTCCTTGTCAACTACTAAAATTATACAATAACATAATGAGTATTCAAGCTTTAAGCTTCATCTCATTGTAAACCCTAGGTTTACATTATTTCAAAAACATTAATGTAGTTGTTTTACCTTGGTCTTTGAAGAGAGTTTGAATATATATCAAGAGAGGACTCCACCTAGTCCCAAGGAAAGGTTGGAATGAAGCTAGAACAAAGTCACACAAAGAGCACCATTAATGGGCATTTTCGGTCAAGGTAAAAACATGGAGGAAACATGATTTTTCTTTGAGATTCCTTACCTAGAAGCAAAGGAGAGTAATAATATGTAGAAATATAAGCTCAAGCTCCTTCAATGGTGGAACTCCATGGCACCGAAATGGGGCTCTTGAAGTTTTGAGAAGATAGGAATGAAGAGCTTGATGAGAGGAAGAGAATGGTGGTGTTTGTTTTTGATTTGGTTAAGTGAGCTAGGATTACAAGTGGTCAAAGATGGAGTTGTGTGTTTACTATTGCAAATCGTGAATGAAGAGAAGAAGAGAGGTTGAAGAAGACTTGGAACCGTGGAAATGAAGGAAAGAAATGAGAGAATGAGATAAGTGAGTTTGTTTTGCTTTTTAGAAGATATTTATGCATTAAAGCAAATAGTAACTTAAGTAGTCTTCCTCATTTCTTAACATGTTAACAAGAGAGTGGTGAGTCACCACACTTAAGAAAACGGCCCCCAATAGTACTTAGGGGTATTATAGTCTTTATTTGTCAATTTAATTACTTATACAAACATATGTTACAAAATAGCTTATTAAAATCACACTATTCATAAAAACAAGGCACATAGAAGTGAAATTTTTGATTTCCCATTGATATAGACTTCCAAATGTGATACTATATAGTACACATGTTAATTAAAGAGTAATGATGGACATTTAGCCATTCAAAACTCATTTACAAGACAATTTTTGAAAATGTGCTTTAAGACTCCTTAAAGCACATTTTGTGTTTTAACTTGTTTTCAAGCTTGGTTTTCTTTGGTAATTGGTTTAATATGTTCATTAGTATATAAATAAGGTCTTGGTAAGTTCATTAGGTCTTAACCAAGCTCAACCCAAGCTTAGAGCACATTTTGGCCTTTATTGACCTTAGAGCACATTTGTGTTTTCTATTGTTTAAATTTGTTTACTAATGTTTCTAAGACTCTTTTTAGTCTTAATATACCATATTTAGGTGTTTAAACAATATACTAAGGTTTGGGGTATTTCAATCTACCCCCCTTAAAAGAACTTTGTCCTCAAAGTTCACACTTCCACATATCCTAAAATTAGAACACGGGAATACATATAAACAATATTTCCATACATCATTAACAACACACTTACATAACATTGGGTACATAACATTGGACACAAGGTCCATACAACATCATCCACATCATTCAGACACAACGGTCTGTAACATAACAACATAACATAGACGATGTATTTAAATACACGTCGTACACACATAACCGAAACGGCTCTACCCCCCTTAAAAGGGGTACGCCCCGTACCCTATACACATAAACACTAAGAAAAAACAATGACGGGTACTTCGCCTTCATCTTGTCTTCCAGCTCCCAAGTGGCCTCCTCAACGTCCTGGTTAGACCAAAGAACTTTCACCAGTCTCACAGACTTATGGCGAGTGTCTCGAGTCTTAGTATCCAGAATCCGTACCGGAGTCTCCACTGATCGCATGGTCGGCTCTAAGGTTAGCCTTTCAGGCTGAAGCACATGAGACGGATGAGACATATACTTCTTCAACTGGGACACATGAAACACATCATGTACCTTGCCCAGCTCGACGGGTAGATCAAGTCTGTAAGCTACCGGGCCGATCCGCTCCGTCACAACATAAGGCCCCACATATTTTGGGCTCAACTTGCCTTTCTGGCCAAAACGAAATACTCCTTCATGGGGGATACTCTCAAAAATACCTGATCGCCCACGGCGAACTCCAGGTCACGTCTGCGCACATCTGCGTACGACTTCTGTCTATCCTGAGCTGCCTTCATGTTAGCCCGGATCTGGCGAACTTCTGCCTGAACTTGTTCAAGATACTCTGGTCCTATAATGACCGTCTCACTCGACTCATCCCAGCATAATGGCGTGCGGCATGGTCTACCGTACAAGGCCTGGAAGGGAGACATCTTGATCGATGCATGATAACTGTTGTTGTAACTAAACTCGATCAGATGTAACTTATCAATCCAGCTGGTCTGAAAGTCAAGTGCACATGCACGTAACATATCCTCAAGTGTCTGGATGGTGCGCTCACTCTGACCATCTGTTGTGGGTGGTGAAACGCTGTACTCAATTTCAGTTCGGTACCCAGTGCTTCTCGCGTAGACTTCCAATACCTCGATAAGAATCTGGTATCTCTGTCAGATACAATTGTTTTCGGTACCCCATGATGTCTTACAATTTCTCTATCAAAGAGTTCTGCCAGTTTTGCCACTTTCCAGGTGTCCTTCATCGGAATGAATCGAGCCACCTTGGTCAGTCGGTCAACAACAACCCATATCATATTCAGACCTCCCCTTGTAGGCGGAAGCCCTACTACGAAGTCCATGGAAATATCATGGAACTTCCACTCAGGCACTGGCATTGGCTGTACCATACCACCAGGCCGTCGGTGCTCAAACTTGACCTTCTGGCAAGTGAGACACCTCAACACATAATCAGTTACATCTTTTTTCATTCCAGTCCACCAAAAATATCTTTTCATACCCTTATACATCTTTGAAGCTCCGGGGTGAATCGAAGTAGTAGAACAATGGGATTCACTCAATATGCGCTCCTTCAACTCAGCGCTACTCCTAGGTATACACAATCGGCCATTCAGCCTAATCAGGTCATCATCGTGGAGTCTGAAGTCGTACTTCTGACCCTCGAATGTGCCATCAATAAGCTTCTGCCGGATCTCCATCATATACTGATCCGTCATCTGAGCACTCCGCACCTCTTCAACCAAGCCAGTATGAGAGACTAGCGAATGGAGAGAGTGTGCTCGGCGACTCAATGCGTCAGCTACCACATTTGCCTTACCCTCTTTATATTGCAGATTAATGTCGTAGTCATTCAGAAATTCAACCCACCTTCTTTGCCTCATGTTCAACTCCTTCTGAGTGAACAAGTACTTTAAACTTTTGTGGTCAGAATAGATTGTCACACTTACCCCATACAAATAATGTCGCCATATCTTCAATGCGAAGACAATGGCACCCAATTCTAAGTCGTGGGTAGGGTAGTTCTCCTCATGCTTTTTCAGCTGTCGGGAGGCGTAAGCTACGACCTTCCCGTGTTGCATCAACACACAACCCATACCTCTACCTGATGCGTCACAATAGACCTCAAAACCATCTGGACCGTCTGGTATAGTCAGGACTGGTGCAGATGTCAGAGCATCCTTGAGACTCTGAAAGAACTCTCACAGTCGACTGTCCACTCGAATGGTGCATCCTTCTTCATTAAGGAAGTCATCGGCTTCGAGACACTGGAGAAGTCCTTTACAAACCTCCTATAATAACCTGCCAGACCGAGGAAGCTCCTGATATCGGTAACTGTCTTCGGCCTAGGCCAGGTGCGCACTGCATCTATCTTTGCCGGATCAACAGCGATCCCGGCCTCAGAAATCACATGACCAAGAAAGGATACTTGGTTCAGCCAAAACTCACATTTCGAAAATTTAGCATACAACTGATTCCTCCTCAATGTTTGTAACACATTTCTCAGGTGGCTTTCGTGCTCACCTCTCGATTTCGAGTACACAAGAATATCATCGATGAAGACTACCACAGACTTGTCCAACTGATCTTGGAACAAGCGGTTCATTAAGTCCATGAACTTAGCTGGTGCATTGGATAACCCAAACGGCATAACCGTAAACTCATAATGTCCATACCTAGTTCTGAATGCTGTCTTCTCAATGTCACTGTCACGGATGGCAATCTGATGGTATCCGGATCGTAGATCTATCTTGGAGAATACTGATGCTCCCCTCAACTGATCAAATAGATCGTCGATGCGTGGTAAAGGGTAACGGTTCTTCACCGTAACTGCATTCAGTTCTCGATAGTCAATACACAGGCGGAGACTACCGTCCTTCTTCTTCACGAAGAGGACCGGCGCTCCCCATGGTGAAACGCTAGGGCGGATAAACCCTTGTCGAGTAGGTCTCTCAGCTGCTCCTTGAGCTCTGTCATCTCTGCTGGAGCCATACGATAGGGCGCCTTCGCAATTGGTCCGGTACCCGGAACCAATCAATCTCAAACTCCACTTCCCGTGCTGGCGGCATGCCCGGCAGTTCCTTAGGAAATACATCAGGAAACTCCGACACT
Organism: Limonium bicolor; assembly: GCA_023374045.1. NCBI lineage: Eukaryota > Viridiplantae > Streptophyta > Magnoliopsida > Caryophyllales > Plumbaginaceae > Limonium > Limonium bicolor. The sequence continues at coordinate 185,323,473 of CM041777.1, read as the reverse complement.
ACCGGCACATCTGGGCTAAACTCTGGATCTCTCTCTATGTCCTGGACATAGCAGAGGTATACATCACTCCCTCGTCGTAGTTCACGACACATAGCCATGGCGGTGATGATCTGAGTCGAAGGCTCCCTGGGCCTCTGGCGGTAAGATATGGTAACCCCAGATGGACTCCGAAGAAGCAGTCGATGCTCGGCACACATAGGATTCTGCCCTTGTACCGCTCCAACCAGTTCATCCCGACAATCACATCAAAACCAAGTCCGTCGAACTCTATCAAGTCGATCGGAAACTCTTCACCTCTGATTCTTACAACAGCATCTCGGTGGTAGCGGGTACACCTGATCCGCTCTTTCGACGGGAGAGTGACTAGGAAGTCTGGCATCTCATCACCGTCTAACCCCAGCCTCTTCGCAAAGGATAGCGAAATAAATGTGTGTGAGGCTCCGGAGTCGAACAAGATCGAAGCGTCCACGCCATTGACTGGAAAGGTACCGGTGAGGATTGTGCCGCTCTTGCCGGCTTCTGCCTCATTGCAGACACTCAGTGTACCTCCCGTTCCGAGTGCACAGCCTAATTCATTGGCAAACTAATAAGTACTGGGTAACAACACGGTTGATATACTTCAATAACTCCACTTTATTCATTAACACATTCTCCTTAACATTGTTGGTTTACACTGTTGACATAACTTAACACATATATAATATCCCTAACTACACTGGCTTAACACATTACATAATTATACAAGGCTTTAAAACTGTCTGAAGGTCAAATTCAAACGTCCGGGTTTCATGTGTGTGGCATTGATCACTGCCGACGGTGCGGTATTCAGTTTGATCTTCCTGATGCCATGATATAGCATCCTTGACTGCCCACCCATGATTAACACATCTCCCGATTCCAACACTAGCTTCTTTGCGAGATCAGCACGCTTCTGCTCGCCATACACAAACACTGCGGTATCACCAATGGACCAAGACACCACGGGTACTCCCTTACTTAGAGACTCGGGTGACTCGTCCTTATCTTGGTGTAAACCTAACCGTCCACCTTTCTGGTAAAGTTCACAATACATAAATCTGCTTTCACATTTGGAATTGAATCCGTTTCAACTTGTTGAGCAATTCCCACGGCGTGGTTAACGACCGCAAGGAACTCCTCGGGTATACTTGGTACTGTTGCTCCGTCTTCAGCTCGCACTTCTTGATATGTCTTGGTGTAAGGGTTCCAGTCCTTACCCATGCACATCATCTTCAATTGCATTCTTGATCCGTTCGGGTATTCGGGTGTGTAGAAACCTCCAGGTTTGCTCCTAGTTCATCGCATCGTCTGATGATATGGATTTGTGCTTCCGGTGTCAGGTATCCATTTAAGAGTATCATACCTGGCTGGATAACCTGACATTGCTCCATTGGAAAGTCGGTGATGTTGATGGTGGTTTCTTCAGGGTTTGGTGTGGGTGGGATTGGATAACATATATTGAAGGTTCCTTTAAGTTTAGAATTATCTAATTAGGTGACTTTCACACTATACTTTAACTCTTTACTCACATGATAATACATTGGACTCACTAGTACACACATGCATGAAATGCGGTATGCAATCACTTATTACATTCAACAGTTTAGGCGGTACCTGGTCTAGAAGAGGGCCCTGGCGCCTCAGACCGGTCCACCACATTCAGGGCGGCCTTGCTAGGTCCCGACCCCTTCCCCTTCTGGGAATCAGTGTGCCTCTGATCTGTGGGTGGCTGGTTAGCCGTCTTCGGGCCATCAATAGCTGTTGTGGCCTTACCCTTCCACTGCCCCTTGGGCTTGTTGACTCTGCTGTTGGGGTTCCGGTAACACTCGTAGTCACGGTGACCCCACTTCTCACAGTAACGACACTGTACGTCGTTTCCCTTGCAGTCCTTGCCGGGTGGTCTCCGTTACACCACTTACAGTAATAGTGGCGCTCCGGTCCAGAGCCCGTGCTAGCTGCTATCACAATACACAATCAATACTTGTTTCACAACTTATCAACATACACTTCAACTTATCACACAGGATTAGATAATTACCCTTAGGTGGGTAAGAGCGTAGGGGTTTCGCCGCATAAGCATATGTGAGCTTCAGTGGCTCCTCAGCTGTGGTGGTTTGGGCTTGGCCCTTGTCACCCTGGTGCTGACTCTTCTGGGGCTGGGGATAAGGTTTCTTCTTCTTCTTTCCTCCCCCGTACCCCTGCGGACTCTGGCCCTCGCTCGTGGCCTTGCGCTTGTGCGCATTCTCCTCGTCCCTCAGACGGACGGTGATCTCAACCTTAGCAGCGGAGTGATAGCACTCCTGAATTAGGATGTCAGTCATGCCCCGCAATACATACTCACAAACTCACATTAATACTCACTTATGGATTACACTTATTCATATCACACTTCATTTAAATTACCTGCAAGGTAGTATACTCAGCTGGCCCCATCCCATAGCGAAGACGGTGGCTGAGACCGTTGTAGAAACGGTTTACCAGCACCCGGTTCGAGTATCCCAGGTCCGGTAACAGGTGGATAAGGCCGGTGAATGCAGTGTAGTACTCATCAACCGACACCTTGTCCCCCTGCCTCAGACTATCCAGCTCCAGGCGCTTGGCCTCTTGAACATGCACAGGGTAGTATTTAGCTCGCAGTAGAGCCGTGTACTCCCTCCATCCAAACTGAGGATCCGCCATCCGGTCCTCTCTCAAGCTTCCACCAACTCTGTGCCGAACCCTTCAGGTAGTAAGCGGCAAGACGGACCTTGGCCCCAGCAGGCACATCCAAGGTCTCGTAGGCGGTCTCCAACTCGGAGATGTACGCCTCCAGCTTACGTGGGTCGGTCTCCCCATGAAATGAAGGGGGCTCAAGTCTGCCAATGCCTTGACCCAGTTGGTCTCTCGTGGCGGTGGCGGTGGTGGTTGAACTTCGGGCTGTTGCCCCTGCTGAATTGCAGCTACTAGTTGTGGAACCATTTGGGCTACGGCGGCCGCTACAGCTTCGGCCATAACCTGGGCCGTAGTATTCTCGCCCTGGTCATCTGTACCTCCAGTACCGCTTCCGCGGCCTCTACCTCGCGGTCTACCTGACATCTGAATTCACACGAACATTATTAGCATTATGCTTACACACTTATCGGTTCCAACGGTTGAAACGTTTCCCGAAACAAGGTATCTCCACACTTGGCTAGTGGTTAACCTTTCCATAACTGATCACTTAGGTAACTGTAGTTAGATTTCCTAACTCGGTATATCCCTAAGCTCGGTATTCTAGTCATCAGAGCGATACTTCGCTCTGATACCACTTTTTGTAACACCCCTACATCTTACTTCACTACTAACTGAAATCGCAGCGGAAATAAAATAACTAAACAATAACTAAACGCTTCGGTGCTACAACGCCGTCAACCACCCACGTGGTTAACAAGGCAGAATAAATACAAGTGTACCGGTCTGATGATCAGACTCCCGAGCATAAACTAAACCATAAATACATCATATACAATACCGAGTATTTAATTACATCCTTCACTGTAAACTTTCAATATACCGTCATAGTAGTTCCAACGGAATCAAAATATAATGCCACGGGAGCACAGGCGCATCCCGGGCTCAACATCCAAAATAAACCAAAGTACATCTGCAGCCTAGAACCTACAACCACTCTGCTTCCTCGATCCTCATCCTGCAAAAAATATGGAGCCCCCGAGGGGGTCAGCAACCCTTGGCTGGTATGGTTAACGCGCAGCCCATCGGCTACCGGGATACGCGCAACTAATTGTCATGATAACATGGCATTCATTTTATACATAACATAACATAATATGTGGCATAGCATCAATAGTGCATAGCACAACATCACATACACAGTGGATCTTCTTTCCACAATAACAACCAAGAAGGTTAAACAACATAAGAGCCTAGAGAATGATTCACCCTTATGTTAAGCTCGTTACACACACTCATTACCGTTCTGTTATTCGAACGAGTAACTTAAGTCACAGATGGTTCGGATATAGTGACCCGAACACACCACACAAACACATGTTCCCACTAAACCGATCATAAGTCAGAATAGGTAAGCTTTGGAGGAAGCTAGCGGGAGATCGAACGCCAAATTAAGGAGAACAATCTTAACAACATAAGAGTCGAATCTGATTCAGATATCTACTCTTAACTTACATGCATGACCGGACAACCGGATTCCTCACTTCCCAGTTAACACTTGTTAGAAGTTCACGGTGGAACTTAACAACCAATACACAACAGGTGGTAAGTCACGTTAGACACACAAGGGAAATGAGTCACATCATAACATCACAATAATATGAACAACTGTAAACTCATTACATGTTTAAATCTTATAACGTCATAAACACACAGAAAACATACAACACACAAGCCGGTGTAAACGGTAGGCAACAGACTGCAAGAAAACCATACCTTGGTCCTTGCCTCGATTTGTTTCCACCGTAGGTCACTCCTATACATGATTCAAGAATGTCGGTTAATTAACTTACTTAACTTCAAATTTACTAAGTGTTTAACATGATTATTTGACATGTTTAAATGTCTAACTCACCCTAGGTTACCTTCATTATACCCCCTAGGGTTAACTACATAAGTCACATTCTTTTCTCTTTTTTTTTACAAGTTTTGGTCCGACCGACCTTACCGACCGACCTTACACAAGGTCGGTCCATTCCAGAACATATTTCCGTCAAAATTTTCTACTCCGACCGACCTTGTAAGTTCGGTCACATGTTCGGTCCATTCCCGAGAGTTTCTTCCCTTGAAAATTCAGCCCGACCGAACTTGCCAAGTCCGGTCCCATGTTCGGTCGATTCCAGTAACTTAATCCGTACACAAAATACAAGCCCGACCGACCTTGTAAGTCCGGTCCCCAAGGTCGGTCCATTCCAGAAGCCAATCTCGCAGGGTAAACTGGGCTCGACCGACCTTGCAAGTTCGGTCGCAAGTTCGGTCTGCCCCAGACCCTTGTTTTCCATTTCTCATTTAACTCCAAACTTCACCCCATATATCCTAGTACACCCTAACCTCATTTAGGCACTTCAAACACACCTTAAGACGTCCTTAAACACTCATAAAACTCATTTTCTAATTCCTTAAACCTTTACTCATTTCTTCCCAAAATTCCTAACACTTACAATGTTTCTCCTAGTCTCCAAGTGGTGTTTCATACCTAAGATGATCACTTATCCAAAATACTCCCTCATCACAACAACATCATCTCTCAAGCACCTATTCTCACAACTAACTCCTTATGTCATTCTTGAAATCCTTTTTTCAAGTTTACACTTTCTCCTTGTTCACCAAAGTTTGCCTAAATCCTAACACAAGTCCAAATGACTCTAGTGTATCCAAAACATTCCTTTGCATTATAAAATCCTCTAGAACATTGCCTAAGCCCTTCTCACATCTTAAAACACCTTAATGCATGTTCTCCACTGGTTAAACATTAACCATTCTAAACATCTCTTAACTTGCCAAACTCATTTAAACCCTTAGAACTTCTTGTTTATTACCTAAATTTCGACATAGGTTCTCCTAAAACATTACTAAACCAAAACATATTGTTTTCTCCAACAAACAACCATGAACACCAAAATCCATCAAACACATCTTTATACACAAACTTCACACATTTAGCACTACATCACAATATAGTGCATAATTTAAATTGCATGGCACTTAGGCCCTTAAATAACATGGCTCTTAGGCCCTTAAATGCATAAATCATAAACACTGAATTTCCACAATATATTTGCCTTTGACCTGCAAATACACTCAACAACACATATGCCTTTTACTATGCCCTTAAGAGCATTCTTCTAAGTCACTTCCCATTGACTCCTTAGATCATTTTCATAAGCAATACAAGCTCATTTTTCCTAAGACTTTAAACCACCTTAGGTTAGCACATTTACCTCTTTTCCCACAAATTTCTTTCTTGTTTCCTTGTTAAAATCGGCTAGGTATTTGATTCCTTGTAAACTACTAACATTATACAAAAAATAATGAGTATTCAAGCTTTAAGCTTCATCTCATTGTAAACCCTAGGTTTACATTATTTCAAAAACATTAATGTAGTTGTTTTACCTTGGTCTTTGAAGAGAGTTTGAATATATATCAAGAGAGGACTCCACCTAGTCCATGAAAGGTTGGAATGAAGCTAGAACAAAGTCACACAAAGAGCACCATTAATGGGCATTTTCGGTCAAGGTAAAAACATGGAGGAAACATGATTTTTCTTTGAGATTCCTTACCTAGAAGCAAAGGAGAGTAATAATATGTAGAAATATAAGCTCAAGCTCCTTCAATGGTGGAACTCCATGGCACAGAAATAGGGCTCTTGAAGTTTTGAGAAGATAGGAATGAAGAGCTTGATGAGAGGAAGAGAATGGTGGTGTTTGTTTTTGATTTGGTTAAGTGAGCTAGGAATTACAAGTGGTCAAAGATGGAGTTTGTGTGTTTACTATTGCAAATCGTGAATGAAGAGAAGAAGAGAGGTTGAAGAAGACTTGGAACCGTGGGAAATGAAGGAAAGAAATGAGAGAATGAGATAAGTGAGTTTGTTTGCTTTTTAGAAGATATTTATGCATTAAAGCAAATAGTAACTTAAGTAGTCTTCCTCATTTTCTTAACATGTTAACAAGAGAGTGGTGAGTCACCACACTTAAGAAACCGGCCCCCAATAGTACTTAGGGGTATTATAGTCTTATTTGTCAATTTAATTACTTATACAAAACATACTGTTACAAAATAGCTTATTAAAATCACTATGTCTAAAAACAAGGCACATAGAAGTGAATTTTTGATTTCCCATTGATATAGACTTCCAAATGTGATACTATATAGTACACATATTAATTAAAGAGTGAATATGGACATTTAGCCATTCAAAACTCATTTACAAGACAATTTTTTGAAAATGTGCTTTAAGACTCCTTAAAGCACATTTTGTGTTTTAAACTTGTTTCAAGCTTAGTTTTCTTTGGTAATTGGTTTAATATGTTCATTAGTATATAAATAAGGTCTTGGTAAGTTCATTAGGTCTTAACCAAGCTCACCCAAGCTTAGAGCACATTTTGGCCTTTATTGACCTTAGAGCACATTTCTTGTTTTCTATTGTTTAAGTTGTTTACTAATGTTTCTAAGACTCCTTTAGTCTTAATATACCATATTTAGGTGTTTAACAATATACTAAGGTTGGGGTATTTCAGGTAGCACCTCATTTCCATACTCCCTATGCGATCTGGGTGCCTCCATAAATTTGATGCCCCTCTCCACTTTCAAAAGGCTGGGAATTGGCGAAATGAAAAGAGACCAAGATGACCCTTCAACTGGCGGATGGTTCGGTAACTTACCCAAGCGGAGTGGTAGAGGATGTTATCATCAAAGTGGAGCACTTATACTTCCCATGCGATTTTGTCATTTTGGACATCGAAGAGAGCTCCACTACACCTCTCATCCTTGGACGCCATTCCTGACCACAGCATTGCACTTTGCGCCACCAATCCCGGATGTGGCACACTAGCAGTCACCCTTCAAGCTTATAATGAAAACTGGAGTTTGCATCAGGAAGGTCTCCAGATAACAAATCCAAGGATCTCAAGTTTGTGCGGGACACTCAATCATCATAATCCCCACTTCTCTTTATCACCCTTCCTGACGAAATGTCCATTACAGAGATACCACCACCAATCCCGGATGAAGAGCGGGATAAGAAAAGAAACATGCATCCCGGTGGACCTCAAAAATACCATCGAGTCATCTTTGGATCTACTCCTCATAACCACCCCCCAGGTTTGATCTAACAACAAGCGCTAGCCAAGACGTTAAAGAAGGGCCAGCTTTCGGGAGGCAACCCCGATGCACTTTTCTTTTATATGCTTTTATCTCTTTTTAATTTTCAGGTTCTCTTTAAATTTTGTTTTTGCTAATTCTTAAACCCGTTTATAGTATGGTTGCTTCTAGTGTCTTATGCAGGTGTAAATTCATATCCACACCGCAACCAAGCTACGCTACTTGAGGCTGAAGCTCAAGTGTGGGGGAACTCCAATAAACACTAGCAAAAACAATCTCAGGGGAGTACCAGTTTCTTTAATTATGCTTTTATTTAAATAAAATCTACAGAGGAGAGTTTTTGTGCTTAAATGTTTATTTGTGACCTTTGTGTTCTCTCTATTTTATCTACTTACCGAAAAGGTCTTCTGAACCCTTCCCTTGTTTTCTGGTGAACAATGAGGACATTGTTCAATTTAAGTGTGGGGGAGTGTGCCCTTTTCGGCAACATTTTGTGCTTAAAATGCTTAATCTCTCTGCTTATCTTGCGTTTGTCCAAATTCAATATCGTGGACCCTTATATGGTGGGTTGTTCTCTTTAAGAATAAATACTGTTATGAATTGTGGGATAAATGGTACAAATGGTACACAGTTTTAAAATTTTGATTGCTTTTGAGGAGCATTTTTATGCGGTATGACCAAATGATCTGAAAATGGTTGGATTTTTATCGCTCAGGGGTTCCTTCTGTCTTCTCTCTTAGGGATTGCTAAGGGGTGCTTCTCTGTCAAAATAAAAAAACAAATAAGGGACTTGCGAGACACCATTGGTAACCAACAAAGAGAGTTGAGTGTTCTTAAATACAAAGGCTTGATGCCTACATATTATCTTCTCATCTCTTGTGCAAAAGTGAAACAAATGCATAAATCTATTTTTCCATTTGTTTTCTCCTAAATGCCCATTCTTGAGAGAAGTTGGCCATGGTAAAAGTTCTCAAAGTCACCTTAACTGAGAAGCATTGAAGTACTCCAGATCATACCCCGAAACTCTAATTTTTATTTTTACCCTGAGTACACAACTGTGCCACCAGCAGTTGATGGATCACACTCCTCGAAAAGTTTAAAGATCATGTACTGTCACCTCTTTATCCTACCCTTCATAATAATATTTGTTAATATTGAGCATTCCCTACTTGCTTGGTACATGGTTTCGCTTGAGGACAAGCAAAAGGTAAGTTGGGGGTGTGATAAGTGTCTAAATGAGCATGTTTTATGGGTGTATTTCATATATTATATCAGCACTTTTCTTGCTCATTTCTCATTTATCGTATGTTTTCCTCTAGTTTATGTTTTATTGATTATCTTACAAATTTATTGGTAAACATGAGGAAAACCAAGCTAGGAGCAAAGTAGATAAAGAGACGAACGCGTGGGCGCAAACGGATCTTAAAACGGAGCTGGAACGAATATTCTAGGAGCAAACAATTTCGTACGAACCACTGTCCGAAACTTCACCTGTCCGAACAGGCTGGTCCGGACAGTGGTCCGGACAATGCAAAAACCTGTCCGTGCTCGTCCGATCAAAAAAGGCCGGACAAGTTCAAATCCCAAACACGTCCGTAGTGCGTCCGCAGAACTAAGGACGGACACAATAGCACCGTTCGAACCAGGAGGTCCGGACGCGGCAATTGTTCAACCGTGTTACGTCCGTGCAGATTTGGCCCGACAAAACAGAAATATCAATATGTCCTCCCAAAAATGGCAGGACAAGGGCGGACAGAAGCAAGGACACAATGTGTCCGTGGAAAAATGGACAGACAAGAGATAAGCTGTCCGTGAAAATAAGACCGGACAACTAATAGAGCTGCAACTACGCCGACCGTCTTCTCCAACTTTCTGCGGCGCCTGCATCCATATCTATCTATACTTCAACAATATCAGGCGCCGGCCGACAGTCCTGAAATTCCTCACGCGTTGCGCAGCCCAATCCCCTGCTCCACTGTCTCCATTCCAGCTCTGTCTCCAATCAACCTCATCCTCTGCCTCTATATAAACCAGTCCTTCTACCTTAAATCAGCGTACGGGAGATTAACCAGAAACAGACCATCGCTCATCACATTCCAATCCTCCTTCCATTCATTTTCTCCCGTCACCACAACACCCATACTCACGCAGAAACAAAAGAAATAGAAGAGCAGCAGTGAGAGCGAGAGCAGACCGCCGCTTTCTTTGATTAATGTCTAAATCTATCTGTGCTATCTTCTTATTCCCGTTAATGTCTGAGTAATTTTCATTGTATCCTACGATGGGGGTTTGATTCTAATATTACGTAAAACAATATTTTATACACCTGTCTCTCTTGTTAAACTTGTTTTAATTCCTTTCAGCAAAAATTGTTTAAATGCTTTTGCGTGACAAACAACTGCATTTTTATGGTAACTATCAACATATGATTTTGAGATAGTCTAAGTACCACAAAGGAATTAACCTTGGTATTTACACTCCGGATTGAGCAGAAAATACTGAGGCTATAACTAAGAGTTTGTAACTGACAATTATTAACTCTAATAGACAATAAATAATGATGAGACAGGTTATAATCTGTTTAAGTAATTTAGGCAATTCCCCCGCTATCCTAGGATACCCTTTTTCCATCCACATCAACTAATTTACCTGTTTTTAACTGTTTTTATTATTTCTGTACTAATCCAACAACAAATCAAGCTTGCCTCCGGCTAAACCCCTTTTTACTGTTTTTATTACTTACCGATACTAGGATAATTGAACAATTTCCCTGTGGATACGACACTTGTTGTACTACTCCGACTAAGGTGCACTTGCCTATTAGTTTGCTGTAAATCTATATATATTAACGTGTAGTTTTATCCCAACAATACACTAAACATCACATATGTCTTTTAATAATTCTCTTGAGATAATTCACTAGCTCATTTTCCATTGGCTCCTTAGGTATTTTATTAAGCAAATCAAGCTCATTTTTCCTAAGGCATTTAAACTACATTTGAGATAGTTTGTTTACTCTTTTCACCTCTTTCTTCAAGATTTTTACTTGAACACCTTTGTTCTTCCTTGTTTGGAAATCGGCAAGAGGACTTGGCTACTTGTCAATGTTCTAATCGATACACAGTAAAACCAATGAGCATTCAAGCTTCATGTTTAAAACTCACTTACAAACCCTAGGTTATATATATGTCTTAACACATTAGGTAGTTGTTTTACCTTGAATAAAAAGAGAACTTGAATAAGCATCAAGATAGGACTCCTCCTAGTCCTTTGAAGATTGAAATGGAGCTATGAAGAGCAAAACAAAGCACACCTTGTGAGGTGACATTTTCGGACATGTACAAAATGAGAGGAACCTTAGATTTTCTTGGTTTTCCTTACCTTGAAGCAAAGGAGAATGACAAGGCATGGAAAGGTGAGCTCAAGCTCCTTCAATGGAGATTCTTCAAGGCACCAAAATGGAGTTCTTGAAGATTTGAAAAGAGGAAAATGAAGAGCTCACTCTAACTAAGACAAAGGTAGTCTTGAAATTGAATTTGGACCATGAGCTAGAAGTTACAAGCAATGGAAGTTGGAGAATGGCTACTTGCTGTAGCAAAACCGATGGAGCTTGGGAGAAGATGAAAAAAATCGGTGGGAATTAAGGAAGAAAGAAGAAAGTGAGGTGAGAGGTATACTTTTGAAGATATTTATCATATAAGGGTAATTTCTTCTTTTTACTTACTTTTCCTTCTTTTCTTTACTTATCTTGTACATGGTGGTGAGTCACACTTAGGAAACCGGCCCCCTTCCTATAATAGGGAATTTCATGACTTATGTTGATCATTTAATTAAGCTAAGTTGACTTAAGTCAAAACTAGCACTATTTGGGCACTATTCACTAACCAAGGCACATAATTGTGAAAATCTTGATTTCCCATTGATTTAGACTTCCTAATGTGATACTAAGTAGTACACATGTTAATTAAAAGTAATGATGGACATTTAGCCACTCAAAACTCATTTACAAGACAATTTTTCAAAAATGTGCTTTAAGACTCCTTAAAGCACATTTTGTATTTGAACCTGTTTTCAAGCTTGGTTTTCTTTAGTAATTGATTTTATATGTTCATTAACATGAAAATAAGGTATAGGTATGACCTTTAGGTCTTATACAACTTATCCCAAGCTTAGAGCACATTTTTGCCCATATTGACTTTAAGGTATTTATTTGTGTTTTTGTTGGTTTAATTGTCTACCAAGGTTTCCTAAGGACTTAATTAGCCTTATTAAATCATAATTGAAATACCCCTAAATTAATTTAAATTAATTTAGGGGATTTCTTTTATTAAACCATAAATAATACTATTAATATTAAATTATGGTATGGAATTATGAATATTAAATTATTATATGGAATTGTGAAATTTATTTAGGGGTTTTCTCCTATTTAACCCTAATTATTATACATTATTATATAGTATTATGAATTTAATAATAAGATTTATAAGTCAATAAATCTTGGGAAAATTTCTAAACACTCCAAATATATTATAAAGATTTTAGGAAGTGTTGGAACATTGTTTTGAAACATAAAAGTCAATATAAAATTCTAGAAACCTTAAGCTTATTAAGCCATGCTAGAGTTGACTTTTTGAGAATGGTCAAACCACCAGGCCATGAAACCTATACCAATAAATAGGTTATGAAAAACCATGAAGATGAAGATCGATAAAAGAACGTTAAAACGGATCATCCTAGCCAAAGTTATGATAAATTGAAGTTTAGAGCCAAAATTTAGGAGGTTGCTGACGTGTCCAAGACTGGCTGACTCAGCGCGCCCAGTCAGCCCGATTTAACTTAGTCTTTTCAGATTTCCATCAGTTATGGCATGCCATGGGTCGATCTTTAGACACCTATATCTTTTTCTCTACTCCACCATTTGGTATGCCGTTTGTTTCATTCGATTCTCCTATCTTTCCTCTTTCCAACCATTACTCACACACCATCTAACTCCTTCTACAATGATCGGAAAGTTGATCCAAAGTTACCTCCTCGCGATTCGTAACCCAGAACTGCAGTTTTCCTGAAATCGGGTAAACTTCGTCACGCCATAACTTCTTCATTTCTTATCCAAATTTCGTGTTCTTTAGCTTGTTTTGAAGATCTCTAATCCCTCTATAACTTTCATGTTGATGGTCAAGGCTGACAATTCGCACTAGTTTGGGAGATAAATCTCCCTAAAGATGCCTACTCGATCACGGCGGTATTTTGCCCAGCTTTCATCCCGAACCAACTAGGTAAACACGAATCTTGTGAGATCTGTAACTTTCTCCCTAGTTCATCAAAATCAATGATTCTTCCTAACATCTAGAGTTACATGTCTAGTTGGGATTGTGATAGTTACATGAATCAAATCTCTCTCAGTTGGTGCGAGTTGATTCGAGAAGTGGCATACTGAACCGCACATGAAATAACGATTTCCAGTTTTCCCGATTTGGTTTCGCCCCGTTAATGCAATTCCGGTGAGTTTCCGATCAAATTTCTCCATGGTTTCTATTCGAAATTTCATCATCGATCAAACCCACATGCCAATTTAGTCTATTATGCATTACAATGAGAGAATTTGTCGAATTGAATTCGAAATCAAACCGTGAACCCTAACTTCGAACCCAGATTCGAAATACTCAATTCTGCATTATAATTGGGAAATTGGTACCATTAGAACCGGGATTTAATTTCGAGTCGATAGGAACAAGAATCATCGAATTGGTTCTGTAGATTGTGAGAAAAACGGATTTAGTACTCGATCCCCTTATTCCTTCGCTGATGAACTCGAGAGTTCTGGGCCGTCCGATCGCGGTTATAAACATGGACGGCCGAGATTAGATCGTGGGGATTTAAGAAGTTAAGTGAATAAGTATTATTTTCCAGAATAAAGTCCTAACTTGCTAGATTATTTAATGGCCTCCCGAATGTATTTTGACTTGAAATTTTACCATAGATTCCTTATAAAATCTAGTTTATTTTGATGTAAATTAATATGGGTTTTGAGTTTTTAAACATAATTATGATTTGCAAGTTACGAGTATTATGGAATTATTTGGATAATTTAAAATAATATTTTTATGAAATAAAAATTTATAATATGTCTAAAATGTTATAGTTACTATATATTTAATTTGGGGATTTTTGGACAATTGTAAATGGGTTTAAAAATTGTGTTATATGAGTTTTCATAAGAATAACTTATAATATATGGTTTTTAATGTAATCATAAATTAAAGTATAGTTGATTAATGAACTTTATAGGTTGGGGAAAATATAATAAGACTGATTAACATTTAATACAGTATGTTTAAAATATTTTGGGTACTAACTTTAAGTGAAGTAAAATTGTTAATATTTATATATATATTTATATGAGAGAAATAATAGAAACTTATATTAAATCAAGGAATTTAACTAAACTACATTTTATTTATTATATATAATATGGAAGCTAATATGTTAACGAAAACTAAGGGAAATACTTTATTTTATAAACCATATATTGGATGTAGCTATGTGTAAAAGTTAGTATAAATAATTAAGTGCAATAAAACTACACAAGGAATGTCTTGAATAAATCCTAATATATATACATAAAAAAAACTACATAAATAAAAGAAATAAAATGCCTTATAGAAAATATAATATGAAGGAATTAATGAGATAAACTAAACCTCTACATAATACTAATAAAAGAATACTATATGAGGCGGTATTAAATTAAGATTATTAATCTTAAGGAGTTATCTTTGAATTTCTAAGATTTATATAAACCGTATTAAAATACATGTATAGTATTAGTCAACGACCATAATGTAAGTCTATAATTGGGTTAAGTAATTAATAAGTTAAAACTTAGGAAAAATTGTGATTAGATTACATAAAATGTTACACAAATAGATCTTATTCTATAATTAATGATAAATAAATGTAATACTTTTACATCTAAATGTTCTTAATATATAAACAATAATAAAGTAAATAAAATACTTTTACATATGAATGTGAGGTGGATTAGTAAGTCTAGATTTAATCATTTCTTAACATCTAAGGTATTGAAATATAACTTAATGTTTTAAGTTAAAATCATTAAAAGGATTATGATATAAAACTACATTAAACTATGATTTGGAAATTTATCTAAATAATAATCCTTAAGTTTCTTGGCATTAGATAAGCCATATGAAATACATTTATAACATTAATTACCAATACTTAGGATGTGAGTCTACAATTAAGTGAGGTATCTAGTGGTTAGAATTTATAGAAAGGTTTATAAATAGGAATTTGATACTTAAAACCTTTGAACCTTTTATTAGATAAAACTAAGTTACATAAGAGATTATATTGATCTACTTTACGACGCTAAAAATATTAATGTGTCATTTGAGTATAAGGTATGGGATTTTTCAGAACATATTATCTTATTAAGTAATTGACAATTTCACTTGTGAATGAGAGTTTAATTCTTAGATAAATTCTACCTTATGTTAAGATATAATGTTCATCCTAAAACATAATAAAGGAGATTAATTTATTAAGTTATTCCTTTGAAACCTTAGGTTTGTAAACAATATGAAAAATGTATTTTAAGACGTAAGTTTATTAAAATTTAGTATAAAAGGATTATACATAGTCTATAGCGGGAATGTGTGTAAAAATAAAACATTTGGGAAATTAAATGTAAGCAAGGATAAATAAAAGGTTATCTTAAAATGCCTTATTATATAGTTAATGATAAAGTAAATAATATACCTTGGAAATACTAAATGTAAGAGTTCGATAAATCTAAGTTAACTATAATATAGTTATTCAAGATGAGAAACAATTTAACATCTTATGATAAGATTATTAGATGGTTGTAATAAAAAGTCATCCTAAACTAAACATATGATAAATGAGTGTAGTAACTCAATTAGGTTATCATAAAATGCATCTATAACACCATGTTTCCATATACAGGATGTAGATCTTAATTAAGTTGAGGGGAAAACTTAATCATAATGGATTATTTGGTAATACTGATAAAATACATAATCATTACATTGTGAAATAATAGTATAATATTCTAAGATAAACCTATCATAGGTCATAACCGATATTTATTCTAAATTAGGAATAAAAGTATTAAGCTTAAAAATTATTATTGAGATTCTAAGATTAGATGAATAATATAATATGCACTTATGATATAAGGGTCTCAAGAGTCTTGAATTGAGAATTAGGGTTAAGTATGAATAAAGTGGATAAGAGTGTAACAATTAACAAGTGTTAATAACATACATTCCCTAGTCTTACAACCTTGGGTTATACAACATTCTAATATAAGTCAAAGGTTATACATAACATTTAAGTGAGGGCTTAAAAGACAATTGAGACTTAGAAATAAGAGTGAGGAATTTATTTAAGTTTAACTTAGGTTACAAGTTATTGATGTTAGACTACCTTTAATATTCCTCAGAGTATTGTTGATTATTTGCACAAGTCGACTAGGACTGCTACAGTGATTACCAGGTACGATTTCTCGTACTCAGCTTGTGGGTTTTGGCCTTTATGGGATGTTTTGTACGATTTCTCGTACTCAGATATTTTGCTGACGGACTTTATGGAATGTTTTGCAAAATCTGATGAACTGAAATGAATTTCAAAAGGAAACTGTTTGTGTGACTAACTCAGCTTGATGTGACTAATTGAGCCTTGAATGTACACCTGTATGGTATTGGTTCCTTCTATCTGGTTGTTTCATTAGATATTATCTGCCTGGGGTTTACGCCTCTGCACTCTGTAGGACTGAGTGTTTTGGTATCGCTCTGGTGCAGTTAATGATCTAGTGGAAATATGGGAAATGTCAATCTTGGTAAATGCTTCTTTTACCCTGGATATTGTTTCATCCATGAGCTGAGTCTTGGTTGTGATGTGCGCACATCTTCATCGGTAAACAGCGAGGGGCTGTATATCCCCTGTCCAATCGGACGTTGTGAACAGCGAGGGGCTGTATATCCCCTGTCCATCGGACGTTGTGAACAGCGAGGGGCTATATCCCCTGTCCAATGACGTAGTTAACAGCGAGGGGCGTATATCCTCTGTCCAAAGGTTATTGGCCATTGATCAATTCCACTCTTGAGTTATGGTTCTTGGATATCTTCTTTCATTCCCAGTCCTTGTGACTACTGGGTCTTTCTAATCCTAATTGGAACTGAATCTAACTTAAGCAATGGATGTTCACTAACTTCTGGCGGGGTTTTTTATGTTGGCTCACTCTACCTTCACGTTATTTATCTTTATCCTTGACTTGTTATCTTTGACTTGGTGTTTTGGTGTGCCTTGTTCTTCTGATTTGTTTTGAGCATTTGACTTCATGTTATTGTTATTTTAAGAGTTATGTTTTTCTTTTAATATGTTGTTTTGGAGAGTTGTACCAGTTCCATTCCAGGGAACTGACTCACCCCTCCTGGGGTGGGCTGCTTGGTTTCATCTTGCAGGTACGAATTGTTATACAGGTGGCCACGAAGAGTATGAGTGTATGGGATGGGAATTAGGATTTTGGAGGAGAGCTACAGTATTTGTTATCATTACTTTTATACCTGTTTTCTCGAGTTCAGACCGTAGCATTTGTAATATCATAGGTTGTAATTGGTGAGGTTGGTGCCGGGTGTTTGGAACCCGATGATCTGTAATCGCCTTAGTATTTTATTTCCGCTGCATTTATGATAAGTAGGGGCGTTACAGAAAGTGGTATCAGAGCGTAGTTACGCTCTGAACCCGAGAAAACAAGCCGAGTGAAATAGTTAGAATATAGGTGCCCTTAAAACTGGGGAATTGGGGTAGAATTGGGAAGTGAGGATTCCAGTAAGGCACGACTCCTAACCCTTCTTGGATTAGTGAATGATTTCTTTATACACTTTTTGTATGAATGTCTGTTAGGAATAGTGTGTTGTCATACCGTTTGATCATTAAACTATAGAAAAAAAATATAATAATAATAAGACTGGAACATTATCAATTGGGTATGATAAGATCTTGGTTGGAATAAATCATACATTGAACTACTTTCAAAAGCATACGTATGGAAAATGCATGGCTAAGAAAGCAATGCTTTAAAAGCTTGTACACATGTTCCCAGAATTTTAAAGAATACTTTTGGTTGGAAATAGTATACAAGTGGAGCTTTGAATAACTAAGTGATATATACTTCAACTCTTTAAAGCTTGAAATAAATCTCAAGAACTACTTGGTACAAATTATTACCTAAAGATAATGTTTAAGATAAATCTTAAGTCTAGAAAATTATTAAAGTAACAAGAACTAGTAACTCATCAGAAAAGATCAACATCCAAACTTGTAATCCACACTAAAACTCTATGTTAACTTCAGAAAGAAAATACATAAACCTAACACCTACGGGAAGTGCCTGGTGCGACGAACTCCTAGGTTGAAAGTAGTGGGGGTGCACACTCACTTCTGGAAGTCTAGGGGCTAGACAAGCCTTGTCATCTAACCGTAAATAATCTTCTACGCAAGTGATGGATTGTGTTGAACTTGAGGAGGATTGGTGGTAAGACGTTACCATCATGAAATCTTGAGCTGGGCATATTTCATTACTAGCCACAATGAACAATTCAAAATTTGTATCTTAAGATTCAGTATTAAAATTCATACATGTAAAGGGTTTATTGAGTTAAATATTTGGTGAAAAATACCTATACATGGAGGAAGGAAGGAGATTTAAATTTGGGTACTCCAAGGTACAACATTACCCCTTATTAAATATAAAAAAGATATATATATTAAGGAAGTGACTTAAAGATTGAGTGAAGGGAAGAGTAATACTAAACTAAATATCACTGATTCTTAAATACTTGGAGTAATGAGCAACTAAAAAAAAAATGAGAGTTACTTAATTATTGGAAATTCTCATGTTTATTTGGAAGTTTAACATTATACATATGCAAAATTTTAGAAGTCACAGAAGGTGTTATTTTTATAAAGGAATATAATACAAATTTTAATGTATGGTTGGCTAATAAAGCTTTGAATATAATTTTGAAAGACTATCTAGACTTATTATATGATCTAAAATATTATTTAAACTACTCAAACATGTTACACCTGATTTATAGCTTGTTAATATATTGATATGTGAAAATAACATAAATGGCACATTTACATATTTTAGGTTATAAATTCGGTACAAGGTTTCATGAAAGATTTAATTGCATTGAAAAAATTTTTTTTTAATATATAGTATGATACTATTTTAAATAAGTTCATGAATTTTTAAGCCATGACAATTAAGAAACTTTAGGTTATAAAATGATTCTAGAGAAATGTTGTAGTAAGGATGGCATTTAAATAATTACATTACATTATAATGGAATTTTTCTTTTATGAATTAATAGTTTCCAAATCACATGATTAAGATTTTGATACCTACTACACCCAATACTTAAATAAAGAAAGAGTGAACTAAAATGTTATTATAGTAATATCTAAGTATAACCTATGTTCCGTTCTCAAAATTTAACCTACTATATGAATGATGAATTCTAAACGTTGTTCTTGCCAATGACCGTAAGAGAGGCGAAATGAGTTAGGAAAGCATGTTGGGGACACTAAAAGATTTAATTATAATCAAGCTAGAATAACAACGAGTGATATTGTGCATAAAAAAATGAACTGCATCCTTGAAGGAGGAATCTCCATAGGAGATGTAAAATATAGTGCTCCTTAAAAGTGAGTTTAAATTCCACTTCATTATTACGAGACGGATATGGGTCGTACCCTATTTTAAGGGGGGGTACGACATCTTCATAAAATAAACATACAATATAAAATGAACATATAATGGACATATCATTCGTACTGGTCATAAAATGAATAGGTAAGGATCATAAAATAAAATTTTATAATAATCAAGAAAATACAAATACATAACAATCAGGGGGTACAAATAAATATCGATCATAGATAAATTCAACAGTGCCATAAAATTTACAACAAAGCTTGATAATAATGTGCTGAATTCTTTGAATGTAGTGTTTGATAACAGAAACAAATGTTTGGGAATTGTTATTGGATGAATACCCTTGAGTGGTTGATTGTTTGGTATACATTTTAAAGCTTGTAGTACAACTTGATATTTAGTTTACCCACACACCGGAAGCGGGTGTGAGTAGTTGGTAGATAAATCTTAAACTTCGGGACGAAGTTCTCTTTTAAGGGGGGGTAGAGCATAATCTTTCTTCGCTGCCTCATCCAGATTATGCCCTGTTGCGTGATTAGCAGAGTAAGAGGTGTATGTGTGTACTTGGTTTTTACATTATGACACCGCATGTGACTTTTTATTTTTATCATGAAATATCTCGGTATATCTTGGATCAGTTTGAGTAATCTCGAGTGGAATGTGGAATGGGAATGGATGGAAATAAAGGATTGGATTGGTATGGAATTTCGTTGGAATTATTATTGTCTTAGCACACCCGATGGTGGTGTGAGTGCTTATTAGTTGATTTTTAAACTTCGAGGCGAAGTTTCTGTTAAGGGGGATATACTGAAATACCCCTAAATTAATTTAAATTAATTTAGGGGATTTCTTTTATTAAACCATAAATAATACTATTAATATTAAATTATGGTATGGAATTATGAATATTAAATTATTATATGGAATTGTGAAATTTAGGGGTTTTCTCCTATTTAACCCTAATTATTATACATTATTATATAGTATTATGAATTTAATAATAAGATAAGTCAATAAATCTTGGGAAAATTTCTAAACACTCCAAATATATTATAAAGATTTTAGGAAGTGTTGGAACATTGTTTTGAAACATAAAAGTCAATATAAAATTCTAGAAACCTTAAAGCTTATTAAGCCATGCTAGAGTTGACTTTTTGAGAATGGTCAAACCAGGCCATGAAACCTATACCAATAAATAGGTTATGAAAAACCATGAAGATCAATAAAAAGAACGAAAAAACGGATCATCCTAGCCAAAGTTATGATAAATTGAAGTTTAGAGCCAAAATTTAGGAGGTTGCTGACGTGTCCAAGACTGGCTGACTCAGCCGCGCCCAGTCAGCCCCGATTTAACTTAGTCTTTTCAGATTTCCTTCAGTTATGGCATGCCATGGGTCGATCTTTAGACACCTATATCTTTTTCTCTACTCCACCATTTGGTATGCCGTTTGTTTCATTCGATTCTCCTATCTTTCCTCTTTCCAACCATTACTCACACACCATCTAACTCCTTCTACAATGATCGGAAAGTTGATCCAAAGTTACCTCCTCGCGAGTTCGTAACCCAGAACTGCAGTTTTCCTGAAATCGGGTAAACTTCGTCACGCCATAACTTCTTCATTTCTTATCCAAATTTCGTGTTCTTTAGCTTGTTTTGAAGATCTCTAATCCCTCTATAACTTTCATGTTGATGGTCAAGGCTGATTCGCACTAGTTTGGGAGATAAATCTATCTAAAGATGCCTACTCGATCACGGCGGTAATTTTGCCCAGTTCATCCCGAAACCAACTAGGTAAACACGAATCTTGTGAGATCTGTAACTTTCTCCCTAGTTCATCAAAATCAATGATTCTTCCACTAACATCTAGAGTTACATGTCTAGTTTGGATTGTGATAGGTTACATGAATCAAATCTCTCTCAGTTGGTGCGAGTTGATTCGAGAAGTGGCATACCTGAACCGCACATGAAATAACGATTTCCAATTTTCCCGATTTGGTTTCGCCCCGTTAATGCAATTCCGGTGAGTTTCCGATCAAATTTCTCCATGGTTTCTATTCGAAATTTCATCATCGATCAAACCCATATGCCAATTTAGTCTATTATGCATTACAATGAGAGAATTTGTCGAAATTGAATTCGAACTCAAACCGTGAAACCTAACTTCGAACCCAGATTCGAAACAACTCAATTCTGCATTATAATTGGGGAAATTGGTACCATTAGAACCGGGATTTAATTTCGAGTCGATAGGAACAAGTATCATCGAATTTGGTTCTGTAGATTGTGAGAAAAACGATATTTAGTACTCGATCCCTTATTACCTTCGCTGATGAAACGAGAGTTCTGGGCCGTCCGATCGCGGTTAATAAACATGGACGGCCGAGATTAGATCGTGGGGATTTAAGAAGTATTAAGTGAATATGTTTTCCAGAATAAAGTCCTAACTTGCTAGATTTATTTAATGGCCTTCCCGAATGTATTTTGACTTGAAATTTTAACCATAGATTCCTTATAAATCTAGTTTATTTTGATGTAAATTAATATGGGTTTTGAGTTTTTAAACATAAGTTATGAGTTTTGCAAGTTACGAGTATTATGGAATTATTTGGATAATTTAAAAAATATTTTATGAAATAAAAATTTATAATATGTCTAAAATGTTATAGTTACTATATATTTAATTTGGGGATTTTTGGACAATTGTAAATGGGTTTAAAAATTGTGTTTATGAGTTTTTCATAAGAATAACTTATAATATATGGTTTTTAATGTAATCAAAATTAAAGTATAGTTGATTAATGAACTTTATAGGTTGGGGAAAATATAATAAGACTGATTAACATTTAAGACAGTATGTTTATAAAATTTTGGGTACTAACTTTAAGTGAAGTAAAAATTGTTACATATATTTATATATATATTTATATGAGAGATAAATAGAAACTTATATTAAATCAAGGAATTTAACTAAACTACATTTTATTTATTATATATAATATGGAAGCTAATATGTTTAACGAAAACTAAGGGAAATACTTTATTTTATAAACCATATATTGGATGTAGCTATGTGTAAAAGTTAGTATAAATAATTAAGTGCAATAAAACTACACAAGGAATGTCTTGAATAAATCCTAATATATATACACATAAAAAACTACATAAATAAAAGAAATAAAATGCCTTATAGAAAATATAATATGAAGGAATTAATGAGATAAACTAAACCTCTACATAATACTAATAAAAGAATACTATATGAGGCGGTATTAAATTAAGATTATTAACTTAAGGAGTTATCTTTGAATTTCTAAGATTTAAATAAACCGTATTAAAATACATGTATAGTATTAGTCAACGACCATAATGTAAGTCTATAATTGGGTTAAGTAATTAATAAGTTAAAACTTAGGAAAAATTGTGATTAGATTACATAAAATGTTACACAAATAGATCTTATTCTATAATTAATGATAAATAAATGTAATACTTTTACATCTAAATGTTCTTAATATATAAACAATAATAAAGTAAATAAAAACTTTTACATATGAATGTGAGGTGGATTAGTAAGTCTAGATTTAATCATTTCTTAACATCTAAGGTATTGAAATATAACTTAATGTTTTAAGTTAAAATCATTAAAAGGATTATGATATAAAACTACATTAAACTATGATTTGGAAATTTATCTAAATAATAATCCTTAAGTTTCTTGGCATTAGATAAGCCATATGAAATACATTTATAACATTAATTACCAATACTTAGGATGTGAGTCTACAATTAAGTGAGGTATCTAGTGGTTAGAATTTATAGAAAGGTTTATAAATAGGAATTTGATACTTAAAACCTTTGAACCTTTTATTAGATAAAACTAAGTTACATAAGAGATTATATTGATCTACTTTACGACGCTAAAAATATTAATGTGTCATTTGAGTATAAGGTATGGGGATTTTTCAGAACATATTATTATTAAGTAATTGACAATTTCACTTGTGAATGAGAGTTTAATTCTTAGATAAATTCTACCTTATGTTAAGATATAATGTTCATCCTAAAACATAATAAAGGAGATTAATTTATTAAGTTATTCCTTTGAAACCTTAGGTTTTGTAAACAATATGAAAAATGTATTTTAAGACGTAAGTTTATTAAAATTTAGTATAAAAGGATTATACATAGTCTATAGCGGGAATGTGTGTAAAAATAAAACATTTGAGAAATTAAATGTAAGCAAGGATAAATAAAAGGTTATCTTAAAATGCCTTATTATATAGTTAATGATAAAGTAAATAATATACCTTGGAAATACTAAATGTAAGAGTTCGATAAATCTAAGTTAACTATAATATAGTTATTCAAGATGAGAAACAATTTAACATCTTATGATAAGATTATTAGATGGTTGTAATAAAGTCATCCTAAACTAAACATATGATAAATGAGTGTAATAACTCAATTAGGTTATCATAAAATGCATCTATAACACCATGTTTCCAATATACAGGATGTAGATCTTAATTAAGTTGAGGGGAAAACTTAATCATAATGGATTATTTGGTAATACTGATAAAATACATAATCATTACATTGTGAAATAATAGTATAATATTCTAAGATAAACCTATCATAGGTCATAACCCGATATTTATTCGAAATTAGGAATAAAAGTATTAAGCTTAAAATTATTATTGAGATTCTAAGATTAGATGAATAATATAATACGCACTTATGATATAAGGGTCTCAAGAGTCTTGAATTGAGAATTAGGGTTAAGTATGAATAAAGTGGATAAGAGTGTAACAATTAACAAGTGTTAATAACATACATTCCCTAGTCTTACAACCTTGGGTTATACAACATTCTAATATAAGTCAAAGGTTATACATAACCTTTAAGTGAGGGCTTAAAAGACAATTGAGACTTAGAAATAAGAGTGAGGAATTTATTTAAGTTTAACTTAGGTTACAAGTTATTGATGTTAGACTACCTTTAATATTCCTCAGAGTATTGTTGATTATTTGCACAAGTCGACTAGGACTGCTACAGTGATTACCAGGTACGATTTCTCGTACTCAGCTTGTTGGGTTTTGGCCTTTATGGGATGTTTTGTACGATTTCTCGTACTCAGATATTTTTGCTAACGGACTTTATGGAATGTTTTGCAAAACGCTGATTGAACTGAAATGAATTTCCAAAAGGAAACTGTTTGTGTGACTAACTCAGCTTGATGTGACTAATTGAGCCTTGAATGTACACCTTGTATGGTATTGGTTCCTTCTATCTGGTTGTTTCATTAGATATTATCTGCCTGGGGTTTACGCCTCTGCACTCTGTAGGACTGAGTGTTTTGGTATCGCTCTGGTGCAGTTAATGATCTAGTGGAAATATGGGAAATGTCAATCTTGGTAAATGCTTCTTTGACCCTGGATATTGTTTCATCCATGAGCTGAGTCTTGGTTGTGATGTGCGCACATCTTCATCGGTAAACAGCGAGGGGCTGTATATCCCCTGTCCAATCGGACGTTGTGAACAGCGAGGGGCTGTATATCCCCTGTCCAATCGGACGTTGTGAACAGCGAGGGGCTGTATATCCCCTGTCCAATCGGACGTAGTTAACAGCGAGGGGCTGTATATCCCCTGTCCTAAAAGGACGTATTTGCCATTGATCATATTCCACTCTTGAGTTATGGTTCTTGGATATCTTCTTTCATTCCCAGTCCTTGTGACTACTTGGGTTTCTAATCCTAATTGGAACTGAATCTAACTTAAGCAATGGATGTTCACTAACTTCTGCGTGGTTTCTTTTATGTTGGCTCACTCTACCTTCACGTTATTTATCTCTATCCTTGACTTGTTATCTTTGACTTGGTGTTTTGGTGTGCCTTGTTCTTCTGATTTGTTTTGAGCATTTGACTTCATGTTATTGTTATTTTAAGAGTTATGTTTTTCTTTTAATACTGTTGTTTTGGAGAGTTGTACCAGTTCCATTCCAGGGAACTGACTCACCCCTCCTGGGGTGGGCTGCTTGGTTTCATCTTGTAGGTACGAATTGTTATACAGGTGGCCACGAAGAGTATGAGTGTATGGGATGGGAATTAGGATTTGGAGAGCTACAGTATTTTGTTATCATTACTTTTATACCATGTTTTCTCGAGTTCAGACCGTAGCATTTGTAATATCATAGGTTGTAATTGGTGAGGTTTGGTGCCGGGTGTTTGGAACCCGATGATCTGTAATCGCCTTAGTATTTTATTTCCGCTGCATTTATGATAAGAAGGGGCGTTACAATAATTGAATATTATTATGTCTTGGTAGGCTCTTGGGTCCTAACCAAGTTCACTCTAAGCTTAGAGCATGTTTTGCTCAAACTATATTTATGGTACTTTATTGTTTTTACTAAGGTTTAAATCGTTCACTAACGTTTCTAAGGAATTTTTAGCCTTAATATACCATAGTTTAATGTTTAAGCAAATATCAAGGTTTGGGGTATTTCAATCTACCCCTTAAAAGAACTTCGTCCTCGAAGTTCACACTTCCCACGCATCATTTGACTAGAATACGGGAATTACTTGTAAAATAAAACTTCCACATCCACACATACTTTACATCACACCTCGGACTTCACGGTCCGGGTAATATATTCACATCCATACATAACAACATACTTACATGATAACCTCGGACTTAACGATCCGGGTACCTTAACCAACATTGGTACTTACATAACAACCCTTAGACTCTCAGGTCTGGGTAACATAACAACATTTAGACACATAGGTATGGGTAACATAACAATATTTAGAAACTCAAACACATTAGGACTCAAGGTCAAAATAAATTCATTACACATACCACACAACATGTCTTAGCATGTATGGCAACCATAAATATCTTTTGTGTACACTGTGATCCCGCAGAACCCGGTCGCGATGGACACCTTCTGTCCCCGTTCCTTTGGGAGATCAAAACAATCACTTATTCTTTAACATATATACTTCCCATGTCACCGGTCCGAAGACAAAGCGCTCATACGTCCTCGGCTCGTGAGCAAGTACTACAAAAATATTCTTTGTAAGTTAAGTAAAGTACTTTCATAATGTAAAGTATCTATTGACGTTTTATAACACCGACTCAAATCCTTTTGAAAACCACATACAACTCCAAGTCCAACTTATGTTCTTTATTTCTTTTCCTTAGCGTGGTTAATTGCGACCACTTATAGGGAGCTTCAAGAATCATCCAACCCTGATGTGATCAGCATCAGTGCTGAACTATCCTCCACCCCAATTTGTGTTCGGCTTCCCTTGATCGCATGCAAATCAGTTCACACCTCCCACTTCATTTTCAAGCATCAAATAATACACTCATTTCCATTTTCTATCTTGCTGGTCATTCTAGTCATAATCATTACATCTCCAAGGGATAGAACTCCGTCTATCAGTTATCTCCATTCACTTTAATCTTGTTACCTAGGGAATCTTATTCTCACTAGGTTCTATGTCGGTTTCATACCCCTTCACGAATCACTATTTACATATATACATATATTTTATCAAAATACAAACACACGGTTTTACATTTATACACTGTTTGGGGTTTTTGTTCCCCGGGAGTTTCTTACTCCCTTATACTCGTACCACCACACACAACTGTTAACATAAAACACACTTATCACAATGGTATTCGCATCTCTTGTGCGCAATTGCACAATTAAACCATGAATGAATGCGTATGTTTACGTAACACACCACACCAATCATCAAAACAAATTATTTTGTGCTATGCACACCATAGGTCCACGTACACTTGTACGGTAATACACACTAAGTGGTTTTGCGCTCTACCCCCCTTAAAAGGGATTACCCCACGTAATCAATCACTTAATCATTGGTTTAAAACGTTCTGCCTTGTCGTGAAGTACTTAACTTCCACGCGGTATGTTATACCATGCATTCCGATTAGAGGATCTTAACCATATGGCGGTTTAGTTCCTAAACCAAGAATTTCATTAGAGTTTATTTAACTCATAACCGGTTTCGGTTCTGGCCTGTGAGGCTTCTAGGCATTAATAATTAGCCATTCACTCATGTTCACTATGCACATTCAACACTTGAATCACTGGCTCACTAGTGTCTGCTGCGCAACTCTGATAACTGTAGAGCTTAGTTTTGCCCCACTTGTCATTGTTACTGTATTGTACATCTCCATTACTGTAATAATGGTTTCTCAACCGACACATGGTATCTCTTACCGTGAGCGAATTCGGTGAGTTACAAACTTTTTATCCACTTCTCTGACAGTTACTATGTATACAGCTATGTATTCCACAATGATTGACTTAATTTCTTCCGACTTACTGTCGGTTTGAGATTGAGCTACTACCTAATGTGTAATGCTCTCTCGGTTATTACCCACACTTGGTAGTATTCCATACCGATATTTAGTATACCGTGTTACTGTAGTCACTTATTGCTAATCAAGTATCCTCTCACTGGTACGACTTTGCATTTCCTATGCATCGCTCATTACACTACAAGAAAAATCAGATTTAGCTACCATTGTATATCAGTAGCTAAATCATCAGTTTTGGTAGCTAAACACACGGGCTACCGCATTTTATGATTTAGCTACTGATATACAGTGGTAGCAAAGGTCCTAGTGGCTAAATTAAAAATAGCTACCGTTTCGAATGCGGTAGCTTTTCGCTTTGGCCTCGCTACTACTTTTCCTATAGCTTAGATATTGCTACCGTTTTAGAATGTAGTAGCCAAATGGCTACTAGTGTAATAGTAGCAAATAGCTTCGAGTATAACAGTTGCAAAATCGTTACTAGTACATCAGTAACAAAATCGATACTAGTGTAGCAGTAACAAAATCGCTACTAAAATATTGGTAGCAAAATGGCTACTAGTAAAGCAGTATCAAAGTTGCTACTAGTATAGCAATAACAAAATCAATACTAGAATGGTATATAGCTAGCTCTACACTACCCACCTACTGAAGAACAATGGCACCACCACCATTCCCACACGAAGTGGGAGTCATGTGCCCGCGTTAACTTGACTATTATTTAATTCAAACTAGTGTATTAAAAATGTGCATAGAGCAGGAATCGATCCCCCGGTTTGAGATGAATATAGAATGTCTTAACCATTGTGCCATGATAGTTATTCACATCATATATAGAACTACGTGTATATATTGAATGTTTGATACTGTAAATATAAATGGAAGTTTTTGTCGAGACATGATCAAACCAGGGATATATTAAAATTAATAAAATAGATATATGGCCGATTATATTATAACAAATTAATTTAATGCGACCAAAATAGTAAATCTAACAAAATTTAGTATATTATTGACTTAAAATTATAAAAAATTAAAAAATATACATATATATCACTTAAAAATCTTTGAAATGTCAGAAATTATACAAAAAAGATAATATATTATGTAAAGTTACTTATATAATTAAGTCTTATTATATAGAGTTACAAATACTAATATAATATCATCATTACATGAAAATTAAAACTTTTAAATAATAGACTTTGTTTTTGTAAATTTGTATAATATAATATTTTTATAAATTTTAATAGATGTATAATATTGTATATCTTGACTAATTTAATTCTTTTAACTTTACTATTTTCAAAATCCTATTAATTTGTGTGTTGTTTTGTAAATTAAAAACATTATATATATCGTATATTTATGTACGTTTTATTATAATTTTGTTACTTTTAACATTTTATAAATTTTATCACACATATATATACATACATATATATATATATATATAGCATAATTAGTCCAGTAGCATTTCAAAATTGAATTATATACGTATCACACATTCAAATTATAAGAGATTATAATTTTGCTATCACTTAAAAATATTAGCTATCATTTTTTATAATTTAGCAAAATATTAGCCATAATCTCATTAACATCATTAATCGGTAGCAATTTCATAATTAAAGATAGTAACAATTTTTTATGCTTGCTAAAATATTCGCTACCGACGCCCAAACAGTAGCAGAAACGGCAACCGTGATGAGTGTTAGTAGCAATTTTATTAACTTAGCTTATCTATTTGGTAGTAGCAACTTTTAGTAGCAATTTAGCTACTAATTATAATATTTTTCGCTACTGCTGCTTTAATAGTGGCACAATAGCTACCATGATTGAATTAGCCACATCTTGCAGTAGCTATTCCGTAATTTAGCTACCAACATTGGTAGCTAAATTGTTCTTACAAAAAGAACCAAGATGAAATCAAAAATAGCTACTACTAATGGTAGCAGTCTTGTCAGGCAATAGCGATTTGGCTACTGTTTAAAAAATCTAGCTACCATTGTCGTTGTTGTAGCAAATAGACACCACTATGTTAGTACCATTAAAAATCAGTAGCAATTTTTGAAAGTAGCTACCAATATATGTGTGGTAGCAAATCAATGGTAGCTAACTCTGTTTTTTTCTTGTAGTGTTATAGCATTATTTTACGACAATTAACATTTCCTCAAATCCTAGCTATCTCACTCGATCATTACTGAGCAAGTGCAATACCAAAACACTCAGTCATACAGAGTGCAGAGGCATAAACTCTTGACAGTAAATCTCTTATGCGATTCGCAATGGAATTACACTGTGTTTCACTGGGATTCTTATCTCATAGTACTAGCTACCAGCTTACTGCCCGCCCGGTTCGTTTGGTATCACTTACTGTTGTATCTCCACTGGGTTTAACTCGTAACTGTGCTTAGTTGCGATATTATCGTTTAACAATACTTATACAACGGTCGCTTACTGCGCACCGTGCTCTTACTCATTGTAACATCAACTTACACTTGCACCCTCTATCATATTAGCTTCCGCCGTTACACTGTGTTTCGCCACTTATTGACTGATTGCTGAATACGCTATTCTTCAAGTCTTTATGCTCCTTGAGCGTTGTTCATTACACCTTTAGCATTACACACCTATGGTGGTTGCTATTAGACTTATGACCCTTCCGGTCTCCACAACTGGTATAAGCACTGCTTTTCGTATTATTCTCATTTAAATCATTCTTGGGTAATAACAGTACAGTCAATTTTTAATATATTTCTTGAACTTGGTTCACATAACTACCGCTCCCGCGGTTTCACAATATCGAGAGGTATCCCCACTCTTAAAGTAGTGGTTCGTTCTCCGCTCTATTTAGTTGTACAACACCAAACTTCTGCAATCGATCAAATTTACCTAACACATTTGCTTGTGGCTTAGTAGCCTTACTGCCTCGAGCTCTGCTCATTGTAGGCTGTTCACACACATTTACTCTCTGTACCACATTACATGGTTTAAGATATCATATTGGCTGCATGACAAGGTCGTTCATTCCGTTTCCTTCCTGGGATGCCCTTAGGATTGTCAGTCTGTCTCCTGACGACTTATGCTTAAACTGGGTGTTAGTTTTAGTCCTTGCGTTTCTTCTGTCACATTATTTCGTGCAACAAATTGTTGATGCGAACCCCTTCAAGGATTGGCTCCTGGGTGTTGCTAAGTTATGCCATTAACACTGGTTTCGCACTTATTGGTACCTTTAGTTAGCTACGCCGTTTTTTACGTTCTTAGCCGATTTTCTATCCTCGTCGTGAATTTCAATATTCCCTGGTAGTCCAGGTGATCATTCCGGGAGTTTCATCATCCCGTTCAATTGCACATTATGTTCCACTTAGGCATCTGTTGCCATGCACAGGCTGGGCCCATTCCAGCTATATGTTATCCCTGGTGTAACCCCCTATTGATAAGTGCGAAATATATAGACTTTTAAGGGTTTAATTACCTTATAATTTGCAGTATTTTAAGTAATATTTCTCACTTATCTGACGATTTTCCTAGGTTTATGTTTTGATATGAATTGATATATTTTATGTGTTAAATGTAGGAAAAGTGTTGGAATCAAGTAGTTTACTTCACAAGCTTTCCAACGCAACAAACGGCGAGTCAAACGGACTTATAACGAAAATCTGGAGCCGATTCAAGATTGGACTACAATCGTATATATATATACATATTATATAGCATAACTGGCGGACAGGAGAGGCGCGGACACAACAGAGGCGTCCGCCTCTTATCTCGCGGACAGGGATAGACGTCCGCCTGGTTTGGTCGCGGACACAACAGAGGCGTCCGCCTCTTATCTCTCGCGGACAAGACTCAGGCGACCGCCTGGCGGACAGGAGCAGACTACCTACCGCCTCTTATCGGGCACAGCACACAGACGACCGCGAGGCGGACGGACCACCACGCGGACAAGAGCAGCGCACGGAACAGAATTGGATTCCACACCGAGTTTTCTTCTTCCACGGCGCCGCAGTCGAACTACCTTCATTAATTGCAGACGATCGCCCACCTTAATTTGTGCACGCGTGACTTAATCAATTATCAATTGCTCTGCCCGATAAATCTCTGATTGAAATCTCCACGATCTGCACCAACTCCACCTCCATCTACCAGTAGCTCACATTCCTGTCACTTCTTATTCTTTCTCTTTGTCTTTTCCCATGTCCTCCGCCGCCTATATAAACCCACACACTACTGGAAGCTAAAATACACATCCATCCATCTATCAGTCCACGAATGTCCGTTCACCCACGCATTCTCCCACGATCGCATTCCATTCATTTCATTTCCAATCATCACCCATCCACTCCATTAAATTCCCACGTAATACATACACCCCACTTTCCATTTTATTTCCACTATTACGCACCAGCTCTACAGAAATAAATTAGCAGACGGGGCAACGCAAGACGAAGTTGAAGCGAGGAACCGGAGTGAACTTCTAAACTGGAGTTATCTCTTACCCTTACTTAATTTATTTAATGCATTCCTTTTCTGTTATCGTTGTTTCTGTAACGATGAGCGAGTAAGTATTTTAGCTTCCCGGGTTGGGAAGCGAACCTATTTCCTAAATTCTGTTATGTATTTCTTTAAATAAATTTAGTTAACTGCAACAGTTCAATTCCTGTCCTTCAAGTGTTTTAATTATTTGGCCGGTAGTTAAAACAACCCTTGTAGTTATTTATTAAAATGCGAGAGCTGAGATAAATAACTAGACGAAGGAAGTTGAACCTAATTAACAGCTAGAAGCCTGATCCGGCCTATAGGTTAATTAGACTCCAATAGAAACTGCTCTTTATGCGATTAATTGTGTCCGGTCTAGAGCATTAGCCTGCTGCTAGGTCTAACAATTGGTTAGGATTCATTATACTTAGTCGTTAATGAATTAATTAAAGTTTCTGAGTTATTGCAGTAAAATTAAAGGAAGAATTTACTAACAGATATAAAAGGAATAGGTAAGCAAACAACCCGGGGTGCGCTTTTCTATTTATCACATTCACCACTCTTTAAATCCCTCTGTGTTTATTTAAGTTGTCTTAATTGTCCTTGTAGTTTAGTTTCTTTTTAATTAATTAATCAAAACCGAAAAAGTGATATTTCCTGTTTTCTTTAGTTTAACTTAATTTCCCAGTTAATCAAATATTTGTCAATTAATTATACGAGGTCCCTGAGATCGACAACCCCATTTAATCACTATACCCGCAAAACGATAGGTACACTGCCTATGTGGTAGAAGTAGTCACATATTTCTCCATCAAGTTTTTGGCGCCGTTGCCGGGGACCTCCGGCACGGTTAATTGACAATATTATTTAATTGGGATAAGTTAAATTTTTCATTCTTTTAATTTTTATTTTCTGTTTGATATTTTCTCTTTATTTTTGCCACGTATATAGTTAATCTAGTTTTTCCATATTCATACCAACTCGTCTCTTATGCGTCGGACTCGATCTGCAGGAGAACCTATAGCTGAATTTCAGCCAGAGATCGAAAGAGTTCTCCACAGCAGGCGACAACTACAGTTTGCCATGACGACCAGACAAACTCTGGGGGAGTACCCAACACATCAGTAGAAGGACGATCTCTCTGCTATCGTCCTCCCTCAAGTGACGCAAACTGAGCTCGACGCCTGGCAATTCAAGACGAGCTTCATCACCACGTTGTACCACCAGGGACAATTCAGCGGACTTGACTCAGATGATGCCCCACACCACATCTCTGCATTCCTGGACTTCTGCAATACATTCAACAAGACGGGGAACCTGAACGAGCGCATTCGTCTACAGCTGTTCC
Source organism: Limonium bicolor (assembly GCA_023374045.1). NCBI lineage: Eukaryota > Viridiplantae > Streptophyta > Magnoliopsida > Caryophyllales > Plumbaginaceae > Limonium > Limonium bicolor. The sequence continues at coordinate 185,289,684 of CM041777.1, read as the reverse complement.
CCTATTCTCTGAAAGACGGAGCGTCCAGGTGGCTAAGGAGTCTGCAACCGGGTAGCATCCACACTTGGGCTGACTTGGCAAACAAGTTCCTGGCGAAGTACTATCCACCGTCAAAGACAAGGGAAAAGATCGCTGAAATCACAAACTTTTGTCAAGAACCAGGTGAGTCCCTGTATGACTCTTGGGATAGATTCAAGGAGCTGCAGATTCAATGCCCACACCATGGTATGAGTAGCGAAGAACTAGTACTGTCATTCTTTAAGGGATTGAATGATTCAAACAAGATGGTACTAAGTTCCTCATCTGGAGGAAACTTTATGGCAAGAACTGGGGATGAAGCGATGGAGCTTTTGGACACCATGACCGCTAGTACCAGACAGTGGTGCAAGAACAAGGGAGAGGTGAGCCAAAAGCAGGTATGTATAATATTCCCCCACAGGATCATTTATCCGCTCAACTAACAGCTCTTACTAAAGTTGTGGAAAAGTTAGCTGTAAACCAGACGCAACAGCAAACCGCGAAGGCAGCTACTTCTTCGCCTTTCCTGAATCCTTGCTGTGAGAATTGTGGAGGAGCCCACGAAACGTTCAACTGTGAAGGTCCTAGCTTTGCAGGTAACCCCGAAGAGCTAAAATCGATCAACAACAGACCAGGTAACCCCTATCCTAACAATTTCAATCAGAATAATTGGAGGAACAATCAACAACCTCCATGGAGGGGTAATGATCAGTCTATAGGTAATTTTGGGTTCAATCAAAATAGACCACCTTACTTTAGACAGCAGGAGCAATCCCAAAATTCTCAAGGAGGCAGTGGTAAAATTGAGAATATGCTGGCAGAAATCCTTAAACAAGGCCAAACTACAAACTCCAGGATTGCCGAAATAGAAGCTAAACTTTCTGAACAAGCCGCTAAAAACGCTGATCAAGCTTCTATCAACCTGAGCCTAGAGAGGCAAATGAGTCAAATTTCACAACAGCTGGCACAGCGACCGACGGGGTCACTTCCCAGTCAGCCTGACCCTAACCCAAGGGAGCATGCAAAAGCAGTAACTCTGAGAAGCGGCAAGGAACTAGTTTCTGATGTTCCAGAAGTTGAAGAAGATTTTAATAAGCCAGCTGAATCTCAACCTGAAGTGGAGGAAACAACAAATCCCAAGGAGAAGGAGTCTCCTGAATCTCTCACTATTAAACCTTCTCAACTCTCTTATAATCCTCCTATTCCATTCCCTAACAGACTAAAGAAAAAGAACATGGACGAGCAATATGGGAAATTTCTTAATATCTTTAAGAAATTAACTATTAATATCCCTTTTTCTGATGCTTTGTCTCAAATGCCTATGTATGCTAAATTTATGAAGGATATTTTGTCTAACAGGCGTTCTTTGCTAGAGTCTGACACAGTCAAGTTGACAGAAAGAGTATCTGCAGTTCTCCTGAAGAAACTGCCACCCAAGTTAGGAGATCCGGGTCTTCCCATCATTCCATGCGCTATCGAGAAGGTGATTGCGGTAACGGTTTATGTGATTTAGGAGCAAGTATTAATTTGATGCCTTTATCTATTTTCAAGAAATTAGGTGTAGGTCAATGTGCTCCCACATCTGTTCAGTTACAACTAGCAGACCGTTCCATAATTTATCCTAAAGGAAAAGTTGAGGACCTGGTAGTTTCTATTGATAAATTTATCTTCCCTGCTGATTTTATCATCATTGATATGGAGGAAGATACAGATGTACCACTAATTTTGGGCAGACCGTTTATGAGAACTGCCCGCACTCTCATTGATGTGGAAGGAGGGAAGATTATTCTAAGATTTCATGATGAGCAGGTTGTTTTCGACATGACACGCAACATGAAGCGTCCTGCCACTGTTCAATCCTGCTTTGCTATAGATATTATTGACTCTTTAGTGCAGGAAACTATTTTAAGCAGAGAAGAAGAGGAAGTCCTGGAAAGATGTCTTATGGCATCTTGTGAAGCTGATGATGAGGATCCAGATATGGCCCTCATGGCTGAGGAGTTAAACAAAAGGCGGCCACACTTCCACAAGTACCAGCAGCAATTTGAGAAAGTCGAGCGAAGTGCTGACCGGCCAAGACCATCTATTGAAAAACCTCCTACAGTGGAGATGAAACCTCTTCCCTCTCATTTGAAATATTCTTTTCTTAATGAACCATCGGAATTACCTGTTATAATCTCTTCTGACTTGACAGGAACTCAAGAGAAGCAACTACTGGAGGTGTTGCGCAATCATACATCAGCTATTGGTTGGTCGATAGCAGATATTAAGGAATCAGCCCTCAGTTGTGTTCTCACCGAATCTATATGGAAGATAACTACCGACCATTGGCTCAGCCTCAGCGACGTCTTAACCCAGTCCTAAAAGAGGTAGTTAAGAAAGAGGTAATCAAACTACTCGATGCAGGCATTATTTATCCTATTTCAGACAGTAAATGGGTAAGTCCAGTTCAGGTAGTACCAAAGAAAGGAGGAATAACTGTGGTTCCTAATGAAAAGGTGAGCTGATTACCCAGCGTCCCACTACAGGATGGCGGGTTTGTATTGATTATAGAAAAAAATGACGCCACTCGTAAGGACCATTTTCCATTACCTTTCATTGATCAAATGTTGGAAAGACTAGCTGGACATGACTACTACTGCTTTCTGGATGGCTTTTCAGGTTATTTTCAAATCCCTATAGCTCCTGAGGATCAGGATAAGACAACTTTTACCTGTCCGTATGGAACCTATAGTTATAAAAGAATGCCATTTGGATTATGTAATGCTCCTGCCACGTTTCAACGTTGTATGATGGCCATCTTTGCTGAATATATTGAGAAATGCATTGAGGTTTTTATGGACGATTTTTCTGTTTATGGTCTAACATTTGAATCCTGTCTAGAAAACCTTGATCTTGTGCTGTCCAGGTGTGAAGAAACCAATCTGGTGTTAAATTGGGAAAAATGCCACTTCATGGTTCGAGAAGGAATCGTCCTGGGCCACAAAATTTCTTCAAAAGGTATTGAGGTAGACCGGGCTAAAGTCGAGGTAATTGAAAAGCTCCCACCACCATCTTCTGTTAGAGATATTCGTAGTTTTCTTGGACACGCAGGTTTTTATAGAAGATTCATCAAAGATTTTTCCAAAATCTCTAAACCTCTGTGTGATCTACTGGCGAAGGATGTTAAGTTCCATTTTTCTGAAGAATGTCTGACAGCTTTTAATTCATTAAAAGAAAAGCTAATTTCTGCACCTGTCGTTGTGTCTCCTGATTGGTCACTCCCTTTTGAGATAATGTGTGACGCTAGTGATTACGCTGTGGGAGCCGTGTTATGTCAGAAGATTGATAAAATTCTTCGGGTAGTATATTATGCAAGTCGAACTTTAAATGATGCCCAGAAAAATTATGCGACCACAGAAAAAGAATTACTAGCTGTAGTTTTTGCTCTAGATAAGTTTCGATCTTATTTACTGGGTGGTAAAATTATTGTGCATACTGACCACTCTGCTCTTAAGTATTTGTTTGCTAAGGCAGAGTCCAAACCCAGGTTAATTAGGTGGATTCTCCTATTGCAAGAATTTGATATTGAGATCAGGGACAAAAAGGGAACACAAAATGTGGTAGCTGATCATCTGTCCAGAATGGAGGCATCTGATGATGGGACTCCCATCAACGAGTCCTTCCCTGATGAGTCAGCATTTGCAGCTGAAGATGTTGAGGATCCATGGTTTGCTGATATCGCTAACTACCTTGTTAGGAAGATTGTTCCAGCTGATATGACTTATCAGCAGAGAAAGAGGTTCTTTTCCATTGTCAAACATTATTTTTGGGATGACCCTTATCTGTTTAAAGTCTGTGCAGATGGTATCATTAGGAGATGTGTCCAGAAGTCAGAGGTCAGAAACATTCTCCTCCATTGCCATTCCAGAGAAGCCGGTGGACATCATGGTGCCACTCGAACCGCTGCAAAAATACTAGAATCAGGTTTTTTCTGGAACACCCTTCACAAGGATTGTCATGCGTTTGTTTCGACATGTGATCGGTGTCAAAGGCAAGGTAATCTATCTCGTCGAAATGAGCTACCACTGAATAACATGTTAGAAGTTGAGCTATTTGACGTCTGGGGTATTGATTTTATGGGTCCCTTCCCAAACTCTTTCGGTAATCTTTACATCTTAGTAGCTGTTGATTATGTTTCAAAATGGGCGGAAGCCCTTGCCTGTTCTACTAATGATGCTAAAATTGTTGTGAAGTTCCTGAAGAAAATATTTTCACTCGATTCGGCGTTCCTCGAGCCATAATCAGTGACGGTGGCTCCCATTTCTGTAACCGCCAGTTTGAAGCACTATTAAAGAAATATGGGGTTCGACATAAGGTTTCCTTACCCTACCATCCTCAAACAAATGGGCAGGCCGAAGTGACGAACCGAGAGCTCAAGTGGATCTTGCAAAAGACGGTGAACTCTTCTCGAAAGGATTGGTCACTTCGATTAGATGAAGCGCTCTGGGCCTACCGCACTGCTTTCAAGACACCAATTGGCATGTCTCCCTACAAGTTGGTTTTTGGAAGGCATGCCACTTGCCTGTGGAATTAGAATACAAGTCATATTGGGCTTTGAAAGCTCTTAATTTTGACCTACAGCAAGCCGGTGATAAACGCAAGTTCCAGTTGACAGAGTTGGAGGAACTCAGGAACGAATCTTACGAGAATGCTGTAATATATAAGGAACGTACCAAGCGCTGGCATGACAAGATGATTGCCAATCGGGAACTCAAGGTGGGGGACCAAGTCCTACTTTTCAACTCCAGGCTCAGATTCTTCCCAGGTAAGCTGAAATCATACTGGTCAGGACCTTACCCTATTATTAGCATTTCCCCATTCGGTGCGATTGAACTCGCCAATGCAAGGGGGAAACATTTAAGTCAATGGGTCAAGAGTCAAGAAATTTCTGGGTACTACACTGGATCAAGCTGCTACATATGAAATATCTCTTAAAGATCCAACTGCAGGTTAGCTACTTCACAAAGTCCAGCCAATGACTATAAAGAGGGCAGCTGACTGGGAGGCAACCCAGGGGTAATTTTCAAATTCATGTTTTATAAGCTACGCATCTATTTCTCTCTAATATATTGTGATATATATATATAAAAAAAAAAAAGGCGAGGAAGAAAGAAGAGGAAGGAGATAATTAGACCCTGTGCTATTAACGCAACGCTTCCTAGCGTTATTTTGGTATTTGACAGTGTGTGTAGGTACCGTTTGTTGCAATCACTCCAAGCTGAACCCTTGCTTAGACTCAAGTGTGAGGAACATCGACCCCACCGCCAATGCTTTAAGTGTGAGGAAGGGCACCTTCCTCAATCTCACGATATCAGGGGAGTCTCAGTTCCTTTATTTTTAATATTTATGTTCAGCCACTCGAGCTTTAACTGTTGATTCATGAGTCTGGCATATTTTGAAAGGTCTTTTCTTGATTATTTTATGAACAATGAGGACATTGCTCCTCTTAAGTGTGAGGAAGTTTAGACCTTTCCCTGAAAATATGCCAGTAGTACCTAATGCCGTAGCCTAATCCCTGAATGCCACCTAATGCACACTTGATTTTTATTGTTCTCTAATTATGATAGTAAGCTTCTCTAAAGGCCAATACATGTTGAATTTTCGGGCTAAATTTTTTGTGGAAGTTTTTGAAATCGAGCCTGATGACACCTCAAGAATCGTTCTGCTTGACGTTGTTTGTATGTATCAATTTCTTTCTTCAAAATTAAATCTATTTTCACTGAAATCTGGTGGATAAGCTGATTGTGGAAATTGAGTACCTTAGCTTGGCAATCATGGGACTAAGTGAAAGTTTGGTATGGAAAGGATAAGGCAAGGTACTCCTCTGATCATATAATGAAGTTTTCTGAACCAAAACAGGCCTCGTTCATTCGGTTATTAAGTCCTTGGGTGCCTTATCACCCATCTACCTAAGGTCTTGTGATCTGGGATAGAAGGCCCAAAACCGCTACATGGGTGAAGAGAAAAGTCTGGGGGATGAAACAATTGTGCAAACAATGAAAAACAAAAGAGAAGAGAAAACAAAGAAATAAACATGCAAAACTCTGAATGCTTGTCACAATTTTTCATATTTTGATCATGAGTATGTGGTGTTGAAAGGTATCACGGAATAAGGTGTTACTTCACACCCCTTGTCATCCAAAGGTTAGAGAAAAGAAATTGGTGGAAGGTTCCAAGCTAATCTATGTTCAATTTTTACAATCTGACTTATCCATGCTCTTATTAAAAATTTTCTGTTTCACTGTTTACAAAAACCTACATCTAAGAGCAGGATTATTCTTTTGATTGCCATTTAGCTTGATTTCCTTCCACGATTGTTGAATCCCGGAGTTTGATACTGTAACCTTAGAAAGTTTTCTATTATTTGCTTGAGACAAGCAAAAGATAAGTGTGAGGAGTTTATAAGTGCGAAATATATAGACTTTTAAGGGTTAATTACCTTATAATTTGCAGTATTTTAAGTAATATTCCACTCTATCTGACGATTTTCCTAGGTTTATGTTTTGATATGAATTGATATATTTTATGTGTTAAATGTAGGAAAAAGTGTTGAAATCAAGTAGTTTACTTCACAAGCTTTCCAACGCAAACAAACGGCGAGTCAAACGGACTTATAACGAAAAATAATCTGGAGCCGATTCAAGTTGGACTAGCAATTCGGTTATATATACATATATATATCGCATAACTGGCGGACAGGAGAGGCTCGGACCAACATAGTCCGTCCGCCTCTTATCTCGTCGACAAGGGATAGACCTCCGCCAAGGGATTGGTTTAGTCGCGGACACAACAGAGGCGTCCGCCTCTTATCTGCGCGACAAGACTCAGCGACCGCCTGGCGGACAGGAGCAGAGACTACCGCCTCTTATCGGGCGGACAGCACACAGACGACCGCGAGGCGGACGGGACCAACACACACTCGGACAAGAGCAGCGCACGGAACAGAATTGGAATTTCCACACCGAGTTTTCTTCTTCCACGGCGCCGCAGTCGAACTACCTTCATTAATTGCAGACGATTGCCCACCTTAATTTGTGCACGCGTGACTGTAATCAATTATCAATTGCTCTGCCCGATGATCTCTGATTGAAATCTCCACGGATATGCACCAACTCCACCGCCATCTACTACTCAGTAGCTCACAATTCCTTTCACTTCTCCTTTGTCTGTTTCCCATGTCCTCCGCCTATATAAACCCACACTACTGGAAGCTAAAATACACAATCCATCCATCTATCAGTCCACGATTAGTCCGTTTCACCCACGCATTCTCCCACGATCGCATTCCATTCATTTCATTTCCAATCATCACCCATCCACTCCATTAAATTCCCACGTAATACATACACCCCACTTTCCATTTTATTTCCACTATTACGCACCGCTCTACAGAAATAAATTAGCAGACGGGGCAACGCAAGATGAAGTTGAAGCGAGGAACCGGAGTGAACTTCTAAACTGGAGTTATCTCTTACCCTTACTTAATTTATTTAATGCATTCCTTTTCTGTTATCGTTGTTTCTGTAACGATGAGCGAGTAAGTATTTTAGCTTCCCGGGTGGGAAGCGAACCTATTTCCTAAATTTGTTATGTATTTCTTTAAATAAATTTAGTTAACTGCAACATTTCAATTCCTGTCCTTCAAGTGTTTTAATTATTTGGCCGGTAGTTAAAACAACCCTTGTAGTTATTTATTAAAATGCGAGAGCTGAGATAAATAACTAGACGAAGGAAGTTGAACCTAATTAACAGCTAGAAGCCTGATCCGGCCTATAGGTTAATTAGACTCCAATAGAACAGCTCTTTATGCGATTAATGTGTGCGTCGTCCGTCTAGAGCATTAGCCTGCTGCTAGGTCTAACATTGGTTAGGATTCATTATACTTAGTCGTTAATGAATTAATTAAAGTTTATGAGTTATTGCAGTAAAATAAAGAAGAATTTACTAACAGATATAAAAGGAATAGGTAAGCAAACAACCCGGGGTGCGCTTTTCTATTTATCACATTCACCACTCTTTAAATCCCTCTGTGTTTATTTAAGTTGTCTTAATTGTCCTTGTAGTTTAGTTTCTTTTTAATTAATTAATCAAAACCGAAAAAGTGATATTTCCTGTTTTCTTTAGTTTAACTTAATTTCCCAGTTAATCAAATATTTGTCAATTAATTATACGAGGTCCCTGAGATCGACAACCCCATTTAATCACTATACCCGCAAACGATAGGTACACTGCCTATGTGGTAGAAGTAGTCATATATTTCTCCATCACCTACCTACTTATCATAAATGCAGCAGAAATAATACTAAGACGATTACAGATCATCGGGTTCCAAACACCGGCACCAAACCTCACCAATTACAACTTATGATATTACAAATGCTACGGTCTGAACTCGAGAAAACATAACATAAAAGAATAATAACAAAATACAATAGCTCTCCAAAGTTCCTAATTCCCATCCCATACACTCATACTCTTCGTGGCTACCTGTATAGCATTCGTACCTGCAAGATGAAACCAAGCAGCCCACCCCAGGAGGGTGAGTCAGTTCCCTGGAATGGAACTGGTACAACTCTCAAAACAACAGTTTTAAAAGAAAAATATAACTCTTAAATAACAATAACTTGAAGTCAAATGCTCAAAACAAATCAGAAGAACAAGGCACACCAAAACACCAAGTCAAAATAACAAGTCAAGGATAGAGATAAATAACGTGAAGGTAGAGTGAGCCAACATAAAAGAAACCACGCCAGAAGTTAGTGAACATCCATTGCTTAAGTTAGATTCAGTTCCAATTAGGATTAGAAAGACCCAAGTAGTCACAAGGACTAGGATGAAAGAAGAGACCCAAGAACCATAACTCAAGATGGAATAAAACCAATTGGGAGAGATGGCCCCCACCGCCAGTCAGTTTGTCACAAGGACGAGGTAAACAGACCTCCGCTGTCAGTTGTCCATATGGACGAGGTATAGCAGACCTCCGCTGCCACCGATCCGTTCTCAGTCATCGGTGAAAAGTGAGTGCACCACTTATTAGAAATAATCCTTATCCAATACCAAGATTGACATTTCCCATATTCCCACTAGATTATTAGCTGTACAAGAGCAATACCAAAACACTCAGTCCTACAGAGTGCAGAGGCGTAAACCCTCAACAGTCAATATCTAATGAGGCAACCAATAGAGAGAACCAATGATCATGTGAGTTGTACATCCAAGGCTCAGTCAGTCACAACAGGCTGAGTTAGTCACACAAACAATTTCCTTTCAAGATTCATTCAAACTCATTTAGCGTTTCTCAAGACATTCCATAAAATCCGTCACCAAAAGCATCTGAGTACGAGAAATCGTACCTGGTAATCGCTGTAGCAGTTCTAGTCGACTTGTGCAAATAATCAACAATACTCTGAGGAATATTAAGGTAGTCTAACATCAATAACTTTGTAACCTAAGTTAAACTTAAATAAATTCCTCACTCTTATTTCTAAGTCTCAATTGTCTTTTAAGCCCTCGCTTAAATGTTATGTATAACCTTTGACTTATATTAGAATGTTGTATAACCCAAGGTGTAGACTAGGGAATGTATGTCATTAACACTTGTTAATAGTTACACTCTTATCCACTTTATTCATACTTAACCCTAATTCTCATTCAAGACTCTTGAGACCCTTATATCATAAGTGCATATTATATTATTCATCTAATCTTAGAATCTCAATAATAATTTTTAAGCTTAATACTTTTATTCTTAATTAGAATAAATATCGGGTTATGACCTATGATAGGTTTATCTTAGAATATTATACTCTTATTTCACAATGTAATGATTATGTATTTTATCAGTATTACCAAATAATCCATTATTTAAGTTTTCCCCTCAACTTATTTAAGATCTACATCCTGTATATTGGAATCATGGTGTTGTAGATGCATTTATGATAACCTAATTGAGTTACTAAACTCATTTATCTTATGTTTAGTTTAGGATGACCTTTATTACAACCATCTAATAATCTTATCATAAGATGTTAAATTGCTTCTCATCTTGAATAACTATATTATAGTTAACTTAGATTTATCGAACTCTTACATTTAGTATTCCAAGGTATATTATTTACTTTATCATTAACTGTATAATAAGGCACTTTAAGACAACCTTTTATGTATCCTTGCTTACATTCAATTTCCCAAATGTTTTATTTTTACACACATTCCCGCTATAGACTGTATAATCCTTTTATACTAAATTTTTAATAAACTTATGTCCTAAAATACATTTTTCATATTGCTTACAAAACCTAAGGTTTCAAAGGAATAACTTAATAAATTAATCCCTTTTATTATGTTTTAGGATGAACATTATATCTTAACATATGGTAGAATTTATCTAAGAATTAACTCTCATTCACAAGTGAAATTGTCAATTACTTAATAAGATAATATGTTCTGAAAATCCTCATACCTTATACTCAAATGACACATTAATATTTTCAGTGTCGTAAAGTAGATCAATATAATCTCTTATGTAACTTAGTTTTATCTAATAAAAGGTTCAAAGGTTTTAAGTATCAAATTCCTATTTATAAAACCTTTCTATAAATTCTAACTACTAAATACCTCACTTAATTGTAAACTCACATCCTAAGTATTGGTAATTAATGTTATAAATGTATTTCATATGGCTTATCTAATGCCAAGAAACTTAAGGATTATTATTTAGATAATTTTCCAAATCATAGTTTAATGTAGTTTTATATCATAATCCTTTTAATGATTTTATCTTAAAACATTAAGTTATATTTCAATACCTTAAATGTTAAGAAATGATTAAATCTAGACTTACTAATCCACCTCACATTCAGATGTAAAAGTATTTTATTTATTTTATCATTAATTATAGAATAAGATCTATTTGTGTAACATTTTATGTAATCTAATCACAATTTTCCTAAGTTTTAACTTATTAATTACTTAACCCAATTATAGACTTACATTATGGTCGTTGACTAATACTATACACGTATTTTAATACGGTTTATATAAATCTTAGAAATTCAAAGATACCTCTTTAAGTTTAATAATCATAATTTAATACCGCCTCATATAATATTCTTTTATTAGTATTATGTAGAGGTTTAGTTTATCTCATTAATTCCTTCATATTATATTTTCTATAAGGTATTTTATTTCTTTTATTTATGTAGTTTTTTTTAATGTGTATATATATTAGGATTTATTCAAGACATTCCTTGTGTAGTTTTTGCACTTAATTATTTATACTAACTTTTACACATAGCTACATCCAATATATGGTTTATAAAATAAAGTATTTTCCTTAGTTTCAATTAAGTATATTAACTTCTATATTATATAATTAATATAAATGTAGATTAATTTAGTTCCTTGATTTAACCTAAGTTACTATTTTATTTCGTTTATATATACGTACATCTATATATATATTTACTTCACTTAAAGTTTACACCCAAAAATATTTATTAACATTCTGTATTAAATGTTAGTTTAGTGTCTTATTATATTTTCCCCAACCTATAAAGCTTATTGACAAACCATACTTTAATTTTTGTTATATTAAAAACCATATATTATAAGTTATTCTATGAAAATCCATAAACATAATTTTAAAACCTATTTACCCTTGTCCAAAAATTCCCAAATTTAATATATAATAACTATAACATTTTAGACATATTATAAAATTTTTGTTTCATAAAAATATCTTTTTAAATTACCCAAATAATTCCATAATACTCGTAACTTGCAAAAATCATAACTTATGTTTAAAACTCAAAACCCAAATTAATTTACATCAAAATAAACTAGACTTTATAAGGAATCTATGGTTAAAATTTCAAGTCAAAATACATTCGGGAAGGCCATTAATAAATCTAGCAAGTTAGGGCTTATTTCTGAAAATAATATAAAAACTTATACTTATATTTTGAAACGTTTTAATCGTGGCCGTCCGTTTCTTTAACTGAGATCGGACGGCTCCTGAATGTCGAGTTCATCAGCGAGCTCAACTCGATTCCGAGTACTAATCTACCGTTTTCTCTCAATCTACAGAACCAAATCGAGTGGTTCTTGTTCCATTGATTTCGAAATCCAAGACGCATCTATTGACACCGGTTTCCCCAAATATCATGCAGTATTACGAAAGATTCATTCTGGGTTCAAGTTAGGTCAAGTTTCGGGTTTACGAATTCGATTTCGCCAATTCTCTCAATCATAATGCATAATTGAATAAATTGCTATGTGGGTTTGGTCAAAATGAAGTTAAGATTGGCAACAACGAAGCAATTTGATCAGAAACTCACCGGAATTGCATTAACGAGGAGAATCCAAATCGAGAATTCTGGAAAATGTTATTTTATGTGCGGTTCAGGTATGCCACTTCTCGAATCAACTCGCACCAACGGAAAGAGATTTGATTCATGTAACCTATCACAATCCAAACTAGACATGTAACTCTAGATGTTAGTGGAAGAATCATTGAATTTGATGAACTAGGGAGAAAGTTACAGATCTCACAAGATCGGTGTTTACCTAGTTGGTTTCGGGATGAACTGGGCATATTTTCCACCGTGATCGAGTAGGCAACTTTAGACAGATTTATCCCCCAAACCAGTGCGAATCAGCCTTGGCCATCAACATGAAAGTTATAGAGGGATTAGAGATCTTCAAAACAAGCTAAAGAACACGAAATTTGGATGAGAAATGAGAAGTTATGGCGTGACGAAGTTTACCCGATCTCAGGAAAAACCGGAATTCTGGGTTACGAACTAGCGAGGAGGCAACTTTGGAACAACTTTCCGATCATTGTAGAAGGAGTTAGATGGTGTGTGAGTAATGGTTGGAAAGAGGAAAGATAGGAGAATCGAATGAAACAAACGCATACCAAATGGTGGAGTAGAGAAAAAGATATAGGCGTCTAAAGATCGACCTATGACATGCCCAAACTGCTGGAAACTCAACCGATTAAGTAACCTGGGTGCTGACTGGGCGCGACACGTGTCCCTAGCCCTGGACACGTCAGCATCCTTCAAATTTTGGCTCTAAACTTCAATTTATCATAACTTTGGCTAGGATGATCCGTTTTTAACGTTCTTTTTATCGATCTTCATGGTTTTTCATAACCTATTTATTGGTATAGGTTTCATGGCCTGGTTTGACCATTCTCAAAAAGTCAACTCTAGCAAGGCTTAATAAGCTTTAAGGTTTCTAGAATTTTATATTGACTTTTATGTTTCAAAACAATGTTTCAACAACACTTCCTAAAATCTTTATAATATATTGGAGTGTTTAGAAATTTTCCCAAGATTTATTGACTTATAAATCTTATTTTTAAATTCATAATACTATATAATAATGTATAATAATTAGGGTTAAATAGGAGAAAACCCCTAAATAAATTTCACAATTCCATATAATAATTTAATATTCATAATTCCATACCATAATTTAATATTAATAGTATTATTTATGGTTTAATAAAAGAAATCCCCTAAATTAATTTAAATTAATTTAGGGGTATTTCAGTATATCCCCCTTAACAGAAACTTCGCCTCGAAGTTTAAAAATCAACTAATAAGCACTCACACCATTCGGGTGTGCTAAAACAATAATAATTCCAACGAAATTCCATACCAATCCAATCCTTTATTTCCATCCATTCCCATTCCACATTCCACTCGAGATTACTCAAACTCAAACTGAACCAAGATATACCGAGATATTTCATGATAAAAATAAAAGTCACATGCGTGTCATAATGTAAAAACCAAGTACACACATACACCACCTCTTACTCTGCTAATCACGCAACAGGGCATAATCTGGATGAGGTAGCGAAGAAAGATATGCTCTACCCCCCCTTAAAAGAGAACTTCGTCCCGAAGTTTAAGATTTATCTACCAACTACTCACACCCGCTTCCGGTGTGTGGGTAAACTAAATATCAAGTTGTACTACAAGATTTAAAATGTATACCAAACAATCAACCACTCAAGGGTATTCATCCATAACAATTCCCAAACATTTGTTTCCGTTATCAAACACTACATTCAAAGAATTCAGCACCTTATTATCAAGCTTTGTTGTAAATTTTATGGCACTGTTGAATTTATCTATGATCGATATTTATTTGTACCCCCTGATTGTTATGTATTTGTATTTTCTTGATTATTATAAAATTTTATTTTATGATCCTTACCTATTCATTTTATGACCAGTACGAATGATATGTCCATTATATGTTCATTTTATATTGTATGTTTATTTTATGAAGATGTCGTACCCCCCTTTAAATAGGGTACGACCCATATCCGTCTCGTAATAATGAAGTGGAATTTAAACTCACTTTTAAGGAGCACTATATTTTACATCTCCTATGGAGATTCCTCCTTCAAGGATGCAGTTCATTTTTGATGCACAATATCACTCGTTGTTATTCTAGCTTGATTATAATTAAATCTTTTAGTGTTCCAACATGCTTTCCTAACTCATTTCGCCTCTCTTACGGTCATTGGCAAGAACAACGTTTAGAATTCATCATTCATATAGTAGGTTAAATTTTGAGAATTGAACATAGGTTATACTTAGATATTACTATAATAACATTTTAGTTCACTCTTTCTTATTTAAGTATTGGGTGTAGTAGGTATCAAAATCTTAATCATGTGATTTGGAAACTATTAATTCATAAAAGAAAAATTCCATTATAATGTAATGTAATTATTTAAATGCCATCCTTACTACAACATTTCTCTAGAAGCATTTTATAACCTAAAGTTTCTTAATTGTCATGGCTTAAAAATTCATGAACTTATTTAAAATAGTATCATACTATATATTAAAACTTCTTTTTTTTTTCAATGCAATTAAATCTTTCATGAAACCTTGTACCGAATTTATAACCTAAATTACGTAATGTGCCATTTATGTTATTTTCACATATCATATATTAACAAGCTATAAATCCGGTGTAACATGTTTGAGGTAGTTTAATATTTTAGATCATATAATAAGTCTAGATAGTCTTTCAAATTATATTCAAAGCTTTATTAGCCAACCATACATTAAAATTTTTATTATATTCCTTTATAAAAAAATACACCTTCTGTGACTTCTAAAATTTTGCATATGTATAATGTTAAACTTCCAAATAAACATGAGAATTTCCAATAATTAAGTAACTCTCATTTTTTTACTAGATGCTCATTACTCCTAGTATTTAAGAATCAGTGATATTTAGTTTAGTATTACTCTTCCTTCACTCACTATCTTTAAGTCACTTCCTTTAATATATATATTTTTTTATATTTAATAAGGGTAGATGTTGTACCTTGGAGTACCCAATTTAAATCCCCTTCCTCCATGTATAGGTATTTTCACCAAATATTTAACTCAATAAACCCTTTACATGTATGATGATTTTAATACTGAATCTTAAGATACAAATTTTGAATTGTTCATTGTGGCTAGTAATGAAATATGCCTAGCTCAAGATTTCATGATGGTAACGTCTTACCACCAATCCTCCTCAAGAGTAACACAATCCATCACTTGCGTAGAAGATTATTTACGGTTAGATGACAAGGCTTGTCTAGCCCCTAGACTTCCAGAAGTGAGTGGCACCCCCACTACTTTCAGCCTAGGAGTTCGTCGCACCAGGCACTTCCCGTAGGGTGTTAGGTTTATGTATTTTCTTTCTGAAGTTAACATAGAGTTTTAGTGTGGATTACAGGTTTAGATGTTGATCTTTTCTGATGAGTTACTAGTTCTTGTTACTTTAATAATTTTCTAGACTTAAGATTTATCTTAAACATTATCTTTAGGTAATAATTTGTACCAAGTAGTTCTTGAGATTTATTTCAAGCTTTAAAGGAGTTGAAGTATATATCACTTAGTTATTCAAAGCTCCACTTGTATACTATTTCCAACCAAAAGTATTCTTTAAAATTCTGGGAACATGTGTACAAGCTTTAAAGCATTGCTTTCTTAGCCATGCATTTTCCATACATTGCTTTTGAAAGTAGTTCAATGTATGATTTATTCCAACAAAGATCTTATCATACCCAATTGATAATGTTCCAGTCTTATTATTATTATATTTTTTTTTATAGTTTAATGATCAAACGGTATGACAACACACTATTCCTAACAGACATTCATACAAAAAGTGTATAAAGAAATCATTCACTAATCCAAGAAGGGTTAGGATTCGTGCCTTACTGGAATCCTCACTTCCCAATTCTACCCCAATTCCCCAGTTTTAAGGGCACCTATATTCTAAATATTTCACTCGGCTTGTTTTCTCGGGCTCAGAGCGTAACTACGCTCTGATACCACTTTCTGTAACGCCCCTACTTATCATAAATGCAGCGGAAATAAAATACTAAGGCGATTACAGATCATCGGGTTCCAAACACCCGCACCAACCCTCACCAATTACAACTTATGATATTACAAATGCTACGGTCTGAACTCGAGAAAACATAACATAAAAGAATAATAACAAAATACAATAGCTCTCCAAAGTTCCTAATTCCCATCCCATACACTCATACTCTTCGTGGCTACCTGTATAGCAATTCGTACCTGCAAGATGAAACCAAGCAGCCCACCCCAGGAGGGGTGAGTCAGTTCCCTGGAATGGAACTGGTACAACTCTCCAAAACAACAGTTTTAAAAGAAAAATATAACTCTTAAAATAACAATAACTTTAAGTCAAATGCTCAAAACAAATCAGAAGAACAAGGCACACCAAAACACCAAGTCAAAAATAACAAGTCAAGGATAGAGATAAATAACGTGAAGGTAGAGTGAGCCAACATAAAAGAAACCACGCCAGAAGTTAGTGAACATCCATTGCTTAAGTTAGATTCAGTTCCAATTAGGATTAGAAAGACCCAAGTAGTCACAAGGACTAGGAATGAAAGAAGAGACCCAAGAACCATAACTCAGAGTGGAATAAAACCAATTGGGAGAGATGGCCCCCCCGCGCCAGTCAGTTGTCACAAGACGAGGTAAAGAGACCTCCGCTGTCAGTTGTCCATATGGACGAGGTATAGCAGACCTCCGCTGCCACCGACCCGTTCTCAGTCATCGGTGAAAAGTGAGTGCACCACTTATTAGAAATAATCCTTATCCAATACCAAGATTGACATTTCCATATCCCCACTAGATTATTAGCTGTACAAGCAATACCAAAACACTCAGTCCTACAGAGTGCAGAGGCGTAAACCCTCAACAGTCAATATCTAATGAGGCAACCAGATAAGAGGAACCAATGATCATGTGAGTTGTACATCCAAGACTCAGTCAGTCACAACAGGCTGAGTTAGTCACACAAACAATTTCCTTTCAAGATTCATTCAAACTCATTTAGCGTTTCTCAAGACATTCCATAAAATCCGTCACCAAAAGCATCTGAGTACGAGAAATCGTACCTGGTAATCGCTGTAGCAGTTCTAGTCGACTTGTGCAAATAATCAACAATACTCTGAGGAATATTAAAGGTAGTCTAACATCAATAACTTGTAACCTAAGTTAAACTTAAATAAATTCCTCACTCTTATTTCTAAGTCTCAATTGTCTTTTAAGCCCTCGCTTAAATGTTATGTATAACCTTTGACTTATATTAGAATGTTGTATAACCCAAGGTTGTAAGACTAGGGAATGTATGTCATTAACACTTGTTAATAGTTACACTCTTATCCACTTTATTCAACTTAACTAATTCTCATTCAATTCAAGACTCTTGAGACCCTTATATCATAAGTGCATATTATATTATTCATCTAATCTTAGAATCTCAATAATAATTTTTAAGCTTAATACTTTTATTCTTAATTTAGAATAAATATCGGGTTATGACCTATGATAGGTTTATCTTAGAATATTATACTCTTATTTCACAATGTAATGATTATGTATTTTATCAGTATTACCAAATAATCCATTATGATTAAGTTTTCCCCTCAACTTATTTAGATCTACATCCTGTATATTGGAATCATGGTGTTGTAGATGCATTTTATGATAACCTAATTGAGTTACTAAACTCATTTATCTTATGTTTAGTTTAGGATGACCTTTATTACAACCATCTAATAATCTTATCATAAGATGTTAAATTGCTTCTCATCTTGAATAATTATATTATAGTTAACTTAGATTTATCGAACTCTTACATTTAGTATTCCCAAGGTATATTATTTACTTTATCATTAACTGTATAATAAGGCACTTTAAGACAAACCTTTTAATGTATCCTTCTTACATTCAATTCCCAATGTTTTATTTTATACACATATCCCGCTATAAGACTATGTATAATCCTTTTATCTACATTTTTAATAAACTTATGTCTTAAATTACATTTTCATATTGCTTACAAACCTAAGGTTTCAAAGGAATAACTTAATAAATTAATCTTTTATTAGGTTTAGGATGAACATTATATCTTAACATAGGTAGAATTTATCTAAGAATTAAACTCTCATTCACAAGTGAAATTGTCATTACTTAATAAGATATTATGTTCTGAAAATCCTCATACCTTATACTCAAATGACACATTAATATTTTCAGTGTCGTAAAGTAGATCAATATAATCTCTTATGTAACTTAGTTTTTATCTAATAAAAGGTTCAAAGGTTTTAAGTATCAAATTCCTATTTATAAAACCTTTCTATAAATTCTAACTACTAAATACCTCACTTAATTGTAAACTCACATCCTAAGTATTGGTAATTAATGTTATAAATGTATTTCATATGGCTTATCTAATGCCAAGAAACTTAAGGATTATTATTTAGATAAATTTCCAAATCATAGTTTAATGTAGTTTTATATCATAATCCTTTTAATGATTTTATCTTAAAACATTAAGTTATATTTCAATACCTTAAATGTTAAGAAATGATTAAATCTAGACTTACTAATCCACCTCACATTCAGATGTAAAAGTATTTTATTTATTTTATCATTAATTATAGAATAAGATCTATTTGTGTAACATTTTATGTAATCTAATCACAATTTTTCCTAAGTTTTAACTTATTAATTACTTAACCCAATTATAGACTTACATTATGGTCGTTGACTAATACTATACACGTATTTTAATACGGTTTATATAAATCTTAGAAATTCAAAGATAACTCTTTAAGTTTAATAATCATAATTTAATACCGCCTCATATAATATTCTTTTATTAGTATTATGTAGAGGTTTAGTTTATCTCATTAATTCCTTCATATTATATTTCTATAAGGTATTTTATTTCTTTTATTTATGTAGTTTTTTTTATGTGTATATATATTAGGATTTATTCAAGACATTCCTTGTGTAGTTTTATTGCACTTAATTATTTATACTAACTTTTACACATAGCTACATCCAATATATGGTTTATAAAATAAAGTATTTTCCTTAGTTTCAATTAAGTATATTAACTTCCATATTTATAATTAATATAAATGTAGATTAATTTAGTTCCTTGATTTAACCTAAGTTACTATTTTATTTCGTTTATATATACGTACATCTATATATATATTTACTTCACTTAAAAGTTTACACCCCAAAAATATTTATTAACATTCTGTATTAAATGTTAGTTTAGTCTTATTATATTTTCCCCAACCTATAAAGCTTATTGACAAACCATACTTTAATTTTTGTTATATTAAAAACCATATATTATAAGTTATTCTTATGAAAATTCCATAAACATAATTTTTAAACCTATTTACCCTTGTCCAAAAACTCCCAAATTTATTATATAATAACTATAACATTTTAGACATATTATAAAATTTTTGTTTCATAAAAATATCTTTTTAAATTACCCAAATAATCCATAATACTCGTAACTTGCAAAAATCATAACTTTTGTTTAAAAACTCAAAACCCAAATTAATTTACATCAAAATAAACTAGACTTTATAAGGAATCTATGGTTAAAATTTCAAGTCAAAATACATTCGGGAAGGCCATTAAATAAATCTAGCAAGTTAGGGCTTATTTCTGAAAATAATATAAAAACTTATACTTATATTTTGAAACGTTTTAATCGTGGCCGTCCGTTTCTTTTAACTGAGATCGGACGGCTCCTGAATGTCGAGTTCATCAGCGAGCTCAACTCGATTCCGAGTACTAATCTACCGTTTTCTCTCAATCCACAGAACCAAATCGAGTGGTTCTTGTTCCATTGATTTCGAAATTCCAAGACGCATCTATTGACACCGGTTTCCCCAAATATCATGCAGTATTACGAAAGATTCATTCTGGGTTCAAGTTAGGTCGAGTTTCGGGTTTACGAATTCGATTTCGCCAATTCCTCTCAATATAATGCATAATTGAATAAATTGCTATGTGGGTTTGGTCGAAAATGAAGTTAAGATTGGCAACAACGAAGCAATTTGATCAGAAACTCACCGGAATTGCATTAACGAGGAGAATCCAAATCGAGAATTCTGGAAAACGTTATTTTATGTGCGGTTCAGGTATGCCACTTCTCGAATCAACTCGCACCAACTGAAAGAGATTTGATTCATGTAACCTATCACAATCCAAACTAGACATGTAACTCTAGATGTTAGTGGAAGAATCATTGAATTTGATGAACTAGGGAGAAAGTTACAGATCTCACAAGATCGGTGTTTACCTAGTTGGTTTCGGGATGAACTAGGCATATTTTCCACCGTGATCGAGTAGGCAACTTTAGACAGATTTACCCCCCAAACCAGTGCGAATCAGCCTTGGCCATCAACATGAAAGTTATAGAGGGATTAGAGATCTTCAAAACAAGCTATAGAACACGAAATTTGGATGAGAAATGAAGAAGTTATGGCGTGACGAAGTTTACCCGATCTCAGGAAAAACCGGAATTCTGGGTTACGAACTAGCGAGGAGGCAACTTTGGAACAACTTTCCGATCATTGTAGAAGGAGTTAGATGGTGTGTGAGTAATGGTTGGAAAGAGGAAAGATAGGAGAATCGAATGAAACAAACGGCATACCAAATGGTGGAGTAGAGAAAAAGATATAGGCATCTAAAGATCGACCTATGACATGCCCAAACTGCTGGAAACTCAACCGATTAAGTAACCTGGGTGCTGACTGGGCGCGACACGTGTCCCTAGCCCTGGACTCGTCAGCATCCTTCAAAATTTTGGCTCTAAACTTCAATTTATCATAACTTTTTTGGCTAGGATGATCCGTTTTTAACGTTCTTTTTATCGATCTTCATGGTTTTTCATAACCTATTTATTGGTATAGGTTTCATGGCCTGGTTTGACCATTCTCAAAAAGTCAACTCTAGCAAGGCTTAATAAGCTTTAAGGTTTCTAGAATTTTATATTGACTTTTATGTTTCAAAACAATGTTCCAACACTTCCTAAAATCTTTATAATATATTTGGAGTGTTTAGAAATTTTCCCAAGATTTATTGACTTATAAATCTTATTATTAAATTCATAATACTATATAATAATGTATAATAATTAGGGTTAAATAGAAGAAAACCCCTAAATAAATTTCACAATTCCATATAATAATTTAATATTCATAATTCCATACCATAATTTAATATTAATAGTATTATTTATGGTTTAATAAAAGAAATCCCCTAAATTAATTTAAATTAATTTAGGGGTATTTCACCTAGGATCCTTAAGACATATGCTATGTCTTTACATAACAGTTAGTGCACTTCGCACCTCCTGACTCTTAAACATTTCCTTGAAATGAATTCACTAATTCCTTTAGTCTCGTTAACTTAACTGAGTTCCTTTACTTTAACCTTTCTTGGTAATCCTTAGCTCTTGATTGACTTATATTGCTGACCGTAGTATGGAGTCGACTACCTCCCGTGTTCTGGACTCTACTTGTATACATATGTGGGGTACCCTACTGATACATTGCTACTTACCCGACTAACCCATCAGTAGGTCTGTCAGGCCCACAAGCTCCTATCGGAGTGCGGTCGTCCCATATTACAATTGGTACACTCGTAGTGTCCGTCACACGCCTAGGTGAAGTATTCTGTTGTCAACTCCCTTATATTGTCCTGTGACAATATGCATTCCGTGCTTCCCGAACTTAATCAAGGGAAGGTTTATTCACCGTTGTATCATTATGAACTCCATCCATTCCCTCGGGTTGCTACCCTTGGGTTTACCGGTTTCCGTCCGGTTATTCAAAAGTGAACTGAGTGCAACTTACCTACTATGTGGCACTGAGGCCGGCGTAGGTCCTCTGGTTTGGTTTAAAAGAAGGTTAGAAATAAGTATAGGTTTGAAAGAAAATTTTGGTTTTGAAAGAAAAGAGTTTGAAATAAATCTGAGTTGAAAGAAAAATTCTCATGGTTTTACAACGTCTTCTTGCCTTAACCAAGTCTAGCTTCTTGCTGACTGGTGTACTTCCAATTACAAAGGTTAGGTTGTTAAGCCTTTCCACAGTTATGATGATCTCACTTAACTCCATGGTACTTTACTAGGTACTTTTTAGTTGTTAAAAATTTCCAGAACTGCCCTGTTATAGTAGCACTTGCCATGGCAAGTGCGCCATGCTAACTGGCTTCCGGTTCAACCCATACCGGTTGTGGTATTGTTTTTACCCGCACTGTCATAAGTGGCCTTGTTGGCCCTTACTTAGGTCTTACAGTCTTAACAATAATCTTTTGGGTACTTCTCACTGTCTTCACATGATAACCACTAACTAGGGTGTTTCCCATTCTGGGAGACCCCTTCTCACTTAGTATTGAATCTCCTTCGTAGCCCGTTCCATGCGTTTGTCGTGGTTACTGAGACTTGTCCCTTATTTGGGTACTACGTTTTAGTTCCTTAGTCGGTTGGTATACCGTCGGTGTATTATTTAACTTTTATAGTCCCGTAGACACTCGTCTCGGGTTCTATTTCCTCACCTCCTGCCTGTTGCACGGTTGGTGCGTTACAAGCTGGTTGTTCTCGACTGCTCGGCATGTCGACCCAAGTTGCCGGAAATTCTATTCTTCGCTATGAAATGCGGTTAAAATTGCTTAGAAGGAACCGTCTCCGGAATTCCCACTCTTCGGGATCTACCGTATGACAGGTTCTCCGTACTCACAGTGGTACTTAATAACAGCCAGATCAGGTATTCCCGAGTAAGAGAGGACTTCCATCTCTCTGGCGGTGTTTCCAAGTTATAAAACAGGGATTGTGGAGGGCGGGAAGGATATTGTAGGCTTCCAGTACACACTGGTAATACCTAACTAGCGTATCTCTCACGCTATCTCTCAACCCTTAACCCAAAGTACTAAAATCCTAACTCGGTACTTCCTAAGCTCGGTAATTCAGTCATCAGAGCGATAATCGCTCTAATACCACTTTTTGTAACACCCCAACTAACAACAACACACTTAACAACTAACTGCAGCGGAAAACATACTTCATCACATTACTTAACTCGTTGGTGTTACACACCGTCAACCACCCACGTGGTTAACAAGGCTATTACATATACATTGTATCGGTCTGATGGACTAGATTCCCGAGCGACTGCACATTCTACTACCCATTTCCATTTACAACAACAACATGCATATACCTTCCAACTGTACCGAGTATTTACAAACTAATGCCGATAACAATTTCGGTCTTACTACACCTACAATACATACACAATTTAAATGGCTACCCATGTACAACCACTACCCCGTCCTACTCTCGAACGGCTTCCAGCTCCTTGTACATGAAATAGGAAAAAGAAGAAAGGGTGGCCCCCCAGGGGCTCAACACCTTTGCTGGTATGGTAATCCCGCAGCCCGCATGCTACCCCGGGCCACGCACAACTATTTGTCGTCTTAGCATGCGGTTGATTACATTTAAATCATGCATGTACACCAATAACACAAAACACATTACAATCCACAACAGTGGTCACAACAAATACAGACAACACATCTACACCTAATAAATAACTCTTTGTGTTCTTTGACCCTAGAGTGTTTCTCCTTTAATGGAGCCATTTCCTTAATAGACGACACTTACCCACTAGTCGGGTTATCCATAAACGTCTCTTTTATAAACTGGGATTCATATCCATGATCCATATACTTCACATTTAAACAACATATAACATAACATCGCAATAAGCACTGCAGTACATCAATAACACATAACATAACGGGTACGGATCTCTTTAGGAACCGCCCCAAACATAGTTAGTTCACTGGGAGAGCCTAGAGGATGCTGTCAAACTCATGCTAAGCTCGTTTACATAACTCGTTACCGTCCTGTTAGCCGAACGGATAACTTAACACAAAGATGGATCGGACATAGTGATCCGAACACACACCGTACATAATCCCCAACAGACGTGAGTCAAGAGCCTTGGTTAAGCTCAGGGGTGATCGAAGACCAATGAAGGAAGACAACCAACAGAGAGGAGGCTGAAGAAACTGTATACAACAACTCCCAAACAACGCGCGACCGGAACTATCGGATTCCTCACCCCCCATAGTATATAAATATTCATAGATAAAGACTCCGCTGTGGAACCTATCACATCGGCACACAATACAGTATTACAACTGAGTTAATCACACAAAGGAGGGTCATACATTTACAGCAACATCACACACAACATCACATAACTAACTCACGCATAGCCGAGGTTAGAACGTTCCTTAGGTTGGACACGTTATTACCGGATGTCGTTCTCTTACGTTTACCTAATAATGGTTAACTAGCCTTTCATGCGCATTCGAAGTTACCGGTATCGGTACGCAAACACACAACAACAATAACGACTGTAAACTCGTTTCATGTTTTATCTTATAACGTGGCAAACATACAGAAAAACACATTGGCATACAAGCCGGTGTAATCCGGTAGGACACAGGTTGCAAGAAAACCATACCTGTCACCGGGGTTTCACTCTAACGTGCCATCACATGTTCCTCGTAACATCTTTGAACAACTAGTAACATTACATTTACTTTCATTAACAACGGGGTAACTTGTTTGTTTAAAGTCTAATGCTCATGACTTACTCCCGTTAATCAGTTAAATAACTTCACATTTTTAACTCGTTTTACTTTTTCATTTTAATACAACTTTTCACCCATCCAATTATCATTATAACTCACTTATCATGTCCTAACCACCTCATAACATCATTACTTATCAATCCCCATCATTAGATATCACTTCCTAACCTTAAACAAAGTTTTTGGGCATAACAACACCTTGTCCAAACTTGTGTCCGAGCTTCCGAAGTTCGGACGCAAGTCGAGACTCAAAAGGGTGTAAACTGACGACTGTCCGAACATGTGTCCGAGCTTCCCAAGTTCGGACGCTGTTCGAGGCCAAACCAGAGAATAGAGATGGGTGTGTCCGAACTTCCAAATTCGGACGGTAGTTCGGACGTAGCTTTAAAACTCAGGAAACTTACGCACAACAGGGCATGTCCGAACGTGCCAGAAACTTCATTTTATACCCTTAAACACTTACTCACTTCTTGCCAAAGTGCCCAACACTTATAATGTTTCCCCCCTTAGGTTTATAGCATGTTCCCACACTATATTTAGCTCACCAAAAATACTTTATGTCCTTCCAAGAATTTTCTCCACAAGTTCACACATCTTCCTTACAACACCTTACTTCCTCATTGGTACCAAAACTTGTATAAATTCTTAACACAATCTCACCATGGCTTGAAGTACCCTTAACTCTCATTTGCATTCTAAATCCTCCAAGATAATGACCAAGACACTTTAACACTTAAGAACACCTTAATTCACCTTCTTTAACCAATTTAAACCTTAATCATTCCTAGTTCAACCTAGGTCACCAAACATCATTTAGACACTTAAAACTCCTTGTTCATTAACCAAATTTCGCCATAGCTTCTCTTGTATCACCTAACACCAAAACACATAGTTGTTCACTTTAATACACCCAAGAACACTCAATGTCTTAATTCGCATCCTTATACACAACATATGGCTTTTCATCCTTTAACCATCAAAGACACAACTTTACAAGGAACACTCTTTACACACAACTAAACCTCAAACTACACTACATCACAATATAGTGCATGAACTTAAATTGCTTGGCACTTAGGCCCTTAAATAACATGGCTCTTAGGCCCTTAAATTGCATAAACCTTAAACACTGAATTTCCCACATATATATTGCCTTTGACTTGCAAATACACTCAACATCACATATGTCTTTTAATAATTCTCTTGAGAATAATTCACTAGCTCATTTTCCATTGGCTCCTTAGGTATTTTATTAAGCAAATCAAGCTCATTTTTCCTAAGGCATTTAAACTACATTGAGATAGTTTGTTTACCTCTTTTCTTCAAGATTTTTACTTGAACACCTTTGTTCTTCCTTGTTTGGAAATCGGCAAGAGGACTTGGCTACTTGTCAATGTTCTAATCGATACACAAGTAAAACCAATGAGCATTCAAGCTTCATGTTTAAACTCACTTACAAACCCTAGGTTATATATATTGTCTTAACACATTAGGATAGTTGTTTTACCTTGGAATAAAAAGAGAGCTTGAATAAGCATCAAGATAGGACTCCTCCTAGTCCTTTGAAGATTGAAATGGAGCTATGAAGAGCAAAACAAAGCACCCTTGTGAGGTGACATTTTCGGACATGTACAAAATGAGAGGAACCTTAGATTTTCTTTGGTTTTCCTTACCTTGAAGCAAAGGAGAATGACAAGGCATGGAAAGGTGAGCTCAAGCTCCTTCAATGGAGATTCTTCAAGGCACCAAAATGGAGTTCTTGAAGTTTTGAAAAGAGTAAAATGAAGAGCTCACTCTAACTAAGACAAAGGTAGTCTTGAAATTGAATTTGGACCATGGAGCTAGAAGTTAGAAGCAATGGAAGTTGGAGAATGGCTACTTGCTGTAGCAAAACTGATGGAGCTTGGGAGAAGATGAAAAAATTTGTGGGAATTAAGGAAGAAAGAAGAAAGTGAGGTGAGAGGTCTACTTTTGAAGATATTTATCATATAAAGGTAATTTCTTCTTTTTACTTACTTTTCCTTCTTTTCTTTACTTATCTTGTACATGGTGGTGATTCACCACTTAGGAAACTGGCCCCCTTCCTATAATAGGGCATTTCATGACTTATGTTGACCATTTAATTAAGCTAAGTTGACTTAAGTCAAAACTAGCACTATTTGGGCACTATTCACTAACCAAGGCACATAATTGTGAAAATTTTGATTTCCCATTGATTTAGACTTCCTAATGTGATACTAAGTATTACACATGTTAATTAAAGAGTAATGATGGACATTTAGCCACTCAAAACTCATTTACAACAATTTTTCAAAAAAAATTGCTTTAAAGACTCCTTAACGCACATTTTGTATTTGAACTTGTTTTCAAGCTTGGTTTTCTTTAGTAATTGATTTTATATGTTCATTAACATGTAAATAAGGTATAGGTATGACCTTTAGGTCTTATACAAACTTATCCCAAGCTTAGAGCACATTTTTGCCCATATTGACTTTAAGGTATTTATTTGTGTTTTGTTTGGTTTAATTGTCTACCAAGGTTTCCTAAGGACTTAATTAGCCTTATTAAATCATAATTGAATATTATTACGTCTTGGTAGGCTCTTTGGGTCCTAACCAAGTTCACTCCAAGCTTAGAGCATGTTTTTGCTCAAACTGTATTTATGGTACTTTATTGTTTTTACTAAGGTTTAAATCGTTCACTAACGTTTCTAAGGCACTTTTTAGCCTTAATATACCATAGTTTAATGTTTAAGCAACATATCAAGGTTTGGGGTATTTCAAACTCGGTTTACTTTTTTAAAACGTTTATAACCTTTAGATTTATCAACCAATCAAGCTCTGTAAACTAATAAATGCTAAAAAATATTCTTGTACACCCACAATTTAATAAAAATGGTGTCATCTTTTCAATAATGATGGATACGATTATGAAAGGTTGTGTACATGTGTTCTAATCTTCAATGAAAACGTTTATAAGTTATTGTGGATGCATAAAAAAACAAGGTTTATGAATATGCAAAATTGAGTCAAACAACTTAGTTTATCATTCCCAAACATTTATATCCTTCAATTTATCATCCAGTCAAGCTTTGTACACTGATAAATGCCAAGAAAATATTTTTGTACACTATGATTTGATAAGAATGGTCAAAAGAAAAAATATATAACAGTCAGTGTCATCTTTTTTATTGTGGTGATGAAATATTTATAGAAGGTTGTGTAATGTTTTTAATCATCAGTGAAATACCCCTAAATTAATTTAAACTAATTTAGGGGATTTCTTTTATTAAAACCGTAAATAATACTATTAATTATTATATTATAGTATGGGATTGTGAATTATAAATTATTATATCCTTATATGGAATTATGAAAATTAAATCATGGATTTCTTCCATTTAATCCAAAAGAATACTATTAAATATTGGATTACTATATATTATTATATAGTATTATGAATTTAATAATAAGATTTATAAGTCAATAAATCTTGGAAAATTTCTAAACACTCCGAGTATATTATAAAGATTTTTGAAAGAGTTGGAACATTAATTGGAGTCCTAAAAGCCAATATAAAATCATGGAAACCATAAAGCTTATTAAGCCTTGCTAGGGTTGACTTTTTGAGAATGGTCAAACCAGCCCATGAAACCTATACCAATAAATAGGTTATGGAAAACCATGAAGATCGATAAAAAGAACATCAAAAACGGGTCATCCTAGCCAAAGTTATGATAAAATGAAGTTTAGAGCCAAAATTTTGAAAAGATGCTGATGTGGCAAGTCTGCTGACTCACCCGCACGCCTCGGGATACGCGCCCAACACTTAGTCGATTTTTATCTCCTTGTCTTTCGCTAACCGATTTCAGATTCTGCCCTAACTTGTGACATCCATATCTCTCTCATCTTTTGGAATTTTTGAGTGCCGTCTTTTGCATTCTCTTCTCCTACAAATGATCTTTCCAATCATAACTCATACACAACCAATTCATTATACATCAGCCCGGAAAATCGTTCCAAAGTAGCCTACCCACAAAACCGTAACCAGTTTTCCAGAAAAAAAGTCGAGCAGGTAAACTTCGTCTCACCATAACTTCTTCGTTTCTCATCCAAAATTCGAGTTCTTTTGCTGTTGTGTAGATCGCTAATTCCTCTACAACTTTCATGTTTACACCCAAGGCTAATTCCCAACCGTTTGTAAGAACGAGGTGCCTAAAGTTTGTGATCCGACATCACATAAAATCATAGGAAATACGTAAGGTAAACTCGTAACTTTCGGGCCAAATTTCTTTCTATATAATGCAAATTAGAGTGAGTTCTTGCTATCAATGTGTAGAGCTATGTT
The DNA here is from genome assembly GCA_023374045.1 of Limonium bicolor. Taxonomy (NCBI): domain Eukaryota; kingdom Viridiplantae; phylum Streptophyta; class Magnoliopsida; order Caryophyllales; family Plumbaginaceae; genus Limonium; species Limonium bicolor. Next base: position 185,260,219 of record CM041777.1, on the reverse strand, counting down.
TCCTCTTTAAATTAAGCCCAAGAACAAAGCCTAACTCGATCTGTACCGAAACTTATAGTGTGGCAAAGTTGGCTACTCAATCAGCTCGTAAAGGTTAAGTTTTTCCAGAAACCAAAATCGAATTCCTTCGATTCGTGCAATTCCGGTGAGTTTTCCTTCAAATTCTTTCGATTTTGCTAATCGACATTGCATTACCGGTCAGAACCATGTTCCAATTTCAACTATTATGCGTTAGATTGAGAGAATTTGTGAGAATTGGAATCAGAAACCCGAAATAAACCCTAACCTCGAACCAGAATCGAAAACACTGAATTCCGCATGTTAGCTAGCGAATTTGGTATCATTAGAACCGGAATTGAATTTCGAATCCATAGAAACAAAAATCATCGAATTTGGTTTTGTGAGTTGAGAGAAATCAACAGATTAGTACTCGGGTATCGGTTTTGGTTTCCTGAAGAACTCGAGACTCAGTGGCCGTCCGATCGTAAGTTTTAGAAACGGACGGCCGAGATTAGATCTGGGGAGTTTAAGTTGGTTATGAATTATAATGTTTCCAGAATTAATCCCTAACTTTTTGAATTAATTAAATACCTTCACGAATGTATTTTGACTTGAAATTTTAACCATAGATTCCTTATAAATCTAGTTTATTTTGATGTAAATTAATATGGTTTTGGAGTTTTTAAACGTAAGTTATGATTTTTGCAAGTTACGGGTATTATGGAATTATTTGGTTAAATGAAAAAATATTTTTACGAAATAAATTTTTTATAATATGTCTAAAATGTTATAGCTACTATATACTTAATTTGGGAATTTTTGGACAAAGGTAAATGGGTTTTAAATTGTGTTTATGAATTGTTCATAAGAATAACTTATAATATGGGTTTTAATGTAACAAAAGTTAAAATATAGTTTACTAATAAACTTTTTAGGTTGAGGAATAATGAAAAGATTAACTAACATTTAGTAACAGTATGTTTATAAATATTTTGGGAATTATCTTTAAGTAAATATTATTACATATATATAATTATATTATATACTTATATGAGAGAAATAAAAATAGAAACTGATGTTAAATCAAGGAACTAAACTAATCTACATTTAATTATTATGTAATATGGAAGTTAACGATAACTTAAGGGTTTAATTAAACAACACAAACGTAACACGGTCTTGGGCTAACCCTGAGCTCAAGTTTATGAACTCCAAAAAAGCCCACTTAAACAGTTCAAAGAGAGTTTGGGCCACTCTCAGGGCTAAATCCTAAATCATTCCAAATTAAACGAAATGGGCCTAACAAAGGATTTAATTAACAAAATCAAGCCCAAACCTTTGTGAGAGAATAATGCTAAACCTGGAACTATAATTAGTAAGGATGGAAGGTTGTTTAGTTTATAAGTCCCTTAACTAATCGACACTTGGAACACATTAATTATAGGTTACTATTGGGGGAAAACTCATTCAAAGTTAATCACTGTTCTTCACATACCAGGTACGATTTCTCGTACTCTTATGCCTTGCTAACAAGACTTAAGGGATGTTTGTGACAAACGCTAACTGTGCTAAAGTGGATTTCTAAAAGGAAATGGTTGTGTGACTAACTCAGCTTGTGTGACTAACTGAGCCTTGAATGTGAAACTTACATGGGTATTGGTTCCTTCTATTTGGTTGTTCCATTAGACATTAACTGCTTAGGGTTTACGCTTCTACACTCTGTAGGACTGAGTGTTTTGGTATTGCTCTGGGTAGTTAGTGATCTAGTGGGAATATGGAGAAGGACAATCTTGGTAATTCTTCTTTTGACTCTGGATATCGTTTCATCCATGAGCTGGGTCTTGTTGTTTTGACGTGCGCGCGTCTTCAATGGTAACAGTGAGGGGCTGTATATCCCCTATCCCAAAGGGACATAGTGAACAGTGAGGGGCTGTATATCCCTTGTCCTAAAAGGACGTACTTGACGGTGGGGGCCATCTCTCCCAGTTGATTTGATTCCACTCTTGAGTTATGGGTTCTTGGATCTCTTCTTTCATTCCTAGTCCTTGTGACTACTTGGGTCTTCCTATTTCTAACTGGAACTGAATCCAACATAAACAATGGATGTACACTAACTTAGGGTGTGATTCTTCTGAGTGACTAACTTTAACTTTCTGTTATGTATTACTTTCGCAACTTGTTATCTTGACTTGGTAATTTTTGAGGTGCCTTGTTCCTCTGTGTGGTTTTAGGTGGTTGTATTCAAGCTGTTATTCATTTAAGAGTTGTATTATAAGTTTGTTTTGGAGGATCGTACTAGTTCCATTCCAGGGAACTGACCCGCCCCCTCTCGGGTGGGCTGCTTGGTTTTATCTTGCAGGTACGAGTTATTATACAGGTGGCCACAAAGAGAACGAGTGATTGGGATGAGATTAGGTTTTGTGGAGAGTTTATGTGTTTTTATTACTGTTTTTTTTCTGTTAAGTTTTGTCGAGGTTCAGGCCGTGACTGTTGTAATCTTTTAAGTTATAAATTGGTGAGGTTTGGTGCAGGGTGTTTGGAACCCGATGGTCTGTACGCCTTTAGTATTTTATTTCCGCTATAAATACGTTAAGTAGGGGCGTTACAGAAATTGGTATCAGAGCGTAGTTACGCTCTGAACCCGAGAAAACAAGCCGAGTGAAATACTTAGATTATAGGTGCACTTAAAACTGGGGAACTGGGGTAGAATTGGGAAGTGAGAATTCCAGAAAGGCGCGTGACCCTTACCCCATACTTACTTTACTACGTACGTTTTACTTCACGTACCTACGAACCGTCCTTAAGACGTTATTAATATTACATACTTTACTACTTAGATTTTAGACTCAACAATACACCTTATGAGTAACAAAACCGTCAATACCAGCTAAATGTCTCGAAGAGGAGGAAGAGGAGCTGGTCCTTCAGGAGACTATGGACCCGACGCTGTCACCCCCCCCGAGGTTATAGTGCAGATCGTGACAGATGCATTGGCTCAGCAGCAGGCTCAGATCCCACAACCACCACTGCCACCACCCAATGGTCCCCGGGAGTTCAACTAGCTGAAGGCAGTCAACGACCTTCGTCCCCCTGTCTACGAAGGCCAGCCAGAACCGAAGACCCTAGAGAGATACATCGATGAGATGCAAAAGGCCTTCACCTCTCTGCACGTCCCAGCGGGTCGCCAGGTGGACATAGCGGCCTACTTTCTCCAGGGACCCGCGCATCGATGGTGGTAGACCGCCAGAGCTGAGCTGACTGCCCAGGCGGACTTCGGCTTCCCAGCCTTCTTGCTGGCCCTGAGAGCCAAGTTCTATCCATCCTACCTACAGAAGAGGATGAGGAGCGAGTTCGAGCAGCTGAAGCAGGGGAGTTCCTCCGTTGCTGAATATTATAATAAATTTGTGGAGCTGCTCACTGTTATTGGAGAGGGAGCTTATGCTCCGAGGTATCTGGTGGACAAATTCCACACTGTCTTGAATTTCAGGATCATGACTATGATCGGTTCCACCCGAGGATGACCTTACAGGTATGGAACATGATTTTAGAATTCCTAGTACACAAAGATTTCCCCACTAACACATATTGTCACGACAGGAGCTAGCGGATGACGCAAATGACTGCGAGACCACCATTGCCTACCAGGACTCTGTGCTAGGCAAGAGGAAGGGAGATGGTGGAAGAGGGAATGGAGGAAGCTCTTCCCAGAATCATGACAAGAGAGGAAGATTTTTCAAGGGAGGGAACGAGAAAGCCATTGTCTCTTATCATGCTGATGCTGAGCCCCTCCGCTCCCAGCCATTTAGGGGTGAGATAAATTAGAATCTCCAATGTGGTTACATTTTGTTATCACAATTACTAACCTTGAAACTGAAATAGGGAACCAACCTGCGAGAAAGTACTTCTACAAGTGGTGCAAGAAGGACCACCCGGGAAAGGATTGTAAGGGAAACCTGATGGATTGCAACCACTGCGGTAAGAAGGGGCACAGATCGTTCGAATGCTTCCTGAACCCGGATTCCAGGAACTACAAGCCATGCACCGGGAACACTGCTAGAGCCCCAGCTACTACTACTGGAGGAGGTCGAGGTGGCACAGGAGGTGCTGGACCATCTACCAGGCGCCCTGCCCAGAGCCATCCATAGAGGCCGGGACAGAACTACCCCCAGAGGCCGGGCAAGGCACCGATCCTTAACCTGGTGGACCGCGTCGAGGCAGCGAGTGACGACCCGAGTTCACCTGGTGAGGACTACTTCCCTCACGAAGAGGCTTAGACTTTTACTTTCTCTACATTTCATTGGCTAGATTTTCTTTGTCAATGTAAAAAGGGATGAACTATAAACCCTTTATTTTGTTTTGTTTCGAACCTTTCATTACCAGCTGTGAACCTTGACTTATTTATTTAATGGCAATTGTTGTTCCGCTCTCGATATTTTCTTTCCTATTTTGCCATTTTCCACACCCAACATCCCCTTTGAAGCAAAACCACACCACCAGAGAAATGTGAGGTCTTAAGACCTGGGATGATCTTACTACGAGTGTACCTGACCCCAGCAGTCCAGTATGCATTGATCCTCAAGATCAGGGAATTAGGTGTGAAGGAAGGAAGTTTTTACACCCCTACCTTCAAGAATGGTTCAACCATGAAGGTGAAGATCATGTGCCTAGGTAAGAAGTGGAACCACACCACCAAGAGCTATGAAGAGGTGGAGGTGCCACTAATCCCGGAGGAACTACAGACCATCATTAGAGCTGCAGTTAAGGCAGCACAAGAATTGGAGGACGAGCCCGTCCCAGACCTAACCTCCGACGTATGCATCATCAACTTCTATGGAAAGGAGGGTAAGCTAGGGATGCACCAAGACAAGGACGAATCGCCAGAGTCCGTCACTAGAGGAGTTCCAGTGGTGTCCATATCACTTGGAGACGACGCAGAGTTCCTATTTGGTGATCAAAGGAGGATGGACCTTGCTACCAAGATCCTCTTGAAGTCGGGTGATGTACTGATTTTTGGGGGCAGCTAGACTCATCTACCATGGGGTGAAGAGAATCAAGCCCAACACAACCCCCACACCCATCATTAACTAGACCCACATGAAACCGAGCCGTCTAAACCTAACCTTTAGACAGACCTAGCCTTGTACTTTACAATTTCAGCATTGTAAATTAGAATTTGCTCATGAAGCTTTCAATTAGAATGGAAATTCTAAGAATTTTATTGCTTCATTGTAGGGGTTGGAAACTCAGGGATCAGGTTGAATGTGTTGAACCAGGATCAAGCAAAGAGCAATGGAATGGTTATCACAGGTATAAACATTAACCCTGAGTAATTACCTTGGAACGTTTACCCAGAACCTTAAAAATATATCCTATAATTTCAGGCACGTTCCTAGTTAATGGAGTGGAGGCCACAATCCTGTTTGATTTTGGAGCCTCTCATTCCTTCATATCACAAGCGTACCATGCTAAGATAGACGCCCCTATAGAGGATATCCATGACTGCTCAGTCTTGTTGCCATCCAAAGAGTTGATCAAGTGCAGCAAGCAGTGCAAAAATATGAGCATACACATCAAGGGAGCAGACTTCCTTCTTGATGCCATAGTCTTCCTTGGCATGGGATTCAACATAATTGTGGGCATGGACACGCTACAGCGGTACAGAGGTAGACTACACTGTGTGGAGCATCGCCTCCTCCTGAAGTCAGCTACAAGGGTCATAGTGTCATACCGAATGCAACCTAAGCAGCCGACTGTGAAGGTTATATCGGCTTTATCCCTGATGAAGGAGGTGTCCAAGGGCGCTACCGCCTACTACTGTTATGCCCAGGATTTGAGGACGGATCCGAAGTTCCAAGCGATGTTCCCATTGTCTCGGAGTATCCCGATGTTTTTCCAAAGGAGCTACCTGGACTACCACCGCTGAGAGAGGTTGAATTCAACATCGACCTCATACCTGGCATGGGACCGATTGCTAAGGCTCCCTACCGGATGGGCCCTGCAGAGATGGTTGAGTTGAAGAAGCAGCTGCAGGAGCTACTAGATAAGGGTTTTATCAGACCCAGTGTCTCACCTTGGGGTGTTTCAGTGCTTTTCGTCAAGAAGAAGGACGGGAGCATGAGACTCTGCATCGACTACAGGGAGCTGAACAATGTCACGATCAAGAACAAGTACCCCTGCCCAGGATTGATGACTTGTTCGACCAGCTGAGGGGAGCTAAGGTGTTCTCCAAGATTGACCTGTGTTCCAGATATCATCAGATAGCTGTAGCTGAGTCAGATATAGAGAAGACAGCCTTCCGGACCAGATACGGCCACTACGAGTTCACAGTGATGCCGTTTGGACTGACCAATGCACCAGCGAGATTCATGGATCTGATGCAGAGAGTCTTCCAAGCCCAGTAAGATAAGTCAGTGGTCGTGTTCATAGACGACATCTTGATATTCTCCAAGAGTCGGGAGAACACGAGCAGCATTTGAGGATAGCCTTGGAGACTCTGAGAGAGAAGAAATTATATGCCAAGTTCAGCAAGTGTGAATTCTGGCTGGACAAGGTGTCATTTCTTGGACATGTGATTTCAGCTGAGGGAGTTTCAGTAGACCCAGCTAAGATTGAGGCAGTGAAGAGCTGGCTAGGGGTGTGCAAACGGGGCGGTTAGAACGGATATCCGTAATAATCATTTTTTTTTCGGATTCGATCACCGTGTTTTTTAACCGTTTTACAAAATTTCGGTTATTTCGGTTAAAACGGATACCCGTACTTTAAAACGGGGCGGTTAACGGATAGTGAATCTAAAACTTCGGTTATCCGTAATAACCAAAGTTTTTTTTGTTAAAAAAATATAATTTTTTAAATTCAGTTCAATTTCATTATTTTGCTTGACGGACAGGCGGAGCAATTCAACATTTCAACTTTCTAAGCCTAGGGTTTCCCTCAGCCTCTCTAGACTCTCGGTCTCTCGACTCTCTCCCACCACCCAGACTCCCAGTTCTTCTCTTCTTCTTCTGTGACAACAGCCGCACAAGGAGCACAACGGGCGGTGTGGGTGTGGCAGGCGGCGCGACAGGTGGTGCGACAGGCGGTGCCGCGGCGGTGCTATCTCCCTCAGTCCCACTTCAGATGTGCTCGAACCCAGCAGCAGCCCAGCTAGCGCGGTAAATATTGAACGAGCAGTTCCCCTTTGTTTTTTTTGTTCTTCCTAATTAACTCTTGACAATGTCGTTCTTCTTCTTCTTCTTCATTTCCGTAGTTTTCATGTGTGTTCGATGAATTGATGAATCAATCGGTAGCTGCTGAAACAGAAATAAAGAGACGCGGAATCAGGTGACTGTAGAATCCTCTTCCTAAGCGAATTATATATGCTTCTTTTTGTGAATGGGAGATTGTAGTCTTGTAGATTGGGTTTTCAGGTTATGCTAATTTCTAACTAAGAGTGCTCAGTTGATGCAACCGTAGAAGAGTAGTTTTTGTTGTGGTAGTTATGCAATGGAAGAGTTTGACTGATTAACTGATTAGTTGCTCTAATTAGATTAATTAAAAGAAATGGAAGAGTTTTAGTGCTAATATATAAAGTTGTATTAGTATCATGACAGAAATCAGATGTAATATAATTTGTGAAAGAAAAATGGTTTCCTAATAAGTAATAAAGTGCGTTGGATTAGTAGTAAATTAAAAGCTAACCTGATATGAGTAGTATATGTAAGAAAATAATAACAGAGTAAGATATTAAGTTGCAAAATTTGTGGTTTAAATCAGATTGGTTTATAAATGAGGCTGAAAACAAAATAGGTGTGAATGTGATTCAGAAGCTGGTGCAAATTGTTGAGCGATAAATCACTAGAAGTTTATTGATTTTTTTGTCCCACCTCCCAAACCTGCTTGCATCGGTAATATATTATAAGAACATAATATAAGCTATTGATGTATTCTTTGTCAATGTTTTTATTATATTATTCTTGCTTGACAGTAGGTATTATGAGCGTGTTTTGTTGAAGTAAGTGGGGCAAAAAGAACTTATCAGTGATGTAGAACCTGTATTAATTTGTTGTGATTCTGATGAGGTGTTGGATCAAAATTCGACTAAAAGAGTATTTCATTAATTCAGTTTGAATGATATAGAATGTTAGTATGAGAGAATCGTATTACCAAACTTTAATTATAAATATAGGTTTAAGCGTGAGAAGAATGTGGGGGTGAGCAAATGGGTTTGAATGATTCTGTTTAATCATGTACTGAACTTGTCTACTTTGTTTAGGAACCCTTTATCAGCTAAGTAAAGGATTAAATTATCGGTTTCAAACAAATTGTTTAGTCCACTTTATTTTTAAGAATCTAGCAACTCAACTATTCTACTTTGTTTAGTCCACTTTGTTTAAGAATTTGAGAACTGAACTATTCTCCTTTGTTTAGTTCACTTTGTTTAAGAATTTGAGAACTAAACTATTCTACTTTGTTTAGTCTACTATGTTTAAGAATCTGATAAGCAAACGAACTGGGTGTTTTCTTGTCGAACTAAACTAGTATACTTTGTTTAATCTACTTTTCAACAATCTGACAGCAAGGATCTTATCTATATATGTTTGCATTTATTGTATTTGCTTCCAAGTTTCAATCAATTGTTTGCAGATAGTTGCCTTGCTCTACAATTTGTGTAAAAAGTTAATTTTGTTATGTTTTATACTTAGAAAAATGTTTGTTTTTTATAAATAATATTGTCTTATTGTAGATGGCTTCTTCCAGTAAAAACCAACGTGTACATGAATCAGTTGCTTCTGGAAATGAGACTAATTCTGAAGCTCAAGCTCAAGAGATTGGATTAGAAACATTATCATCATCCACATTAGCCCTTCCTAAATCAACTAAATCGACTAAGGGGAAAAAACGGAAGATAATCAAACCTAGATCTGATGTTTGGAGTAATTTCATTAAGGTTGTTGATGAAAATGGTGAGGTAAAGGCTCAGTGCATTCATTGTGAGAGGTTTCTTGCAGCTGGGTCTAAATCTCGTGGCACTAGTTCTTTGTGGGCCCATTCAAATTCTTGTGCTAAACGTTGTAAGTCGGACTCAGGTCAATCTGAATTACTTTTAAATGCTGATGGTGCAATAGCTAACTGGAAATATGATGAAGCTGGGATAAGAAAGGCAATGGCTGAGATGATTGTTATTGATGAGCTTCCATTTAAGTTTGTAGAGAAAGAAGGTTTTACGAAGTTATTCTCTATTGCGTGCCCTAGATTTAAAATGCCATCTAGATGGACAATTGCTAGGGACATCTTTAGGCAGTTTGAGGAGGATAAACTTGCCTTGAAACAGTTCCTAAAGATGAATCAGCAAAGAATTTGCATCACCACTGATACATGGACCTCGGTGCAAAATCTGAGTTACATGTCACTAACTGCTCATTATGTGGACAGAGATTGGATTTTGCATAAAAAGATACTAAAATTCTGTCCTATAACCAGCCATAAAGGAGATGATATCGGAAGGAGTGTTGAGGCTTGTCTTAGTGAGTGGGGTATAGATAAAATATTACAGTTACAGTAGACAATGTCAGTGCGAATGATGTTGCTATTGAGTTTTAAAGAAAAAATTCAAGAGTTTGGGAACTGGTGTTGCTGATTGTAAATACATCCACATGCGATGTATTGCTCATATTCTAAATCTGATTGTTGTTGATGGTCTGAAGCACCAAGAGGCTGATAGTGCTATCAAAAAAATCAGATTTGCAGTGAGATATGTGAAGAAGTCTCCACAACGGTTTGCTAAGTTTAAGGCTTGCATTGAAAGAGCAAAAATTGAGAGTAAGGCTTTGTTGAGACTAGATGTCAGCACTAGGTGGAATTCCACTTATTTGATGTTAGCTTCAGCTGTAAAGTTTGAGAGAGCCTTTGATATTTTTGCAATAGATGATGAGAACTTTGGCAGTGAGATGTTGGATAATACTGATGATTTTCTTGAGAGTGATGATTGGAATGTTGCTAGAAAGATGATTTTATTTCTTGAAAAGTTTTATGAGCTGACAAAGAAAGTCTCTGGTTCTACATATGTCACCTCTAACTTCTTCTTCAATGAGATCGTTCAAGTAGCTGATTGGCTAGAAGAGTGGTCTAGAAATAATGAGAAGTTGTTCCAATCCATGGTTACAAAGATGAAGGAGAAATACGAGAAGTACTGGGGTGATCTTCAGAGGATGAATATACTGATTTATGTTGCTTGCATCCTTGACCCACGACGCAAGCTCAAGTATGTTGAATTTGTTATCAGAGATATGCACCAATCCGATCTCGAGAGGGGGAACCAATTATGCAACCAAGTGAAGTGTGCTTTGAATGAGATGTTTAAGTGGTATGAAGACAATGCTAAGCATGCTCATTCAAGTGGTGGAAATGAAGCTTCTTCATCACTACATATCTCTACTTCTTCATCGTTAGCTGCCCTAACTTCTTCGAATCCTCAATCAGAAGTGGTAGATTCAATGTCTGAGAGAGAAAAAAGTTCTATTCAATGATAGAAGGTGATGAATCCTTGTTGGACTTGGAGAGATACTTGAAAGAGGAGCCAAAGAAGGGTGAGTTTGATGTGTTGAAGTGGTGGAAGCTGAACAAGGAGCGCTTTCCTGTTCTTAGTGAGTTGGCTCGTGACGTTTTAGCTGTTCCTGTTTCCACCGTTGCTTCAGAGTCTACATTTAGTACTGGAGGGAGAGTTTTAGATGACTTTAGGAGCTCATTAACTCCTTCCGTGGTGGAATCACTCATCTGCTCTCAAAACTGGCTAAGAAAGAAAATATCATCAACTGATCTTGAGGAAGATGAAGAGGCTGTTCAAGAATTTGAGATTGGTATTTATAAATAATTTTAATCTATTCTATTTCAATAATGCTAAAGTATGTTTCTTTAACTGAACATGTTATTTTCCTTCCCTACTCAGAAATGGCTAAACATTAGATGGGCACAACGGTTTTGGGACCTATTGATGACTCTTCTTAGGTAATTAGCTTGCACATTTGACTGCTCATATTTGAAAGGTTGTTAGGTCAGTGCTAATTATTTTTTGTCATCACTTGATTAGATTGTAAAGGGGCTGAAAAGTGTACTTGCTGCTAGATTTTTTTTAAACATACTTGCTGCTCAATTTGGGTCATTATGTATTCTGCAACAGCCTCTGATTACTTGAATTGAATATACTTGCTGCTAGATTCTTTGATTGCCGCTCAGTAGTGGATGTTGTAAGCATATGGGTGGTTATCATATAGTTGTCAGGTGCAGCCTGTAGAAGCAAAGCCAAACTTTTTGATGTAGAATAGTTGTATCTATTAAAATTTATCAAACTTTCAAACTGGTTATAACAGTCTGCTTATCAAAACTTAATCTTGTAGTTGGATCAGGAGGAGCTATCTTTTCCAAGGCCATCCACTGTCGCTGATTCTAAGGTAATATGCATTATTGGGTCTGTTAAAAGTTCAATTAGGCTTCCCATGGTATCTTTTTGCTTTTCTATGGGCGGCATTTGTTTTCCCATGCACGGGCAATGAATTTCCTGTACCTTTATGCACGTCAAACTGGACCAGTTTCAAGGTGAGAAGAGAGGGGAGGGAAAATAAAAAACAGAACAGAGGAAGGGAAGGGAAAGCCGGGTGGTGGTGGTGGTGATGGTGGTGGTGACTGGTGTGGTAAAGCTAGAGGTGGAAGATGTGTGAATGAGTGAGCATTAATGATATTACAGAAAAAAAGATTAGGAGTTAATGATGATTGATTGGGAGAGATATTGAGGGGGAAGTAAAATAGTGAATTCATATGAATCTGTGGAAGACTAGATAGATAGATAGCTAGTGTACGAGTAGTTAAAAACAGAGAGAAGAGTACATGGAAAGAAAGAGAGATTTAAAGAGATGAGTAATTGCGATCTTTAAAGAGGTGCTGATGTGCTGTGCTAGCTGTGTGATTGAATGAATATTGAGAGAAGTGAGTGAGTGAAGGTCTTCTTACCTTTACTTTCAAGGTGAGAATACTATGGTAGATAGTGGAATATTCAGTCTGATATTCAATCTGAAAATGACATGTTCTTCTTCTGTTTGTCTGCTATAATCACATATCTGCATATCCATTTGTCTTAGAATTTCACATGACTTATTGGCGATGTGCAGAGGGGCTGCAGCAACAGAAGAATTTGTTCATCAGAGATGGGCGCTAACTTCAGAATTTTATGGAGTTTGATTATACAGTAGCTGTGGACCGAGTTTGAGAAGTTTTTGGCTAACATCAGAATTTTATGGAGTTTGATTATGTTACAGTTGCAAGAACTTTGCTTGTTATGTTGTTTTGTGGAGATCTATATTTCAGAATTTTATGGAGTTTGACTGTTTAAGGAAGTGTGGTTATTTTGGTTGGTTAGGTTATGTTCAAAAGTTTGGTTATTTTGATTATGTTAAAAATTTCGGTTATTTTGATTATGTTAAAAATTTTGGTTATTTTGGTTATGTGAGAAATTTCGGTTATGTGAGAAATTTCGGTTATTTCGGTTATTTAGAAATTTCGGTTATCGGGCGGTTAACGGTTATAATATAATCTGTAAAACGGTTATCGGTTAAAACGGTTATCGGTTAAAACGGATATCATTACTAATTTCGGTTAAGACGGTTATAACCTAAATAACCGAAAACCGTAGTTTTTTTACAAACTTCGGTTAACGGATATCCGTTTTAACCGTTTGCACACCCCTAGAGCTGTGCATAGACCTCGCACTGTGACAGAGGTTAGGAGTTTCCTTGTGAAATACCCCAAACCTAAGTATGCTAAGCAAACATCAAATTATGATGTAGTGAGGCTAGAATATGCCTTAGAAAGATTGGTAGACAATTTAAACCAAGGAAAACACAAGAAAGTGCCTTAAAGGCAATCAGGGCAAAAACGTGCTCTAAGCTTGGAGAGACTTGGGTGAGTACCCAAATATCATGATAAGACCTTAGTAATATCCTAATGGTCATTTTAAATCAATTAGCAAAGAAAACCAAGCTTGAAAACAAGATAAAACACAAAATGTGCTTTAAGAAGTCTTAAAGCACATTTTTGAGAAATTGTCTTAGAATAGAGTTTTGAGTGGCTAAATATCCATCATTACTCTTTAATCAACATGTGTACTAATTATATCACATTAGGAGGTCTAAATCAATGAGAAATCAAAATTTCCCGATTATGTGCCTTGATTAGTGAATAGTGCCAAATAGTGACTAGTTTAAGTTTTAGTCAACATAAGTCAATAAGTTGGTCAACAAAGACCATGACTAGCCTTATTTGATAAAGGGGCCGGTTTTCTAAGGGTGGTGAGTCACCACAACATGTTAGTTAAGAGGGGAAAAGAGAGGTAAATAAAGTAAGGTAACTATTCACCTTTTTAGTAAAATATCTTATAAGCTATTCTTCTTCTTCTCTCTCTTCATTTCCCCTTCCTTCCACGATTTCTCTTCTTCTTCTCTCCATTCCAAAACCGAGAGTGCTGCTCTTCCATGGTTCTCCATCTTAAATCACTTGCCAAATACAACTCCAAGCTCCAAATCCAAAACAAATTGCATATTTGTCTTAGTTAAGTCAAGACCTATCACCTTTCTATCTTTCAAATCTTTACAACAGCTCCTTTTAGGTGCCATGAGAAAAACTCCATTGATGGAGGAAAAATCAAGTTTGAAGAGCTCATTGGCTTCTCCATTCTCTTAAGGTAAGGAAATGTAGAGAAAAAACCATGTTTCCATCATTTTTTGTACCTGGCCGAAAATTCCTTCTCATGGGGCTATGTTGTTATGCCTTGTTCTAGCTTGATTTATTCACCAAGGACTAGTGGAGGTCCTATTTCATTCAATGCCAAAGTCTACCTTGAGACTTCAAAGGTATCATCCACTTTTATGCCTTAGAACACATTTCTAACCTAGGTTTTTATCCTTGAGGTTAGTGCTGTTTAGTACTCATATGAGCCTTGAATATTGATTAGAACATTGGCAGGGGAATTAAGTGGTGGCCGAGATCTATGCAAGAAGAAGGTCTAAGGAGGAGATTAAGATAAGCTTGAGAAAACAAGGTAAAACGCTTACCTAATGGGGTTTAAGATTAAGGAATGAGTTTTAGGTAAGTACCAATGTAGCTTAGAGCTTACATTGTGTATTGGGTTATATAACCTAAGAAAAAGAACTTAAACAAGCTTATGAACTTGTGATTAAGGAGCTAATGAGAATGAGTTAGTAATATAAGTTTAAGGTGGATTTTAAGAGCATTATAACTACTATGAGATTGATGGGTATATTTGCAGGTTGAAGGCTTTTATATATGGGAAATTCAGTGTTTAAAGTTTAAGTCATTTAAGGGCCTAAGAGCCATGTCATTTAAGAGCCTTAGTGCTATGCAATTTAAGATTATTGCAAATATTGAGTATGATGTGAATAAGTTGATTTGGGTGAGAAAATAAGATGAGAAAGGACTTGGTGTGTGTGTGAGATTATTGTGTGAGAAAAACAATGCATTTGGGCATGATAATATACTAGAGGAGCTATGGCGAAATTTGAGTAGAAAATGAGTGTTTAGGTGATGGTGGTGAGCTAATATGCCCTAGGATTTACTAGGAGTCATTATGAAGAATTTGAGTGGAAATGAGTTAACTAAGGAGTTCTTAAGGATGAGAATGACCTAGAATGGTCTATGAGGAAGTTAGAGTTAGGGGGTGTACTAAACACACCAAAATCATGATGTGAGGAATGTAAGACTTGTGTATAAGTTTTAAGGAAATGATGTATAATGCTTTGAGATGATTTAGGTATGAACTAAGAGAAGAACAATGAGAGTTCGGGAAGTTTGTGTAAGAGGTGGTGATGTTGTGGTGGGGATTAGTAAGGTTTAGTTGAATGGTAATGTGAGGACTTGGGTGATGGAAGTAAAATGGAAGGAGGATGTTGTAAGTCATCAAGGAAAATGACTAGAAACGTATAAGAGGGTATGATAATGAGAATGGTGAGTAAGTTGCATAAGAGAAGTGGAAATGTCTAAGGAGGGTGTTGCATGGCTAAGGTAAATGAAGTACAATGTCAAGGTATTAAGATAATGGAAAGAAATGTATAAGCAAGCTTAAGAGTTTAAGAGTGATGAGTAACAAGTGAAAAGAAGAGAAATTGTGCATGGACATGCACAGAGATACCTTGGAAGGTTTAACAAGCAAAGAAGGAGTGCAATGATGTTAAGAAGGAGTTATATGGGTAGAAAAGAAACACTTTGGTTAGTTGAAGTTTTAGGCAAAATGTACATGTTAGAAATATAAGGAATTAATTGACAAGTGTTAGGAATTTTTTGTAAGAATTGAGTAAAAGTTTGAGAAGATCTTGGAAGTTGTTTTAATGAGTTTGGTGGAGGTATAAGGTAGGTTGATGTGCCAAATGATGTTAGAACACATTAGGAGGCTTGAGGAAAAATTTGGAGAAAGTTTGACATGTATGGGAAGTTTCTGCAGCCGACCTACCCAGGGACCGACCCCAATCTGGGTCGGTCGGGCTGAAACTGTGAAGTTTGATGTTCTCTGCAGCCGACCTACCCAGGGGTGGGTCGGTCGGTGGGTCGGTGTCGGACCATAAAAAAAAAAAAGAAAAAAGAGAGAAACTAAGAGAGTTTAGTGGTATTAATGGTACCCCATTAAGGGGGCAATGATGATTAGAGGTATTATAAAGACCTAAGGGATTAAGTTAAGAATAAACTTAAAAGTTTAAGATTAAGTTTGTAAGATTAAGTTGTAAAACTTAAGAGGTGTTAGGTTGGATTCATTAAGGGTTAAGTAAGTTAAGTAAGATAAGTAAGTTGAATTGAGTTAAGTGATTAACAACCTAAAACTGAATGAATGTTTTAGGACTGGGAGTTTGGACTCCGGAAGAGAGTAAGCAGCCGAACGACCAACGGTGAACGGTACAGTTCTCTTGTGACCTGCTTGCTAACGAGGTGTCCCTCGGCTTGTGTGCTATTTGTTTTTTTGTGCTCACTAAACAAGATAAAGCATGCAACCGGAATATATTATATTTCTTGTATTGTTGTGTGATGTTTGAAAACTAACACAACATACCGTGGGAACTTACTAACCAACTTTTAGTAAGGAATTGAGTGAGACTAAGGAATGCCCCTAATATGGGTTGATATAAACCGAAAGAGGTTAACCAACAAACATGGTCTTGAGACTATTACTAACTGGAACTTGAGTGAGGAAACCCGGGACCGATCTCCGGTCATGCATGCTAAGGAAAAAGGGGGACAGTATCTGAATCAGATCCGCCCTCCGCTTAAGGACTTGTCTTCGGACTTGTAGCCTAGGGCCGGTTGCCGACTCAGCTACGCTGGATTCCCGTCCAGGGTAGGTGGCATAAGATGGTGCGGTGGGATCACCTAAATCCCAAGTTTGGACTTAGGTTACAACCATTCCCCTCCAGGAACGGTTTGTATTCTGAGAATAAGTTAAGATTAAGATAAGTTACAATCATTCCTTTTTAAAGGATGATTTGTATTGTTAAGATTAAGATTAAGTTAAGATTAAGATAAGTTACAATCATTCCTTTTAAAGGATGATTTGTATTGTTAAGATTAAGATTAAGTTAAGATTAAGATAAGTTACAATCATTCCTTTTTAAAGGATGATTGTATTGTTAAGATTAAGATTAAGTTAAGATTAAGATAAGTTACAATCATTCCTTTTAAAGGATGATTTGTATTGTTAAGATTAAGATTAAGTTAAGATTAAGATTAAGTTAAGATTAAGATGAGTTGCAACCATTCCTCCTTAAAGGATGGTTTGTATAATTAAGATTAAGATAAGTGACATCCACTCCTTATTAAAGGATGGTTGTTTCTAAGATTAAGATAAGACTAAGATTGAGGTGAGATAAGGTTGGACTAAGGTTAAGAGGGAACATTACTTAAGGAGTTAAATAACTAACTCTCTAATTAAGGGAACGCATTTAAGTCGTTCATTGTGTGTGAACTTTGATTGTTCATCTCTGAGTTGTTGTTTACTGCACTTTCTATTATGTTGTGCATCTAATCAACCTCCATGCTATCGACAATTAGTCGTCGTAGCCACGTTAGCTTGGGGGCCATGAGGGGATCGTACCAGCATTCGTGCTGACCCCCTTTGGGGGCTGTTTTTACTACACAGGTACATCAGGAAGCGGCCGACGCGAAAGTAAGAAGAGGATTCAGTTGTTAAGGGTTTAGTGTGGCCTACGAGTTGTGCATGTACACACGTATGGCAATTTGAGTTAGTAAGATGTATAGGATGTGAGGGGGTTGTAGGAGTAAGAAGATATGTATATGGCTAAGATTGTTGTACTAATGTTCGGTATATTCTGTAGTCAGACCGTGGCAAGGTCCTGGATTATAAAGGATTCCGCTGTGACATGTTTATATATATACTGTTAAGTTGCGAGACCACATCTGGATTGAGTTGGGGTGGTGTTACACCTTGGGTTGGCTGGCTACTATAGACGCTTTGTGAAGGACTTCTCCAGGCTAGCCAAGCCCTTGACCTCTCTGATGAAGAAGGACTGCCCGTTTATATGGACAGAGGCTTGTGAGGTCTCCTTTCAGGCGTTGAAGGACGCCCTGGCCACAACTCCAGTATTAGTGATCCCTGAGGGGAACGAGGGATACGAGGTGTTGTATTGTGATGCTTCAGGTAGAGGGAGTGGTGGGGTACTGATGCAGAATGGCAGGTGGTAGCGTATGCTTCTCGACAGCTGAAGAAGCATGAAGAAAAAATTACCCCACACACGACCTTGAGCTCCTCGCCATAGTCTTCGCTTTGAAGATCTGGCGACATTACTTGTATGGAGCCACAGTTCGGATTATGACAGACCATAAGAGTCTGAAGTACATCTGGACCAGAAGGAGGCTGAACCTGAGACAGCGGCGATGGGTCGAGCTACTGGCTGATTATGACATCAACCTTCAGTACACTGAAGGTAAAGGGAATGTCATGGCAGACGCTCTGAGCAGGAGAGCATACTCACTCCTAGCCTTGATAGAGACGACCATGATAGCTGAGGAGATATACGCAGCCTAGGACAGTGATGTATACCTACAGGGCGTCAGGAGAGTAGAAGTTAGCAGACGGTTTAACTGATGGTCTGAAGTATGAGTACGAGCTAGACAGCGAGGGACACCTTCGAGTCAGAGGCAGACTCTACGTTCCTCAGGATGCGACAAAACTTCAGACCAGGATTCTCTCTGAGGCTCATTCCTCTACATTATCAGTACACCCTGGAGCCACCAAGATGTACAAGGATTTGAAGCAGTTATTCTGGTGGTGCGGGATGAAGAGGGACGTAGCAGATTTCGTCTCCCGATGCCTCACCTGTCAGAAGGTGAAGTTTGAGCATCGCCGACCAGGAGGCTAGATTCAATCATTACCAGTACCGTGTTGGAAATTTGACGACATCAGCATGGACTTTGTGGTCGGTCTCCCTCCACCTAGAGGTGGACTGAATTCTGTTTGGGTGATAGTCGATAGGTTGACCAAGACATCCAGGTTTATACCTATCAAGGACACATGGAAGGTGCCCAAGCTGACTAAGGTGTTCACCACAGAGCACATCCGGTACATGGGGGTACCGAAGACGATTGTCTCCGATCGTGACACACGTTTCCTCAGTAGATTTTGGCGTCAGGTGCAGGAGGCGTTTGGTACACAGCTACGCCTTAGCACAGCCTTTCACCCTCAGACTGATGGGCAGACCGAGAGGACGATTCAGACGCTGGAGGATATGCTGCGAGCGGTCGCTCTGGACTATCAGGGGAGTTGGGTAGAGCGTCTACACCTGGTGGATTTCTCCTACAATAACTCCTACCACTCGTCCATCGGCATGGCACCGTTCCAGGCTCTGTATGGCAGGCCGTGCCGGACTCCCTTATCATGAAGTGACCCTACCGAGGCAGTCTTGATTGGGCCCGAGCACGTTCAGACACTACATGATGACGTCAGAGTTATTCAGCTGCACATGAGGCCAGCGCAGTCTAGACAGAAATCCTATGGGGATCAGCGCACCAGAGAGCTCGAGTTTTAGTTGGGGGACATGGTTTTCTTACGGGTGTCTCCGATGAGAGGGATATTCAGATTTGGGATGAGGGGGAAACTAAGCCCTAAGTATGTCGGTCCGTACAGGATTACGGAGTGAGTGGGCCCAGCTGCTTACAGACTAGAGCTACCAGCGGAGTTGGGGAAGGTACACGATGTGTTTCATGTATCTCAGCTGAAGAAGTATATGTCTGACCCTTCTCACGTACTGCAGCCAGAGAGACTGGAGATTGAGCCTACACTGAGGTATGAGGAGACTCCTATTCGGATCTTGGACACGAAGGTATGAGAAACAAGAGGCAGATCAGTCAAATTAGTGAAAGTTCTTTGGGAGCATCATGGGGTTGAGGAAGGAAGCTACTTGGGAGACTGAGGACTCCATGAGAGTGAAATACCCACATCTATTCACATGATGTTTTCATATCCTGCTGTGATTCACGTTAGTAGCGGTACGAGGGCGTACCTTAGCTCTTTTAAGGGGGATATACTGGCATACTCCTCCTTCGTTACCTCATCCGGATTATGCCCGATTGTTTTATTAGTAGAGTGAGAGGTGTATATGTGTATGTAATTGTGTATATGTGTATGTAATTTTACGTTATGACACAGTAGTATGTGACTTTTGATTTTCATCATGAAATATATATCTTGGTATATTTTGATTCAGTTTGATACTGAGTAATCTCGAGTGGAATATTGAAATAGAATGGGTGGAAGTTAAGGAGGATTGGATTGGTATGAAAATTCGTTGGAATTATTATCGTCTCAAGTTGATGTTTAAACTTCGAGGCGAAGTTTCTTTTAAGGAGGATATACTGAAATACCCCTAATTAATTATTTAAATTAATTTAGGGGATTTCTTTTATTGAAACCGTAAATAATACTATTAATTATTATATTATAGTATGGGATTGTGAATTATAAATTATTATATCCTTATATGGAATTATGAAAATTAAATCATGGGATTTTTCCATTTAATCCTAAACTATTATTAAATATTGGATTACTATATTATATATAGTATTATGAATTTAATAATAAGATTTATAAGTCAATAAATCTTGGAAAAATTTCTAAACACTCCGAGTATATTATAAAGATTTTGAAAGAGTTGGAACATTAATTGGAGTCCTAAAAGCCAATATAAAATCATGGAAACCATAAAGCTTATTAAGCCTTGCTAGGGTTGACTTTTTGAGAATGGTCAAACCAGCCCATGAAACCTATAACAATAAATAGGTTATGGAAAACCATGAAGATCGATAAAAAGAACGTCAAAACGGGTCATCCTAGCCAAAGTTATGATAAATGAAGTTTAGAGCCAAAATTTTGAAAGATGCTGATGTGGCAAGTCTGCTGACTCACCCGCGTGCCTCGGGATACGCGCCCAACACTTAGTCGATTTTTATCTCCTTGTCTTTTGCTAACCGATTTCAGATTCTGCCCTAACTTGTGACATCCATATCTCTCTCATCTTTTGGAATTTTTGAGTGTCGTCTTTTGCATTCTCTTCTCCTACAAATGATCTTTCCAATCATAACTCATACATCAACCAATTCATTATACATCAGCCGGAAAATCGTACCAAAGTAGCCTACCCGCAAAAACGTAATCAGTTTTCCATAAAAAACAGTCGAGCAGGTAAACTTCGTCTCACCATAACTTCTTCGTTTTCATCCAAAATTCGAGTTCTTTAGCTTGTTGTGTAGATCGCTAATTCCTCTACAACTTTCATGTTTACGCCCAAGGCTAATTCCCAACCGTTTGTAAGAACGAGGTGCCTAAAGTTCGTGATCCGACATCACATAAAATCATAGGAAAAACGTAAGGTAAACTCGTAACTTTCGGGTCAGATTTCTTTCTATATAATGCAAATTAGAGTGAGTTCTTGCTATCAATGTGTAGAGCTATGTTTCCTTTTTAAATTAAGCCCAAGAACAAAGCCTAACTCGATCTGTACCGAAACTTATAGTGTGGCAAAGTTGGCTACTCAATCAGCTCGTAAAGGTTGAGTTTTTCCAGAAATCGAAATCGAATTCCTTCGATTCGTGCAATTCCGGTGAGTTTTCCTTCAAATTCTTTCAATTTTGCTAATCGACATTGCATTACCGGTCAGAACCATGTTCTAATTTCAACTATTATGCATTAGATTGAGAGAATTTGTGAGAATTGGAATCGGAAACCGAAATAAACCCTAACCTCGAACCAGAATCGAAAAACACTGAATTCCGCATGTTAGCTAGTGAAATATCCCGGAATTTAAAACAGTGATTAATTAGGCTAATTAAATATTTAAAGCTTAATTAATCCTAAATAAATATGTAGGAACGATTCCCGAAGAAAACGGATTCGTAAAACGAGTTAAAAACGCAAACGAGCTTTAAACGCGCTTTTCGAGAAACCGGGGAAAATATGATTTTAAACGGGTTAAAATCAACTCGTAATAATTATAGTTAGTTAAATATCTATAATTAGACCATAGTGTGGGTCTAGAGCTATTAAAATTAATTAAACGGCAAAATTCCGGAAAACGGACCCGTAAATGAATAGTGTCTAAACCGGGGGACGTAACGCGTTTAATTTAAAAAGACGAAAAACGACCCGAGCTATTAATTAGTGTGGGCCGGTTTTAATAAATGAGTATACACCCATTAATAGCTTGTTAGCTATTAAGTGATAACAAGACAAACAAATAAATAAAGAAAGAATAGTATAAAGTTAAAAAGTAAAATAGAACCCACCTCCTCATTTTCTATTCTCCATTCGCGTTGTATTTTGCCCAGTTCTCTATTCTTCTCCTTCTTCCTCGCGACACAACAGCACAACCCCCATCTTCTCTAGCCTCTATCTTGCTCATTCCTCCACCGAATCACACGAAATTGGTACCGTTGAACTCGTCTCGGTGAGAGCTTCGATCTCCACCCATCAAAGTTCGTTTCCTTCGTTTTCATCTCCATCGACGTAGGAGCTTTTGGAGTTTGAAGAGTAGATTTCAACTCTTCTTCTCTTCCTTAGTGCCTTAAGGTATATATAAGTATATATACCATTTCAAGCTTATTTTACCAATTGTGAGACTTTTTCACTCACGTGGAATTTCCCCCTCATTTCAGTCGAGCCGTGAGTTTTTTGTGGGTGTTGGAAAAACTTCTCCAATTGATTGCCAATCCAACCATTTGGGTTCTCTAAGGTAAAATCAAGGTTAAAACTTTGAAACTAGCACTTAATATATATATTAGGTTTTGTGGAGGAAAGTGAATTGATTATGTATGTGTGATGGGTTGCGGTTTGTAGTTGGCAATCCAAGGCCTTGTGTGGTGTGGAAAAACAAGAGGAGAAAGAGGGAACTAGATAAAGAGGAAGAAGGGAGGTGTAAACTGAAAGTGAAACAAGGTAAAAAGCTCACCTTGTATGGTTTTATTCCCTTGAGAATTGATGCTTTTGTTGAATAAATAACTTTGAGTTTGTGTAGTCTTGGTACTACGTTATTGATAGTTTGAAGAGAATGTTTGAATGTGTGTGAGTGTGCAATTAAACTTAGAAGTTAAGTTGTTTTACATATGTGAGCAAATGGGATTTTGTTGTGTTATAAGTGTTTAAACAAAACAGGTGGGAGATGTGGGTTGTCAACTTTTGTAGTGGTGGTGAAATGATTAGAGAAGTAAATAGGTGCTGTCAAAATTCACCTAGGATGGATGGTTGAGTGTTCTGTTTTTAAAGGAAGAAATTAGGTTGTTTAGGAAGTTTTAGTTGAGTGGTTTAAGTTTGGGAACCTAACTAAGAAAGAAGAGTGTGCTTGATGGTTTAGTGCCCTTGAGTGTGTATATGGAGAAAACAGTATGCTTTGGTGTGACAAAATTCTAGGAGAAACTAGGTCAAATGTTGGAAATGAAAAAAAAATGTTTGGATAATGATGTTTGTGTGGAGGAAATGTCTCGGTATAGTGGTTAGAATAGGCATGAAACATCACTTGGTAACCTAAGGAGAAGATGCTATGAGTGTTGGAAGTTTTGGAGAAATTTGGCTAAGTGTTAAAGGCTTGGGAAGTGGAGATTTTGCCTTGTCCGAACTTCCGTCCGGACATGGAAGTTCGGACAGGCTCTGTTGGTTAGGAATTTTTTCACCCTCGAACTGTGTCCGAACTTGGAAGTCCGGACACAAGTTCGGACGTACCTACTTCGGCCTTAGAATTATCCTCGAACTGTGTCCGAACTTGGAAGTCCGGACACATGTTCGGACGCAGGATTTCTGTCTTAAATTCTTCTCGACTCATGTCCGAACTTCCGAAGTCCGGACACAAGTTCGGACATGCGTCTGTTTTCAGTTTTAAGTCACGGCATGTGTCCGAACTTGGAAGCTCGGACACAAGTTCGGACCAGACCAGAAATAAAAAAAATAGCTTTAAATGGTTTAAAAGCTAGGGAATGGTTTGGTAATGACAATAGGTTAATTAGCACGTGACTAATGACATGTGAAGGTCGTTAAGAGCTTAAACAAGACTAAGAGAAAATGAGAAAATGTGAAACATGAATTTGCGAGATTTAAGCTTGAAACTTAATGACTAAGTGAGTAAAGTACGGGAAACGTTAGTGGAGTAACGAGTTAGGTTAATTATGGTTAATTGACCTCCCGAATTAATGTATGTTATAGGACTTGATTAGTTGGACTCCGAGAGAGTAAGTCAACGGGCAAGATACGACGGTGAACGGTATGGTTTTCTCATGCCCTGTATCCTAACTTGGTTACTCTGATTTGTGTGTTGTGTGTGTTTATGTGCAATCACCTAATCAAGATTAAATGCATGAATGTGATTTAAAGTATTACCTTGTACATTGTGTGCTTGACCTTGCACCCAATGAACTATGTCTTGTGAGACTAGTTTGTATAATTCATGAAATGTTTGAATGGGAAGAGTTCATGTGTTTGAGATGCTCTCACTAACACACTAACCTTCTGACTTACCTAACCTGGAGATGGTAACTAATGATGAGAGGAGACCGATAGAGTGTCGGCCACGCGTGAGAATGAGGAAGCAAGAGAGATTGCTTACCGAGTTCTGGCCTAACCTTCCCACCATGGTTCTGAACCGTAAGGTCACAGCCCGGGGAAGTAAGCAAACCTGAAGCCCGGTGGTGGTGAGTTGTGGTGTGAATGCTACTTCTCTGCCCGGAGGTCACCCGACTTAACTGAGTAATTATTTCATGAGATAAATAATGGTTAAGTGTGGATCATGCCTTGTGCGAGAAATATGATCAAGAGATAAGAGATAAGAGTTATGAGCATCCGTCTAACCCGGATGAGAATTTGGCTAACACGAGATGAGGTGTGAATCTTGAGGGAGAACCTCAAGGCCTCAGTGACCAATGAGTGGGGGACTTGTAAGGTTTCCACTGTAGTGATTTACTCTGTGTGTGGGTATTATTATATGTGGATATATTGTTGTTGTTAATTGCATGCTTGTTGAATAATAATGAACCGCATGTTGACGACCAAGTAGTTAGCGTACCCTCGCTAGTACGCGGGGTATGCGATTACCATATGCAGCTTTAGCTGAGCCCCTACGGGCACCATTTTTCCTATTCTTACAGGTACACGAGACGGTTGCTAGTTACGGAGTTCGAGACGTTATGCTTTTGGTTGTAATAGTAGATGGAGCGGTGTACCGAGTTGTACACGGCTCGTAGCCCTAGCATAGTCGGTGTACGATGTGGTACACCTGTTACTTTTGTTAGGAGAGAACATGGAGTAGTTGTGTGACCATAAACTTGTATTCTTTTGGCGGGCTGTGAGCCCTGTTGTAAATACTCTAGCACTCGGTAATCAGGTGTTGTAATTGTGTCAGTTATTGGTATTTCTTTATCAGACCGGGACTGTAAGTTGCAGTAGTGTGGACCCGGTAACCATATGGGTGGTTATCGGTATTGTATCACCCTCGGTAGTTAGAGTTCTTCCGCTGTGATTAGTTTAATGACCGTGACGTTTAGACCGGAGATAGAGTTGTATCGTATGGGGTGTTACAGCTAGCGAATTTGGTATCATTCGAACCGGAATTGAATTTCGAATCCATAGAAACAAAAATCATCGAATTTGGTTCTGTGAGTTGAGAGAAATCAACAGATTAGTACTCGGGTATCGGTTTTGATTTCCTGAAGAACTCGAGACTCAGTGGGCGTCCGATCGTAAGTTTTAGAAACGGACGGCCGAGATTAGATCTAGGGAGTTTAAGTTGGTTATGAATTATAATGTTTCCAGAATTAATCCCTAACTTGTTGAATTAATTTAAATACCTTCATGAATGTATTTTGACTTGAAATTTTAACCATAGATTCCTTATAAAATCTAGTTTATTTTGATGTAAATTAATATGGTTTTGGAGTTTTTAAACGTAGTTATGATTTTTGCAAGTTAGTTCTTATATGGTATTATGGAATTATTTGGTTAAATGAAAAAGATATTTTTACGAAATAAATTTTTTATAATATGTCTAAAATGTTATAGCTACTATATACTTAATTTGGGAATTTTGGACAAAGGTAAATGGGTTTAGAAATTGTGTTTATGAATTGTTCATAAGAATAACTTATAATATATGGGTTTTAATGTAACAAAAGTTAAAATATAGTTTACTAATAAACTTTTTAGGTTGAGGAATAATGAAAAGATTAAACTAACATTTAGTAACAGTATGTTTATAAATATTTTGGGAATTATCTTTAAGTAAATATTATTTACATATATATACTTATATGAGAGAATAAAAATAGAAACTGATGTTAAATCAAGGAACTAAACTAATCTACATTTAATTATTATGTAATATGGAAGTCACGATAACTTAAGGGTTTAATTAAACAACACAAACGTAACACGGTCTTGGGCTAACCTACTGAGCTCAAGTTATGAACTCCAAAAAAGCCCACTTAAACAGTTCAAAGAGAGTTTGGGCCACTCTCAGGGCTAAATCCTAAATCATTCCAAATTAAACGAAATGGGCCTAACAAAGGATTTAATTAACAAATCAAGCCCAAACCTTTGTGAGAGAATAATGCTAAACCTGGAACTATAAATTAGTAAGGATGGAAAGTTGTTTAGTTTATAAGTCCCTTAACTAATCGACATTTGGAACACATTAATTATAGGTTACTATGGGGGAACACTCATTCAAAGTTAATCACTGTTCTTCACATACCAGGTACGATTTCTCGTACTCTTATGCCTTGCTAACAAGACTTAAGGGATGTTTGTGACAAACGCTAACTGTGCTAAAGTGGATTTCTAAAAGGAAATGGTTGTGTGACTAACTCAGTGAAATACCCCAAACCTTAATATGTGGTTTAAATATTTAACTATGGTATGTAAAGGCTAAAAGTGCCTTAGGAACATCAGTGTACAATTTTAATCATAGTAAAATGCAATAAAGCATTAAGACATGGTGAGCAAAAAACATGCTCTAAGCTATGAGTGAACTTGGTTAGGACCCAAAGAGCCTACCAAGACTTGATAATATTTAATTATGATTTTATAAGGCTAATTAAGTCCTTAGGAAACCTTGGTGGACAATGAAACCAAACAAAACACAAATAAATACCTTAGGTCAATATGGGCTAAAATGTGCTCTAAGCTTGGGATAAATTTGTATAAGACCTAATGGTCATATCTATACCTTATAAATATGTTAATGAACATATTAAATCAATTACCAAAGAAAACCAAGCTTGAAAACAAGTTAAAACACAAAATGTGCTTTAAGGAGTCTTAAAGCACGTTTTTGAAAAATTGTCTTGTAAATGAGTTTTGAATGGCTAAATGTCCATCATTACTCTTTAATTAACATGTGTACTATATAGTATCACATTTGGAAGTCTATATCAATGGGAAATCAAAAATTTCAGTTCTATGTGCCTTGTTTTTGTGAATAGTGATTTTTATAAGCTAGTTTGTAACACATAATGTTATAAGTAATTAAATGGTCAACAAAGACTAAAACACCCTCATTATAAAAAGGGGGCCGGTTTCTTAAGTGGGTGACTCACCACTCACTTGTTAAAGAAATAAAGATGACTAATATAGTTACTATTTGCTTTATAAACACAAATATCTTCTAAAAAGCAAACTTATCTCATTTCTCTCATTCCTTTCTTCATTTCAACGGCTCCACTCTCTCTTCCTCTCTTCTTCTTGTTCTCTCTCGGTAATACAGCACCACCACCATGGAAGTCCACCTTTGAACTCTTGTAAAACCTAGCTCACTTAACCAAATCAAAAACAAACACCACCATTCTCTTCCTCTCATCAAGCTCTTCATTCCTATCTTCTCAAAATTTCAAGATCACCATTTCGGTGCCATGGAGTCCACCATTGATGGAGCTTGAGCTTGTCTTTCCACATATTATTGATCTCCTTTGCTCCTAGGTAAGGAATCTCAAGAAAAATCAAGTTTTCCTCCAGTTTGTGTGTGACCGAAAATATTCATTGATGGAGCTCCTTGTGTTGCTTTGTTCTAGCTCCATTTGAATCTTTCAAGGACTAGGTGGAGTCCTCTCTTCATAGATATTCAACACCCTTCAAAGATTAAGGTAAAACAACTATATTAATGTTTTGAAATAATGTAAACCTAGGGTTTACAATGAGATGGAGCTTAAAGCTTGAATACTCATTATGTTGTTTGTATAATGTTTAGTAGTTGGCAAGGAACCAAATGCCCTACCGGTTTTGTAAGGAAACAAGAAAGAAATTTGGGAGGAAAAGAGGTAAATATGCTATCTGTAATGTGGTTTAATGCCTTATGAGAAATAAGCTTATAATGCTTGTTAAAACTACCTAAAGAGCAAATGGTGAATGACCTAGTAAAGTGTTCTCAAGGATACTAGTAAAAGAACATATGTATTGGTGTATGTATTTGCAGGTCAAAGGCATTATTTATGTGGGAAATTCAGTGTTTAAGGTTATGCAATTTAAGGGCCTAAGAGCCATGTTGTTTAAGGGCCTAAGTGCCAAGCAATTTAAGTTATGCACTATATGTGATGTAGTGCTAAATGTGTGAAGTCTTGTGTATAAAAATGTGTTTGATGGATTTTAGGTGTTCTTGAATGAAATAAGGTAAAAACCTAAGTGTTTGGATGTGAGTAAATACAAGAGAAGCTATGGCCAAATTTGGGGAAATGTGTGAGAAGTTCTAAGTGTTTTAAGTGAGTTTGGTGAACTAGGAAGTGTTAAAGGTGAATAAATGTTTACTTGAGAAGAAAACATGTGTTAAGGTGATTTAGAGTGATGCAAGGATTTAGGTGTTACCTTGGAAGTTCTAGGAATTCAAGGTGTGTTTTGAGAATGTATTTAAGTCTTGGAGAAGTTTGTTTAAGGTTTAGGTATGTGATGAATAAGGAGAAAATGATGTTTAGGTAAGGTTTTAAGAAAGGAATTCAGAAGTTGTGAAAAGAGGATTTGGTTAGTAAGAGGAGATGCTTGGGAGATGATGTTATGAAAGTGAGGAAGCATTTTGTGTAGTGGTCATTTAAGGTGAAACACTACTTGTAAAACCAAAAGGAAATGTTACAAGTGTTAAGAGATTTGGTAAGAAAATTGGGTAACAAGTTGGTTAATGTTATAAGGCGAATCAAAGTGATATTTTGGTATTAGAATATGCCTAAGTTCATGTATGAAGCTTGGGTAATCAATGGATGAAGATAAGAGATGAACAAGACTTGAAAATGTCATACTTGGAATTCTGTTACAGTGGTCCGGGACTTAGGATTTGGAAGATGTCCCGGACCGTGCATGTAAAAGTGGCCGAGAATTGTAGAACATATTGGTCCGGGACTTGGGATTGGTACAAGGTCCCGGACCAGGGTAGTTTTCAAGCCGAGAGTTTTACAAGAGCTTTGGTCCGGGACTTAAGGTAAGGACCAAGTCCCGGACCATTCTAAAAATGTTGTTTAAGGTTGAAAAGTGATGTCTAATGATGGGGATTGATGGTTAATGATGTTATGAGGTTGTTAAGGACATGTTAGGTGAGTTTTAATGACAATTAAGTGGGTGGAAGGTTGTAATAATAAATGTGAAAGTAAAGCAAGTTAAAAAGTGAAGTTATGTAACTAAGTTAATGGGGAAAAAATTATAAGCATTAGACATTAAATAACAAGTAACCCCGATGTTAATAAAAACACATGTGATGTTAACAGTTGTTCGAGAATTGCTCGAGGAACATAAGTGGACGTGGTAAAGTGGACTCCGGGACAGGTATGGTTTTCTTGCAACCTGTGTCCTACCGGATTACACCGGCTTGTATGCCAATGTGTTTTTCTGTATGTTTGCCACGTTGTAAGATTAAACATGTAATGAGTTTACAGTAATTCATTTATGTGGCGTGTACAACTCCGATACCATTTAACCTCGGAAGTGTTAACCTTAGTTATCTGAGTCTAGGATCACATGAGAGTTCGGTATTCGGAGTAAACGACCCGAACCATGGGACGTTCTAACCACGGCTATGCGTGTGTTAATTGTGTGATATGTGTTTGTGAATGTAGGGATCTCCCTTGTGTGTTTAACCCAGTTGTAATTCTGTATGGGGTGTAGTTATGATAGACTCCATAGTGGGGTTCTAACTAATATCTAAAGTAGTAAGTATGTAACAGTGGTGAGGAATCCGGTTTGGCCGGTCGCGCGTTGTTTGGGAGAGGGTATCCTTTGTAGCCTTACCCTTCTCTTTGTTATGGTTGTTTCCCTCACGGTTATGATCTCCCATTAGCTTATCCAAAGCTTAGCTATTCTGACTTATGATCGTTTAGGGGGAACATGTGTTTGTGTGGTGTGTTCGGGCCTCCAAACCCGAACCGCCTTAACTTAAGTTACTCGTCCAACTATTAGGACGGTAATGAGTGTTGTTGTTATTGTATAACGAGCTTATCATGAGACTGGCAACATTCTCTAGGCTCACCAGTGTATAAACAATGTTTGGGTCGGTTCCTAAGAGAACCATTCCCGTTATGTTATGTATTTTTGTTGTGATGCAATATCTATTGCGGTTGTTATGTGTGCACGTTGAAACGTGCAAAGTGTTGTTGTGTGATGTTATGTAGTGTATGTTTATATTGTAAAATGTGGAGTATGTGGATCATGGATATGATTCCCAGTTTGAGAAAAGAGGCGTTTAAGGATAACCCGAATTAAGGGTAAGTGTCGTCTATTAAGGAAGTAGCTCCATTAGAGGAGGAACACTCTAGGGATAATGAATACCATGAGTGACTTATTAAGTAAGGATATATTATCCGTTTGTTGAGCCGTTGAGGCGAAATGTTATGTGTTGTGGTTTACTGTACTGCATGATTTAAATATAATCAACCGCATGCTAAGACGACAATTAGTTGTGCGTGGCCCGGTAGCATGTGGGCTGCGGGATTACCATACCAGCAAAGGTGCTGAGCCCCTTGGGGGCCACCCTTTCTCTTCTTTTCCTATTTCAGGTACAAGAAGCTGGAAGCCGTTCGAGAGTAGGACGGGGTAGTCATTGTACATGGGTAATCATTTAAGTGTATATATACAGTAGGTGTAGTAAGACCGATATTGTTGTCGGCATCAGTTTATAAATACTCGGTATAGTTGAAAGGTGTATGTTGTTGTTGTTGTTAATGGAAAGGGATAATAATGTGTGTAGTTGCTCGGGAATTTAGCCCATCAGACCGACAATGTATATGGATTAGCCTGTTAGCCACGTGGGTGGCTAACGGCGTGTAACACCAACGAATTAAGTAATGTGATGAGGTTTGTATTTCCGCTGCAGTTTATTGTAAGTGTGTTAATGTTGGATGGGGTGTTACAAAAGTGGTATCAGAGCGAAGTATCGCTCTGATGACTGAATTACCGAGCTTAGGAAGTACCGAGTTAGGATTTAAGTACTTTGGGTAAGGGTTGAGTGATAGCGTGAGAGATACGCTAGATAGGAACTACCAGTGAATACTGGAAACCTACAATATCCATCCCACCCTCCACAATCCCTGTTTTATATAACTTGGGCAACAACGCCAGAGAGATGGAATCGAATCTCTCGGGAATACCCGATCTGGCTGTTATTATGTCCTCTAGAGGGTCGGAGAACCTGTTATACGGTAGATCCCGAAAACTGGGAATCCCGGAGACGGTCTCCATCTGAACAATGTTAACCGCATTTAATAGCGAAGAACGAAGTTTGTGTATAAGAGAATAGAATTTTCGGCAACCTGGGTCGACATGCAGAGCAGTCGAGAATAACCAGTTTGCAACGCACCAATCGTGCAACAGGCAAGAAGTGGATTAGTAAAACCCGAGACGAGTGTCTACGGACCACAGTTGATAAATAATACACCGACGGTATACCAACCGACAAGGGAACTACAACGTAGTGCCCAAACAAGAGACAAGTCTCAGTAACCACGACAAGTGCGTGGAACGGGCTATAAAGGGGATACGATACTAAGTAAAGAGGGACTCCAAGAGTGGGAGACACCCCAGTTGATAATTACCATATGAATACAGTGAGAGTTATCCAGAGGGTTATTATCAAGGCAGTGAGATCAGTAAGGGCCAACAAGGCCACCGATGACAATATGGGTAAAAACAATACCACAACTGGTATGTGTTAAACCGATAGCCAGTTAGCATGGCGCACTTGCCGTAGCAAGTGCTGCTATGACAGGGCTGTTCGGGAATTTTATAACCACTACGAAGTACTTGGTGAAGTACCATGAAGTTAAGTGAGATCATTGTAACCGTGGAAGGGCTTAATAGCCTAACCTCTGTGATTGTAAGTACACCCAGTCAGCAAGAAGCTAGACTTGGCTAAGGTAAGAAGATGTTGTGAAACCATGAAAATTTTCTTTCAAACCCAGATTTATTCAAACCCTTTTCTTTTCAAACCAAATTTTCTTTCAAACCAACACTTCTTCCACCTTCTTTTAAACCAAGCCAGTAAAACCAAGGACATTGGCGAGGATACAACAATGGATAAACTTTCCCTCGATTAAGTTCGGGAAGTAAGGAATGAATATTGTCACGGGACAATATAAGGGAGTTGACAACAGAATGCTTCACCTAGGCGTGTGACGGACACTACGAGTGTACCAACTGAATTGTGGGACGACCGCACTCCGATAGGAGCATGTGGGCCTGACAGACCTACTTATAGGTTAGTTGGGTAGGTAGTAATGTATCAGTATGATACCCCATATATGTATACGAGTAGAGTCCAGAACGCGGGAAGTAGTCGACTCCGTTCTACGGTCAACAGTGTAAGTCAAACAAGAACTAAGGATTACAATAAATGGTTGAAGTAAAGGAACCCAGCTAATTAAAGAGACTGAAAGGAATCAGTGAATGTGTCCAAGGAAATATTAAGAGTCAGGAGGTGCGAAGTGCACTAACTGTAATGTAAAGACATCGTATACGTCTTAAGGATCCTCAAGGATAAACATGTTAGCTGGAACGGTGACCCAGCCTATATATGGCAAGCAGATTGTGCCTAATGTGGACACATTAATGTGCAATGAACGGGATGAAACCCCCAGAATGAGTACCTACACTATCAGGAAATGTTGATCTTCACAGAAGAAGATAATAACCAGTTAAGAACGCAAACGGCGTGGCTAACGAATGTACCAATAAGTGTGAACTTAATGTAAAGGCATAACTTAGTAACACCCAGGAGCAATCCTTAAGGGTGTTCGCATCAACAATTGTTGCATGAAATGCATGACAGAAGCACAAGGGTTGAAACTAACACCCAGTTTAGACATAAGTTGTCAGGAGACGGACTGGCAATCCTAAGGGGCATCCCGTAAAAGGAAACGTGATGCAACGACCTTGTCATGGAGCCCAATATAATATCCAAACATGAAATGTTGCACAGAGAAATACATGAATGTGGACAGCTTACAACGAGCGCAGCTCAAGACAATGGCTTATAAGCCACAAGCAAGATATGTTATGTCAGTTTGATCGATTGCAGGAGTTTATGTTGTATAAGTGAATAGAGTGGTAAACGAACCACTGCATTAAGAGTGGGGATACCTCTCGATATTCTGAAAACGCAGGAGCGGTAGTTATGTGGATCAAGTTCAAGAAATATGTTAAGGATGGACGATGTTATTATTGAAAGAGAGCAGTTAGCTTAGTAGTATGTGAGTATAAAGAAACACCGAGCTGAATAATGCCGGCTTGTGACTCGAATGATCGATGCTCAAGGAGCATTCAGTAGTCATCCAAATGAGTGATGAACCATAATGTGAATAATACAAGTATATGTGTGGAAGTTAATGTGACAGTAAATACTATGTAAGCTGATGTTATACAAGGAGTAAGAGCACGGTGCGCAGTAAGCGACCGTTGTATAAGTATTGTTAAACGATAATGTAGCAGATAAGACCAGTTATGAGTTAAACTCAGTGGAAATGCAAGATAAGCGATATTAAACAGACTGGGCAATAAGCCAGTGGTAGGTACTATGTGATGAGGAACTCGGTGTGAATTCCATGGTGAATCGCATAAGGGATTTACTGTCAAGAGTTTACGCCTCTGCACTCTGTATGACTGAGTGTTTTGGTATTGCACTTGCGCAGTAATGATCGAGTGGGATAGCTAGGAATTGGAAACATGTTAATTGTGGACAAATAATGTTATAATGGCCGATGCATAAGAAATGCAAAGCCGCACCAATAAAAGAGTACTTGTACAAAACCAAATGTGGAGGCATGATTAACAGTAAGTGACTACAGTAGCACTAACTGCCAATGCGCTATGGAATATACCACAAATGTTGTAAGTAGCTGAGAGAGCACTACACACTAGGTAGTAGCTCAATCTCAACCGACAGTAAGTCGGAAGGAAACAAGTCAATCATTGTGAAATACATAGCTGTATACACAGTAAGTTGTTATGGAAGTGGATAGAAAGTTTATAACTCACCGAATTCGCTAACGGTAAGATATACCACGCGTCGGTTGAGAAACCATTGTTACCAAGATGAAGGTGACAATTGGGGATGTGCAATACAGTAAGAATAACAAATGGGGCAATTAAGCTCTACAGTTATTAGAGTTTCGCAGCAGAAACTAGTGAGCCAGTGATTCAAGTGTTGAATGTACGTGGTGAACACGAGTGAATGGCTAATTATTAACGCCTAGAAGCCTAACAGGCCAGAATCGAAACTAACTAAGAGTTTAAATAAACTCCAATGAGAATTCTTGGTTTAGGAACTAAACCGCCAATATGGTTAAGATCCTTAATCAGAATCCATTGTGTAATAGACCGCGTGGAAGTTAAAACACTTCACGACGGCAGAACATTTTAAGCCAATGTTTAGTGATTGATTACGTGGGCGTAATCCCTTTTAAGGGGGGTAGAGCGCAAAACCACTTAGTGTGTATTACCGTACAAGTGTACGTAGTGTATGTGACTTATATTGTGCATAGCACAAAATTATTGTTTTGATGATTGGTGTGTGTGTTACGTAAACATACACATTCATTCATGGTTTAATTGTGGTAATTGCGCACAGAAAATATGCGAATACCATTGTGGTAAGTGTGTGTATTTGTTAACAATTGTGTGTGATAGTACAAGTGTGGGAGTAGAGAAACTCCCGGGGGAACAAACCCCGACAGTGTATAAATGTGAAATTGTGTGTTGTATTTTGATAAAATATATGTGTATATATATACTATATAGTGATTCATAAAAAGGGTATGAGACCAATATAAAACCCAATGAGAATAAGATTCCCTAGGCAACAGGATTAAAGTGAGTGGAGGTAACTGATAGACGGAGTTCTATCCTTTGGAGATGTATGATCATGATTAGAATGATTAAAAAGATAGAAAATTGGAAATGAGTGATTTACTTGATGCTTGAAAATGAAGTGGGAGGTGGAACTTGATTTGCATGTGATCAAGGGAAGCCGAACACAAATTGGTGGAAGGATAGTTCAACACTGATGCTGATCACATCAGGGTTGGATGACTCTTGAAACTCCCTATAAGTGGTCACAAATAACCACGCTAAGAAAGAAGAAAAGAGATTAAGTTGGACTTGGAGTTGTGTGTGTTTTCAAAAGGATTTTAAATTGGTATTTATAAAACGTTGATGGATACTTTACGTAATTAAAGTCTTCTTACTTAACCTCACAAGGAAATTTTAAACTTAAGTGATTGTTTTAATCTCCCAAAGGCACGGGGACGGAAGGTGTCCATCGCGACCGGGTTCTGCGGGATCACAGTGTGTATGTAAAAGATATTTTTGATTGTTATACATGCTATGACATGTTGTGTGGTATGTGTAATAAATGTTATTTTGACTTTGATCTCCTAAAGTGTATGCTATCTACCTATGAGTCTAAATGTGTTGTGTTACATAGACCTAAGTGTCTGAAGACTGTTATGTTATGGGGACCTACGTGTCCAAATGTTGTGATGTTACCCGAGACCAGTGAGTCCAAGGGGTTGTTATGTATGTGTAAGTGTTGTTAAGATACCCGACCAAAGAGTCCGAGGTTATCATGTGGATATGTTATGTTATGTGTGGATGTGAATGTGTTGCCCGGACCATTAAGTCCGAGGTTGTGATGTAAAGTGTATTTGGTTATGGAAGTTTTACCTCTAAGTAATCCCCGTATTCTAATCCAAGATGTGAGGAAGTGTACTTCGAGGACGAAGTTCTTTTAAGGGGGGTAGATTGAAATACCCCAAACCTTAATATGTGGTTTAAATATTTAACTATGGTATGTAAAGGCTAAAAGTGCCTTAGGAACATCAGTGTACAATTTTAATCATAGTAAATGCAATAAAGCATTAAGACATGGTTTGAGCAAAAACATGCTCTAAGCTATGAGTGAACTTGGTTAGGACCCAAAGAGCCTACCAAGACTTGATATATTTAATTATGATTTTATAAGGCTAATTAAGTCCTTAGGAAACCTTGGTGGACAATGAAACCAAACAAAACACAAATAAATACCTTAAGGTCAATATGGGCAAAAATGTGCTCTAAGCTTGGGATAAATTTGTATAAGACCTAATGGTCATACTATACCTTATAAATATGTTAATGAACATATTAAATCAATTACCAAAGAAAACCAAGCTTGAAAACAAGTTAAAACACAAAATGTGCTTTAAGGAGTCTTAAAGCACGTTTTTGAAAAATTGTCTTGTAAATGAGTTTTGAATGGCTAAATGTCCATCATTACTCTTTAATTAACATGTGTACTATATAGTATCACATTTGGAAGTCTATATCAATGGGAAATCAAAAATTTCACTTCTATGTGCCTTGTTTTTATGAATAGTGATTTTTATAAGCTAGTTTGTAACATATAATGTTATAAGTAATTAAATTGGTCAACAAAGACTAAAACACCCTCATTATAATAAAGGGGCCGGTTTCTTAAGTGTGTGACTCACCACTCACTTGTTAAAGAATAAAGATGACTAATATAGTTACTATTTGCTTTATAAACACAAATATCTTCTAAAAAGCAAACTTATCTCATTTCTCTCATTCCTTTCTTCATTTCACATGGCTCCACTCTCTTCTTCCTCTCTTCTTCTTGTTCTCTCTCGGTAATACAGCACCACCACCATGGAAGTCCACCTTTGAACTCTTGTAAAACCTAGCTCACTTAACCAAATCAAAAACAAACACCACCATTCTCTTCCTCTCATCAAGCTCTTCATTCCTATCTTCTCAAAATTTCAAGATCACCATTTCGGTGCCATGGAGTTCCACCATTGATGGAGCTTGAGCTTGTCTTTCCACATATTATTGATCTCCTTTGCTCCTAGGTAAGGAATCTCAAAGAAAAATCAAGTTTCCTCCATGTTTTGTGTGTGACCGAAAATATTCATTGATGGAGCTCCTTGTGTTGCTTTGTTCTAGCTCCATTTGAATCTTTCAAGGACTAGGTGGAGTCCTCTCTTCATAGATATTCAAACACCCTTCAAAGATTAAGGTAAAACAACTACATTAATGTTTTGAAATAATGTAAACCTAGGGTTTACAATGAGATGGAGCTTAAAGCTTGAATACTCATTATGTTGTTTGTATAATGTTTAGTAGTTGGCAAGGAACCAAATGCCCTACCGGTTTTGTAAGGAAACAAGAAAGAAATTTGGGAGGAAAGAGGTAAATATGCTATCTTAATGTGGTTTAATGCCTTAGGAGAAATAAGCTTATAATGCTTGTTAAACTACCTAAAGAGCAAATGGTGAATGACCTAGTAAAGTGTTCTCAAGGATACTAGTAAAAAACATATGTATTGGTGTATGTATTTGCAGGTCAAAGGCATTATTTATGTGGAAATTCAGTGTTTAAGGTTATGCAATTTAAGGGCCTAAGAGCCATGTTGTTTAAGGGCCTAAGTGCCAAGCAATTTAAGTTATGCACTATATTGTGATGTAGTGCTAAATGTGTGAAGTCTTGTGTATAAAAATGTGTTTGATGGATTTTAGGTGTTCTTGAATGAAATAAGGTAAAAACCTAAGTGTTTGGATGTGAGTAAATACAAGAGAAGCTATGGCCAAATTTGGGAAATGTGTGAGAAGTTCTAAGTGTTTTAAGTGAGTTTTGGTGAACTAGGAAGTGTTAAAGGTGAATAAATGTTTACTTGAGAAGAAAACATGTGTTAAGGTGATTTAGAGTGATGCAAGGATTTAGGTGTTACCTTGGAAGTTCTAGGAATTCAATGTGTTTTGAGAATGTATTTAAGTCTTGGAGAAGTTTGTTTAAGGTTTAGGTAATGTTGATGAATAAGGAGAAAATGATGTTTAGGTAAGGTTTAAGAAAGAATTCAAGAAGTGTGAAAGAGGATTTGGTTAGTAAGAGGAGATGCTTGGGAGATGATGTTATGAAAGTGAGGAAGCATTTTTGTGTAGTGGTCATTTAAGGTGAAACACTACTTGTAAAACCAAAAGGAAATGTTACAAGTGTTAAGAGATTTGGTAAGAAAATTGGGTAACAAGTTGGTTAATGTTATAAGGCGAATCAAAGTGATATTTTGGTATTAGAATATGCCTAAGTTCATGTATGAAGCTTGGGTAATCAATGGATGAAGATAAGAGATGAAACAAGACTTGAAAATGTCATACTTGGAATTCTGTTACAGTGGTCCGGGACTTAGGATTTGGAAGATGTCCCGGACCGTGCATGTAAAAGTGGCCGAGAATTGTAGAACATATTGGTCCGGGACTTGGATTGGTACAAGGTCCCGGACCAGGGTAGTTTTTCAAGCCGAGAGTTTTACAAGAGCTTTGGTCCGGGACTTAAGGTAAGGACCAAGTCCCGGACCATTCTAAAAATGTGTTTAAGGTTGAAAAGTGATGTCTAATGATGGGGATTGATGGTTAATGATGTTATGAGGTTGTTAAGGACATGTTAGGTGAGTTTTAATGACAATTAAGTGGGTGGAAGGTTGTAATAAAATGTGAAAGTAAAGCAAGTTAAAAAGTGAAGTTATGTAACTAAGTTAATGGGGAAAAATTATAAGCATTAGACATTAAATAACCAAGTAACCCCGATGTTAATAAAAACACATGTGATGTTAACAGTTGTTCAGAATTGCTCGAGGAACATAAGTGGACGTGGTAAAGTGGACTCCGGTGACAGGTATGGTTTTCTTGCAACCTGTGTCCTACCGGATTACACCGGCTTGTATGCCAATGTGTTTTTCTGTATGTTTGCCACGTTGTAAGATTAAACATGTAATGAGTTTACAGTAATTCATTTATGTGGCGTGTACAACTCCGATACCATTTAACCTCGGAAGCGTTAACCTTAGTTATCTGAGTCTAGGATCACATGAGAGTTCGGTATTCGGAGTAAACGACCCGAACCATGGGACGTTCTAACCACGGCTTGTGTGTGTTAATTGTGTGATATGTTTGTGAATGTAGGGATCTCCCTTGTGTGTTTAACCCAGTTGTAATTCTGTATGGTGTGTAGTTATGATAGACTCCATAGTGGGGTTCTAACTAATATCTAAAGTAAGTATGTACTAACAGTGGTGAGGAATCCGGTTTGGCCGGTCGCGCGTTGTTTGGAGAGGGTATCCTTTGTAGCCTTACCCTTCTCTTTGTTATGGTTGTTTCCCTCACAGGTTATGATCTCCCATTAGCTTATTCCAAAGCTTAGCTATTCTGACTTATGATCGGTTTAGGGGGAACATGTGTTTGTGTGGTGTGTTCGGGCCTCCAAACCCGAACCGCCTTAACTTAAGTTACTCGTCCAACTATTAGGACGGTAATGAGTTTGTTGTTATTGTATAACGAGCTTATCATGAGACTGGCAACATTCTCTAGGCTCACCAGTGTATAAACAATGTTTGGGTCGGTTCCTAAGAGAACCATTCCCGTTATGTTATGTATTTTTGTTGTGATGCAATATCTATTGCGGTGTTATGTTGTGCACGTTGAAACGTGCAAAGTGTTGTTGTGTGATGTTATGTAGTGTATGTTATATATTGTAAAATGTGGAGTATGTGGATCATGGATATGATTCCCAGTTTGAGAAAAGAGGCGTTTAAGGATAACCCGAATTAAGGGTAAGTGTCGTCTATTAAGGAAGTAGCTCCATTAGAGAGGAACACTCTAGGGATAATGAATACCATGAGTGACTTATTAAGTAAGGATATATTATCCGTTTGTTGAGCCCGTTGAGGCGAAATGTTATGTGTTGTGTGTTTACTGCTACATGCATGATTTAAATATAATCAACCGCATGCTAAGACGACAATTAGTTGTGCGTGGCCCGGTAGCATGTGGGCTGCGGGATTACCATACCAGCAAAGGTGCTGAGCCCCTTGGGGGCCACCCTTTCTCTTCTTTTCCTATTTCAGGTACAAGAAGCTGGAAGCCGTTCGAGAGTAGGACGGGGTAGTCATTGTACATGGGTAATCATTTAAGTGTATATATACAGTAGGTGTAGTAAGACTGATATTGTTGTCGGCATCAGTTTATAAATACTCGGTATAGTTGAAAGGTGTATGTTGTTGTTGTTGTTAATGGAAAGGGATAATAATGTGTAGTTGCTCGGGAATTTAGCCCATCAGACCGGTACAATGTATATGGATTAGCCTTGTTAGCCACGTGGGTGGCTAACGGCGTGTAACACCAACGAATTAAGTAATGTGATGAGGTTTGTATTTCCGCTGCAGTTTATTGTAAGTGTGTTAATGTTAGATGGGGTGTTACACTCAGCTTGTGTGACTAACTGAGCCTTGAATGTGAAACTTACATGGGTATTGGTTCCTTCTATTTGGTTGTTCCATTAGACATTAACTGCTTAGGGTTTACGCTTCTGCACTCTGTAGGACTGAGTGTTTTGGTATTGCTCTGGGTAGTTAGTGATGTAGTGGGAATTTGAGAAGGACAATCTTGGTAATTCTTCTTTTGACTCTGGATATCGTTTCATCCATGAGCTGGGTCTTGTTGTTTTGACGTGCGCGCGTCTTCAATGGTAACAGTGAGGGGCTGTATATCCTCTATCCCAAAAAGGGACGTAGTGAACAGTGAGGGGCTGTATATCCCTTGTCCTAAAAGGACGTACTTGGTGGTGGGGGCCATCTCTCCCAGTTGATTTGATTCCACTCTTGAGTTATGGTTCTTGGATCTCTTCTATCATTCCTAGTCCTTGTGACTACTTGGGTCTTCCTATTCCTAACTGGAACTGAATCTAACATAAAAAATGGATGTACACTAACTTAGGGTGTGATTCTTCTGAGTGACTAACTTTAACTTTCTGTTATGTATTACTTTCACAACTTGTTATCTTGACTTGGTAATTTTTGAGGTGCCTTGTTCCTCTGTGTGGTTTTAGGTGGTTGTATTCAAGCTGTTATTCATTTAAGAGTTGTATTATAAGTTTGTTTTGGAGGATCGTACCAGTTCCATTCCAGGGAACTGACCCGCCCCTCTCGGGTGGGCTGCTTGGTTTTATCTTGCAGGTACGAGTTATTATACAGGTGGCCACGAAGAGAACGAGTGATTGGGATGAGATTAGGTTTTGTGAAGAGTTTATGTGTTTTATTACTGTTTTATTTCTGTTAAGTTTTCTCAAGGTTCAGGCCGTGACTGTTGTAATCTTTTAAGTTGTAAATTGGTGAGGTTTGGTGCCAGGTGTTTGGAACCCGATGGTCTGTACGCCTTTAGTATTTTATTTCCGCTATAAATACGTTAAATAGGGCGTTACAATCAGTGGAAATTTTCATAAGTTATCATAGAATGTAAAAAGCAAGGTTAAAGAATACGTAAAATCGAATTTAACAACTCAGTTTAACATATTTTCCAGCGTTTATACTTTCAGGTTTATCAACCAGTCAAGCTCTGTAAATTGATAATTGGTAAGAAAATATTCTTATAAACAATGATTTAATACGAACAGTCAAATGAAAAGATATATAACAGTTAGTATCATTTTTCCATTATGGCGATGGAAACAATTATAGAAGGCTGTGCATATGTTTCTAATCACCGGTGGAAACGTTATAATTTATCGTGGATACGTAAAAATCAAAGTTAAATGAATACGTAAAATTGACTCCAACAACTAGTTTATTGTTTCCAAACATTTATACATTCAGGTTTATCAATCAGTCAAGCTCTATAAACTAATAAATGTTAAGAAAATACTTGTATACACAATTATTCAATGAGAACGATCAAGGGAAAAAAGTATATAATAGCTAGTGTCATCTTTTCAAAAATAGTGATGGAAACGATTATAGAAGTCCGTTTACATATTTCTAATCATAATGTGAAGCATTTATAAATTATGGATATGTAAAAACCAAAGTTAAATGAATACATAAAATCAAATATAACCACTCAGTTTATTGTTTCCAAACGTTTATAGACTTCATGTTTATCAATCAAACTGATAAATGCTAAATTCGTATACACTAAGAATAGGTAAGAACGGCAAAAAAAAATATATATATATAACAGTTATTGTGGTATTTTATATAATAATAATAATAATAATAATAATAATAATAATAATAATAAACAATTATAGAAGGTTGTGTACATGTTTCTAATAATCAGTGAAAATGTGTATAAATTATCGTGGATACATAAAAACCTAAGGTCAATGGATACGTAAACCATGGTTAATATATCTAGGAAAGTTACCGTCTAAGGTTTATTTTAGATTTTGAAGTCTATGGTTTAAGACACCCTAAAAACCTGTCGAGAAATTAAAATGTTGAAATGGTACAAAAAATGAATCATAAAAATATAACCTATACTCGAGACATACCATAAGAATGCTAACTAGTTGAAGATTTTTAATAAGTTGAGCACTACTGGTATAAAAGATAATATATATTTCATTTTAATCTTTGTGATCCCATGGCTTCAAGACTACGGAGTTGGTTAGATTGAACAAGAACAAAGAGAATCAATAGTAACATCTCAAGAGAATATGCAACCAGTTGATTATTCTAACTGGACAATACCGTCACAAGATGTTTAATCTATCTACCAAATAGGTACTTTCGACTCAAGACTGCTTTCTCAGTCAAAACTCATGAAGAGACCCTAAGTATACAAGAACAGTACCAAACCATTCCTCTACTTTCCTGAAGTTCCATATACAAGTACCTTCAACAAGGTTATAGATATACCCATTATGGAATGATTCAAGTAGCAATAAAACCACTTTTTCATCAAGGAATTGATGCTCCTATATTCATGGCTTTAAGGGATAGGAGGCTTAAAAGATATAAGTCTTCCTTATTAGCTATGATTCAAACAAATGTTCGTAATGGACCTATCTTCTTCAATTGTTGTCCAAATTTTTCAGTAGACCTCTCAGATCCATTAATTAAAGATTCCCTTTTCTAGATGTTCACCTTTAAGGGGATGAGTTTGAACAGCTATCAAAAATTTTGCTATCATTTTTTGGATCTATTATCGACTAATGTCTTCTCAATTAAGCCCCAGAATCAATAAATCTTTAATTCTTATTCAAGATGAAACTGTACTCCTACAATTAGATGCAGAAAGACCAACAGTGTTTGTCCCTTGAAGTTTAGGATGGGATGAGATTACAATCCCAGATCAATTTCGAATCTTCATTCCTCAAACCCTAAGAAATATCTCCAAAAACACTGTCAAAGATATTATCGAAGAGGAGGATGGAACCATCCTTCTTCCATTCAATTCCTTCAGAGAACGACCTCCTTGTTCCACTAGAA
The DNA here is from genome assembly GCA_023374045.1 of Limonium bicolor. NCBI lineage: Eukaryota > Viridiplantae > Streptophyta > Magnoliopsida > Caryophyllales > Plumbaginaceae > Limonium > Limonium bicolor. The sequence goes on along the minus strand of CM041777.1, from coordinate 185,216,924 downwards.
GCTTCCTAGATGCAAGACCCTCTTTCTCAGGAAGACCATCTATGTCTAGAGTTCAAGAGTCATCAGCACCATCTCAACCAGATGTTCGAGCATATTTTCATGGACCAATTCCATATTATGTCCCAGAAGATAATGAATCCGTCGGCACACCGAAAATTATGGGAAATGTATTGGTCATCCATACTTCAGAATTTGAACTTAGAGAACAATACATCTCCGCGCGAGAATCTGAAAAGGAGTATGAACAACAAAGGATATGGTTTACAAACCTATCATACGAATGCCAACAAAATCTTCAGAAATATTGGCGTCAAGATTGTCATAGGTTACGATGTAACATGACGATCTATGATTGGTTACCAGCCTACACATCCCAGAAAATTTTAGAACCAGAACCCTTTGGACACCTTCTATCAATGTCAAAACCAACCTCTATTGTAATACCCCAACCGCTAATTCCCTAATCATGGTCTAATTGTCACATTAACATAACTCATCGCAGCGGAAATACTCTTGACTACGGAGGATGATACAATACCGACAGCCTTCCATGGCTCTCAGTCTAAACTATGTGCAGTCCCGGTCTGATAAAACAGAAATACCATACTTACATCATCATAATTTACAACACCTGATTACCGAGTACTAAGAGTATACATTACAACATGATCCCATAAGTCTAACAAAAATATGAGTTTAAACACCCCACTCATCTTTTCCATGTTATCTCCTTTCCAAAATGCAACGGGTGTACCACATAGTACACCGACTACTCTAGGGCTACAAGCCCGTGTACAACTCGGTACACCGTCATCTACCACTAGCTACCAAAAGTATGACAACCCGATACTCCTTGACTACTCAACCGTCTCGGGTACCTGGAAGAATAAAAACATCACCCCAAGGGGCTCAGCAAAAGCTGCATATGAAATTCGCATACCCCGCGTACTAACGGGGGTACGCCGACTACTTGGTCGTATACATGGAGTTCATTTATTTTTAAGCAGGCAAGCTAGTATGAACAAATTAATAATCATGCATAGGAAATACTCGCACATAGAGTTTAACACTCACAATGGAAAACAACGCATAAGTTAACCATTCACAGTCTCAGAGGCCTTGAGGTTCCCTCCTCAAGATCTAGCCTCTTATAAGTTAACCCAATTCCCATCCGGGTTAGACGGATGTTCTTACTCTTAGCTCATGATCATATGACTCGCACAAGGCATGATCCACACTTAACCATTATTTATCTCTTGAAATAATTACTCAGTTAAGTCAGGTGACCTCCGGGTAGAGATGAGGCATGCTCACCACATCTCACCACCGGGCTTTAGATTTGGCTTACTAACCCGGGTTGCGACCACGGTTCGGAACCATGGTGCGAAGGTTAGGCCAGAACTCGGTAAGCAAACTCTCTTACTTCCTCATTCTCATGCATGGCCGAAGCTATATCGGTCTCCTCTCAACCTCAGTTACCCATTTCTCAAGTTAGGTAAGTCAAAAGGTTAGGGTGTTAGTGAGAACTTCTCAAACACAAGATCTATCATCATTTAAACATTTCATGAATTATACAAACTTGTCTTACAAGACATAGTTCATCCAGTGCAAGGACAAGCATAAGATATAAGGAGATGCAGTACAACTTATTCATGCAAATTATCTTGATTAGGTGATTGCAATTAAACATAAAACACACAAATCAGAGTAACACCGTTAGAAACGGGGCATGAGAAAATCATACCGTTCACCGTCGTTGTTCGCTTGTCGACTCTCTCTCGGAGACCGACTAATCGAATCCTATAACATACATTAAGTCGGGAGGTTAATTACCTATCATGAACCCAACTCGTTACTTTGCTAACGTTTCTCGGTTATACTCACTAACTCATTGTTATTCAAACCCATTCACTTATGTCACTTACCCAAATTTCCTTTTAAGCTTGTTTATACTTTAATGACCATTAAACATCATAACCATGTCCTAATTACCTTATACTATCATTACCCATCAAGTACCTATCTTAAAATAGCTTTAAAATAGATTCTGTGAAGAAATTGGGGTGGTCTGGGTTTTGTGTCGGGTTTACAAACCCGGACCAACACCTTTGGTCACGCTCAGGTAAGATTTATGGGTGGTCCGGGTTTGTGTACTAGTTTACAAACCCGGACCACATGGTCTGATTACTCTCGGTGCATTTTAAGGGTGGTCCGGGTTTGTGTCCTGGTTTGTAAACCCGGACCATCCCACTGCTATAACGTTCTGCCATGTTTTAGGTCTGGTCATGGTTTCTGTACCGGTTTGCAAACCCGGACCAGGAGCAGTAATGTAATTTCTACTTTTTTTGCTTTTCTTTCGATTCTAAACCTCTACCAACTTCTTCCCCAATCTTTCTACATATATTCTAGCATGTTTTGACAATGATTTGGCACTCAAAACTAATCTAATCCCTTCCCTATACTCAAATGTCAACCTCTGTTAACTTAACCCATTTTCACTGTCAGTTTTCTTCTGTTACAGGTTTCTCTCTAAGCTGCTTCTACAGATTTTTCCCCTCTACTTCCAACTAGCTAAATGATCCCTCATCTAGCACTAATTTTACCTTCTTAACCTTCCTAACCCAAACACCAAGTTCATTCTACAACTCCTGATTCCTTTACTCAAAATTTCTTACTTAAATTTCAATAACTAGTTTCTAGTTCCTAGTTTCATGTTACAGTTTTTGTTCCCTTTCTTACCATTCAACTCACTCATTAATGCACTCAAGCCCATGCATTCCTAGAGAAATTTTGACAGAGTTTGCCTACTTTTCTAAGCATTCTCCACACACTAAACAGCTCACAGAAATTAGTTTTTCATCCCTATTTGAACAAGCATTAAAATCATTACAGCAGCACACTAATTCCCACCTTGTTATCACATATGTAACAGTTTAGTCTCAAGGCTTATTTCCCACACTGAAACAGCATTAAAACAGCTTCACTCATCAGTCAATATTGTAGTATCATAACTACACCAAAACAAGGTCTTTATTCAACATTGAAATCTATTTTGCAAGATAACAAACCAACTCAAGGTAAGCTCATTCACCTTGTTAGTTTCAGTTTTTCTCTTCCTTTCTTCCTCTTCTCTTGTTCTCTCTTTCTTCACTTGTTTAACACCAACCAATGGGTCTAGATTGCTATCTACAATCATATTCCCATACCACACATAACAAGCTAATTAATTCAAACTTCCCTTACTAGAACTAGAATTTTCAAGAGCTAGTTTTAGGGTTTAACTTAGAGATTACCTTCAACTGTCCAAATAGAGAGTTTTGGCAATCAAATTGATGGAATTCCAGCACTCCCCAAAGGCAAGCAAAACCGGCTGGAAAAATGGAGAAAAAGCTCAATGTGGGCATTTCTGATTTTGCAAGGAAAGCTAGAAAAATGGAACTCTTGAGTTTCATTTTACCTTAGAGTATCAAGGAGATGAAGGAGACCCAAAAACACTTCTTCAAGCTTCAAAATGGCCTACTACCATGGAGATGAAGATGGAGGTTTCGAGCTTTTGAAGGGTGGAAAACGTTGCCCAGATGAGAGGGATTCAACGGTGGTATTTTTGTGTGATTTGGAGTTGATTTGAGCAAGTTAAGGAGAGACGAAGATGGGTGTTGTTTGTTCCCTTCTCAAATCGGCAATGGAGAGCAGAGGAAGAAGAAGATAGTACAGAGAGGGAGGGAAAATCGTGACTGGCAAGGAGAAAGGAAGGTGAGAGAGTATAATACCCCTTTTTACTATTCCCTCTCTACTTTAATTCATTTTGTCTTCTAGTGACTTAATAAACTAGCTAGTTAATTAAGTGTGTATGAGAGACTTTATGTCCCAATTAAAACCGGCCCATACTCTACTAATGACTCGGGTAATTTTTCGTCTTTTCGAATTAAACGAGTTTCGTCTCCCGGTTTCGACACTATTCACTCTCGGGACCCGTTTCTGAAAATTTCCCGTTTAATTAATTTTAAAGGCTCTAGACCCTCACTATAGTCTAACTATAGATATTTAACTAACTGTAATTATTACGAGTTTATTAACCCGTTTAAAGTCACGTTTTCCCGGTTTCTCTAAAAACACATTTTAAAGCTCGTTTGGATTTTTAACTCGTTTTATGAATCCATTTTCTTCGGGAATTGTTCCTACATTTATCTAGGCCTAATTAAGCTTTTAAATATTTCATTAGCCTAATTAATCACTATTTTTAATCCCGGGTATTTCAATCTACCCCCCTTAAGAACTTTACCCTCAAAGTTGGTCAAAGTTGGTGGATTACTAACTTTACTCATTTGGCAACTCAATTGTAAAAATTCACACTTACACACTTCACAGATATCATATCTGTCAAACAAGTTCCACATACATATATCCACAGCAACATAACACACATACACATTGTGCAACACGCACGATACCATGCAAGTAATACACTACAAGCACTATCAACACTACAACCAATACACTGGTTGTTTCACCGTGTCAAATAAAATGTACACATATACATACAAGCAATGTTATCCCGAAGCAATGCTAAAACAAAATGGCTCTACCCCCTTAAAAAGGGGTACGCCCCGTACCCTCACGACACTAGACAATCTAGTCTACAAACAGTGTCGGTTGCTTCGCCCTCATGGCCTCCTCTAATTTCCAAGTCGCTTCCTCGACGTCGTGGTTTGACCACAAGACCTTCACCATTTGCACTGACTTGTTGCGAGTGTCTCTAGTCTTGGTGTCAAGGATTCGCAAGGGAGTCTTGACGTATCTCATCGTTGGCTCAAGGGATAGGTGATCAGGATCTAAGCATGAGACAGATCGGCTATATACTTCTTGAGCTGTGAAACATGAAAGACATCATGAACACGACCCAAGTCTGCAGGTAATGCTAATCTGTAGGCTACAGCTCCAATCCTCTCCGTGATCGCATAAGGCCCAACGTACTTCAGGCTCAACTTGCCTTTCTGGCCGAATCGGAACACGCCTTTCATTGGTGAGACGCGCAAGAACACCTGATCGCCCACAGTGAACTCCAGGTCGCGTCGTCGCACATCGGCATAGGACTTCTGCCTATCTTGGGCAGCTTTCAGATTCGCTCGAATTTGCTTGACTTCGGCTTGCATTTGTTCAAGATATTCCGGTCCAATGATGACCTCTTCAATGGACTCATCCCAACACAACGGGGTACGCCAAGGTCTACCATACAAGGCTTGGAAGGGCGACATCTTAATCGATGTGTGATAGCTGTTATTGTACGGAAACTCAATCAGATGCAGCTTATCAACCCAACTCCCTTGAAAACTAAGGCACATGCTCTCAGCATGTCCTCGAGTGTCTGGATGGTCCGCTCTGTCTGACCGTCAGTCTGTGGATGGAAGGCTGTACTGAGCTTCAACTCAGTACCAAGTGTTTCACATGTGGCTCTCCAGTATCTCGAAAGAAACCTGGTGTCGCGGTCAGACACAATCGTCTTTGGAACTCCATGGTGTCGGATAATCTCCCGATCAAATATCTAAGCAAGATTTGTTACCTTCCAGGTGTCCCTCATCGGTATGAAGCGGGCAAACTTGGTGAGGCGATCAACTATCACCCAGGTTATGTTGAGTCCTCCCCTAGCAGATGGGAGTCCAACAACAAAATCCATCGAGATAACATGGAACTTCCATTCAGGAATTTGCATCGGCTGTACCATTCCACCCGGTCGGCGGTGCTCAAACTTTACTCTCTGGCAAGTGAGACACCTCAGGACAAACTCATTCATCGGATTTCATTCCCGACCACCAGAAGTACCTCTTCATGCCTTTATACATTTTAGAGGCTCCCGGATGGATAGATAATGAAGAACAGTGGGATTCTCGCAGAATGTGATCCCTTAGCTCAGCATTGCTTCGGGGACGCATAATTTGTCGTTCAGTCAGATCAGACCATCATCGTGGAGCTTGAATTCATACTTCTGGTGCTCAAATATGCCATCGATGATGTTCTGTTTGATCTCACTCATATATGGATCGTTCATCTGAGCATCTCGCACCTCATCAACCAAGCTAAAGAGGCGAGTAGCAATGGAGAGAGTGTGCTCGGCGGCTCAGTACGTCAGCTACGACATTCGCCTTCCCTTCTTTATACTGAAGGTCGATGTCATAGTCTGATAGAAATTCATCCATCTCCTCTGCCTCAGATTCAATTCTTTCTGCGTGAAGACATAATGTAGGCTTTTGGGTCGGAGTAGATGGTAACACTAACCCCATAAAGATAATGTTGCCTATATCTTCAATACTAAGACAATGGCTCCTCAACTCTAGTCATGGGTGGGGTAATTCTCCTCCTGCTTCTTCAGCTGGCTGGAGGCGTAAGCTACTACCTTGCCGTGCTGCATGCGTACGCATCCAAGGCCTCTGCCTGATGCATCACAATAGACTTTGAATCCCTCCGTACCCTTAGGAATGGTGAGAATGGGTGTAGAGGCCAACGAGACTTTCAGGCTCTGAAAGGAGATCTCACAGTCATCGGTCCACACAAACGGTGCGTCCTTCTTCATCAAAGTTGTCATAGGCTTCGCAACTTTTGAGAAATCTTTCACGAACCTTCTATAATAGCCGGCTAGCCCAAGAAATCTCTGGATGTCGGAAATGTTCTTGGGTCTAGGCCACGAACGAACTGCTTCAATCTTAGCTGGGTCGACTGAGATACTCGCGCTTGATATCACATGACCAAGGAATGAGACTTGATCAAGCCAGAACTCACATTTGGAGAATTTCGCATAAAGTTGGTTCTTGCGGAGTGTCTCAAGTACTCGCCTTAGGTGGCTCTAGTGCTCTTCTCTGGATTTCGAGTATACCAGAATATCATCAATGAATACCACAACCGAAGTGTCTAACTGATCGCTGAACAATCGGTTCATCAGATCCATAAATTTCGCAGGCACATTCGACAGTCTGAATGGCATCACCGTAAACTCATAGTGGCAGTATCTCGTTCGGAATGCTGTCTTCTCTACGTCTTGCTCTTGAATGGCTATTTGATGGTATCCGGATCTGAGATCAATCTTGGTGAATACGGAGGCTCCCTTCAATTGGTCAAACAGATCGTCGATACGTGGTAAAGGATATTTATTCTTGACGGTGACCGCATTAAGCTCGCGGCAGTCAATGCAGAGGCGGAGGCTATCGTCCTTCTTCTTCACGAAGAGGACCGATGCTCCCCAGGGTGATACGCTCGGGCGTATAAACCCTTTGTCGAGCAGATCTCGAAGTTGCACTCTCAACTCGACCATTTCTGCCGGTGCCAATCAGTACGGTGCTCTAGCAATAGGTCCAGTACCAGGCAAGAGTTCAATCTCAAACTCAACTTCTCTCTAAGGTGGCATGCCGGGAAGCTCCTTCGGAAACACATCCGGGAACTCCGACATTACCGGAATGTCGGTGCTGAATTCAGGGTCTCACTCAAGGTCTTGCACATAACAAAGAAATACTTCGTGCCCCTTTCTGAGCTCTCGGTACATGGCCATGGCGGTGATGACTTTGGTCGAAGGCTCTCTGGGCCTCTGGTGGTACGAAACTACGACCCCACATGGACTCATGAGCAGCAATCTATGCTCGGCGCAAAGGATTCGCCCCTTATGCCGCTCCAACCAGTTCATCCCAACTATCAAGTCAAAGCCTAGACCACTGAATTCGATGAAGGAAATAGGGAACCGCTCTCCCTTGATTCGGATAGTGGCATCTCGGTAGTACTTTGTACAACACACTCGCTCCTTCGACGGAAGAGTAACCATAAAATCGGGTAGCTCAACCGCGTCTAGCCCCAACCCTCTCGCGAATGACGGCGAGACAAAGGTGTGAGAGGTGCCAGAGTCGAATAATACATAGGCATCAATGCAATTCACCGGAAAGGTTCCCGTGAGGATCGTGCCGCTCTTATCCGCCTGTGCCTCAGTGAGAATACTCAGGTTACCATCCGTACCGAGTCCACAACATAAACATTCATAAGCTTTATGAGTTCGATGGTAACTTGCAAGTGGTACGCTTGATAAACAACACTGCTTTTATTATAAAACCATCCAAGTTATACATGATGTTTCTATTACAAAATTACTAAGTATTACATGGGGTTCATGACTAATACTTCCTAAAGGTGAGGTTCAGGCGTCCTGGTTTCATGTGTGTGGTGTTGATCATTGCAAACGATTTATTTGGTATATTAAAAGCCTAGAAATAATCCTAGAATTCAATAATTCAGTAGATCGTCAGGTTGCAAAAATCCCGGTCGAAATAGTATAGCAAATTATGAAGCGACCGGGGTGTCAATCCACGGGACTTGATGTGGTAAGTCTAGCCTTAGGTAATGGTTAACTCAAAAAGGGGGGTTTGTTTTGGTTTTGGGTTTCACAAATAGGTAACAAGAAGGTAAATAGCAGATAAATTAAAGTGATAGTCTTGGGAGTGTGAACGGTACTCTAGGTTCAGGGAGTTGTTTCACTAGCTAGGTTCTGCATATTCTACTACTTAAGTGGAGACTTGGATCGGCTTGTAATTCTCAATTATCTATTATGTATTAAGTCTTAATTCCAGATAGCTCATCTAGACAGGACATGTAGTTCTAGTCTAGACCTAGCAAGTATATCTAGATGGTTTTATTGCACAGAATTACTAGTCTGGTTTAATCCGGACTAAAGCCCCTAGTGAATAGTGTAATCTATCCGATTGCAATTATCACAGGTAACAGGTTAATAGGACCATCAATGCTAATCATCTTATCTGATCATAACATGATTCTAGGGCTTATAATAAATTCATGACGTTTATTAAAAGCACTTAAAATCATTAACCTGAACAATCCAAATTGTCTCAATAAAGTAGTGAAATAATGCAGAGTTTAACTAATTACAACATCCCTTCCCCTAGAGTAAATCCTCTTAGCTAGACATAGCGATAATAATCATAAATGAGAGAGAGTTGAGAGAAATCATCTGTTACGAAGATCTTCTTGCTCGCTCCGTCCTTTGTCCTTGCGCTATGCTGGTTTGGAGGTTGGTCTCTGTGACAATGGAGTGAACTGGGGGAAATGGAGCGGAAATGGAAATTTGTGGCGAGTTTGTGAGTTGTCCGGATCAATGGGGTCGACTCAGACCCGGACGTGAGATGTCCGGCTAGGTCAGGTCGGACACGATCCGGACGTGGCTTTTGTAGGTGAGTCCGGATCCGGACAAAGATCCGGACACGGCTAAACGCGGTGAATGAATGTGGGCTGTGTGTGTGGATGAGAGTGGAGGCTTACGGAGGAAATTTAGTGAAGATGAGCAGATGAATGGAGTGAGTCGTGAATGAATGGATTAGTAGAGAGGAAAGGAGACTGTGAAGTCAGGTACGATTTGGAATGAAGGCAGGAGATGGTTTATATAGGATTAGAGGGGGAAACAAGGGTTAGTGGTGAGTTTGGCGTTTGTGTGAGTGGATACTTTGATTGAGCATGGGCATGAATTAATCAATGTTGCAGTCTCCTTAATGCGCCGCTCTTCTGTTCCCCTGTTAATGCGCCGCCTGATAATTTCGCCGAAAGGCTAATTATCAGTGCGTGCATTTTTATTTTTCAATTCTGTGACGTCCGGATCGTGTCCGGATCCGGACGTGACACAGAGTTTTAGATCTGAAACGTGAACTCCGGATCTGATTTTTAGGTCACGTCCGGCTTGAGTCCGGCCAAACAGATCCGGACAAGAGACGTCCGGCTTTGTGTCCGGCCAAACTGATCCGGACAAGACCAATTTTTGTGTCTCTTCTCCTGATTTGTTCCCCGTTTGTTGTGTTGTAATCCTTATGATGTGTAATCTTTATTTCCTGGGTTTTTCCTGTATTTAGCATATAAAATACATTAGTTCTTATCAAAACATCAATCTTAGGAAAAACACATAATAAGTGGGAAACATTGCCTGAATTGTTACAAATTATAAGGTCTTTAAACCCTAAAAAGCCTATATGTTTCACACTTATCAACTTCCTCACACTTAAGCTTTTGCTTGTCCTCAAGAAAAATAGGAATAAGAATATCTCTAAAATCGTCAAATAATCTCAAATTTTAAAAAAGTGCAGAGCGAAATCAAATAAAGTGATAAATGAAAGAATAATCTTGCTCTCTAGAGGTAGGTTTTCACAAACAGTGAAGCAAGAACGATTTTGTAAAAGCATAGAGAAACTACATTGTAGAAAACAAGTTAACTTATCTTGGGACCTTCCACCATTTTCATTCCTCTAACCTTTGGATGACAAGGGGTGTGAAGTAATGCCTTATTCCGCAATACCTTTCAACACCACGTACTCGTGCTCAAAAAACAAAAATTAAACTGTAATTAATTTTTCTTTCACATGCAAAAACATTCTTCTTCCAAGAATTATATACAAAACAAACGAAATATTGTGAATTGCAGAGTTATTCCGTAACCCAGACTTTTCTCTCTATCCTTGTAACGGTGTTGGGCCAACTATCCTAGATCACGAGACCTTAGGTAGATAGGTGATAAGGCACCCTTAAGACTTAATAACCGGATAGACGAGGCCTGCTATTGTTAGGAAAAAAAATTTTGATCAGTGGAGTACCTTGCCTTACCCTTTTCATTCCAAACATTCACTTCATTTCCAAAATCCCAAGCTAAAATAATCTGGTTACCACAACTAGCCAATCTACCAGATTTTTAGTGAAAAGAGAGTATTTTTAAATAAAACTATTTTTATACAAACCTTATCAAGCAAAAAGATTCCTACGGTTTTCACTTTGATTTAATATCACTCGGTGTGCACAGGCATTAGAGCAGCAAAAAGCAAGTGTGGCATTAAAGAACAATTAGCATGTTTTCAGGGAAAGGTCTCTCCTTCCTCACACTTAAGATGAGCAATGTCCTCATTGGTCAAAGAAGAAAAACAGAGAAAAGAGCTTTCAAAACATGCTATACTCATAATAGATGCATATGCAATAATTAACCCTCAACGCAACAAAGGTGGAACATCAAATAAGTTAAAGGTGGAACTACTGAGACTCCCCTGGTGTTATGGATTGAGGAAGATGTTCTTCCTCACACTTGAAGTTTGGCAGGGGTCGAGAGATTCCTCATGAGTCACAGACAGTATGCGTTGCTTGCAGATTAAAAGTTGCTAAATTTGCACTGGTAAGTACAACCACAGAATAAAGTGCATTAACTCGAACTACAGAGAATATTTGAATCGAATGAGTTATATTTAGAGAAAGAATACTCCCCATAGTTTAAGCTTAGCAGACATTCGCAAGTAGTGTGGTTCCATTTCCTGTACTTATAGCCATTTGTTTTGCAGTAGATGTGACATGTAAAGTAATCATTTTAGAATGCTGCACTGCTCAGAGAAACAAGAAATTTAGCAATTTAGAATGTAAAACTCTGCTTAATTTATCTAATACCACTTCACCTGCATGCCCGTGTTTTAACTGTTAGTTTTAACAGACCAAAAGGAAAGCAATGCAGAAAAATAGAAACGTAAAACAAATAAAATAAAAGAAAGCAGTAAAGAAATGATGGCTGTCACTGAGGTGGTGGTGGTGGAGGAGGTCTCGCGCCGAACTGGGTCATGAGCATCTGTAAGATCTGGGTGGTCTGGGTCTGATGAGCGGTTGTCTCTCTCTGCAAAGCATCACTGCGCTCCATGCGCCCTGCGAGCATAGTCTGTGCGTCGCGAATAGAAGTCTGCTCTGCCTGGAGGTGCTCCTGCGTCTGGCGGATGTCATCTATGCGTCCCTCCATGCGCACCTGGCGCTGCTGGACATCCCCGAACTGCTGCTCCATACCCCTAAAGCGCTGCTCCATCCTCTGTTGTTGCTGGAGTAAGGCGTCCATCATAGTCTGCATCTCAGGTGGGATGCTCATCACTGGGGCCGTGGGGGGCGCCATGGTAGCAGTGGGCGGAGTAGAGCTGGAACTCACAGATGTACTAGTGGATCCTAGGCCCGAGCTGCCCTTCACCCAGCTGCCGTCATCGAGGCGTAAGAAGCCCCATCTCCTAAAGGTCGTAAGGGAGATGGGTGTCTCACCCTCCCTCACCGCCATATCAGTGAAGATCTCCTCGGGGAGGGTAGAGATAAGAAGATGCTGGATGAAGATAGGAAAGATAGGGGTGATCTTCTTCTTCTTCGTCCACAGATATGTCACCACCTTATGCAGCTGCCTGAACATGACGAATGGGATCGAGATCTGCTGAGCTGGTGCATGTGGTGAGGCCAGGAGGTAGTCTAGGAGCACACAATCCTCGTCAGAAGCATCATTCCCAGCCTGAGGCCGGATCTGATGACTGAGGATCTCTGCTAGGGTCCTCTGGGGAAGGGAAGGAAGTATAGCATACGGAGTACAGCCTTACTCTCCTCACCCCGTCGGCGAGTAGTACTCCCGACCTCTCGTAACCACCTAGTCTTACTCTCCCTAAGCGCGTCCTCCGTAAACTCTCGATGTGTGTCCGAATTATCCGGAAGAAATAAAAGATCAGCAAAAGTCTCAGGGGTTACCTCCACCTGAAACTGGCGTACGTAGGATGTAATGTTGTGTGTCGTGTCTGACGCCACAGCATTGGCGTAGAACTCGCGTACCAGCTCTGGAGAGAAAACACCCACGCCCATGCGCAGGATGCTGCTGGCGCCAATACCCTCAAATATCTCTGTAAGCCCGGCCGCAGCTGCTGCCTCGTCAGTGATGCGCCTCTCGATGACGAAGGCGCCACCCTGCTCATACCAAGCCCGGGTGGTAGCAGAACGGAATCCATCATCGCGTAGTGGGGTCGGCTCTGGCTGGTCATCAGGTCGTGGGTTCCTCGAAGAGGACCCTGTGTGTGCCCCTCTAGTGCGAGCCATCTAAACGATAAACAAAAAGTAGTAAGAAATCTAAACAACAAGAAAAGAGAAGCAACAGGCACACCAAAAACTCGAAACCAATCGAGCCCAAAGTTCTATTTGAACATATTCTGGCACACCGTTAATTTATCAGTAACAAGGCATTAAAATAGCCAAACATAGCAAAAAAATAACATCAAACAACAGAACATAACCCTAGAAGACAATTGCAGAAAAATCAGAAATTTTTTTTTTATGTCCGGATCCACGTCCGGATCAACTTAGCCGGACGCAGATCCGGACGCATACAGAACCCTAAAAAAAAAATTGTGTCGCGAACGGAGCGACGGCACCACAAAAACTCATCCAGAAAACACCCAAATTTCGCACAAACCCCGCGTTTTATCACCACACTAACAGATTAAGCATCAGTACTACCAACAACTACCGAATGTACCACAATCTGACTGAAAATTCGAATTGAAATCGCTTGAAATTAAGAAACCTGTTTCGAATTTGATTTCTGTTTGAATTTGTGAGAGAACGTCAGTAGGGTGCAAGCTGGGCAGTGCGGTGGGCGGCGCGTTGGTATTCCGGTGGTGAAGGCGGCGTAAAGGGAGGAAGAAGAGTGGAGGTGGTGCTTGGTTGTTGTGGTGGTGATAATGGAGTTTGAGTTTACTGATATAAGGGCGTTGGGATGAAAACGAAGAAGAAGCAAAACAGAAGGAAGAAAATTAGAACCGGTGCGCGATTTAGTGTCGTCCGGTTTAGGCGTCCGGATCCGGACGCAGCTAGGGTTTTCATGACCGGATTTGTGTCCGGCTAAGTTCAGCCGGACACGTTAAAACGCTCTCTTTTTTTATATATATTAAATTAAATTAAAAACCACTACTCTAAAATACCTTATTCATAAAAAATGAAAATTTACCACAAAGAACCACACAAAAACAAAACACACGAAATGCAGAAATTAAATAGCAAGAGTGTTTAAGGACTCGCTGATCCTTGGTGAACTTTGCCATGATTCTTCCTCACACTTGAGTTCAGTTTAGCATTAGAGTGAAGTACCTGAAAGATTAAATCTGCAAAACCAGAGGAACTCAAGTGGGACCAGATAAAACCATTAGTGTAAAGTAAGAGCCATGGCTCTTTCAATTTGCACAGCAGTGATTAACACTTCGCTAAATAAGAACAAAAGAGGAGAATAATTAACCAAACCAAGGAAAAGATACAAACCGGTGGGTTGCCTCCCACCAAGCTGCCCGGAGTTAAAGTCTCTGGCTAGACTTTACAGATAAGGTCAAGGAGGGCTGCCATAGCAGCTAGCAATAGCTTTCTTTAGTCTGAAATACCATTGCGGGTGTGGCTTCTTGGATGCTTTAGGAGGCGGTGCTGCAATACAGATAGCAGAGATAGAATTTATGGAATTGGAGCTTTCAATCAAGGATATACCTGGTGCGGGAGGCTGAGAAAAGGTATCGCCTAGGTACTTCTTTAGTCGAGCACCATTCACTTTGAAAACTTCTCCTATCTTGTTCTCTAGCTCGTAGGAACCATAGGTAGTGATCCCCACAACTTTGAATGGACCTGCCCAATGTGATTTCAACTTACCAGGAAAGAGGCGCAGCCTGGAATTATAGAGCAACACTAGATCCCCTACTTTGAATTCTCTCTTATGGATCATCTGATCATGGATTCTCTTTGTGCGCTCCTTATAAATTCTGGAACTGTCATAGGCTTGCTCTCTAAGTTCCTCGAGTTCAGATAGTTGAAATTTTATTTTCTCTCCAACGGTGTGCAGATCAAAATTCAGGGCTTTCAATGCCCAGTAAGCTTTGTGCTCTAATTCGACTGGAAGATGGCAGGCTTTTCCATACACAAGTTTGAAAGGAGACATCCCTATAGGAGTCTTGAAAGCAGTCCGATATGCCCACAGAGCGCCATCTAGTTTAACTGACCAATCCTTCCTTGATGCATTTACAGTCTTCTGTAGGATCCATTTTAGCTCACGATTAGTCACTTCTGCCAGACCATTAGTTTGGGGGTGGTAAGGTAATGCTACCTTGTGGGTCACCCCATATTTAGTCATTAGGGAATCGAAGGCTCGGTTGCAGAAGTGAGAGCCACCATCACTGATAATTGCCCTGGGCACCCCGAATCTGGTGAATATGTGTTTCTTCGGGAATTTCACCACTGTTTTGGAATCAGCCGCGTGGCATGGAATAGCTTCTACCCACTTTGAGACATAATCCACAGCTACTAGGATGTATTGGTTTCCATGAGATGAGGGAAAAGGGCCTGTGAAATCTATGCCCCAAACATCAAAAAGTTCTACCTCAAGAATACCTTTCTGAGGCATCTCATGCTTTCTAGAGATGTTTCCCATCCTCTGACAGGGTCACAATGGGAACAGAAATGGTGGACATCTTTATGTAGAGTAGGCCAATAAAATCCACACTCTAATATCTTTGCAGTTGTTCTTGTATAACCATGATGGCCACCCGCCTCTTTAGCATGATAGAATTCTATTACACTCTGGATCTCCTTATCTGGAAGACATCGCCTCATCAAGCCATCAGCACAGATCCTGAACAGATAGGGATCCTCCCAGATATAGTGGCGGGTTTCTGACAAGAATTTCTTCCTCTGGTTATAACTGTAATCATGAGGAATTAAACCAGTAACCAGATAATTGGCTAAGTCAGCGTACCATGGTTCATCTACCCTTCCAATCTTGAACACCGTCTCATCAGGGAAGAACTCGTTGATTGGGATTCCATCATCTGGGATATCAAGCCTAGATAGGTGATCAGCGACTCCGTTCTGCTTCCCCTTTTTGTCCACAACTTCTAAATTAAATTCTTGGAGAAGTAAGATCCACCTCAGAAGTCTTGGTTTCGATTCATTCTTCTGAATGATCGGTGTGGACTATCACCTTGCTTCCAAGCAGATATGGTCGAAACTTGTCCAAAGCAAATACCACAGCTAGCAACTCCTTCTCTGTAGTAGTATAATTTGTCTGTGCATCTATCAAGGTCTTGCTAGCGTAGGTGATTACTCTCGGCATTTTATCTTTCTTCTGACATAGTGCAGCGCCCACAGCATAGTCGCTTGCATCCGTCATGATCTCAAACGGTTCAGACCAATCCGGTGGGACCACAATTGGTGTTGAGCAGAGCTTCTCTTTGATGGTCTGAAATGCTGTCAAGCACTCCTCTGTGAACTGAAATTTGATATCCTTCTGAAGCAGGTCTGACAGGGGTTTAGCAATTTTTGAGAAGTCCTGAATAAATCTCCTGTAAAACCCTGCATGACCAAGGAAAGATCTTACATCTTTAACTGAGGTTGGTGGGGGTAGCTTTTCTATTACCTCTATCTTGGCCTTGTCTACCTGGAGGCCTTCCCTTGATACCTTATGCCCAAGCACAATTCCTTCTTGTACCATGAAATGGCACTTTTCCCAGTTCAGCACAAGGTTCGTGTCCTCACAGCGAGCCAAGATCTGGTCTAATTGCTCCAGACAAACATCGAAGCTTTGTCCATAGACAGAGAAGTCGTCCATGAAAACTTCGATACTTTTCTCAATAAACTCATTAAAAATCGCCATCATACATCGCTGAAATGTGGCTGGAGCATTGCAAAGACCAAAGGGCATCCTCCTGTATGCAAAAGTACCATAAGGACATGTGAAGGTAGTCTTCTCCTGATCTTCTAGTGCAATGGGAATCTGGAAATAACCACTGTACCCATCAAGGAAGTAGTAGAACTCTTTCCCAGCTAACCGCTCCAACATTTGATCAATAAATGGTAGTGGGAAGTGTCCTTCCTTGTGGCTTCATTCAAGCGCCGGTAATCGATGCACATCCTCCAACCTGTGGTTTGTCTCTGAGGTACCAATTCACCTTTCTCATTGAGCACTGTAACTATCCCCCCTTTCTTTGGAACAACCTGGACTGGAGACACCCACTGGCTGTCAGAAATAGGGTAGATAATACCTGCATCAAGAAGCTTTAGTACTTCGGCCTTGACCACCTCCTTTAGATTTGGATTCAACCTTCTCTGGGGCTGCCTCACTGCCTTATAATTTTCCTCCATATGAATCTGGTGTGTGCAGAAACCCGGATTGATCCCCTTGATATCAGCAACTGTCCAACCCATGGCACTTTTATGTTTCTTTAGCACCTCCAGAAGTCTAGTTTCCTGCGAAATAGACAAAGAAGCAGAGATAATAACAGGCAGGGTGTTACCCTCTGCCAAGAAAACATATTTAAGATGGGAAGGGAGAGATTTAAGTTCCAGGGTAGGAGGCTTCTCTATTGAAGGTATGGGCCTTTGAATGGATCGATCCAACTTTTCTACAGGAGGAGAGGAGGAACAAAAGTATGATTTCCCTTGATTTAACTGCTGGACGACTGAGGCCATCTCAAAGCTGTCTTTGTCATCCTCAATGGATCGACTTAATACCTGTTCTAAAATGTCAGAAAACTTAAACAACGAATTAGAAAAGTCAGTACTCCTATAGGTGTAGTCATCCTCAAGATCATAAGAATTATCAATTAAATCAGCAGAGAAAACAGCTTGAGAAGAAGTGTTTTTCTGCATCATCTTATTTATATCAAAGCTTAATTCTTCATCATGAAATTTCAAGGTAATCTTCCCCTTGTCAACATCAATAACAGTCTTTGCAGTTCTAAGGAAAGGTCTACCAAGAATCAGAGGTACCTCAACATCTTCATCCATGTCAAGGATCACAAAATCAGCGGGGAAGAAAAATTTACCCACACTAACAACTACATTTTCAACCATACCTCTTGGTGTGATCGATGATCTATCTAACTGGAGTCTGAAATGAATGGGAACGAGCTCACCCGCATGAAGCTTTTTAAACATGGTGTATGGCATCAGGTTGATGCTCGCTCCTAGATCACAGAGACCGTATCCGCAATCCATGTCTCCAATTGAACAGGGGATGATGGGCTGACCAGGATCACCACGCTTTGGAGGCAGCTTCTGTCGGATAGCTGCTGAACAGGTTTCGGTCAGCTGGATGGTGTCCTTCTCCTTATATTCCTCTTATTCGAAATCAGATCCTTCACAAATTTAGCATAATTTGGCATCTGCTTAATCGCATCAATAAGAGGAATATTGATAGTCAGCTTTCAAAAAACATCTAAAAATCTTCCAAATTGCTCATCAAGCTCTTGCTCCTTGAGACGGTTTGGAAAAGGAAGTTCTTTTGCAGATATTTTCCCTTTGTATTTTTAACAGCAGTTGAAAGAGAAGAAGAAGGAATAGGAGCCTGGGTCTCCTCAGAAACTACCTCTGGAGGGGCGGGATGCCCTGATGGTGCACCGGTGGTATTAGAAAGAGGCTCGGTCTCCTCATCAGTACGGCTTCCTGCCACTTGGTCTTTGATTAAGTTCCTCCCACCTCTCAGGGTAACTGCTGCTGCTTCTTCAGAATCCTCACAGTCTTCGTCTGAGACCGACACTGCCTTCAACTGCTCCTTGGGGTTGGTTTCTGGTTGGGAAGGCAGTGATCTAGAAGGTCTCTGCTGTAGGAGGAATTGAGTCAACTGACTCATTGTTCCTTGCATCTCCACCATGGCATTCTCTAACTTCTGGTTGATTACCGTTTGCTGTTCCTGAGAAGCCATTAACTTATCCACCATCTCCTTCAGACTGGCATTGTTTGAGCTCAATGATGGTTGCTGAGCTTGAGGTTGCTGTGGCCGGAATTGATTATATTGAGGCCTAGCAAAGTCGGGTGGTCCCCCCTGGTTCGTCCTCTGAGGTTGCATTTGATGTGAATTCAGTGCATTGTTCGGATTCCCGTACCTCAGATTTTGGTGCTGATTCTGCACCCAGGGTTGCCTGTTGTTGAACTGGCCTATGACATTGGCCTCCTCGGTGTGCCTCATCTCGGCTACTAGTGGGCAGTCCTCATAATCGTGTGCTTCCCCACACTGAGAGCAGCAAGCTTCGTTGGTACTTGTAGAGATTTTCTTGGCGGATTGCTTTGAGGTCGGCCCCATGGTGAGCTGCTCGAGCATTTTTGTCATGCTTCCCATCGTAGTTTTTATCTGTGCTTGCTCGGCGGCTAGCTGTTCCATCATTGGGTCTGGAGCTCGGGCAGAACTGTGACCTATTGAGAATACTCGCCCTCCATTGCTGCTTCATTGGCGAAGCTCTTCACAGTAGGACTCCATAGATGCCATGAAATCCTCCCCACTTTTTGCTAGCAGGTTTCCTCCTAGGGCGGATCTTATCTCGCCTCTGTTTTCGTCTTTTAACCCCTGGAAGAATCCCTGAGCCAATGAGGTGATGTCCTGACCATGGTGAGGGCACTGGTGGAGTAGCTCTTTGAATCGGTCCCACGCCTCACAGACTGTCTCACTACCCATCTGTCTGAATGCCATCAGGTCGGCAATCATTTGTCGTGTCCTGGAGATGGGAATATACTTCTCGTAGAATTTATCCATCATCTGCTCCCAGGTGGTAATGATGCCTGGCGGTAGTCGATGGAACCATTTCGAGGCTTCTCGATAGACTGTGCTGGAACAGGCTCAGTCTGGCGTACTCTTCCAATCCTTGTGATAAGCCCAGGGAATCCAAGTGTACTAGAAAGCGATGTACATGGTCCAATGCATCCGCTGGGTCTGCTCCTGAGAAAGTTCCTGCAGGGTGATTTCTAACAGCATTGGATTGATGAGAAGGTTTTACCTTTTGCCAATCGGCTATAAGTTCTGCAGTTAGATTTGGTAGAACCATTGGCCCTCTTCTTGGTGTGGCTGGTGGTCTGTTTATCCTTCCCATCGTGTATTGGGTCACTGCACCTCCTCCAATTTGGTCATGATTTGCTGCCATATTGAAGTCAAGCTGCCTTCTTGTTCTCAGAGCTTGGAGGTATACTCTCTCGATTTCAGGATCGAAGTCTGTATCCGGAGGACCAGTTGAACGCGTTCTACGCATCCACTAGGTGCTTATAATCAGCCCGAGAGAAAGGAACAAAATGAGTGAGTTTTTAGAACTAAAATAATGAAAAATAATTGTATAAAATGGCACACAAAATAAATTAAAATCAAAATAAATTTCAAACAAACAATTATAAACAGTGTGTTGTAATAAAGTAACGAATTAACCAAGGCTAGGGACTAGACAAAAGTCAAGTCCCCGGCAATGGCGCCATTTTGCAAACGATTTATTTGGTATATTAAAAGCCTAGAAATAATCCTAGAATTCAATAATTCAATAGATCGTCAGGTTGCAAAAATCCCGGTCGAAATAGTATAGCAAATTATGACGCGACCGGGTGTCAATCCACGGGACTTGTGTAAGTCTAGCCTTAGGTAATGGTTAACTCAAAAAGGGGGGTTTGTTTTGGTTTTGGGTTTCACAAATAGGTAACAAGAAGGTAAATAGCAGATAAATTAAAGTGATAGTCTTGGGAGTGTGAACGGTACTCTAGGTTCAGGGAGTTGTTTCACTAGCTAGGTTCTGCATATTCTACTACTTAAGTGGAGACTTGGATCGGCTTGTAATTCTCAATTATCTATTCTGTATTAAGTCTTAATTCCGGATAGCTCATCTAGACAGGGCATATAGTTCTAGTCTAGACCTAGCAAGTATATCTAGATGGTTTTATTGCACAGAATTACTAGTCTGGTTTAATCCAGACTAAAGCCCCTAGTGATTAGTGTAATCTATCCGATTGCAATTATCACAAGTAACAGGTTAATAGGACCATCAATGCTAATCACCTTATCTGATCATAACATGATTCGAGGGCTTATAATAAATTCATGACGTTTATTAAAAGCACTTAAAAGCATTAACCTGAACAATCCAAATTGTCTCAATAAAGTAGTGAAATAATGCAGAGTTTAACTAATTACAACATCCCTTCCCCTAGAGTAAATCCTCTTAGCTAGACATAGCGATAATAATCATAAATGAGAGAGAGTTGAGAGAAAGCATCTGTTACGAAGATCTTCTTGCTCGCTCCGTCCTTTGTCCTTGCGCTATGCTGGTTTGGAGGTTGGTCTCTGTGACAATGGAGTGAACTGGGTGAAATGGAGCGGAAATGGAAATTTGTGGCGAGTTTGTGAGTTGTCCGGATCAATGGGGTCAGACTCAGACCCGGACATGAGATGTCCGGCTAGGTCAGGTCGGACACGATCTGGACGTGGCTTTTGTGGGTGAGTCCGGATCCGGACAAAGATCCGGACACGGCTAAACGCGGTGAATGAATGTGGGATGTGTGTGTGGATGAGAGCGGAGGCTTACGGAGGAAATTTAGTGAAGATGAGCAGATGAATGGAGTGAGTCATGAATGAATGGATTAGTAGAGAGGAGAGGAGACTGTGAAGTCAGGTACGATTTGGAATGAAGGCAGGAGATGGTTTATATAGGATTAGAGGGGGAAACAAGGGTTAGTGGTGAGTTTGGCGTTTGTGTGAGTGGATACTTTGATTGAGCATGGGCATGAATTAATCAATGTTGCAGTCTCCTTAATGTGCCGCTCTTCTGTTCCCCTGTTAATGCGCCGCCTGATAATTTCGCCGAAAGGCTAATTATCAGTGCGTGCATTTTTATTTTTCAATTCTGTGTGACGTCCGGATCGTGTCCGGATCCGGACGTGACACAGAGTTTTAGATCTGAAACGTGAACTCCGGATCTGGATTTTTAGGTCAGGTCCGGCTTGCGTCCGGCCAAACAGATCCGGACAAGAGACGTCCGGCTTTGTGTCCGGCCAAACTGATCCGGACAAGACCAATTTTTGTGTCTCTTCTCCTGATTTGTTCCCCGTTTGTTGTGTTGTAATCCTTATGATGTGTAATCTTTATTTCCTGGGTTTTTCCTGTATTTAGCATATAAAATACATTAGTTCTTATCAAAACATCAATCTTAGGAAAAACACATAATAAGTGGGAAACATTGCCTGAATTGTTACAAATTATAAGGTATTTAAACCCTAAAAAGCCTATATGTTTCACACTTATCAATCACAGTCGATGGTGTCGTATTCAACTTGATCTTCTTGATACCGTGATACAGCATTCTCGACTCACCACCCATGATCAAGACATCTCCTGACCTGAGGATAATCTTCTCCGCGTGATCCGCACGCTTCTGCTCGCCATACAAGAATTCGGCGTCGTCTCCGATGGACCAAGATACTACGGGCACTCCTTGTTTAAGAGATTCCGATGTCTCGTCCTTATCTTGGTGTAAACCAAGTCGTCCTCCTTCTTGGTAGAAGTTAACGATACAAACGTCTGCCTCAAGGGCAGGTACAGGATCAGCTTCAAGCTGTTGTGCAATCTCTACGGCTTGTGTAACAACCGTTTGGAATTCTCCAGGTATTTTTGGTGGTGTTGTTTCGTCTTCTGCTCGCTTCTTGTGGTAGGTGTGGGTGTAAGGATTCCAATCCTTTCCCCTTGATAAGTGTGAATTGATATGGTTTTATAGGTGCTAAATTCTTATTTATGCAACCTTTTTATACGCTTTCTCACACTTATCATATGTTTTTCATGACTCTTACTTTGGGCAAGAACTGATGCCAATTTATACGTTTAAAGCAGGAAATGATGCTAGAAATGCATATATCTCCTCACGAGCTTTCCAACGCCACAAACAGGGAACAAATCGGAGCTCATATGAATAATTTAGACCCTATCGAAGTTGTGTCCGGAACAACGTTTATTATATATATTTCTATGATATTGCCGCAACGACAAAGAAAAAAAGGGACAAGCAGAAAGGGAGAGAAGCGCGCAGGTAACTCCAGAGTCTTCCAATAGCTATTGATGGATGAAGTTAAATAAATAAAGAAACTTCCTTCCAAGAGTTATTGATGGATGACAATTGAATATAGAAAGTTAAAGGAACTGGAAGGTCTTTATTTATTTTACAAAACTGAAGAGACTAAAAGAAACCATCAATGGACAAACAGAAAGTCTTGAATTTGACTATAAATAAGGAAGGCTTTGGAAGGGAAAGGCGACCATAAAACAATCACCATTTTGCACACATCGCCTCTTTTATTCTCTCTGCGCTGCGACCATTTCAACACACCGAAGAAGAGGATTTCTACTCCAAATTCATTCATCCGCTCAACCTTTTTGCTGACGAATCTGAAGATCGACACACATATGAATTCTAATCTCTTTTCCTGTGTTTGTTCTTTAATTATGTTAGGCTAAAGGATTAAATCTTGGGTGATGGGGGGATTTGTAGTTAGACTGATATTATGATTATTTTACCAGTTGATTAAGATATTTATTTGGATTGTTCAGGTTGTTGTTTTTATTTACGCTTTTAATAAAAGCTGGGGATTTTTATTATTAGCTCTGTGAATTTCTATCAGGATCTGACCGGTGAGTGATAGAAAGATCATAGCAACCTGTTAATCTGTGGAAATTTTGATTAGATTAATTAATTGGACCTTCAGATGCAAGAATAATTCTCGGGCTTAATCCTTTTAGGGAATTTTCACCAAATACCACTGAGTTTTTGCTTAATTCATGATATACCACTATGTTTTTAAAATTACATAGGATAACACTGTAGACACCAAAAATTCTCATCCCATAAAGCAAATGCTGAAATAAGATATGCATTAAGAGGGGTCGTCGCCTTTCTTTTACAGAACACATTATCGTGCTGCCAAAATGAAACCATCGTTTTTAGGACAAAATTTCTAAAATCAATTTTCAAAGCATTTGTTTTCAAACCCGTCCCTTTTCACTACTTATTTATTTTTTAGCATTTTATTTTTGACTTATTTCATGTAGTTAGTTATGTTTTATTCGCTTGTTTATTTACTTATTTGTCTTATTTTGGTTCGTGCTATTTTGTTACTTGTTTATTTTATTTCATCTCATTTGACTAATACCTTTACTCGTATTTTCTTTATTAGTACTTATTTTATTTTCTTTTTACCATTATTATTTTTTAGATTTATTTTCATCATTTTACATACAATTTACTATTATATTCCATACCAGAATTTTTCATTCTGTCGCTAATTCGACTGAATTCCTTCTCATATCTTCTTATTTTGTTACTTCTTTTTTTATATTATTTTGTACATATTTGATTTCAGTTTCCATTTTTTGCGCTCACTTGTAGTTTATCTCCGTTACATTGGAACTATTTTATCATTTCATGTACCTGTACTATGTCATTTCATTTATTTCACACCTTATGTTTTCATGTTCCACATTCTAGTATTTCATGAATTTTCAAGAAGAAAACATTTCACTTCATTAGATGGAACTCTTTCGTCTCTTTGTAATTTTTCGTTTAATACGCTAGTATTATTAGAGATGTCATCCAGCTCGAATTAGCAGTTTAGTATTATTTCGTGTGCTTTTTTATTGAGTTTTGAAGTAGTTTAGTTGGTTAGTGCTACCATCAAAAGCAGGAGGTCACAAATTCGAATCCCCTAAGTCATTTTTTTCCCGGCGTGCTACCTGTCAATCGGACCAAACAAGCCCAGCTGCATCCATCAAAACCAGACCAGGCCCAGTCTATCATTCATCCGCCCCACTAGCATAGAATTTGAAACAAAAACCCTAAATCTCTCCTCTTATAAAGTCTAACAATAGTGTCCGACATACACAAGTCCCAACTAGCGAGCCATACCCTGACTTTCTTGCTCTTCAATTCGTATTCACGGTGACCCAGAAAAATGGATATCTGCACTTCAATCTCTTCACCATCGTCGTTTTTTTACAACACCACCGGCGAACTCAAGCACACATACACTCTCGCCATTTTCATTCTCTCCCTACCGTCAATTGGAGAACATATATCCTCTCACCCTCTTCATCATCTTCAAGCAGCCAACCAGAATATACACACTCTTACCTTCTTTTTTCTCTTCAGATTGTTGAGCCAGAACATACACGTTCGCTGCTCTTCTCATTTCTCTTCACTGTGGCATACAGAGAACAAACATGTCCCGATTCTTTTTTTTTTATTTTTCCTTCTCTACACCTTACGAACAAGGAGCATAGAATCCCCCTTTCCCCGTCTTCTTCACTGTCGAACAAAAGAACCCAAACTCTACAGCCGCTTCATTCTCTTCTCACACAAACGAGGGATAGACCACCTCTGCTCTGCGCTCTCATTTATTTTCCATTTCAAACTGGCGAAACAAGAACGTCCATGCTCAACCCTCTCTTCATCACTACTTCATTCTTTATCTCTGAAATTCAAAATAGCAGACAAAGAATATACATTCTACTCCTCATTCATCTTCTTAAGTCGGTGCTCTTTCACTCTAGGTAATTTTCGCAAACCTGATTGGCGTACAAGGAACATATATACACCACCCCCATCTGTCTCTTTGCTCTCGTTGGCGGAAAGGAAAGCATACAATAAAAAATGTTCGAAACTTATCAAAAGTCAAGAGTATTTCTCCAGAAATTCAACTCGATCCCAGCCTTGTTCCTCATTTGACTGTCGATAGGCCAAGTGAAAACCAAGTTCAAAATGGCCGCTAGTTCCATGAAGAGTGTGACGCAGCATTCTTTGTTAATTTTGGTCTCATGAAATCTGTCATGGTCAAGATGGCCACTCTTTTTTTTACCGGTTTCATCTCTCTGTTTCCTTGTACTTCGCCAAATAAGCCATGGGGGCAGTGACAACGAGAGGGAAACTCCATTACCAGAGGAAGCTCCACAGTCATGTGGTTGTTCTGTCCTCTCTCGTGTCTCTATATCGTGTTCCCAGACAGTTTTTCTCTGTCGTTGTTCTGTGCAGGTGTTCTGACGACCACATGCTGATTATGTGTCCTAGGTAATTGTAAATAGAATAGTGTAGAGACTTTGGGAAATATGTATTGAATTCATGTATTGTAACCGAGTCTGTACGCCCATATATATAGGCTACATAGAGAATATTAACAGTCACTACTATGGACTATATTTTACAGATTCTATTATGGGCCTAAAGTATACAACAACTATTATCGGCCCATTTTATATTCTTGGGCTATTATCCGCCCGCGATGCCAAATCCGTGTTGACGAGAGGCATTTGGGATCGGAGAGAAAGAAAAGCGCGATCGACCATAGGGGTTTCGTGAGTCCGTCGGCTAATTGAGCAGCTGTAGGAAGAAATTCAATTTTCAAGCTTTGATTTTGTACACGCTCTCGAACAAAGAAAAAATCAACCGCTACATGCTTGGCTCGGCTATGGAACACCGGATTCGAAGCAAGGTACGTTGCTCCTATATTATCACACTTCAAGATTGGGCTTTTTCTTCAAACCGGATTCCTAATTCTTGGAGTAATTTTTTTACTCCATAATGTTTCTGATGTTGCAGTTGCTAAAGCTTTGAATTCGGCTTCAGTAGAGGATCTGGCAACTGTGCGTTGCTTCTTCGAGCTCCAGGAGATCAAGCTGTCGCCGAAATAGACAAGATATCCTGCAGTGGAGTGGCGGTCAGCATAAGATCCAGCCCAGTCTGAATCAGAATAGATGCGAAGCTCCGGTGGGGATGTAGAGGAGAACAAAGACCTAAATTCATCGTGGACTTAAGGTAACGAAGTATGCATTTTGCTGCAACCCAGTGTGCTTCTTTTGGTGCTTGCATATATTGACTGATGCGATTTACTGCAAAACTGATATCTGGTCTAGTAAAGGCCAGATATTGGAGACTTCCTACCACACTGCGAAAAAGAGTAGAATTTTGATAGGGTGGTGAAGTGGTAGTATCAAGAACTTGCGAGTCTAATATGGGGGTAGAAACAGGTTTGCAGTGTTGCATGTTTGTTTTTATCAGTAGTTCCTGAATGTAGTGACTTTGAGTGATGGTTAGGCCAGTACTGTTTCGGGTGGCTTGAATGCCCAGAAAAAAATGAAGATTCCCGAGTTCCTTTATAGGAAATTCATGAGCAAGAGTATGTGTGAGTTGAGTAATTAGAGATAGGGATGAGGCAGTAACTAGAATGTCGTCTACATAGACCAAGAGGTAGACAGTTTCTCCTTTTGAGTTATAATGAAAGAGATGGATCAGACTGAGAGGCAAAGAAACCTATATGAATGAGATAATTGCTAAGTCGAGCAAACCAAGCTCTAGGTGATTGTTTTAGGCCATAAAGAGCTATTTGTAATTTGCACACATGATTTGGGCATTTTTTATTAACAAACCCAGTAGGTTGTTTGATGTAGACATCCTCCTCTAACTCACCATGTAAAAAAGCATTATCAACATCTAGTTGATGTATTGGCCAGTTGTTGGCTGAAGCAATGGCCAGTATAACTCTGATAGTAGCAACTTTCACCACAGGGCTGAAAGTTTCATAATAATCAATGCCATGTGTCTGTTTAAAACCTTGAGCCACTAATCGAGCTTTTCTTCTTTCAATTGTACCATCCACATGTCTTTTTGTTTTTAAAATCCACTTAGTCTCAAGTACATTAAAGTGAGGTTGAGGAGGGACTAGTGTCCATGTGTTGTTGTTTGTGAGAGCATCATATTCTGCTTGTATAGCTTTTCTCCAGTCTTCATATTTTATTGCTTGAGTGTAGGATGGTTGGTCTGGGATTTTAGTAGTGTGTAGATCTGTGGAGTTTAACCAGGGAATTGTGCCATCAGTTCTGATTTTAGGTCTAAGATTATCTGTTTTGGATCTTGTTATCATTGGGTGAGAGGGATGAATAGGTTGTTCTGAATCAGAAGGGGTTGTGGATGATGATAAAGGAGAAGTGGAGTGATAAGAATCACTTGAAGTGCTGGATGAGTTGTAGCCTGGTGACATAGGTATAGGTGAGTCAGAGGGTGGTGATGTTTGGTGATTAGAGGAATCTAAAGTGGAGGAGTTTGTTGGAGAAGTGTTGTGTGAATTTGAGGGAATGGAGGGATCAGCAGTTGATACTATAGGAATTAGAATGTTTGAAATAGGTGTGTTGGAATTTTGAGATTGTGATGTAGTTTTTGAGTTTGAGGATGCAAAAGGAAAACTTGTTTCCTGAAATTGTACATCACGAGATATGTATAATCTGTGGTTGGTAAGATCAAGACAAAGATAACCTGTAGAATTTTCAGAGTAGCCAAGAAATAGACAAGCAGTAGACCTGAAAGCTAATTTATGAGAGTTGTAGGGTCTAAGATTCGGCCAGCAATAGCAACCAAACACCTTCAAATGGTCATAGGTAGGCTCGGTGTGATATAATTTAAAAAATGGAGTTGAATGATCAATGGCCCTAGTGGGAGTTCTGTTTAACAAATAAACAGCGGTTCTGAATGCATAGGACCAGTAACTCATAGGTAAAAAGGCTTGAGACAGAAGACGGAGACCTTTATCTACCACAAATCTTATCTTACTCTCCACCGATCCATTTTGTTGGTGGGAGTGGGCACAAGTGTAACGATGAAGTATTCCTTGTGCTTGAAAAAATGAGTTCAGTGCTCTAAATTCCCCTCCTCTGTCAGTTTGAATCTGTTTAATGTCTGTTTTGAATTGATTTCGAATCATAGTGCAAAAAACAGGCATAATGAGAGCAACCTCTGACTTTTTCTTTAATGGGTAAATCCAAATGAAACGGGAGTGATCATCAACTATTATAAGAAAATATAGAAACCCTTCTTCTGAGGGACAGAAAGCTGGACCCCATAAGTCAGCAAACAGCAATTCAAAACTATTACTAGAGATAGTATCTGAGGGAAAATGAGGTAGGGCATGCATTTTTCCTTTACAGCAGTCAGAGCATAGCTCCTTATTATCAAAAGTAGAAACTGGTAAAGTATAGTTAGTTATAAGACGTCTGGTCATAGCAGCACTAGGATGGCCAAGACGACTGTGCCATATAGAAGCTGGAGCTTTGGTGTTGTAGTAGATCTGAGGAGTGACAGAAGTAGTGGTGTTCTTTGTAGGGAAAGTGTAGACTCCATCAACCACATCACCTTTGAGTAGAATCCCTTGGGTATTCAAATCCTTCAACAGAAAATAATCTTTGTAAAACTCAAAATAGGTTCTATTATCTGAACAGAATTTGTGTACCGAGATTAAATGCTTATTTAGAGTGGGTACATGCATAAGGTCATAAAGAATAAACGTCTTATCACCAAGAGATAAGGAGCCCATACCCTGTTGTTGGATGCCCATAACAGAGCCATCACCAAGAGACACAACATCTGTGCCATTGTACTCAGAGGATGTGAGGTTTATACGAGAAGAGTCGCCTGTAAAATGGTGTGATGCTCCTGTATCTGCAACCCAGGGTGTGTTAGAGGTCTGACCAGTAGAGAGAGCAGTGGCATTTGTGGATAGAGACTGGGGGGGTTTGGTTGATATGCAAAATTGTATCGGTGATAGTAGTTTGATGCTTCATGACCCCGCTTCTTGCAGATTTGACATTGGGGTCTGTTATCTGGTTTCCCTGTGAAATTTGTGTTGGAATTATAACCAGAATTTGTGTTGGAGTTATAACCACGGCCTCGTCCCCTTGAGGTATTTGGTTTTCCTCTGTTTGATTTGTAGTATCCCCGTCCATCCCCTTGAGATGAATTGTTGTAAGTGGTGGAGTTGAGGTTTAGAGGGGGATTGGTAGTTTTGTGGTGCTGTAAGACCCAGGTTTCATTGGATAGCATGAAGTTGTATAGTTGGGATGGGGTACAAAAATCAGATCTGGTCAGTAAATTTGAAACTAGGGCTCCATACTCAACTGGTAATCCTTTCAGTATATAGCATTGGAATTCTCGGTTAGAGACAGTGTGACCAGTGAGGGCTAGGGAATCTACAAGAGCTTGAGCTCTATTATAGTAACTAGTAATGGTTTTTGTGGGAAGTTTTTCAATGGATGCTAACTGATGTAGTAACTGACCAACTTGAGCATTACTTTGTGATGCAAATGTTTCATTAAGGTAATTCCAGGCTTGAGCCGAGGTTCTCATACCGATTACTTGGCCAATCAAGGCATCACTTAGAGAGGCGTATATGATTGTCAATACCATTTGATCTGTTTGAATCCACTTACTAAACTCTGGATTTGTAACTCCTTCTATCACAGGAGCAGGGCACGATCCAGATCCATCAACAAACTGAAACAGATTGTTTCCTCTCAAGAAGGTAGTAAGAACTCCATTCCAAATCCTATAGTTATCTTGTTTCAGTTTTACTAAATTGGTTGCCGCCGATAAAATTGACTGAGAAAAAGAATTTACTTGTGTTGCAGGTGTCATGTTGGCTTGTGGTGGGGAGGTAACCGGAGCATTATCGCCGTCTGTAGAGCCATATCCAGAAGAAGTGGTAGAGTCTTGATCCGCCATGATCAAGAGGAATAAAGGAAAGAAAACGAAGTATAAGGGAAAGAAAAGAAAAGTTGAAGGAAGGAAGAGAAATATTGAAGGAAGGAAAAGAGAGCATCAGGGAAGGAATCCCGTGGATAGCTCTGATACCATAATTGTAAATAGAATAGTGTAGAGACTTTGGGAAATATGTATTGAATTCATGTATTGTAACCGAGTCTGTACGCCCATATATATAGGCTACATAGAGAATATTAACAGTCACTACTATGGACTATATTTTACAGATTCTATTATGGGCCTAAAGTATACAACAACTATTATCGGCCCATTTTATATTCTTGGGCTATTACTAGGATCCACGGACATAGTGAGAATCCAACAAAAACATGAGTCTCATTTTGTATTTTATTTTTCTGCTGACCCCTTCCCCAGTAAGATTGCTAATATGTTTCTCTATTCCAATCGCCAGGCACTTTGCACCATCGTTTTATTTTCTTTTATGCTGAATCTTGGGCGAAACAGGCTTGTGCTCCTGCTTCCTTTTTTTGTTTTGTTTTGTTCTATGCGGTACAGCCTGGGAAGGAGACTTCTATCTGCAGAAATGGAATATAAGTCCACTGTTGTTGAACCTACAATGGTTGATTCGATGCAGACGTTCTCCTGTTGCGTTCGATCTATTCTATCTTATAGGGTCCCCTATGGTTATTGTTCGTACCTTGTCAATACAGATATATCGTTTAAATCTAACGAAACTTTAGCTTTCTTGGTGTTTCTTTTTTTCTTTCTCTTGCAGGATATCTACAATATTGTCTTCGATCCGGTATTTATCTATAATTAAAACCGGTTATGACTCCTTTAATTCACGAATGTCTTGCGGCTCTATGCTAAATGCTTGCTACTTCGTATTTGTGCTTGTGCTTATGATTCCCAGTTGACTTTGCGTGGAAAGACTGCAGTTGATATTACCAATCATGCTCTTCACTTCCTTTTAATACATATGCTCATCACTTAGTTCGTGCGAGTGTCTTCATTTTCTGTTTCACCAGTTTGGTAGATAACCGATCCGCTAGATGACAATTATTCTACTCACCCATGTATGATATCCACCGTTTCTACTTTTAGACTTTCGTTCAGATTTGAGATTCGAGCCTTTTACAGGATAAGGATAAAGGAAGAATGAAATACGGAGTAGCGATTTTAGGTTTAGGATTAGTGGTCTTTTAATTTGGTGGGAGCCTTTAGATAAAATAAACGTAGAATAAATTATTCTTTGTATTAGTTCAACATCTTGATGTTCTCTATTTTGAAACTGACAGTGCCGGTGTTTGAGATTCACTAACACAAGATAAGTAAAGTCGGGGTTGGATTGCATCTCTTTGGCAAATTATTGTTGATTTTGTGATTTGTTCATTATCCTTATTTTCGATTGTAGTCTTAGGATTTATTCATTTTCATAATTTAATTCATCCTCTACATGTGAACAATTTTAGAATGTTATCTCTAGTTGGTTTTGGATTATGTTGTCCTAGTGCTTATCTTACCCCTTTCTACATATTGATTAGAGCTTGGAAATTAATTTGAAATCTTGTAGGATTTTCGCTAGTGTTCAATCACCAAATTTTTGTACATAATGTTTACACTTCATTTTGCTTCTCCAATGTTTGTACCCTATGTGAGATATTTGCTTTGTCGTTTTGTGATTTATGCCCCTTGCTTGTTGCTTATTAATGTCATAAGCCCTAGTTATTAGACCTTAGGACCAAGCCTTAGGATAGAGGGTGAATCCTAAGATTTAGGTGAGCCATGGTCCCACCCAATAAACTGAGTGATCCCTAGACCCAAACCACATCTTATTATAATAACATTCATTAATAAAAACACTTTCTCAAAATCCATCTCATTTCGATTCATCATTTCTTCCCAAATTTTCCAAAGCCCATCAGGCCCAAAAATCAAAAGCTCAAAACAATTCAAACAAGGCCCAATGTTCGACCCAATTCCAAACAAGGCCTAATTTTCCCAATCTCAAATAAGGCCCATAGGCCAATTTGGCCCAAAACCAAATCAAGCCTAAGGCCTAAGGCCCATTTCAGCCCAAAAACAATCTTCAGCCCAAACAAAAAGGCCTAAGGCCTCATTTTAGCCCAAAAACAATCTTCAGCCCAAATAAAAAGGCCCAAGGCCTCATTTTAGCCCAAAAATAATCTTCAGCCAACTCGAAAGCCCACCAAGGTCCAATTCAACCCAAACCCATTTCGAGCCCAACTTCAATTTGACCCAATCAGCCCGCTCGACCTATTAAGCCCAAATCCGGCCCAAGCCCACAAAAGTCAAACCAAGTCCACAAAAGTCAAACCAAGTCCACAAAAGTCAAACCAAGTCCACAAAAGTCAAACCAAGTCCACAAATGTCAAACCAAGTCCAAAAATGTTGACCTTGACCAAAAAATGTTGACCTTGACCAAAAAATGTTGACCAATCCTAATTTGACCCTACCTTTGACCAATCCAACTTTGACCCGAACATTTACCAATCAAAATTTGACCCGCACATTGACCAATCCAACTTTGACCTGAACATTGACTAATCCAACTTGGACTAACCCGAACTTTGACCCGGCCTGTCTTCCAATCCCGGCCCAAATTCAATTCAAACCTAATTCAATTCTAACTCAATCCAATTCAAACTCAATTCATTCAGCCCAATTCAATTCAGTCCAGTTCCATTCAATTCAAATTCAAGTCCATTTCATCCAATCCGCACTCAACTTGTAAATTCCTTTCAAACTCCAAAAATCCAAAAACATTCCTCATTATTCAGTTTTAACTAAAAAATCCCAAAAAATCTCTTTTCTCAAGTTTCAAACAATCTTTTTGTTCAAATTTCATCAAGCTTTCAAAAGAAACCATTTTGTGGAATTTTAAAGGAAAAACTCTTCTCACATCACAGAAAACTCTTCTCAAAATGTAGAAAGTTCCTCTCACATATACAGAAAGTTTTCTCCTAAAAACATTTCTCAAAATCAGCATTTCTTTACATAGAATTCCGAACAACTTCAAAAGTTCTTTTAACTTAGTTTTCATCTAAAAACATAAACCGTTTTCGGGGAACATGAGATGTCTAACACCTTCAAAGAACGTTTTCTTCCTAGTTAGACATCGCTTGTCTCTCTTCCAAAATAAAAATCCGAGGCGGGGCACTAGGGTCATAACCTCCCTTGTCGCAGTCTGGATCTCCTTAGGTGGGGCATTAGGGTGACAAACCTCCCATAATTGCAGCCTAGATTTTTACAAGGCGGGGTGCTAGGGAAGTAACATACCTTCCTAGTTGCATCCGGGATTTTAGAATCATCTAACTCCCTTCCGCTCGATTTCAATGTTTTTGGTTTTTAACGTTTTAAAACCCGGGAGTTAGAGACGTTATTAGGGTTCGACCGAGAGCATCTCGTTCATGGTGTTTCTCTCTTAATCCTATTTTTCGACATAAATTCATTGCCCCATCTTTCGAGCCTCGGCACTTACCATTAATTAAGTGTCGTGTTCGAGGGGGTACATAGGGTAATCCCTCGAGATTATCCGCCCTTTTACAATAAAAAATGATTTTTCGGTTTTAAAAACTCTAAGAGAGACGATTTTGACAATCATTCCTCCAAACGACTCAACCCATCATCATCTCATTTCAAATCCCGAAACATCTTAAAACCTCAACTCTTTTCGAACCTCAATCCCGAACAACTCGGGATCTCTCCCAAATTCCAATTGCCTTACATACTCAAGTCATCATTCAAACTCCAACTCACCTTAAACTCAAATCCTCTTGCAAATTATAGCTTCTCTCAAGCTTTCAAAGTCTCATAGGCCCGAACGCCTCACTGACTCGAACATTTCAATCTCTCCACCAATTTAAGATTCAAACGTCTCACAGACCCGAGCGTCTCACAGATCTTGATATCCCAGACCTCTCATTATATGAACACCTCAAATGTCTCATAGACCCAAGCGTCTCACAAACTAACCTCTCAAACATCTCAAAAACCCTTAAAACCCTAAAATCTCTAAAAAAAACCTGAACTACGTAAGGTCTAATCTAAACAGGGAGTTGAGTATGTAGGCAGCCCATCTAGGGTGCGACCCCATTCCAAACAAAAAAAATCATTTTCCCCTCTAAGGTGTTCTTCATACTTCTCGAAATACTCAAAACCTCTTTGGCTCCCACAAACTTCAAACCGTCAGACTCCAAGCCTTGTCTAATTCACTCAACCTCAGACTCTTCCCAAATCTTCATTCTATACTCATCCGAATTCATCAAACCCTCTTCATTTGGCGCTAGCTTAGCAGAAAAGCTTGCTTCACCCACTCGTTTTCTCACCTCCTGTCCTAATCCTATCCTTGGCTTTTAAATGAATCTCTTTAACAAGGTTTTGAAAGAAGGCAATCCCGACAATTGGAGACCGAGGTTTCCTCGGGCACCAATCCGAAGTTGTGGTCGTTGCCACTTCTAAGGGGTGTAACCCAGTGCGAACCCACACAGAATCTTTGGTATGACCAGATAAGTCTAATCCATAGGCAATAATCTCAGAGTCAATTAACGATTCTTAGAACCCTGTTCCTTTCCTTCCTAGTTCATTTAGGTCAAACTAGGTAGTGACTCTAGTCAATTCCGCCTTATAGAGGCATCAGTCCGTGTGGAGCCCATTGAGAGCGGGTGTAGTGCTCACTAGCATTCCTCTTATGCTTTCTGGGAAAGATGAACGATAGAGTAGGTATTTGAGGGATGCCAGAATAACGGGTTTTCACCCTCCACAGAATGGCATATTTTTTAGGATCTAGGCTTTTTAGTCAGAACCATTTAGATAGACCCCCTCATACCAAAAAATCACCCTCCACAAACACTAAGTTTTTACTTATTTCACCAGATAACACTCTGTCTCATATATTACTAAATGTTTCATTAATATCCCTAGAAAAAAGACTAAACTACCCATATAAATAGTTAAACAAAAGTGGTGTCTTATGAAATTTATCAGTATGACAAATCACTTTCAAGTGTTAATTAATAATATGGGTAGTTTAGTCATTTTCTTGGAATATTAACGGAACATTTAACAAAATATGAGAGAGAGTGTTATCTGATGAAATAAGTAAAAACTTAGTGTTATCCTGTGTAATTTTTAAAACACAGTGGTATATCGTGAATTAAGCAAAAAAAATCAGTGGTATTTGGTGAAAATTTCAATCCTTTTATTTGTATGGCATTAGTTCGTGATTCGGCCTAATGTGTTACGGGTAGAAGAGCTCAATTTGACTAGGATTTAGTCTTAAAGAGATAAAAAGAATTTGCCAATCCAAGTCTCAATTAACCGGTGATTAATTATATAATCTGGCTAGCAAAAAATTCCCCTGAACCCAAGGTTCCGCTTCATTCATCTCTTTACACAATTTTATTTAATTTCCTCGCTTGCTACTTTTAGTTTAAAAACCAAAACAAACGACAACCCTCTTAATTTGTTATTTTCTAGGAGTAGATTTAATAACTAAGTCCCCGTGGATTCGACCCCGGTAGCTTCTAGTTCACTATACTCTTTGACCGGGATTTATTTTTGCAACCCGTGGGCATTTAATTTATTAATTTCTAGGATTTGCTTCTTAGCTTTTAGTAGGTTAAATTTGTCGTTTGCAAATTGGCGTCGTTGCCGGGGACTTGACTTTGTCTAGTCCTTAGCTTGGGTTGTCAATTGTTTTGTTCTATTTCATTTTCTTTTTTTTATTTAATTCTAATTTATTTTTAGTTTATTTTGTCTTTAGCAATTTCAAAATTTTTGTTAATTTATTTCTTTCTTGTTTTAATTTATTTATAACTTTATTTTTGTGTTTTGTTTTTATTTAATTTATTTATCTAGTTTTGTTTTAGTAGTTTTCTTAATTTCATTTTATTTTTAGTTTCTTTGTTTTTGTTTTTGTTTTATTTTATTATTTTTTTCTATTCTCTTTTAGTTATATTTTTGTTTATGGTCTATTACTATTTTAGCTAGTTGATTTCTTCTCTTTTGTCTCTATCGTTGACGTTGGAGTTTTATTTCTTTCTTCTTAGCATGGTTATCAATTTTTTTTACTTTCTATTGTTAGCTTATTTCATTTTTATGTTATTTGATTTTTATTCTCATCTATTTTATTCTTACTTTATTTTGTATTTTTCTTTATAAATATTGTTCTATAATGGCATCTGAGTTGGATAGGTTGCTGGCTGAATTGAGATCAACTTATGGTACTCCCTCGTTGCAGCTCGAGCCCAATGTTTCCAAAGAAGATAGGGTGGATTCAGGAACAATATGAGTATCATTCCTCTGACCTTTGTTGCTCACAATGTGGAGGGGCTCACGAGTTTGAGGATTGTCCTGAGATAGAGGAGATGAGACGGATTGAGGAGCAATTTGAACGTGAATCATCCTATTCGCAGGATATATATTGCTCATATTGTGGTGGACCTCATGAGTTCGATGATTGCCTTACATTGCAGGAGCAGATGCGGTTAGAGGACCAATTAGAATATCTGCAGCAACTCGCTCCTCAATAACCGGCTTTAATCATTGACGGTGGTAACCTGCAGGAGTTAGGGAACAATTCAGTGGAGCAATTTGTTGATGTCTCCAGTAGCCCTCCCTCCCCACCCTTGGTTCCACTTGAGCCTTCGCACCTCATGGACCTTCTTCCTGCACCTATCAACCAGCCAACAGAGCTTTACCAAGCTGAAGAGGATGTTTACATCCTAGAATTTGAGAAGAACGAGCCACCGCCACTGTGCCATTATCACACTTTCTTCAAGCCTGACCACATTGATGAGGATATTTTTATCCTCAAGTTTGAAGATAAAGAACCTCCACTGCTCCATCTTCGCCTAGAAGATCGTTACCATCACTACCTCCTCAAATACCAGGTTTTGTGGAGTATTTATTTTCCTATTATATTTGTTGAGGTAACGTTTTGTTTTTGATTCAGGTGGTTTGATCCTGCTCGCTGTCCACTTCTTACTCCCATTGACACTATTGTCAACTTTTATTTTTGATCCAGGATAATGACGTGAGAGTCTAGCCAAAGACTTTAACTCCGGGCAGCTTGGTGGGAGGCAACCCATCGGTTTGTATCTCTTTTCCTTTTCTTAGTTTAGTTGTTTATTTTGCTCCTTTATTTTTAGCTTGTGATGTGTTGGATGGTGCTATGCTTACTGCAAGAGCCTTGGCTCTTATTATTTTTCTACTAATGATTTTGTCTGGTTCCACTTGAGTTCTTCTGGCTTTCTAGATAATATTATCAGCTTGCTTACTTCATCGCTTAGCTGAACTCAAGTGTGGGGTTGGCCTTGCTACACACCCTGAGCGGACTCTGGGGAGTATTCTTTTATGTTTTACACGCTCCCTTCTGATCTGTTGTGTGCGATTTTGTTTCCCCCGTTGGATTGCTTGTGCAATGTTAATTCTTCCTAAGCAATGAGGACATTGCTTTACTCTAAGTGTGGGGTGGGGTAAGCTCCTTCACCGCTTGTTTTTTTTTTGTGTGCGTCTCTGAGCTCTTTTCTCTTACATTTGTTAAAGTTTATCTGTGGTTACTCAACTTGGAAGGAAGTCATTGTTGGGGTTAAAACCTAATTCGGCAAGTGTACCGGTCTTTGTAACAAGTTTTCCTAGAAAGTATTCCCTAGGTTATCGAACCAAGGAGGCAGTGTCTAGTTTAATCTCAAATTAAAACAACTATTAAATTAATGGAAACAAAAAACAGGAAATTGGGGGGTTTAATTGATGAAATTGTAATTCTAAAATTAAGTCTAATAACTAAAAACAAGAACAATAACAATAACTGTGGAAAAGAAAGCGTTGATTTTCTTGATAACTAATGGGAGAAATCCCGGTTTACTACTCCTCCTAGTTCTCAGTTCCC
This sequence comes from Limonium bicolor, assembly GCA_023374045.1. Taxonomy (NCBI): domain Eukaryota; kingdom Viridiplantae; phylum Streptophyta; class Magnoliopsida; order Caryophyllales; family Plumbaginaceae; genus Limonium; species Limonium bicolor. The sequence goes on along the minus strand of CM041777.1, from coordinate 185,178,860 downwards.
TACTCAATGTGTTCACCCAATTCTAGATTAAAATCCCAGATCAAATTATTTCACGTTTGGTCTCCCGCTCAGCGAAATCTAACTAACAATTACCGAACCCTAACTCTCGTTAAGAATTCCCTAACTGTTAACAGCTTTAAGCACAATCTAGTTGGATAATCAGTTGATATTTTAAAGGAATTGTCGTCTCTAAATCAACTGGTTTTGTTTCTGTAGTCTGTTGAATGCCGCAGTTCTCACTTGTAAGCAGACAAACTAGTAATCTCTAAGAATTGGCCAGACTATCAGAGAATTTATATAAACAAAGAACAAAACTTTAATCATATTAAAACTGGTAAAATCACAAAGATAAAGGAACTTCGAATTCGGATTACATAACAAACCGGAATCTAAAGGTACTACTCAGCCATAGACATGTTTACAATCAACAAACTGCAGTAAGTAGTAATAGAGAAGTAGAACAAGAAGAAACTCTGTAGTGAGACTTCGTGGTGAAGTCTCTGTGTTGAACTTCCTCTCTGCTCTGCTCAAACTCCCGTCAGACTCTCTCCAAAATCTGCTAACTCTCTCTCTGTTATTTTTAAAACTGTTTCGTTGTATCAAACTTAGGTCTAAAGTGAACTAACTCTCCTTTTAAATATACGCCGCACTCTAAAGATAAAATAAGAAGACTCAGTTATTTTCGTAACAAATTTCCGGCCCTCCGCTTGTATTGGTCCGGGTTTGCAAACAAGTACGCAAACCCGAACCACCACTAAAACTCGGCAGAAGGTTTTCTCTTGTGGATGGTCCGGGTTTACAAACAAGTAAGTAAACCCGGACCACGTCTGAAACTAGGCAGAGAGATCTTTGACGGGATGGTCCGGGTTTACAAACTAGGACACAAACCTGGACCATCAATAAAACACGGCAGTAATAGACGAAATTCAACATTTGCCTCTGGTTTCACTTCCACTTGTTGCCTCAACCTCTAAAATCTTCATTTAAGCACCTTGTTGAGCATTTTATCCTGAAAACATATCAAATCAATCATAAAAGACAAATATAACAATAAAGTGTAAATAAAGCATTAAGAGGGAATTTAAAGTCATAATGCAGATAATTAAGCATGAATTAGCCTAGTAAACTTAGACAAATTCCTAACTTATCAGTCATAGAGGTAGTTTAGTTGGTTAGCTGATCTTAGGGTGCAAAATTTTGAGATTCTTCTTGTTTTTAATTGCTAAATTGAAGCCTTTGTTCTGAAAGTGCTGAAACAAATGAGAATATTTTCCATCTGAACCTTGCTTTTAGCTTTGAGCCTTGGAATGAACTGGATTGAAATGGTTGAAAAAGAACAAGGCAAGGTACTCCGCTGATCCTAAGCATGCTAATTTTAATTCTGATCCAAATCAGGCCTCGTCCACTTGGTTATTAAGTCCTTTGGGGTGCTTTATCACCTAGCTACCTAAGGTCCTTGTGATATGGGATAGTTGACCCACAACCGCTACATGGGTGGAGAGAAAAGTCTGTGGTGAAAGAAATTGAAAGCGCTTTAATTGATATATTTATGCAAATGCTATACTAAATACAGATTAATTTCTCTTATGGATCAAGAGTATGTGGCATTAAAAGGTATGATGGAATATGATCTTACATCAAGCCCCTTGTCGTTTCTATGGTTTATGAAGGAAAAAGGTGGATTGGCTCAAGGTTAAAGGCAAGACTCTTATGGTTTTGTTTCTCATTTGTTATATCCGAATGACTTCATATCTTTGGAAAAAATGAATTGTTTTGAATAATTTGAGTTGCCCCCTTGATTGGTAAAGCTAGCAATTCCTTTCTTCTGTGCTCTTCCTTTCCTGTTGAGTTCCATTAGCTCGGTTCTACTTGTGCTTGAGAGTTTTACTTGGGGACAAGCAAAAGGCTAAGTGTGGGGTGATTTGATAAGTGTGAAATTGATATGGTTTTATAGGTGCTAAATTCTTATTTATGCAACCTTTTTATACGCTTTCTCACACTTATCATATGTTTTTCATGACTCTTACTTTGAGCAATAACTGATGCCAATTTATATGTTTAAAGCAAGAAATGATGCTAGAAATGCATATATCTCCTCATGAGCTTTCCAACACCACAAACAGGGAACAAATCGGAGCTCATATGAATAATTTAGACCCTATCGAAGTTGTGTCCGGAACAACATTTAGTATATATATTTCTATGATATTGCCACAACGACAAAGAAAAAAAGGGACAAGCAGAAAGGGAGAGAAGCGCGCAGGTAACTCCATAGTCTTCCAATAGCTATTGATGGATGAAGTTAAGTAAATAAAGAAACTACCTTCCAAGAGTTATTGATGGATGAAGACAATTGAATACAGAAAGTTAAAGGAACTGGAAGGTCTTTATTTATTTTACAAAACTGAAGAGACTAAAAGAAACCATCAATGGACAAACATAAAGTCTTGAATTTGACTATAAATAAGGAAGGCTTTGGAAGTGAAAGGCGTCCATCAAACAATCACCATTTTGCACACATCGCCTCTTTTATTCTCTCTGCGCCGCGACCATTTCAACACACCGAAGAAGAGGATTTCTGCTCCAAATTCATTCATCCGCTCAACCTTTTTGCTGACGAATTTGAAGATCGATACACATATGAATTCTAATCTCTTTTCTTGTGTTTGTTCTTTAATTATGTTAAGCTAAAGAATTAAATCTTGGGTGATGGGGGATTTGTAGTTAGACTGATATTATGATTATTTTACCAGTTGATTAAGATATTTATTTGGATTGTTCAGGTTGTTTTTATTTACGCTTTTAATAAAAGCTGGAGATTTTTATTATTAGCTCTGTGAATTTCTGTCAAGATCTGACCGGCGAGTGATAGAAAGGTCATAGCAACCTGTTAATCTGTGGAAAAATTGATTAGATTAATTAATTGGACCTTCAGATGCAAGAATAATTCTCGGGCTTAATCCTTTTATTTGTATGGCATTAGTTCGTGATTCGGCCTAATGTGTTACGGGTAGAAGAGCTCAATTTGACTAGGATTTAGTCTTAAAGAGATAAAAAGAATTTGCCAATCCAAGTCTCAATTAACCGGTGATTAATTATATAATCTGACTAGCAAAGAATTCCCCTGAACCCAAGGTTCCGCTTCATTCATCTCTTTACACAATTTTATTTAATTTCCTCGCTTGCTACTTTTAGTTTAAAAACCAAAACAAAAGACAACCCTCTTAATTTGTTATTTTCTAGGAGTAGATTTAATAACTAAGTCCCCGTGGATTCGACCCCGGTAGCTTCTAGTTCACTATACTCTTTGACCGGGATTTATTTTTGCAACCCGTGGGCATTTGATTTATTAATTTCTAGGATTTGTTTCTTAGCTTTTAGTAGGTTAAATTTACCGTTTGCACCCATGCACATCATTTTTAGCTTCATCTTTGCTCCGCCGGGGTGCTCGGGTGTATAAAATCCTCCTGTCCTCGCTCCTAGTTCGTTGCATCGTTGGATGATGGTGACTTGTGCTTCGGGTGTCAGGTATCCTTTTAATAAAATCATACCTGGTCGGATAACCTGACATTGCTCGATGGTGTAGTGGTGTGCGGTGATGTCTGACTCTTCGGGGTTCGGTTTTGTCAGTATAGGATAGCAGATATTGAAGGTCCCTAAGTGGCGAGTTCCATTTTTATGAGTTCTAGTCTTTACTAGTCAATTCATGCTCTAGGTATTCTATAATTATGTGTCATTCACTCATACAAGTAACTAAAACTATAGACATGCTCTCAAGGATTAAAGGTATGTGAAGGTACCTAAACCGGTCGTCGGACCAGTTCCATCTGAGCGGTCTATGATATGCAGGGCGGACTGCCTCTGTGGCACACCTTTCTGAGCACCTCTAGGCCCCTGCCCCTGCTGGCCATACTGGTTCTGAGCATCACCAGTTGCTATCTCTTTGCCCTCTCTCTGCTTGAACTCCTGGTTATTGCCCTTCTTGGCAGGACACTCATAGGCACGATGTCCCATCTTGCGGCAGCTGAAGCATCTGACCTCTCTTCCTTGGCAATCAGTGCCGGGGTGGTCGTTCTTGCAATACTTGCAACTGAAGGCGCAACCGTTAGAGTTGCCCTTGCCTGAGCCAGATCCAGAACCTAAAGCGTTGAGAGTTAGCAAGATTCGGTATTCTAAGTTTAATTGCATACACGTGTGGGTTAACGGGAGTCTTACCCTTAGGTGGGTGAGATCTTAGTGGCTTTGCCGTTACCAGCGCGGAATAGGCGAGCTGCAACGGCTCAGCTGCCTTGCCCTTCTCAGCATGGGCACCGCTCTCTCCGAAGGTAGTCTTTTGGGTTTGGGTCAGGTGGGAGTACTTCCCCTTCTTCTTGCCCCGGCCTTTTCCTTGGGTCTGCTCACCAGAGCCAGCACCCTTGTTGTTGATCTACGCTTATGCACGTTCTCCTCATCCCTTAGCTGGACGGTAATCTCAACTCTCGATACGACATGGTAACACTCCTGATATTAGGACATTAGATGGGATTCTCGTGTAATATGGCATTGTTTATATTGACTACGACATAAGGGTTTCAAATCGATGTTTACCTGAAGAGAGGTAAACCGCATGTACCCCATGTCATACCAGAGGCGATGGCTCAGGCCGCTATAGAAGCGGTCGACCAAGACATGGCCGGTATACCCGAGGTCGGGTAGCAGTCGGAGAATAGAAGTGAAGGTGGTATAGTATTCATCGACAGTCATCTTATCCATCATCCTCAAGGCATCTAGTTCTAGCCGCTTCTTTGTCTTTACATGTTTGGGATAATACTTAGATCGAAGGAGGGCAGTGAAGGCGTTCCAATCGAATGCAGGGTCAGCGACATACTCGCCCTTGACAAGCTTCCACCAGTCCATAGCGGCACCCATTAGATAATAGGCAGCTATTCTCACCTCACTCCAGAATGGAGCCTCGAGGGTCTCGAAGGTGTCTATCTCGGAGATGTAAGCCTCGAGCTTAGCCGGGTCGCTTTCGCCCTTGAAGCATGCGGGTCGAAGATCAGCTACGACCTTCACCCAATTTGTTTCTCGGGGTGGTGGGGTGGGAGTGGTTCAGCCTCTGTCTGCTGATTTTATTGAGTCTGCTATACCGCTGTAATAACCTGTGGTAGCATCTGCGCTACTGTGGCCGGTGACGATCTCAGCTATCATCTGCAGTTCCGGCTCACCAGTAGACTCCCCACGGGGTCGACCCCTACCACGGCCTCTTCCTAACATCTGAACAAGTAACGGTTTACATCAGGTGGTGCAACCAAATGGTCTTAAGTTTAAGCAGTTGTATAGTCATTGCTGACATTAAAGGGTCTCCGTTATCATTAACAGTCATTCAAGCTTAGGTTTCTACTTCTCCATTGCTAAACGGGTTGAAATCCTAACTCGGTAATCACTACACCCGGTATTTCTTTCTATAAGAGTGAGGCTTCGCTCTGATACCATTTTTGTAACACCTCAGCCGCTAATTCCCTAATTATGGTCTAATCGTCACATTAACATAACTCATCACAGCGGAAATTCTCTCAACCACGGAGGGTGATACAATACCGACAGCCTTCCACGACTCTTAGTCTAAACTACATGCATTCCCGGTCTGATAAAACAGAAATACCATACTTACATCATCATAATTTACAACACCTGAATACCGAGTACTAAGAGTATACATTACAACATGATCCCACAAGTCTAACAAAAGAATATGAGTTTAAACACCCCACTCATCTTTTCCATGTTATATCCTTTCCAAAATGCAACGGGTGTACCACATAGTACACCGACTACTCTAGGGCTACAAGCCCGTGTACAACTCGGTACACCGTCATCTACCACTAGCTACCAAAAGTATGACAACCCGATCCTCCTTGACTAATCAACCGTTTCGGGTACCTGGAAGAATAAAAACATCGCCCCAAGGGGCTCAGCAAAAGCTGCATATGAAATTCGCATACCCCGCGTGCTAACGGGGGTACGCCGACTACTTGGTCGTATACATGGAGTTCATTTATTTTTAAGCAGGCATGCTAGTATGAACAAATTAATAATCATGCATAGGCAATACTCGCACATAGAGTTTAACACTCACAATGGAAAACAACACATAAGTTAACCATTCACAGTCTCAGAGGCCTTGAGGTTCCCTCCTCAATATCTAGCCTCTTATAAGTTAGCCTAATTCCAATCCGGGTTAGACGGATGTTCTTACTCTTAGCTCATGATCATATGACTCGCACAAGGCATGATCCACACTTAACCATTATTTATCTCTTGAAATAATTACTCAGTTAAGTCAGGTAACCTCCGGGCAGAGATGAGGCATGCTCACCACATCTCACCACCGGGCTTTACATTTGGCTTACTTCCCCAGGTTGCGACCATACGGTTCAGAACCATGGTGGGAAGGTTAGGCCAGAACTCGGTAAGCAAACTCTCTTTCTTCCTCATTCTCACGCGTGGCCGAAGCTTTATCGGTCTCCTCTCAACCTCAGTTACCCATTTCTCAAGTTAGGTAAGTCAGAAGGTTATGGTGTTAGTGAGAACTTCTCAAACACAAGATCCATCATCATTTAAACATTTCATGAATTATACAAACTTGTCTTACAAGACATAGTTCATCCAGTGCAAGGACAAGCATAAGATATAAGGAGATGCAGTACAACTTATTCATGCAAATTATCTTGATTAGGTGATTGCAATTAAACATAAAACACACAAATCAGAGTAACACCGTTAGAATACGGGGCATGAGAAAATCATACCGTTCACCGTCGTTGTTCGCTTGTCGACTCTTTCTCGGAGACCGACTAATCGAATCCTATAACATACATTAAGTCGGGAGGTTAATTACCTATCATGAACCCAACTCGTTACTTTGCTAACGGTTCTCGGTTTATACTCACTAACTCGTTGTTATTCAAACCCATTCACTTATGTCACTTACCCAAAATTTCCTTCTAAGCTTGTTTATACCTTTAATGACCATTAAACATCATTAAACATGTCCTAATTACCTTATACTATCATTACCCATCAAGTACCTATCTTAAAATAGCTTTAAAACAGATTCTGTGAAGAAATTGGGGTGGTCCGGGTTTGTGTCCGGGTTTACAAACCCGGACCAACACCTTTGGTCACTCTCGGGTAAGATTTATGGGTGGTCCGGGTTTGTGTACTAGTTTACAAACCCGGACCACATGGTCTGATTACTCTCGGTGCATTTTAGGGGTGGTCCGGGTTTCTGTCCTGGTTTGTAAACCCGGACCATCCCACTACTATAACGTTCTGCCATGTTTTAGGCCTGGTCCGGGTTTCTGTACCGGTTTGCAAACCCAGACCAGGTGCAGTAATGTAATTTCTACTTGTTTTTGCTTTTCTTTCAATTCCAAACCTCTTCCAACTTCTTCCCCAATCTTCCTACATATATTCTAGCATGTTTTGACAATGATTAGGCACTCAAAACTAATCTAATCCCTTCTCTATACTCAATTGTCAACCTCTGTTAACTTATTCCATTTTCACTATCAGTTTTCTTCTGTTACAGGTTTCTTCTCCCTAAGCTACTGCTACAGATTTCTCCCCTCTACTTCCAACTAGCTACATGATCCCTCATCTAGCACTAATTTAACCTTCTTAACCTTCCTAACCCAAACACCAAGTTCACTCTCTAACTCCTGATGTCTTCACTCAAAATTTCTTACTTAAATTTCAATAACTAGTTTCTAGTTCCTAGTTTCATGTTACAGTTTTTGTTCCCTTTCTTACCATTCAACTCACTCATTAATGCACTCAAGCCTATACATTCCTAGAGAAATTTTGACAGAGTTTGCCTACTTTTCTAAGCATTCTCCACACACTAAACAGCTCACAGAAATCAGTTTTTCATCACTGTTTGAACAAGCATTAAAATCATTACAACAACACACTAATTCCCACCTTGTTATCACCTATGTAACAGTTTAGTCTCAAGGCTTATTTCCCACATTAAAACAGCATTAAAACAGCTCCACTCATCAGTCAATATTGTAGTATCATAACTACACCAAAACAAGGTCTTTATTCAACATTAAAAATCTGTTTTGCAAGATAACAAACCAACTCAAGGTAAGCTCATTCACCTTGTTAGTTTCAGTTTTTCTCTTCCTTTCTTCCTCATTCTCTTGTTCTCTCTTTCTTCACTTGTTTTAACACCAACCAATGGGTCTAGATTGCTATCTACAATCATATTCCCATACCACACATAACAAGCTAATTAATTCAAACTTCCCTCACTAGAACTAGAATTTTCAAGAGCTAGTTTTAGGGTTTAACTTAGAGATTACCTTCAAGTGTCCAAATGGAGAGTTTTGGCAATCAAATTGATGGAATTCCAGCACTCCCCAAAGGCAAGGAAAACCGGCTGGAAAAATGGAGAAAAAGCTCAACGTGGGCATTTCTGATTTTGCAAGGAAAGCTAGAAAAATGGAACTCTTGAGTTTCTTTTTACCTTAGAGTATCAAGGAGATGAAGGAGACCCAAAAACACTTATTCAAGCTTCAAAATGGCCTACTGCCATGGAGATGAAGATGGAGGTTTCCAGCTTTTGAAGGGTGGAAAACGTTGCCCAAGACGAGAGGAATTCAACGGTGGTATTTTTGTGTGATTTGGAGTTGATTTGAGCAAGTTAAGGAGAGAAAAAGATGGGTGTTGTTTGTTCCCTTCTCAAATCGGCAATGGAGAGTAGAGGAAGAAGAAGATAGTACAGAGAGGGAGGGAAAATCGTGACTGGCAAGGAGAAAGGAAGGTGAGAGAGTACAATACCCCTTTTTACTATTCCCTCTCTACTTTAATTTATTTTGTCTTTTAGTGACTTAATAAACTAGCTAGTTAATTAAGTGTGTATGAGAGACTTTATGTCCCAATTAAAACCGGCCCACACTCTACTAATGACCCGGGTCATTTTTTGTCTTTTCGAAGTAAACACGTTTCGTCTCCCGGTTTCAACACTATTCACTCTCGGGACCCGTTTTCTAGAAAATTCTCGTTTAATTAATTTTAAAGGCTACAGACCCTCACTATAGTCTAATTATAGATATTTAACTAACTGTAAATATTACGAGTTTATTAACCCGTTTAAAGTCACGTTTTTCCCGGTTTCTCGAAAAACACGTTTTAAAGCTCGTTTGGATTTTTAACTCGTTTTATGAACCCGTTTTCTTCGGGAATTGTTCCCACGTGTTTATCTAGGCATAATTAAGCTTTTAATATTTTATTAGCCTAATTAATCACTGTTTTTAATCTCGGGGTATTTCATCTATACAAAATGGACCTTAGCCCTCAAGAATGAGGAAGTAACTTCCATACATCCTCCATTCAACATTATCAAACTTGCCAGAGATATCATTGCTACACCCCTCAAGATAGGCAAAGATACATCTGATCTAATACTCGCTAAAGATCTTCAAAAGGTTCATCAACAACAAAATTGGATGAATCAGACTCTACAAACTATCTCATCTCAGATTGACAACATCTCAATCAGCCTTCACTCTCAAACGGAGAAACAAGTCAGATTTCCTTCCGACATCTCTCGACCATATTTTCAACCTAGTGTTCCTGTTGGGACTGCACCTTTTGTTCATCCTACCACCGATTTGCTTACCAGAATATCTGAAAGTCTTCAACGACTTCCAACCACATCCAAAGATCCCACAACTCAAAATGTCATTAACACAGTGGATAACAGCCAATGTCAATCTAGTGATAGCGAATCTTGTTCGTCTTCTATTGACTTAACTCATATAGAAGATCAATTCACTGATCCAGAGTAAAACAAGATTACCGAAATCTCCACAAGATATCAAAGAAGCAAACCCCGAGGCTCATACTTCAACATTACCAAAAACTACTACCCTCGACCTACGCCCCCAGACATACAATATGAAGAACGTTCCAAATTTTCATCTAGCCAGTACAATAGAAATTCCATTTATGAATGGAACATAGATGGAAAGTCTGAATATGAAATTCTCAATACTCTTCAAGAATTGGGCATGGCAAAAAATGCCTACAGGATGTGTAAGATCACAAAAAAATAGGCAGCGAGATCCATAGTTGCTGGATTTACCGACCAACTAAAAAAATGATGGGATAACGCACTCACTATAAAGAATAGACAAGAAATCATAAATCATCAGGTTGAAGTCTTTGATGGTCCCGAACGATCAACCCTCAAAGATGATGCATGTGATTTTCTTATCATCACAATTAGCCTACACTTTATTAGAAATCGAAAAGACAAACTAAATTCCAACAAAGTCCTCCTAACCAATATCTGATGTTCAACTTTATCAGATTATAGATGGTACAAAGATGTTTATCTTACACAAGTACTTCAAAGAGAAGATTGTATGGCAAATTTTTGGAAGGAGAGATTCATCTCCGGATTACCTACCTTATTTACACAAAGAAGAATGACCAAGATTAAGGAAGAAGTTGGCCTAGATACTATACCATGGGAGGTTATTACATATGGACAACTCTTCACATTTGTCAAAAAGGAAGCCTTAAATCTATGTCAAGATCTGAAGATTCAGTCCAAATATGGCAATGAGAAGGCCCAAACTCGAAAAGAAATGGGTTCTTTCTGTAAAATGTTTGGAATAGAGAAAACCACCCCTCCATCCAAAAGGAAACCTATAGTAAAAAAAGCCAAATCGTTTCCAAAAACCATAAAACCTATTACCCAAAGCCTAAGCGTCAAAAGCCATATCGTAAAGAATATTATAACAAAGGAAAGACTTCAAATTTACTCCAAGACCGCCGATTACATGTTGGAAATGTGGTCGCAAAGGTCATAAGGCGAATCAATGTCGAGTCAAGCAGAAAATTAATGAAATCTTTGCAGATGACAAAGATCTACAAGATAAACTCCAAAAGCTTTTACTCCAAGATTATCCAAGCTCCCTAGAAGTTGATAACTTTATTCATCAAATAGATCAAGAGGATTCTAACATGGAGCAAGATTCTGATGAAGAATCATCAGGTTCCATTAATGTTGTAACTTCAGATAAGGATTCGGCAGAGCTTCTTTATGAGCTCATAGACAAGATAACAAACCTAAAAGAAAAGAGACAATATTTGCAGCAGCTAGCAAAGCTTATTGCCACACAAGAGTCTTCTAAGATAGAACCAGACGTTGAACCTTTCAGCATATCAGAAGTTCTAGATAAATACCCAATTGCATCAACCAGTAACATTTTTGGCAAAATATCTACTCAAAAGTTACAAAAAGACATTAAAATCCTCAAACAGGAAATCTCTATGTTCAAAACTGAACTTCGTCAAATAAAGTTTGAAGGATTAAATGCTCAAGCTCGCATCTCGCTCTTAGAAGCAACTCATACTTCTGACAGCAGCGTAGCGAAAATGGAAACACAGGAAACCACCCCTGAAGATGTGGGTGTTGTTACGATATCTCCTCACATAGGTACATTAGGAATATCAACCATCAATACCACCGAGAGATTTATATTCTAGAAATGGTATTCAAGGATTACACTCATAGTAGAAGGGACAAACTTCAAGCTAAATATGATGGCTCTTATATATTTCAGAGTAGATCAAAATAGTATCCGCAAAGGATTAGTCCCTTATCAATATTGCTCTCCAACTAAAGAAAGACAAGTTGGCGCAGGAAACAATCCACTTAAAATCATAGCCAAGACCTCTAAACTTTCTGTCAAGAACCGTAATCTCCTCATTAAATTCCAATTTGTTGTTATTAAAAACATCAGCCAAGATATCATTATTGGATCCCTTCATAACTCAACTCTATGCCTTTTATGTTAATCATAAGGGACTCCATGTCAAGATCAATAAAGACAAATATTCTTTTCTATTTACTAAACCAGTAGTTCAAAAGGAACTCAATGTTCTCCAATCTAACACCCTGTATCAGCAAATCAATACCATTTCTCGCAAAGAATCTCAGCTTGAGTTTTTTTAAATCCAACTCTCTCACGTTCGGACGGCTGAACAGTTACAAGAACCAAAAATCAAAAGGGATATTTCTCAAATGGAGAGATCTTTTCAAGATGTATGTTCAGTTCTGTCAAATGCATTCTGGAACAAAAAATGACATGTAGTTCATCTCCCTTACGAAAATGATTTTGATGAACGCAACATCCCCACAAAGGCTAGACCAATCCAAATGAACTCAGAACATTTGGAATATTGCAAAAAGGATATTCAAACCCTTTTAGACAAAGTTTAATTCGCCCTTCAAAATTACCTTGGAGTTGCTCAGTATTCTATGTTATGAATGAAGTAGAGCAGGAACGAGGAGTTCCTCATTTGGTCATAAATTATAAGCCCCTCAACAAAGTTCTTAAACGGATTTGCTACCCTATCCCTAATAAAAGGGATCTTTTAGGGCGACTTTACAAAGCTAAGATTTACTCCAAGTTTGACATGAAATCCGGATTCTAGCAAATATAAATTGCAGAGCCTAATAAGTACAAAACAACATTTGTAGTTCCATTCAGGCATTATGAGTGGAATGTGATGCCTTTTGGACTTAATAATGCTCCATCAGAATTCCAGAACATCATGAATGATATTCTTACCCCATATTCCACATTTATCATAGTATATATAGACGATGTTCTTGTATTTTCTGACTCCGTTGATCAACACTTCAAACACCTAAGGATATTCCATTCCATCATTAAAACTAATGGTATAGTAGTGTATGCCCTAAAAAATGAAGTTGTTCCAAGTCAACATCCATTTCCTTGGACATGATTCTATCGTAACAGTATCAAACCAATTCAGCGGACTCTTGAGTTTGCTTCCAAGTTCCTAGACTAGATTAAAGACAAGAATCAATTACAAAGATTTCTCGGATGTCTCAATTATCTGTTTGACTTCTTTCCAAAACTCCACCAGCATTATAAGATTCTTTACTCTAGACTGCAAAAGATTCCATCCCCTTGGACTTTAGAGCACACAAAGGTTGTGCAATCTTTGAAACAATACACCTACTCATTACCATGCCTAAGCATCCCACATCCATTGGCATTCCTTGTAGTAGAAACAGATCCCTCCAATATCGGCTATGGTGGTATTCTCAAGCAATGACCACAAGGGCAGACAAAAGAGCAATTGGTCCGATTTCATTTTAGAATATGGCTGGGATCACAACTCAATTATTCTACTATAAAAAAGGAATTACTTTCCATAGTCCTATGCATATCAAAATTTCAGGATGATCTTTACAATAAATCTTTTCTGGTATGTATTGATTGTAGGTCAGCAAAAGATGTCTTACAAAACGATGTCAAGAATTTGGCTTCAAAACAGATTTTCGTCAGATGGCAAGCAATACTATCAGTTTTTGATTTTCAAATAGAGTTCATAAAAGGAGAAGAAAACTCCCTACCAGATTTTCTTTCTCATGATTTTCTGCAAGGAAGAAACAACAAGATCATCAAGATTAATCAAGATTTTTCTTCTCAGGAAAATGAGTGACAAAAGCAAAGGAAAGCAAGTCAAAAGGAAGAAATCTCAAACTTCTTAAGATTACGAGATGACTCCTCAGTCTCATCCATCATACAAAAGTATTCAAGTTGTTAACTCCCAAAATATCACCACACAAAATCCATACACCCCTCTTTCTCAAGATTTTCCTCATACCTCTTTTCTACAAGCTGGACAAACACCCACCAAAACACAACCCTTAGTCATTTCCTCAAAACAGGCTATAATAAATGCTTACGATATCAAACCCATACACGAATATATTACTCTCACCAGATACACCAAAAAACAACAACAAGCAATCATCGATAGTATTGTCAAACGAATTTTCCCTCCAGGAATATTTTGGCAATCAGACAATACCACCAAAACCCTCAAATTCTATGAGTTGGTACTCATAGACACAAAATCCATTGACCTTACTCACAGTTCCAATCCAAATTCAAACCTGGTGGACTACTCCAAATGCTTCATCAAAAGGTCATTTCCATAAAGAATAGGGACCAATACATCAATCCTGTTCTTTCACAATATCTCATCTACCCCAAACCTTTACATATATTGATTATCAGAATGTCTGGTATAGATTCCTTCTCCTCCGACCAGCGCAACACTCCTAGTTTATCAATTTTCATGAATATTGTGACAAGGAATTTCCAATATGGTTTTATAACTGGTGGCGATACTTTGGTGGATGTTCTGAAATCTTCCCCAAAGAAGTTCATCCAAATTACGCCTATTGGCTACAACATTCTGCAGGACAACCATATACAAAAGAACTACAATTTTATGTAATCTTTTGCATTCCTTGGATTTATTGCTGGACATTTAGCATTCAACAATATCTCCCAAACCCATATCCATACGGTTTAATCCTTGATTTTCGGGTCAAATGATGGCCCAAATACTGGAACCAGCTTTGTTCCTACCAAAATGTCAAGGCTTATACCACTATGGGCAAAAGGCTATAACTTACAAAGATTTCCAGACCTCCAAGAAGGATCTCCCGAGCCCATCTAAACCATTGGCCATAACAGGGCCCAACACAAAAACATCCTATAGCCTGACACCTCTGGCAATTTGTCCATCACCACAACTACGAACACCCAAAACACCAGAGCATCATTCCCTATTTCAAAAGTTTCTTACAGAAAATCCAGAACTATCACTCCAGTATTCCCAATATGTAATCAATCAGCAGCCCAGTGTTCCCATATGGGCTGAAGACGAACCATCATCAGAAGGATCAACATCATATGATCCAATGGGCGGCCATCCTGCCCAAAACCCACACGAAGATGATTTCTAACAAAAAAGTAGCATAAATATATTTAACAATGTGATATTTGTAGATCCTTACCATATTGATCAACCATGGCTCCATTGTCTCAGCAACGACAACAACTTCCAAAGTGGCAAAAAGCATTTTTCAAACTCAAGGCCAACATCCAAAAGCAAAATCCAAACAACACTTTACTTCACAAAATACTCAAACATAACATATCCAGAACAACATCACAAAACTTCCCTCACAAGTTCAAATTTTTACCAATAGCCCCTAAAAAGGGCCTCCAATGGGATTATAGAGACTATGCCACAAGAAAAGCGCTCACACCATTTATCCACTATGACACAAAAGAAGGCAGGTGAAATCAAACATTTCTTTGTGTTCAACCATATGACCACCTATACTATTCAATCAATCGTCCAATATATCACAAACTATTCATTTGGTGTCCCTTAAAACACCTTCAACAAAGCCTTCTCGTCGCCGGCGGAAAGGAACCACCGGAATTCCACATCAGAGACCAAACCATGCAACAATACGTTGAGTATCACACTTAATCTTACATCAGAAGTATTATTGATCCAGAATCAGAACTATCCTGCCAAGTAGACCTTTAATGGCACCAAAGGAAAATTGAAGTCGAGCTAGGGGTTCAAGAGTTACTCTACAACATTCACTACGGACTCAACATCAAGGAAGATCAAGATCAGTTTGAAGACTTCAATAACGAAGAATGAAGCAGACACAATTCAAGAATTTTATTTTTTTCCAAATAAATTTCAAAGTAGCACTGTAGCTACAGTGAATAGTGACTTTTTACTATAGCATTTTTACTATCCAGCACGTTTAATTGACAAAAACATACTGTTGGCATTTTCGGTCACAGTTACTTAATTATTTAGACTATAGGCCACAGTTTCCTTTTTTTTGTACGGTCACGAGATCTCCTTCTCTATATAAGGAGAGACTTGGCATTTGAGAAGGGCAGAGGCAGTTTCGAATGTGAAAACGCTCTTGCTCTCTCTTTCCTCTCTTCATATCATTCCTATCACATAATCTCAGTTCTAGTTATCAATATCAAGTTCAAGATTAACTCTTATGGGCAATTTCTATTGTACAACCGGAAGCACAATGCTCGGTGCTTCCGGTGTACACCTGTAAAAAAAAATATCATAGGTGGCAGTGTTTTGTGTTATTGAAGTTTTTTGTTTTTATTTTAAAATTTTAGAAAATAAAATTTATCTTGAGTAAATATATTATTATTACCGTTTAGTAAAAATCTAGCAAAAAAATATGAAAACAAAAATAATCTATTATTAAATTAAAACTTTTAATTTAAATAAATATATTATAACTATAACCCTTATACAAATATTTAAAGAAAATCTACACCATAAACGGGTAATCTATTATTACTATAGGGTGTCCGAACCTTACTTGAAAATTTTAAAAACAAATTCAATATATTTTTTTATTTTTTTATTTTTTTGAGAACTACTAGTATTCGGTTTGAACTCTAACAAAATTAAACAACAATGTGAAATAAATTTTGAACAAAAGGGTTAAAAAGTTGAACAACAAGTATAATTTATATGAACACAAATTTGATGTTTAAAAATTGGTAAATCAATAAATATGATAAATTATATTGACATTGATTTATTATAAAATTTCTTATGAACAACTAAATCTAATATTTGAACACTTAATAATAAATAGTTGGACAGATAGTCAAAAAAATTGAACAAACTAATTTTATATTTGTAAACATGAACATGAGTTTTGAAAAAGTGAACAATATGCAGTAAATTTTGAACAAGGTGATTTAAAAGTTGAACAACTAATACTGCATATCTAAATTATGAACAATGTGAAATGGATTTTGAACAAAAGGGTTATAAAGTTGAACAATAAGTATAATTTATATGAATACAAACTTGATATTTAAAAATCGGTACAACAATAAATATGATATATTATATTGACATTGATTTATTATAAATTTCTTATGAACCATAAGATCTAGTTTTTGAACCCTTAATAATAAATAGTTGAACATATAGTCAAAAAAATTGAACAAAACTAATTTTATATTTATAAACATGAATGTGAGTTTTGAAAAAATGAACAATATACAGTAAATTTTGAATAAGGTGCTTCAAAAGTTGAACAACTAATACTACATATCTAAATTATGGGGATAATTGTGAAGAAAAACAACAATAACTGCGATAAAAAACGTATTTGTAGATATTTATAAAAAATATTTTAGAATCATAAATTGTTAAAATACTTTCTATATTTAGAAGGATGTTAGCTTAGACGATAGTGAGCGGCGGTGAAATATATGTATAAAGTAATCTCTTCATTGATTAGGTTTGTACAGTAAGAGGTCTATTTATACAAGAGAAACAAATCGTAAAGAATGGTAAGGACCGAGAGCTATACAAATGTGGGCTGTATAGACAAATATGGGCCTGACTAACTTATGGGCTTTACTATCCCCCCACGGTCGAAACGGTCAAGGCAAAGTTGAGACCGTAAACTCTCAAAGTGGGCTACAGGTAGGGGCTTGGTTAAGATGTCTGCAATTTGACGTTGACTGGAAATGAAGCATATACGCAAAGTACGATTTGCAATCTTCTCCCTCAGAAAGTGAAAGTCCAACTGGACATGTTTGATACGGGAGTGCAGAATAAGGTTTGCGGCTAGGTATACGGCGCCAATGTTGTCGCACCACACTGTTGAAGGAGAAGAGAGGGACAGACGCAGTTCAGAGAAGAGGTGTTGAATCCAGAGGAGTTTGCAAGTTACAGAAGTGAGGGAACGATACTCGGCCTCCGTGGTGGATCTGGCGACGGTGTTTTGTTTCTTAGACACCCACGAGACGAGGTTGTTGCCGAGATATACATAAAAGTCCGTTGTTGAGCGCCGATCGACTGAAGAACCCGCCCAATCAGAGTCTGCAAAAGTAGAGAGCATCAAGGGAGAGCGAGCTGAGATGCGAAAGCTCAGATCTTTCGTGGCCTGGAGATAGCGAAGAAGGCGCTTGAGAGCACGCCAATGAAGAACCGACGGATTGTGCATGAATTGGCAGAGACGATTCACAAGGTAACTGATGTCAGGTCGTGTCAAATTTAGGTATTGCAAACTGCCTAAAATGCTTCTGTACTGTGTTGGATCTGAGTAACTGTCTGCTTCTGTATTGGTGAAATCTGAGCTGGGTGAAACTGGTGTGGAAATTGGCTTTGAAAATTGCATGTTGGCTTTCTGTAATATGTCTGATATGTACTGGGATTGAGAGAGGTAGAGACCGTCATCGGTGCGATGGACTTTGACACCGAGGAAAAAATTTAGACTACCAAGGTCTTTAACGGGAAAGAGTGGGGATAGGGTTGTATAGAATTTGTCCAGAATAGAGGCAGAACTCGCAGTGACAATTAAGTCATCCACGTATATTAAAACATAGATAATGGATCCATACCAGCTATAGATGTATAGAGAAGTGTCAGCCACAGAGCCATAAAAGCCCATAGATACCAGCGCACCTGATAACTTGGAAAACCAGGCCCTTGGAGCCTGTTTTAAACCGTAGATAGCCTTTTGTAACTTGCAGACATAATTGGGAAACTTTGGATCCTTAAACCCAGGGGTCTGACTCATATAGACATCTTCAGTTAGCTCACCATGTAGGAAAGCGTTTTGAACATCATACTGTCGAATAGGCCAACCTCTAGAACAAGCTAGAGCTAGGATAATGCGAACTGTTGTAGGTTTAATAACCGGACTAAATGTGTCAAAATAGTCAATACCCTGTGTTTGATGGTAACCCTTAGCAACTAGGCGGGCCTTGCGCCTTTCAATTGTGCCATCTGAATTGAACTTTGTGCGGAGAACCCATTTGACTCCTAGGACAGGGGAATGGGAGGGTTGAGGAACTAGAACCCAGGTTTTGTTGGAGAGGAGAGCAGTGAATTCTTTGTGTATAGCCTCTTTCCAGACAGGATATTGTTGGGCTTTAGTGAAGGAAGGTGTTTCAGGTGTGAGAGTAGAGACATGGGCTTGAGGCCATGGTATGGTGCCATCGGTTCTTATGAGAGGTTAGTGTATATTGTTTCTTGCTCTGGTGATCATGGGATGAGGTGGAGGGGCTGGGGGAGTGGGAGATGGCTGAGGAGAGGATGGGGATGAAAGACTAAAGGGAACCGATGAGATAGGACTGTCTGTGGCGCTATTAGGTGGGGAAACAGGAGAGGGTGTGGGGTTAGTGGTTTCAGTGTGAACTGATACGAGAGGGGGAAGGATAGGTAAGGTAGTGGTGGCTGGTGTAGAGAGAGGTGTTTCAGAGTTTTGTGGAGCTGTGTTAAAGGGAAAAGAGTTTTCATCAAATGTAACATCCCGGGAGGTATGAATTCGATCTGTAGACAGATCAAGGCATAGGTAGCCAGAGTGATGTAAGCTGTAGCCAATGAAAACACAGGGTTTGCTACGAAAAGCCATCTTGTGTTGATTGTAGGGCCTCAGATTTGGCCAGCAAAGACACCCAAATACCTTGAGGGTAGAGAAGTCAGGGGACTTACCAAACAACAGTTCATAGGATGTTTTGTTCTGTAAAACTACCATAGGAGTGCGATTGATGAGAAAAACAACAGTTAGGAAAGCTCTGTCCCAAAATTTCATAGGAGCTGAGGCATGAGAAAGGAGGGCAAGTCCTTTGTCTACAATGTTTCTGTGTCTGCTCTCGATGCTGCCATTTTGACTGTGTGCATAGGGACAAGTCAACCTCAGCTGAATTCCTTGAGCTCTGAGTATAGGTCGAATTGGCAGAAACTCACCACCACCATCCGTTTGAATAACACAAATTATTTTACCAAATTGTGTCTTGACAAATCGAATGAAATCAAGTACAATAGTAGTGACACAAGACTTTGCAGAAATGGGAAAAATCCATAGGAATCGTGTAAAGTCATCAACAATAGACAGAAAGTATCTTGCACCATTCATAGATAAAATAGGAGCTGGTCCCCAAACATCCATAAAAACAAGATCAAACGGGGCTGTAGACTTAGATGGACTGGGAGAATAGGGAAGTGAGTGCATCTTGCCCCTGTGGCAAGCATCACACACATTATTTAAACTAGTTACATTGGAAAAGGGTAAATTGTATTTGTGCAGCAGCAGTTTTGTTGTTTTAATTGAGGGGTGACCAAGTCTTGAGTGCCAAGTGTGAGCTGAGGTTTTGACAGTGCTGTGAGCCTCAGGTTGTGAGGTAGTAGAGGTGGGAATGTAGTAGAGTCCATCCTTAACTCCTCCTAGTAGAAGAGTTCTCCCCGTTCTTCGGTCCTTAACAAGGAAATGAGAGAAATGAAATTCAAAATAAGCATCATGATCTCCACAAAATTTTCTAACTGAGAGCAGATTTTTTGATAGTTGAGGGACATGGAGGAGATTACACAAATAGAATGAGCCATAAGAGGTAGAGAGCCTGCCTGATCCCTGATGAGCAATAGACAGATTAGACCCATTTCCCAGAGCCACAGATTCAGTTCCATTGAAGGATTGAGCATCAAGAGAGAGCTGGCTTAGGTCATTAGTGAAGTGATTAGTGGCTGCACTGTCTGGGTACCATGGGGCTTCTGCTGGATGGGTATTAGTGTAGTTGGCAGTGAAAGAAGGTGGGGTGGGAGCTTGATAGGCATAGTTGTGTCTATTCCAGCAGGTGAGGGCAGTGTGACCATACTTGTCACAAATTTGACACTGTGGTCAGGGATCTGGTTTGCCTGTAAGGTTCTGAAAATTGGAGCCAGTTCCACTGTTGGATTTTTGATCGTAGTTTTGATAACCTCTCCCCCTTCCTCAGTTGTTGCCATTTCTGCCTCTGTTGCCTCTGCCCCGAGAATTATAGGAGTTATGTTTGGATTGAGAGAGATCTGTGGAGTTTAGGCTGATAGGATTCTGATTTTGGAGAGTTTGGGTTTGTTGGGCAAGGTGAGCTTCTAGCTGTAGCATATGACTAAACAGCACACTGGTGCTGATAGAATCTGGACGAGTGAGGGTATTAGTGACTAAAGAGTCAAACTCAGGACCAAGACCTCTGAGAAGGTAAGAGTTCAAATCATCATCAGATAGAGTGCATCCAGCTGATGCTAGAGTAGCTGCTAGACGGAGAACTTTATTGTAGTATTCAGTAACTGTGTCTGCTCCCTTTTTGAGATCCATCACAAGACTTTTAGTTTGCATGATCTTAGTAGCATTTTGTTGATCATACATAGAGGTGAGAGTAAACCGTACATCTGAGGCTGTTTCACACCTTAGAACTTGACATACTACATTTTCAGTAAGTGAGGCAGTCAAAACAGACATGACAAGTTGATCTAATTGTTTCCATTTCAGAAATTCATCATTGATCATTCCATCGATCATCTCATGTGCAGGTTTGGGAATCGAACCATCAATGACTCCAAACAACCCAAGACCTCTCAGATAGGGTTCAATTTGCTTCTTCCAAACAAGAAAGTTGTTAGAGGAGAGCTTAGTAAAATTACCAGCTGAAGATATGAGTGAAGGAAAGGAGAAGGTAGCTGAGCCAGATATGCCACCACTGACATGTGGAACAGCATGTGAGTTGATGCCCAACGTAGTACTGTTGGTGTTTGTAGCTGACAAAGAGCTTGAATTTGTGCTGCTGTTTGTTGATGCCATGATTGCGATGAAGAAACAAGAAGAAGCAGATTAAGAAGATGGGTTGAAGCAGGAGCTCACTGAATGTAGCTCTGATACCATAGAATGATGTTAGCTTAGACGATAGTGAGCGGCGGTGAAATATATGTATAAAGTAATCTCTTCATTGATTAGGTTTGTACAGTAAGAGGTCTATTTATACAAGAGAAACATATCGTAAAGAATGGTAAGGACCGAGAGCTATACAAATGTGGGCTGTATAGACAAATATGGGCCTGACTAACTTATGGGCTTTACTAATATTTATAAAAAAATTAAAAATATTTAGTTTATATAATTTTAGAAAATAAACTTAGAAATAAATACAATCACTTAAAAACAAATAACACGTCAGCACCGAAAGCACGTGCTTCCGGTTGTATAGTAGACTAATTGGAAGCTCACATTAATGTGCTCCGGTGTATGTTCAATCTGAAGCTTAAAATTTTTGATATTTTAAAAATAATTATTTTGACTACAAGTATATGTAATTATTTTTTACTACATTTAAAATCATACAGTTTGTATAGTGTAAAAGTACAGTTTTGTAAACTTATTGTACAGTTTAAGAAGTTAGTATGTACATTCAGTAGAATTTCAATAATATCAAAATTCAATGTATAACTTTATATATACATCTATATAGTTTTTATTTAATAACTGTACAATTTTTATAAAATAAATATACATATATGTAGTCATCTATAGTTAGATGGAGCTATTTAAAAAAATATTTTAAAATTAGTAAATTGTTAAAATATTTAGAAAATAAAAGTATAGGCTGTACCATCTACCGTGCACGCTGGCCGTGTGTTCGAATTTGCGCTCATCCTATATCACTAATTGGATTTTATCCAGACACGTGGCGTGAAACGAAAACTTCAAAACCTCCAAATCTCACAGGTCTCAACCGATCACCATCGCACGCAGTTGCTTGTCTACTACCAGACGCAACAATGGCTGCCATGTCCATCTCCTTCACGCCGCAGGCTCTATCTCGTCCAAACAGCAAGACTTTCAAAGCCAATAAACCCACCCAAAAGAAGCTTCCTCGAAACCCTAACCTCAAAAGCAAACCCCTAAAGCCCTTACAAAAGCAAGCTGCAGTTGGCATAGAAGCCACCACTTACACTCGCCTACCTCCCAGGGACGAAAACCTCCTACCTGTGCCCTCCCTAGATCCTCTTTTCCGAGAATTTAAGCTTGCAGATTCTCCCCTGCCTCGTCTAAATGTCAAGGCTGGAGGCAATTTGAACCAAGTCGGGGATGGACTTGAGAAATCCGGTAAGGGAGAAAAAGATGTAGCATACGACTCTAAATTCAACGAGGAAAAGTTCGAGGTTTTCGATGAAGAGCAAGATTTCGAGGAGGAAGAGGACGAGTTTGAAGGCGAAGGAGCAGCGGCAGAAGAATATGCCAATGCTGACGGTGAATTTGAGGGGTTCGACCACGGGGCAGAAGAATACGGGGACGAATTTGAAGGTGAGGAGTCGGAAGAGAAAGGGGAAAAAGAGAAGGGTGTCCCAGCGATAATGCGGTGCTTCGACGAGGCAAAGATTTATATCAAAGCAGGGGATGGCGGTGACGGGGTTGTGGCAATGAGAAGAGAAAAATTCATTCCCTACGGTGGCCCCTCCGGCGGCGATGGAGGAAGAGGTGGGAATGTGTATGTTGAAGTCGATCCATCTCTGAATTCTCTGTTGTCATTTAGGAAAAACATTCATTTCAGGGCCGGGGACGGGAAAAATGGGCAAGGGAGTAATCAAAACGGTGCGAAAGGGGAGGACATGGTGGTTAAGGTTGCACCTGGGACCGTTATTAAAGAGGCCGGGAGTGATGGAGTTGAGGGTGAGGTGTTGTTTGAGCTCATGCATCCAGGCCAGAGGGCTTTGGTTTTGCCCGGTGGAAGAGGTGGGAGAGGTAACGCTTCTTTTAAATCAGGGAACAATCGAGTGCCTAGGATTGCGGAGAATGGAGAGGAGGGAGCTGAAATGTAAGATATACTCGAATCTTATCACATACTGAGTATATTTTGTTTCTTCACCCTTCAACCTGATCGCCATTACTTTTATACTTAGTGAGCTATTACGAGCCATGATGAATTATGAAGTACTCACTTCCTAGCTTGATTTCTTCTACTCGGGCTACACCTGTGCTTGAGCATGTAGCAGTGTCCATTCTTGGTTGAAATAATGATGTCAGAAGAATTACCCATTTTGATGCTTCAGGTGGCTGGAGTTAGAGCTTAAGTTGGTTGCTGATGTTGGAATAGTTGGCGCACCAAATGCTGGGAAAAGCACCCTACTAAGTGCAATCAGCCTTGCTCGACCAAAAATAGCAAATTATCCTTTCACAACCTTGCTTCCCAACTTGGGTGTTGTTGGATTTGACTATGATTCTTCCATGGTTGTAGCAGATCTTCCAGGTTTACTTGAAGGTGCACATCGAGGTTTTGGCTTGGGCCATGAATTTCTAAGGCACAGTGAAAGGTGTTCTGTGCTGGTATAGTGCCTGTCTATCCTGTGGATATATTCATTGTGCTCAGTATGCTAGTTAAACTATAGCATCGTCTGTATTGTTCATGTTGATTATACTGATTACTGGAGGGAGACAATATTTGTTCTACACCAAGGAAAATATAAATAGAATTTTGTGTCATCCATTCATCTGTTATGTCGGTCAAGTGAAAAATGGTCCAAAGATTTCTTGTACGCTTTATCTTGAGGCATTCTCCAATTTGTTTCCCTACCTTTCATAAATGAAAACTATAATTCATCAGCAAACCATGGAAGCTATAAGTTGAAAATTTTAATTACCCATGTGTAGGTGTCAACTAAAGATAAGTAACAAATCAGTGATAACCTGTTCTTTTCACCGCTATCTGGTTTCCTTTTATTTTGGAAAAATAATCTTCACTTACTGAACTTTGCTAATGCAAGCCTATCTTGGAACTTAAACTGTTCAATTACTTCTTGGTTTAGGTCCATGTTGTCGATGGCTCGTCGCCTCAGCCAGAGTATGAATTTGACGCAGTCAGGCTTGAGCTAGAGCTTTTCAATCCCGAGCTTGCTGAAAAACCTTTTCTAGTTGCGTACAACAAGATGGATCTTCTGGATGCGTCTGATAGATGGGAAGATTTCAAGGAAAAACTTCAATCCAAGGGCATTGAACCCATATGTATGAGTGCTCTGGCGAAAGAAGGCACTTACGAAGTTAGTTGTGCTGCCTATGAGCTTGTTAAGAAAAATATGGAGACTTTTGAAAACACAGAAGGTTTGTCTTCATCTAATCTCTTAATTGACGTAATTATTAAATGAACTGCTCCATGTCTGTTAGATGTTAACAGACTTTTCTTTTGGAGAGATCTGTTATAGTTGCTATCTTTTGCCATTTAGAGAAAGTCTAAAACTGTTAAGCATTAATTTCATCCGTTTTGACTTGATTAAAGTGCCAGCTAGATGTCTGTGTGCTATGCCATCTTCTTGTCTTAAGCAGTTGCGTTTAAAAATCACAACTTATTGTTGCAGATTTGACTGAAGATGTCAATTTGAATCATGTTGCTGAGATGATAGAGAAGAGAAGAAAGGCATCAATCAAGGAGTATGATATCACTTACGAAAGTAGTTCAAGAACTTGGCAGGTGTATGGATCTGGTTTAGAGAGATTTATGCAAATGACCAATTGGCGGTATGTAATCCATCTTTCACAGCTGTCCATACTAACTGTTATTTCACAGCTATACTATCTTATTATCTCAACTTGAAATACATGTACGTGCTTCCAACATTTCTATGGCTGTTTTAGAGAAACTATCTTGCTACTGATGTGAGAGATAATTATATTGCAAATTTTCATACGCTGTTGTGAGAGATAATAAATCAGTGAAGAAGAGGGGGAGAAAAAGAGGAGGAAGAGAGCTCATAAAAGGATGATTTATTTAGATGAAACTCAAAGAAACTATCTTGCCACTGATAAGTCTTAGTAGCTAAGAGTAGTTTAGTAAATGACTAGTCCTAGTTGTCCTGGTATATAAAGTGAAGGAATAATTTGCAGTAGGCATTGGGAATTATTTTTGTTAGGAAGTACTTTTGGTCTTACAGAGGACTAGGCCTCAAAAAAGGAATTTTGGCCACTAAGAGTGGATTAGTGAAGGTAAGACAGAGTAGATCCCATCATTTGGTATCAGAGGTAAATCTCGGGTAGATGTGGTGAATGGCTACGGGACATAATAAAATGGACCAAATAAAGAATGAGCAGGCTGTGATGTAAGAATTAAGAAAGTTGGAGGAGTTCAAGTTTGTTACGCCTCCTCTGTCTAGTAGTAATATGAGATATGGGAATGTGTATGTATGTAGGAGAAAAAAGTAGTGAGATGTTGAATAGTCGTCATTAACATTGTTATTAATATTAGATGCATTCCGCCTAATCTGTTTGTATTATGTCCATTTGTATTTCTTTGTAATTAGTCACTTATTAGGCACTTTATTTAATTATCATGTTTCCTAGGTAGTGGGGTATTCTAACAGTCAGGAAACCCAACCATTTCTTTCCTTTATCTTCCCTCTAGATTATTCTATCCCTTTGTATAAATATGTATCTGTTCTCTCAATAATAGACACACAATTCCTCTCATTACTCTACATGGTATCAGAGCTAATACTCGACACAAAAACCTCTTTTTTACTTCACCCGTCAGCCTTCATTGCTGTCCAGTTCAGCAGTCTTCATCGCTGCTTCCTGTCATCTCTTCCAAATGAGTATTATCCTATCTTTAACAGCCTTCATCATTGTTTCCTTCAACCTTTCAGCCTTCATTGCTGATTGACAGCCTTCATCGCTGTTTCTTCACCTTTCACAGCCTTTATCGCTGTTTCCTTGTCTTCAACATCCTTACAACTATGTCGGTTGATTCGTGCGTTACTTCCGCTGCCCTCACAAATCCTCATAAAGGAGAGTTTCAAAATGTCCTGGCTTGTTACAAGCTTACTGGACAGAACTACCTCTTATAGGCTCAAGTTATCAAGAAATATCTCAAAGGCAAAGGGAAATTGAGTCACTTAATTGATTCTCCTCCAGCAAAGGAAGAACCCACTTTTTCAGCATGGGAGTAAACGGATTCTATGATTGTTTCTTGGCTTTGGGATGCTATTGATCGAAAGTTAAGTATCAATTGTATATTCCTTGAGACAGCCAAAGAGGTTTGAGATTTCCTTCTTACTCTTAAAAGTCGGATGAGGCGACCATGTATGAGCTAACTGTTAGAGTAGTCAACACGAAACAAGGAACTCAATCCATTCAAGAGTATGCCACAACCTTACAGAATTTATGGCAAGAGCTTGATCAGTGCCAACCATTGGTGATGAAATGTCCAGATGATGCCACAAAATTCAAGGAGTTTGTGGAAAAAGGTAGAATCTGTGCCTTCTTAGCTGGATTAAATCCCGATTATGATCAAGTTAGAGTCCAGATTCTTGGCCAGAAAAGTTGCACACTTGAAGAGACCATCGCCACTGTCAAACCTGAAGAAAAAAGATCTATCATACTGAAGACCTCTGAAGATTCTGCCTCTGCCCTTGCTACTGGTCAAGGAGGATACAAGGGGTCTAAGGACAATCGTTGGTGCTCATATTGCAAGAAATCTGGTCATAATCGGGATAGATGCTGGAAATTGTAGGGGAAACAACCCTTCAAGGACATGAAACAGCAGTTCACTCATCCTCAAGCTAACCTAGCAGCTGAAACTTCAAAGGAAACTACAGAAACAATAGCTGAGCTAAGTGCTGCGGATCTTGAGAAATTCAAGGCCTTTATGAAAACCCTTGAGAAATAGCCACTCGGTAACTCATCTAGCAATTATTCTCTCTCTTTCTCAGGTAATCACTCGGTCTCCTTATGCTGTAATGCTTCAGATAAAACCCAATCTAGTAATTGGATACTAGATTCAGGAGCCACCGATCATGTCTTTTTCTAAAAACCATTTTCATTGCTATAAATCCACCACAAAACAGATTATTACAGCCAATGGTTCCCTTGTACCTGCTGCCGGACAAGGGACTGTTTACCTTTCAAAGAACTTGGAACTAAAATCTGTTTTACATGTTCTTACCTTATCTGTTAACCTAATGTCCATTTCAAAGCTAACCAAGAATCTTAATCGTTATGCTATTTTCTCTCCTTCTGAGTGCATTCTGCAGAGCCTACACTCGGGGAGGAAGATTGGTCATGCTAAGGAAAGGAACGGGCTGTATTTTCTGGAGGTGTACGAGGAAAACCGAACTCAAGCCTTATCCATCACTACCACAAACACAGCCCTTTGGTTGTTACATCAAAGATTAGGCCACCCACCATTTGGCCTTCTTAAGCATATGTATCTTGAGTTGTTCCAAGGGAAAATGTTGCTGATTTTATCAGTGAAATGTGTATGAAAGCTAAACACTCTAGGGTTTCCTTTCCTTTGAGTAATGCAAGAAGTGCATCCCCTTTTCAACTCATTCATAGTGATGTTTGGGGTCCTGCTCCTTTGGAAAACTTTTCTGGTGCAAAATGGTACATTTCCTTCATTGATGATTGTACTAGAACACATGGGTCTATCTCCTAAAACAAAAATCTGAAGTGAGCAATATCATTCCCACCTTTTGCTTCATGATTCACAATCAATTCAATACAAAAATTCAAGAGTTTCGAATTGATAATGCCAAGGACTATTTCAACCACTCATTGACACTTTTTCTTCAAACTCATGGGATTATTCACGAGTCATCCTGTGTCTACACCCCACAACAAAACGGAGTAGTTAAAAGGGAAAACCGTCACTTCCTTGAAGTTGCTTGCGCTCTCTTATTCCAAGGCAATGCACCCAAACACTATTGGGGGGAAGCTGTTCTAATAGCCACTTTCCTAATTAATAGATTACCTTCTCGTGTCATCCACTACAGAAGTCTCTTGGCTTTCCTCAAAGAATTTCACCTTTATTTTCATCCAACTCCAAGACTTGAACCCAAAGTGTTTGGTTGCACTGCCTTTGTTCATATTCACAACACTCAAAGGGGAAACTTGACCCTAGAGCTCTCAAATGCATCTTCCTTGGATATTCAGCAACTCAAAAGGGATACAAATGCTACCATCCCACCATCAAAAGAACCTATGTCACCACTGATGTCACTTTCGATGAGCCTAAACCATTTTTTGCAATCCTACTACTACAGGAGATAGTCATCTTCTTCCACCTTTGACTCCTTTAAGATTGCCTCCACAAGAATATACTCCAACACCAGACTCGACCAACAATCCTAACACCACCATTGAGCAAACAGAAACCTCTACCACACCATTGCACAACACAGTTGAACAAACAGAAAAATCCACCTCATCATTCCCATTTTTTCCTCTAACTTACAGCAGAAGGGCACCCGTTCCTGACCAGACACATGGCCAAGATTCCAACCTACAGGAAGGTCCCGAGGATGCAACACCAGATTTGGTAGAGGATGTAGCAACAAATCTTTCATCCTGTTCACCCTCCTTACCTCCACCTGATTCAGATCTTCACCTTCCTATTGCCCTTAGAAAAGGTACTCGAGAGTGTACCAATAAGCCCTTATACCCATTAGCCAAATTCACCTCCACTTTCAAACTTTCCCCTGCACACAAGCTTTTCCTCGGCAAAATCCAAGAGATTCCTATACCCAAAACCATAACTGAAGCATTTCAACATAAGGAGTGGAGGGAAGCCATGAAAGAAGAGATGAGTGCTCTGAGGAACCACACTTGGGAAATTGTGGATAGACCTGCTGGAAAGAATGTAGTAGACTACAAATGGGTCTTTACTTTAAAATATAAATCTGATGGTAGCCTAGAAAGGTATAAGACGCACTCTTGTGCTAATTTTACACAAGCCTATGAGATTGACTATGTGATACTTTTGCTCCGTTGCCAAATGAACAGTTCAATTCTATTCTCTTGCTGCTCATTTTGATTGGAGTCTATCACAGTTTGATGTGAAGAATGCCTTTCTCCACGGAGACCTTGAAGAAGAAATCTATATGAAGACTCCACCAGGTTTTGCTCCACCTTCTACAAAAAAAGTGTGCAAATTGAAGAAGGCCCTTTATGGCCTCAAACAATCTCCTCAGGCATGGTTTGGCAGATTTGCTAACGTGATGAAGAATGCAGGTTACAAGCAAAGTCAAGGTGACCATACCCTATTTATGAAGCATTCATCGTCAGGGGGAGTAACTATATGTTTGGTATATGTGGATGATATCTTTGTTACAGGCAATGATATGGATGAGAGAGTGCAACTGAGCAAAAGATTGGAATCAGAGTTTGAAATTACAAGCTTGGGCAAGTTGAAATATTTCCTTGGAATTGAAGTGGCACGATCTTCCAAAGGCATATTCATCTCAAAGCAAAAATACATCATTGACTTGTTGCTGGAAACATGGAAAAGTGGTTCTAAACCAGCTCGCACACCCATTGATCCTAACCATAGGCTTAGAGCAGCCCTTGATGATCCAGTTGTGGATAAAGAAACATATCAAAAATTCTGTAGAAAATTAATCTACCCACACGAGGTCGGACATTGCTTATCCCGTCTTAGTAATCAGCCAGCTTATGCGTGATCCTAGAGAATCTTATCTCGCAGCAGCTTACAGAATCCTTCACTATCTTAAGGGTAGTCCAAGAAAAGGAATTTTATTCAAAAGGGACAGTGAACTAACTTTTGAAGCATTCACAGATGTTGACTACGCAGGATCAGTAGTAGATAGAAGATCTACCTCATGTATTTTTGGCAGAAATCTAGTAATATGACGAAGTAAAAAGCAGAGTGTTGTTGCTAGATCATTAGCTGAATCTGAGTTTCGTTCTCTTGCACAGGGTTAATGTGAACTGCTGTGGTGCTAGAATATTCTAAGTGATCTAAAAATAAAGTGGAAGGGAGCTATGAAGCTGAAGTGCGACAACCAATCAGCCATCAAGATAGCTAGAAACCCTGTTCAGAATGAAAAAACCAAGCATATTGAGATAGATCGGCATTTCATTAGAGAAAACTTGAACAATGAATTGTTGATTTGAGTTATATCTCTTCAGAGAAACAGATTGCAGATGTGCTAACAAAAGGTCTTCACAGCTCTTGATTTCAGCAATTGATTTCCAAGCTTGTAATGGATGACATACAACATTCAGCTTGAAGGGGAGTGTTGAACAGTCGTCATTAATATTGTTATTAATATTAGATGCATTCTGCGTAATCTGTTTGTATTCTGTCCATTTGTATTTCCTTGTATTTATTTACTTATTAGGCAGATTATTTAATTATGATGTTTCCTAGGTAGTGGGGTATCCAACCATTTCTTTCCTTTATCTTCCTTCTAGATTATTCTACCCCCTTGTATAAATATGTATCTGTTCTCTCAATAATACACACAATTCCTCTCATTACTCTACAGAGAGGAA
Source organism: Limonium bicolor (assembly GCA_023374045.1). Taxonomy (NCBI): domain Eukaryota; kingdom Viridiplantae; phylum Streptophyta; class Magnoliopsida; order Caryophyllales; family Plumbaginaceae; genus Limonium; species Limonium bicolor. The sequence continues at coordinate 185,147,848 of CM041777.1, read as the reverse complement.
CAACTGTAACTAGTAGCTATCAGTTGGGAGTTTGTTATAGTAGTAACCATTTGTTACTTACATCTGGTGGCTGTAGTACTTAAGACTGGCACTGGTATTGTTGTTGGTATGCATTGATTGAATAACAGTCCTCATTGATGTTTTGGGATGGAGTTACTCTTCGAAATGTAACAACTTGTATCAAAGCCTTTTTGGCTGAGCTGGCGGTAGATGGTTGTAACGCGCAGCGGTAAAGAATCATCCATGGATTCGCTGGAGAAAGAACACGGGTTGTTGAGGGATCGTATGGATGAGTACGATGGGAAGATGGATAATCTCACTGCTGTCGTGTTGCAGATGTAGAAATATCTCCAATCTTTCTCGCGTCACACCTTAGTAGAAACTGGCGAGGTGCAAGGTCAGGCATTGAACCGGGGCCTAAAGGGGACAGCCGTGAAGGGTGGACATCGGGAAGTCAAGGTTAGGAAGCTGGAATTGCCAATTTTCTCTGGAGACGACCTGTGAGAATGGCTGAGAAAAGCTGAAAGATACTTCTCTCTTTGCGGAATCGGAGAGGAGGGGAATATGCGATCAGCCTGCGTTTGTATGGACGGTGCTGCTCTGCAATGGTTTGAGTGGTACAACAACTATGTTGGCTTCTCCGATGGGAAGCAGTTCAAGGAGTTGATTGAACGCTTCGGTTCTTCGGCGGGTGGGGATCGACTAGACCTTTTGTGCAACCTTCGCCAAGAGACGACGGTGGAAGACTATAGGAGGAGGTTTGAGTTCTATGCTGCGCATTTGACAGAAGTGCCTGATGCGGTGTTGAAAGGGATCTTTCGAAGTGGATTGAAAGAGGCAATTAAGAAAGATTTCATTCTAATTGACATTCAAGATCTTCCTGGGTTAATGAAGGCAGCGAAGAGGATAGAAGAGAGGAATGAGTATAGACGTCCTAAAATGGTTGGCGCGGTGAATGAGAGCAAAGAAAAGGAGAGTCCCGTACAGTGGAATTATCGGCCAAGAAGTTGAGCTGGTCAAATCCCTGCTCCAACCACATCGACCAAATTAGGGAAGTAGCAATCCCTAAATCGGGATCGTCTTCGTCAACCCAGTCTAGCTCGATGTCCACTGCCTCGAATTAATTCAAGCGAATTCCAGAAGATGAGATGCAGCAATGGAGGTTGCTGGGATATGCTTCCATTGTGGGGACAAGTGGAATGCGGCGCACAGATGCAAGATAGCGGGATTACTGTTGTCGTTGACAGAAGGGGATGACGGAGAGGAACATTCATTCGAAATCTGTCCTTCCTCTCCTATTTCTAGCGACACGGGTGATCAGTTCAAAGCTGAACTTTCCTAGTTGTCATCAGTGGGATTCCCTTCTCAAAAATCCATGAAAGTAGTGGGACATGTGCTGGGAGAACAAGTACTAATCTTGATTGACAGTGGGGCTTCTCACAATTTTGTCTCTGATGAATTGGTGAAAAGACTACAGTTAGTGTTGGACAATTCAGTACGTTTTGGAGTCACGATTGGAAATGGAGAAACTATATTCCGTTCTGGAATTTTCCGTGCTCTACTGCTTTCACTGCAGAATGTGGAGTTTTCAGTGGACTGTCTTCCCTTCAATCTGGCGGGGGGTGGACTTAGTTCTGGGTTTTGAGTGGTTGGCCACTCTAGGCAACACTCAAACTAACCGGAGGAAGCTATCAATTAAATTCCAGTGGGGGTAAGATATTAGTGCACCTACAGGGAGATCCTTCCTTCTCCATCACCAAAGGGGGAGTTAAGTCAACACTGAAGGCAATACAAGATCAAGGTGAAGGCTGGCTCTGTGTATTGGGGGTGAAACATCAATGTCTGATCTCAGGTGAGGAGCTAGATCACACTAAAGAGGCTGGCTCTGTGTTTGGAGGAGAAACATCAATGTTTGATTTCAGCTCTTAAGGAACAATTTCCTACCTTTCACCTTGAGGGCAAGGCGAATATTCAGGGAGGGAGTGATGTTATGCCTCCTCTGTCTAGTAGTAATAGGAGATATGGGAATGTGTATGTACGTAAGCGAAATAAGTAGTGAGAGGGACAGCTGTAACTAGTAGCTATCAGTTGGGAGTTTGTTATTGTAGTTACAGTTTGTTACTTCTGGTGGCTGTAGTACTTAAGACTGGCTCCAGTATTGTTGTTGGTATGCATTGATTGAATAACAGTCCTCATTGAGGTCTTGGGAGAGAGTTACTCCTCGACACGTAACAGAGTTAGTGACAAGCCGTCGAACCTCTAATCTTTGACGGGGAGGACCCGCAAGGCTGGCTGCTAAAGGCTGATCCTTATCTCTCATCGTGCAACACTGATGAACAAGATAGATTCCAAGCGGCCGCAGAGTATATGGTGGGTGTGGCTTTCTGATGGCTCGAATGGATATGGTACAACTTCGGCCACAAAATGGTCAAAGCAGAGAAGAATTGATCAAACAAAGAAGGAGAAGAGAAAACAGAAAAAGAGAAGGACTCGGAGGAAGATCATACCTGGTAGACATAATGAACCAGTTAGGGACTTGGGGTAATCTCAATTTTTTCCCAGAATTTCCTAATCGAAGGAAGGAGAAAATGAATCCAGAAAGAAGAAAACATAGAGAGAAGAAAACGATCCACATACCTGGTAATCAAATTGTGAAGATTAGGTTAATCCCTTACCCTATTTTCCCCCTAAACCTTCTGTTTGTTCTTCAAGAGCTTTCAGGCAGGCTAGCTTTTTCCGGTGAGTTCACCAGAGTCCAATCGCTTCTAGCCAGCAGTCCTTGCATAAAAACAACTCGCTAAACAGATTGAAAAGAGGAGCAAGACGCTTGCTGCTAATGTTCTCTCGTTACCAAGGTTGAACAAGAGCTTAGGCAGAAATTGGTTTCTGGGACGGAGACCAAATTGACCACGGGTAAAATTAGTCGGTTCTTCTAGAAGTTGGTCGGTTCTTTATCAAGCTATAGCAGGAGTAGCAGGTATATGACTATGAGCCTTCAGTTATGGCTAACTGATTGCGGTGTTGGTGGGGAAGTGACTCTTGAGTGGGTAGCAATTAGATGGAGATTTGACTGGCATTTTTTTTTACCCTGGCCCGTTCCTTTTTTCTCTCGACATCTGTTCTGGTCAGAATGAATGAGATGTGACACAGCTGACTCAGGATCTTCAAGCCATTTGTGTAGTTCACCTCTTGTCTGGTTTGGGAGATGGAACTTGATCTCAATGATGGGGATTCAATCTGAGTCCAGAAAGAGGATTATCTTCTAGGTGCGACAGTTCAGGTGTAAGGTGTTGGGCTGATAATGAAGACTGAGGTGGGGCCTACAGTGGCCATGGAAGACATGTGGGTGGATGGTAACTCTACTGGTGATTTAAATCCACTAGAGTCAATCTTATGGACCCATGGCGGACAACTGGTAGAGCGCACTACACTGTAGCCTTCTTTTTCCAACCTCTCGGACAAGCTTGTCCGAGGGGATTAGTAATGATAAATCTTGGTAGCTAAGGGTAGTTTAGTAAATGACTAGTCCTAGTACATAAAGCGAAGGAATAATTTGCAGTAGGCACTGGGGAATTATTCTGTTAGGTAGTACTTTTGGCCTCTTAGCGAGGATTAGGCTTCAAAAGAGGAATTGGCCACTAAGAGCTGTTTAGTGAAGGTATGACAGGGTAGATCTCATCAGCCACTGAGATCTCTGCCCCTAGGATAAACTCTGCTCAGCTCAAGGCTATTTCACATCCAACTTCACCGATACCTCTCCTCAATGAAACATACTCTTTATTTATAGCCAAGGCTAGAGTGATAGCTTGCTGTGCAAGGGTATATTAAATGACTAACTAGCCTTTATAGTCTCTTCTATGATTTACTTGTAATATACCGCGCTAACATGTGGTTATTGTTGGATTAGTTGTGAGCCTTTGGTATATGAGGTAAGTCCTCTGGAGATGTCAGCTCTATTTAGGAGTTGCTGTTGATTTTATGGTTGAAAGCTGTAAGAATGGTAAAAGAAATAATGAGGCCTCGTTATGGATTGCTGTGAAGTCTGGTATACAATCTGATTTGAGTGTATAACACTTCAAAACGTAGACCATACTGATTCATTAATCCTAAGAGGGAGCGTGCAGCTCAAGCATCATGATCAAAGAAACTTTTACAATTACATGTGCTTTCATTTATATTAATAGTCCTGTTTTAATCTTTCACAAAAAATAAAAACTGTACATGTTCGCTTAAACACTCTTGAACTGTGGCACATCCACCTCAAAGTCTCTACTAGCCTTTTCGAATGAATGTGGTCCACTTTGGCTTTAGTTTCTCGTAATGAGTTTTTTATCTTTTTTTTTGCTGTTGTATACATATTATATTATAGGTATTTCTTCTATTTCAGTTTTGAACATTTATCTTGGCTTGTCACGTAAATTTTGTCTGTTCTATAGAGAGGCAAGATATGATAAATTTTGTTCTTTGTTTCCCCTGATATGTTGATGTTACTCTCTTGAGTCTGGTTTGATTAGGCTGTTTCCCCGCAAAAGAAGGGACTCACTTTGTGAAGGATTTCAATTGATACACAGTAATACTTGATGGTTGTGAAAGCAGATATGTTGATTCTGAGAGAAGATTCCAACATGTGCTGGATGCATGTGGTGTGAACCGGACTCTGATTAACCGTGGTATCAAGGAAGGTGACAATGTCATCGTCGGAGGGGTGAGTCAACCTTAGTCCCATCTTTCTCTCTCTCACACACACTTTCAGTTGGTTATCCTGGTCTTCTTTAACTGCATAGCTCTTGCAATCTCGGAATGAAACTGATCTTTAATTCTTCAATCGTTTACATCACAAGGAAAAATCATGACCGCAATAAGAGCAGCTGAGTTTCATGTTCTTTTGAGTGGCTCTCTTTGATTCTAAATCCAAAATGTTTGAAGATATGCATGCACTCTGATTTCTGTTGTCTGTTTTTTCACTGTCCCTGGTTTAAAACATGTCATGTATCGTTTAATCTTCCTTTTATTGCATCAATTATAGATGGAGTGGGTATGGCATGATGCCCCTGATAAGCAGGGTGGGCCGTCAAGTGTGAGGAAGAAATCATCGGGTGCAGATAGATGGGCTGAATGGCAATGAGCTCAGACTTTTGATTAATGTCCACAACTTTCTTTCCTGCGATCCACGGTAAGTTACTAGTTGGCTACAGAAATTGAAAATGTTAATTTATGTACTTCCATCTTTGCAACCCCCCCCCCCCCCCCCCCCCCCCAAAATAAAATAAAGTTTGTCCCGATCTGATCTTATTCTTCCTGATGTACGTTACACAGCAAATCCAAACCAAACTCAGTGAACCTTTGGTCCCGCGGTCTTCTATAAGGGCATCTATAATAGAGGTTGATTCAACTTTTAAGAACTAAAAAAATAAATAAAATGTGAGTGGAGGAAGGAGAGCGTGAGAGATAACCCAAAAAAAAAAATTGTATATAGTTGAATTCACTTTCCTTGTGAATGTCCTAAATTCCCTATTTTGGCATGTTATTCGTTTGAAATCCAACCACCTTACTTCCTGTTGCCACTGCACTCTATATCAGAGTTGGAGATCAAGGGATAATGCTATGATGAAATCAAAATGATTGCTGAATCTTCTCATGGCGCACGTGTTAACTTTCATTCCAGGTACCCTCTTGTTTTATGAGCTTCTAAGAACCCCATGCGTCTCGTTTCATTTCATCTTGGATATACCCAATATGCAGGTTTCATCGTCTCTACTTTGCTTGCATGCTATGACTATTACAGAAATTGCTTTAACCGCTGCAGCAGAAGAGTCGCTGGCTATGTGGTCATCATGCTCTTGGCATCAACGTGTACCATTTTATCAAGCAACTGCTATGTTTATAATGTGTAAAATCAGTAATCTGGAATCTATTTTGGTCTAAATTTTGACACATGAAATTCCTTGACGGAGAGAATGCATTAATTGGACAAAGTGCAGTTAATAGATTTCTCACAACAGATTCTTCAAATAATATGAACCTAGAATAGAGGAAAAACTGATCTTCAAGGACATGACAAGCAGAGAATCATTACCCGTTCCAAAATCTCGAATTTGGACTGTCACAGTGAATGAAGTCGGTCACTGAAGAGAAGGGACAGTCATGGTTGGGTTCCAAATGGGGGTAGAATTCAATTTCGCACGAGTGCCCAATTAAATGACTAAAGTACGGCAAGGCAACCAGTACCGCGCTCTTTCTGCCCGGAATCAGGGAAGGGAAGAGGAAGAGAAATGCAAATAAGGTGGGATAGTTGTTCAACAGTGAAACCTGTACTTCTCTGTTCCTCGGACCTTATGGGATCATTTGTACTGTTTTGTGCGAAAGATTTTTGCATGCCACTTATGAAGGTCAAAAATATATTTGTTTAGACAAAAATCGCTTCCAAACAATTCGCAACAATCATTACTAACAATCGCTATCCACAACAGATTATAAGGCCATTATCAAAGTTCTCTGGGACAATTATCAATCTTTAGTTATTAGTGAGAGTGAGCTATCAAAGTTCTGATTAAGTAGTTGGGACTCAAAGTCCACTTGTAACTATATGTTATAAGGCCATCCAGCAGTAAAAAGCTAACACATTTTTTTTATATTATATTTTATTCACTTTTCTCACACTTCTCTTTCAATGAAAATATAGGGTTCTCCTAGAGTATCCGTATCTCATCCGCTTCATCTTTTCCTTTTATCTTTGTTTGTTTGTGTCAGTAAGAATTCTTTAAAAAACTCTGATGTGGATGACCTAAGTTGTCTTTATCTCAATGCACCAAAAAGTTAGGGTAGACGCTCATGACCACCAACTAATAATCATATGATCTTTTGTCACAAATTCATCATTATTGTTTTAGTTTCTCAGTAAAAAAATTCGAATGAAACAATTCTGAAAAAGTAAAAAAATATATACAATTATTACATTTGTAAAATGAATGGAGCAGTGCCCCCTTCCCCGCCTACGTTCTTATAATTTTTTAAAATATTAAATATCATAATGTTTTAATAGTGTCAAAAAATGTTTCCCGTCACAGTAACACTAAAATCCTGACCTCTCGTCTCGTCTATATTTAGGAAAAATTACATCCAATCCATGACGTTTGGTGAAATTACTTATCCCACCATTGAGGTTTCAAAAATTATTTTACCTACTGATGTGGTTTCTCTATTTTACATCTAACAACTTTTCTAATATCGATCAACTTAAAGGATGTTTAAAAATGTTGTTCAAAATTGATAAAATTTTACATGAATGATACTAAGGTGTTATATTTTAGTGTAGTGTGAAATTCAAAGATTTTTAAGCTCATATGTGACCCGTGGGACCTAATTAAACATGTGATATGTCAACGTATTTTCATTGGGTCTAACAGGTCATATACGAGCTTTAAAAACTTTGGATTTGACATTGGACAAAAATATAACACTTTAGTATCATCCATGTAAAATTTTATTAATTTTAGATAATATTTAAGTATCTTTTAAGTTGATCAAATATTAGAAAAGTTACCGGATGTAAAACAGAGAAAATCATATAGGTGGGCAAAGTAATTTTTGAAACCTCGTGGATGGGGTGTAATTTCACCGAACATCATGGGTGGGATTGTAATTTTCTCCTATATTATAAGTTGGTCAATTATGGGTAAATATATTTCTATCATTATGAAAATATAATTTTTAAAGCATATAGTAGATTTTAAAACAGTGTATAACTAGTCTCGCTAAATTGTACAATCATTGATAAAATAGAGAAATGTACAATTTGACATAACAATTGAACTATCTCAAACGAAAAAACACATGGATGCATACAAGTTGTCCACGTTCGGATAAATGTAAGAAATTGGCTTAGATATGGATATAGTAATTAGTAGTCATCCTTAACTAATTAACTAAAAGAGAAGCAGGATGAGATCACTTGGGATACAGTAAATGTCTAACAATCCACGTTTGTAGCCTTATGTGGTTATTAGCCTAGTTTCCTAAAGTGATATAATAGATATCACATTTTAATCATAGGTCATTTTCATGATTTGTAAGTTCTAATTGACACTCTTTGTGCGAATTAGTCGAATTGTTGCTTTAAACCCATAATCTTATTGCAACAAGTTACTCATATGTCACAATTTTATTTTAGATTCGAATATTAACCTCTGGGTGTCAATCCTAATATATATGTTCTGAATTCTTTTGGTTTTTAGATTCTTTCTTATCCACGATGGTTACTTAAATGGGTAATTCACTATTACATTGATGAGCAGAGTTTTCTATATATATAGTAGGGTTACTACAGAGATATTCTGTACAAAGATATTTTGGAGTCTAGACTATGTATAAAGTGGGCCGATCTAAACCATTGGGATCTAACATATTTACGTTGGGCTATTGGTTTGTATATTTGTCTTATTATCCTCCCTCGTTTCTAACTCCACACAGTGGCGGACCCAGAAGTAAAATCTTATGGGGTCCAAATTTTTTTTCAACATTAACATATATTAAATTTGAAGGTATATAAGTGTGTGGTCATAAATTTATTGAGCATTAGTATATATATATCAAAATTTAAGGTAATATTAAATTTTAAATAAGTATGTAGTATTTGTAAATTAGACTCATTTTTTTAAAAAGTTAAAACATATTACTTGATGGGGTTAGACTTTAACATGAGATCAAAGAAGGAATTTTGTTCCATAACATTTAAAACTAAAAATAGGTTGACAATGATTGAACTTACAACCTCACATATAGGAACATATCTCTACCACTAAATTATTATCAACTTTCAGTATTTTACACAATTTTATTTTATTAAAACTATACTTTAAAAAATTCTCTTTTTTATTATCAGAAAAGCTATGGGGTCCGGGACCCCTCAGGACCCCGCCTCGGTCCGCCCCTGACTCCACAAGCTGGAGTTTGGAACGATTTCTTTGAAATGCTGGAGCAGAGAGTGTCTTGGTCAATATATCAGCAGCCTGATCTTCTTGCTAGACTCTTGTTGGCCACCTTTTCTTGTACAAAGTGAAAGTCCAGGACTACATGTTTAACACGAGTGAAAAACAGGATTAGCAGCCAAGTAGGTTGCACCCAAGTTATCACACCATAATACTGGCGGTGTATGAAGGAAAATGCCAAGCTCAGCCATTAGTTGCTGGATCCATATCAATTCACAGGTGGGGTTTGCTAACACCCTGTACCCAGCTTCAATTGTGGATCTTGCAACAGTCGGTTGCTTCTTCGACTGCCAGGAGAAGAGATTTGTGCCCAGATATACACAATAACCAGTAGTGGATCGACAATCTTCTTTACTTCCTGCCCAATCTGCATCAGCGCAAGCAGAGAGATTGAGGCCCGAATTGGCTGAGATGAAGAAGTGCAAACGTTTAGTGGCATTGAGATAGCGCAGAACACGTTTTAAAGCCTTCCAATGAACCTCCTTCGGTTGATGCATATAGTGACATAGCCGATTCACAGTGAAGTTGATGTCAGGACGTGTTAGGGTAAGATACTACAGCGCACCCAAAATGCTCCGAAATTGTTTAATGTCAGTAAAGGCAGAAGATGAAGTATCAAATAAAGCGGTGCTGGATGACATGGGAGTGGCGACAGGATGAGATTTGGATAAATTTGCTCTCTGTAGAAGATCAAGAATATAGCGCTCCTGAGAGAGATAAATGCCAGCGGGATTCCGTCGAACATGAACGCCCAAAAAATAATGCAAAGCACCAAGATCTTTAACTGGAAAAATGGTGGACAGTCGAGCGATGAACTTAGAAATGATGACCAGTGAGTTACTAGCCAGTATTATATCGTCGACGTATACGAGCACATAAAGAGTTTCACCATGATTTTGATAGATAAATAGGGATGTATCTACTTTGGAATCTCTGAAACCCAAGGAGATTAAAACATCGCTGAGTTTGGCAAACCAAGCTCTCGGAGCCTGCTTCAGCCTGTAGATTGATTTTTGTAATTTACAGACATGATCGGGATAGAGAGGATACAAGAACCCCGGTGGCTGAGACATGTAAACGCACTCCTGAAGATCACCCTGGAGAAAGGCATTTTGTATATCAAGCTGGTGTATTGGCCAGGAATGTGTGACAGCAAGAGAAAGGATAAGACGAACGGTGGTGGGTTTCACCACAGGACTGAAAGTCTCGTTGAAGTCTATACCAACAGTTTGAGTGTAGCCGTGTGCAACCAAAAGCGCTTTTCGCCTTTGAAGAGTGCCGTCTGAATTTTATTTGGTGCAAAGTACCCATTTAGCTCCAAGTACGTTGGCCTGTGGTGGTTTCGGGACAAGAGTCCAAGTGTTGGTGCGAAGAAGGGCTTCAAATTCAGCTAGCATCGCCTGTCGCCAGCATTGATGGACAAGGGCTTCTTTATAGGTGGGCTCATCAAGGATTTCAGACAGACTGGTTTCAGTAAGATTGGCATGTGGCCAAGGCACCGTTCCATCGTGTCTGATTAATGGTCTGTGTATATGGTTCCTTGCACGGGTAATCATAGGATGAGGATTAGGGGCAGGTTGCGGTAGAGAAGAAGAGGTAGCAGGAGAGGAAGTGGAAAGAACAGGTGAGGAGGAGTAGGATGGAGATTCCTGATGCGCACGATGGAGAGGCTAATGAGATGATGATTCTGTTGGTGGAAATGTGTTTGTGTCGGTATTATCAGCTTGTGAGGGACTTAGTCGATGTGATGCAGTGGCAGGGACAGATGGCTGTGCTAGAAAGATGGCAGGTGTTGAATCAGTTTGTGAAGGGGATGTCGTACAATTGGCATTGTATGGAAAGTTATCCTCATGGAAAATAACATCCCTGGAGGTAAAAATTCGACCAGAAACAGGATCAAGACAGTGATAACCAGTGCTGTTTTGAGAATAGCCAATGAAGATACACTGTGTGGATCGAAACGAGAATTTGTTTTGATTGAAGGGTCGCATATTAGGCCAACAGCTACAGCCGTATACACGCAAATGTGAGTAATCAGGGATGGTCCCAAACAACACTTCATAAGGACTCTTTTGCTGCAGCACAGTCGATGGTGTGCGATTTATCAGATAAGCAGCAGTGACAAAAGCTGAACCCCAGAAGCTATACAGTAATGAGGCATGAGCAAGTAACGCAAGACCTTTGTCAACTATACGTCGATGCCGAGTTTCGACAATCCCGTTCTGAGCATGAGAGTATGGGCAAGTCAGGCGATGCTGAATACCATATTCTTTAAGCAGTCTAGTGAGCGATTGAAATTCACCACCACCATCACTTTGAATAGATAGAATCTCAGCATTGAACTGTTTTTTAACATAGGCAATAAATTCCTGAAACAGTTTAGTCACACTGGACTTGACAGATATGATAAACAACCACACATATTTAGTAAAAGCATCGACAATAGCCAAATAGTATCGCCCACCAGATTGTGTCAAAACAGGTGCCGGTCCCCATACATCGGCAAAAACAAGTTGAAAGGGTTTAGAGTACTCAGTATCTCTACTAGGGTGCGGTAAGGAATGCATCTTTCCTTTAAAAGAACCAACACAATGTTTGAAAGACAACATATAACTAGTAACAGGTAGACTATATTTATTTATGGTTAACTGAGTGACTCGCGATGAAGGATGCCCGAGACGGAGATGCCATATGGTTGGAGCTGCTTTACTGGTGACAGAAAACTATGGAGAAGAACTGCTGCTACGACGAAGAGGTTTACTGTTGGAGGAGAGATGATATATGCCATTCTTAAGCCCTCCTCTGTGAATAACTGTCCCCGTTTGCTGATCCTTTATCAAGAAAAATGTTGGATGAAATTCAAGATACACATCGTTGTCAGTAGTAAACCGACGCACAGATAACAAGTTTTTGTTCAGTGATGGAACATAGTAAACATTTGACAGGTTATAAGACCGGACTGAAGTGGCAATGCACCCTTTGCCAACACTGTGAATAGATAAAAAGTTACCGTTGCCAAGTTGAACGTCTTCCTGGCCTAAGTAAGGCTGACTCTCCAGGCTCAGGTTTGTCATCTGATTGGTGAAATTATCTGTGGCCGCTGTATCCGGGTACCAATTGAGGTCAGGAGTGGAATAGGAGGTATAGTTGGCATGAAATTGACGAGGAGGGTTGGGCTGATATGCGTGATTGTAGTGAAAATAGCACACTGCAGCAGTATGACCCATTTTATGACAAACTTGACATTGAGGACGAGTGTCGGTGTGCCCAGTAAAAGTGGTCTGAGTATGCGAAGAGCGACCACCAGAAGATGATCCACGATTGTTCCCACGACCCCTCCCACCAAATTTGTCATTTCTCGAGTATTTGTTTTTGTGGCTGTTACGATTTGAAGACTGAGTGGAGGTGGAATTAGCAGCTAGCGGAGAGTGAGTGGATTGAGATGCGTGAAGGGATTCGTGAGATAATAGGGCACTAAAAATTTGTTCAGAGGTGAGAGGATCAGGGCGCATGGTCAGCGTCGCTTGAACAACTTCGTATTCAGGCCCTAGACTAGAGATTAAGTAAGAGCAGAATTGAGAATCGGTTAATGGCTCACCACCAGTAGAGAGAGCATTTGCCATGGATTTCATCTTCTTGAAGTATTCAGTGACAGAGTCGGCACCCTTCTTGGTATTGCCGAGTTGCACTCTAACCTGTAGAGCACGGGCAGCAGATTGTGTGGAGAACATATTCTTAAGAACAGTCCAAGTAGCTGCTGCAGTATCACAGTCAACAACATTCCCGATAATAGACTTAGAGAGAGAAGTGTTGATAACAGAAATGATCATCTGATCGTACTGATTCCAGGTGAGAAACTCTGGATTTGGTTCTCCATTGACGAGTTCAGGAGGTTTGGTTTTGGATCCGTCTATCCACCCAAACAGTCCATGCCCACGCAAATAGGGCTCGATTTTCCTTCTCCGTGTTGGATAATTCTCAGAAGTTAATTTGATAAAATTGGATATGGGAGAGATTAATGACGGCATAGAAACAGAATGAGACGCAGAGCTGGAACCAGAATTGTTCGAGGAGAAAACGGAGCTAGTGAAGGTACTCACGGTGGATGATTCCAAGACGGGTGAAGACGCCATGGGCACAGAAAACGTGGCTAGAAAGCGCCAATTGGCTCTGATACCATAAAGATTATAATAGATGAAGCAATGAATATTCACGTTGTATTGTATTGTCTAATTCACTATTACATTGATGAGCAGAGTTTTCTATATATAGTAGGGTTACTACAGAGATATTCTGTACAGAGATATTTTGGAGTCTAGACTATGTATAAAGTGGGCCGATCTAAACCATTGGGCTCTAACATATTTACGTTGGGCTATTGGTTTGTATATTTGTCTTATGAATCTTCGGTAAGAGTCAAATCACTAGAGGATTAAGTAAATGTAATAAGTATATCACAGTAGAGAAAACTACTATTAATCACAAGTTCAATTTGGAAAATTCATCACATCATCACCTCAAAATAGAGAATAACAACTACTTTCCATAACTGTTTCATTAAAAGAGGAAGACAAAATATAAAAGAACTCTCTAGTAAACCTATAGAGATGCTCTATGGAGAAAGACAGGAGGAATCCACAAATTAAGGTGCAACGAAAAGCAAAATCATGAGCTACCTATTTATAGTTTTTTGAAATGAAGGACGACCCTAATCTTATAGTTGGTGGCAAATGGATTAGTTCTTGATCCATGTGTTAGATATCTAACAAACCTGGAGTCACCTCGTGGATGCCCAACTCATTCCTCGTTCCCTGATTCAACCTTGGGCCGGGTAAGGATTGGATGTACCTTGATCTACAATGTTGCTCTGCCATGGTTGTGAAAACCGGTACAATAGCTGTTTATACGACGTATCGCCCGTTTTTACAATGAAACATATTGATACGGTCGTAAGAAATCCGTCTCGTCGAACACCCCATCTCACAGTGGTGTACGACCATATGATCATCTGTATTTCCGTATTTACCGTATTTTTAAAGAAGAAGGTATAAACTATTAAAAACAATGATTAACAGGAGCAAAAAGAAGAATCATGTTTCTATTAAATATCTAAATGAAAATAATGTTGACCTTATATAAGGTTTTACTTAAAAAAATATGATATAAGCACCACCACTATTAACTATAAATTTAATATTTGTGAGGGCAAAATTACAACTATACCAATAACTTTTATATATCCTACTATTTTTTGTTCTTTTTTACTTAGTAGTATTGTGACTTTTTCTTAAAATTTACTTATGTAAATTATTATTATATCATTCAACATAACTTCTACAAAATTCGTATGGTTAATGTGATAACTTTATAATATATACATATACAATTTTAAGGTATTAATAACAAATACAAATATTATGTACAAAGTGGAACATATTTCATACTTGTAAATATTTATTATAACTTTTTTTGTTATGTAAATATATAATATTTCATCCGTACTAGTTCCTCATTTTATCCGTATTGATACCTCTGTATCACGTACTCTCAGTAGTCTGTATTGAACTCCCGTACCATTTTTCACAACCTTGGCCACATCTCTTGTCCAAATGTCGAATGAGGACACACTCAGGCTTGACAAGACCAAGCTTGGGGTTGAGCATTTCCTTTGTTTACTTGGGTCCCTCTAGTCCTTCCATCCGCATTTGTACCTAAAAAATTTATAAGAATACATTTAAGTAGTTTTTGAGAAAATGAGAAGGAAAGTAAGTGGTTTTCATGCATTAATTTAAGCTCAAATACGTTGGAAGTTTTTTTTTCATCAGCTTAACGAGGTTAATTGTATTTTTTATTGTCTTACCAAGATTTTACCATTAATTATTTTTGTCAAAAGATTTTAATGAGACAAACATCTGTATGTATATCATCTATACCATGTATTTGGTTCTTTCAATATAGCCTTGTATAACAATAATAAACAAAGGGGGATAGTGCACAATTCTTCTTTCTACAAAGAGGGCTTTGCGACACTGATGAGTGAATACATGAGCATGTTTTAGAGGTATATTCATGTGCTTTATCAATGTTTTATCAACACTTTTCATGCTCATTTCTCCACTCTAGCTAGTTTTCTTCTAGTTTTATGTTTATTGGTGTTTTACAAAACTATTGCTGAAACAGGAAGAATAACATAGCTAGAAATAAAGTAGATGAAAAGACAAACATGTGGGCGCAAATGGATCCAAAAGCGGAGCTATAACGAAGAAGATAGAACATTTGTTTTACTTCTGGTCCGGACCTCCCCAGGCGGACTGCCCCTGTGAGGCGGTCGGGTCAATTTTGTTCATGTATTTTTGCCTCTAGTTTGAACCGCCCCAGGCTGACCCCCTCTGTGGGGTGGTCCGAACGGAAATTTGACCATATTTCAAATTTTAAAAGCAAAAAAAGAGAGGAGAGAGAGGGAGTTCAGGAGTAGGACTCCAGGCAACGCAAAAGAAGAGAAAAGAAGAGAAAAAGGAGGACAAGAAGAGGAAGAAGAAGAGAAAGGAAAAAAAAGAGAAGCTCACCGCCCTTCACGCTCCATTAATGGCTTCCTCTTATCCCTTTTCTCTTGTTTTCTTCTCCATGTTTGTGTGAACTCTTATATACCTTGGGATGAGGTTTCTCCCCAAAATCCCCAAATTGCTCTTGTAAACCTAACTCATCTTTTATAGTTGTTTTATCCTCATCAATGCTTAATTAATGCTTTAGATTTGATCTTCTATTGTATTTATTGTGATTCCTTGCAAAATTATGTCTTGAGCTTGGGATTAGACAAATTGGGGATAAACCCTAACTTTTACACTCTTGATTTGGGGGTAAAATCCTAGGCTTATTATTTAAGAGCTTATGCTTAATGCTACCTAGTGACTTAGACCTTCTTTGATGAAGAGGTTTAGCTAGTTAGGTAAGAATTGGTTGTTCCATGATTTGGAGAATCTTTACATTAGCTCTAATAGACAACTTAATGAGGCGAAAATGAGAGCATATTTGGGTGATTTAGGAGATCCCCACTATCCCAAGGTACACACCTATCTTAGATTAGCTAGTTTAGTTTTATCGTTTTCTTTGTTTCCCATCTATCAAACTAAAATCTCAAAAACCCCAATTTACATTTACGCACATTTACTAAGCTTATAATTAACTAGATAGTTACGAAGTCCCTGTGGTACGACCTTGTTGGACTACAGTGACTGAGTTCACTGCCCATAATTAGCAAGATAGTTTAATCACTATTTTACGCAACAAGGTTTTGGCGCCATTTCCGGGGACTTCGGTCCAACTATCTGGTTAATTATCTTTTTAGTTTTTGTGCATATTTTTCATTTCCTTATTTTCCCTTTTGTGTATAATTTTTTTCTTTTCTTTGTAGGAACTTTAAGCTGATGGATGGTTATTATGATCCAGCTGGAGGTTGGAATGACTACTCTTATGGCCAAGAAAACTACAATCAATGGTTTATGTGTGAGAGATGCGGAGGAAACCATTACAATTTCAATGTCAGGTCGGAAGCTCTAGGTTGGAGGAAATTATGGCAGATTTTATCTTAAGATACCAACCAGATGGGAGTAGACCAACCAGATTGGAGGACTATCATAAGTTTACAGAAGTCGCTAACCCATGGATTGTATGCCAAGAATGTGGAGGAGACCATAAACGTTCTCAATGTCCGGTTGTAATGTCAAAATTGGAGGCTCTCATGGAGGATTTCACCACTTCCATCAAGTTTACGCACCACGCAGCAGAGTCAATGCTTGTTGATCAAAGCAGCATCAACATGAACGTTCAAGCTCGACTAGATCAAATTGTGCAACAACTTGAGAGCGAAACAATTCAAGAGGTGAAGCAACCTTTTGAGGACTTGAGTAGCCCTCTCTCCCCCCCTTGAGTGAATCAGAAAATCCAACGCCATTCAACCACCAACTTGATTTTGAAGATGACCTATCAGATAAGAGTCCCCACACTAGTAGAAAAAATGTTTTTAATGACGGCGTTTAAACCACGGTTAAAAGGAAAACCGTGGTTTAAAGTTTATAAACCACGGTTATCATAGAAACCGTCATTTAAGGTACACGCCAGAGTGCATATACCACGGTTTTTGGAGAACCGTCGTATATTGGTTACTTATATACCACGGTTTTCCAGGCAACCGTGGTATATAGTACACGCCATAGTGAATATACCACGGTTCTTGGAGAACCGTCGTATATAGGGTACCTATATACCACGGTTCCTAGGCAACCGTCATTTATATTGCACATCTTACTATATTAAACCACGGTTTTTTGGTCAACCGTGGTATATAGTCTAGGCGGGATTTTTAATTTTCGGCCCAAATTTAACGCGGATCTTTCTATCTATTCTCTTATATTCTCACGGTAATTTTGGAACCCAAACCGACGAAGCTCTCCAACTCTTCTTCTTCATTCTCTTCAATGTCACGGTAATTTTGGAACCTAAACCGATGAACATGCTCTGCAACTCTTCTTCATTCTCTTCAACCTCACGGTAATTTTGGAACCCAACCGACGAACATGCTCTGCAACTCTTCTTCATTCTCTTCAACTTCACGGTAATTTTTGCACCCCTAACCAGCGCACAAGGAACATGCTCTGTCCTCACTCATTCTCTTGTTTTTCGGTATTTTTACAGCTTACACCTAGAACAAGGAACACATGCTCTGCATCATCTCCACTCACTGCAATTTTCGCAACCATAACCGGCGAACAAGGAACATGGCCTACGCCTCCATTCTTCATTCTCCTCACGGTAATTTTGCAACCCACCGTGAACAAGGAACATACTACGCCAGATTTCTTCACTCATTATTTTGCAACCCTAAATTGCAAACAAGGGACATACATGTTCTATAGCCTCTTCATTCTCTTATGTTGCTCTGTTTGAGATCTGTGAAGCGGCGCTTCTAAATCGCCGGTGATTTTGAAAAAGAGTTCATAGACTATAAACCACGGTTATATGTATAACCGTGGTTTATTCGTTGATTTTATACATAATATACCACGGTTTTGACCTTTAACCGTTGTATAAAAGGACTTTATACCACGGTTCTAACCTTAACCGTCGTTTAAAACCGGTGAGGACCGCGTCCAAAAACGGTCTTAAACGACGGTTATAGCAAACCGTGGTATATAGTCTTCTTTTAAATGACGGTTGTCAACCGTGGTATATAGGCAATTTTCTATATGCGACGCGAGCATAAACCACGGTTCCTAACCGTGGTATATAGGCAAAATAACCGTCATTAAAAACATTTTTTCTACTAGTGCCACTTTGACTTCATGAAGTCCCTTGCTCCTTTTGAAGTTAATTATTATAGAGGCTGCCCCCGTGTGCTTTACCACGACACTGAGGATGCTTACATCCTTAACTTTGAGAAGGAGAAGCCATCGCCTCCCTCCGATTCATCAGAGGAGAGTGCCATCATCGACTTCAAGGAGCCAACTACCTCTGAAGTTGATTTCCATCAAGGCTCTTCCCATGATCCTCATCAAGAATTTGAGGACATTTACATCCTCAAATTTGAGGAGGAGGAGCCATCTATCTTTGATCTTCAACTGGAGGATCAAGGTCTTCCCCACATGTGCAAAAATGATGTAAGGTGGAAGCATAAAGTCCACCCGCTAAGTGTGGAGGCCACCTTCTCATTTGATCCCGGACCAGAGTTTGAAGACAAAGTCCTCCCCAGAGTTCTCTCTGCACCGCTCAACGAAGATAAGGATGTCTTCATCCTTAAATTTGAAGAGGAGTATCCACCACTAGATGATCCTCGCACCAAGGACCATCAACCTCAATATTTGGGCCATTCTTTAAAGAAAAATGATGCCCGCCCAACCCATCCGTTGAAGCCCACATCAACATTCATTTTTGATCCTGGAGGACTTCAAGGTGGTATGGTCTAGCTAAAGACCTTAAAGATGGGCAACTTCCCGGGAGGCAACCCGAATGAATTTCTTTCATTTTCCTTTATTTTCATTTTTAAGTTCTCCTTTGACATTTCTTTTGCTAACTCTTAACCCCGTTTGTAGTTTGGCTGCTTTTAGTTTTTTATGCATGTGCAATTAAAGTCCACACCGCAACCAAGCTACGCTAATTGAGGCTAAAGCTCAAGTGTGGGGGAGTTCCTTAAATGCAAACAACAACAATCTCAGGGGAGTACTAGTTTCTTTTATTTTGACACTCTCATTTCTCTTCCTTCATTTTGATTTGCTTGATTTTGTCAGTGGGCATAGCTTATGTGTTATAATGTTGTTTGTGTCCCATGCATTTTCTCTTTTTGCTTGAAAAAATTTATCTTTCTGTTGGTTTGAAAAAGGAGGAACATTGTTCAAGTGAAATTGTGGGGGAGGAGTGGGTGGTGGGGGGGGAGTAGTGACCTTTGTGTGAGGTGAATTTTATGCTAAATGTTTAATCCATCTGCTTATCTTGCATTTGTCCAAAATAAAAAACTTGGACCCTTTTGTTGTGAGTTGTTCTCATTAAGAACAAATACTGTTATGAATTGTGGGATAATTGCTCAAATTTTTCTTTTTGATTGCTTTTGAGGAGCATTTTACATGCGGTGTGTCCAAGTGATCTTATATGGTTAGATTTTCATTGCTCAGGGGTTCTTTTGGTCTTCTCTCTTAGGGATTGTTAAGGGGCGCTTCTTTGTAAAAATTCTTTAAGGGACTTGTGAGTCGCCATTGGTAACCAACAATGAGAATTGAGAGTTCTTAAATGTAAAGGTTTGATGCCAAAATTTTATCTTTTCAACTCTTATGCAAAAGTGAAACAAATGCATAAATCTATTTTTCCTTTTGTTTTCTTCTAAATGCCCATTCTTGAGAGAAGTTGGTCATGGTAAAAGCTCTCCAAGTTACCTAATCTTTAGAACTTTGAAGCACTCCGGATCATACCCCGAAACTCTAGATTTTGTTTTGTCTTAAGCACACCCATGCCATCACTAAGAGATGGTTCACAGTCTTCAAAGGTTTTAATCACTTTTTGTTTCTTCTCTTATCCGACAATTCATGTTAGTATTTGTTAGTCTTGAACATTCCTTACTTGCTTGGGTGCTTGGTTTTGCTAGAGGACAAGCAAAAAGGTAAGTTTGGGGGTGTGATGAGTGAATAAATGAAGATGTTTTAGAAGTATATTCATGTGCTTTATCAATGTTTTATCAACACTTTTCATGTTCATTTCTTCACTCTAGCTAGTTTTCCTCTAGTTTTGTGTTTATTGGTATTTTACAAAACTATTATTGAAACAGTAGGAATAATATAGCTAGAAATAAAGTACATGAAAAGATAAACGCGTGGGCGCAAATGGATCCAAAATCGGAGCTATAACGAAGAAGATAGAGTATTTGTTTTGCTTTTGGCCCGGACCTCCCTAGTCGGACCGCTCCTGTGGGGCGGTCGGGTCAGTTTTGTTCGAGTATTTTTTCCTCTGGTCCAGATCACCCCAGGCCAACCGCCCCTGTGGGCCGGTCTGAACGAAAATTTGCCCAGATTTCAGATTTTAAAAGCAGAAAAAGAGGGGAGAGAGAGGGAGTTCGGGAGCAGGACTCTAGGCAATGCAAAAGAAGAGAAAATAAGAAAAAAAGAGGAGAAGAAGAGGAAGGAGAAGAAGAGAAGTTCACCTCCCTCCAAGCTCCATTAATGGCTTCCTCTTATCCCTTTTCTCTTGTTTTATTCTCCATGTTTGGGTGAACTCTTGTATACCTTGGGATGGGGTTTCTCCCCAAAATCCTCAAATTTCTCTTGTAAACCTAACTCATCTTTTGTAGTTATTTTTATCATCATCAATGCTTAATTAATGCTTTAGATTTGATCTCATATTGCATTTATTGTGATTCCTTGCAAAATTATGTCTTAAGCTTGGGATTAGACAAATTGGGGATAAACCCTAACTTTAACACTCTTGATTTGGGGGTAAAATCCTAGGGATATTATTTAAGAGCTTATGCTTAATGCTACCTAGTGACTTAGTCCTTCTTTGATTAAGAGGTTTGGTTAATTAGGTAAGAATTGGTTGTTCCATGATTCGGAGAATCTTTACATTAGCTCTAATAGACAACTTAATGAGGCAAAAATGAGATCATATTTGGGTGATTTAGGAGATCCCCACTATCCCAAGGTATACACCTATCTTAGATTAGCTAATTTAGTTTTATCGCTTTCTTTGTTTCCCATCTATTAAAATAAAATCTCAAAAACCCCAATTTACATTTATGCACTTTTGTATATATCTTCTTGCACAATTATCAAGCTTATAATTAACTAGATAGTTACAAAGTCCATGTGGATACGACCTTGTTGGACTACAATGACTGGATTCACAACCCATAATTAGCAAGATAGTTTAATCACTATTTTGCACAACACACACATCATCCTCTGGACTGCTAGCTGGTTGCTTTTCCCAATCAGTTCCTAGGAAACCAAAAACCAATCATTTCTCATCATTTCCATTTGCATGTGGTTGATTCATCTTCCCATCGCACCCAAATAACTCCCCCTTGTTCTCAACATCCGACCATCCAAACACTAATTGCCTCACCACAATCTCGTACAGATCAGGCATGACGACTACATATGTGGAGGATCAAGTCAACGAGATCGCCACCAAATGTGTCAACCTCTCTCTATCTACGGACGAGACTTTCTCCACGGGTCTTGATGATCTTTTTACGGTGAATAGTTCCCACTCTTATGATGGCTTTATCATTGGCAAGCTCTTCTCTCTTCGATCCACTAACATATGGGCCATGGAATCCACATTGGTAAGGCTTGGCAGCCAACTCAAAGTTAGTAGTGTTGGTAAAAACATCTTTATGTTCGAGATCAAGAAGGATGATGATGTTGGAGACATTATCAACCATGGGGCATGGATTTTTGACAACTCACTGATTGTGCTTCAAACGGAGGAAGCTCAGAAACCCCCCAAGGACCATGCCTTCATATTCAAACCAATATGGGTCCAAGTTCACGACATTCCTCTCATCTATCGAGATAGAGCTTTTGCACTCAAAATCTCTTTATATCTTGGCTCCTTCATGAAAGTTGATAGGAATAAGGACGGTTTGGGGGGGGGGGGGTGCATGAGGGTCAAGGTTAGACAAGATGTCTTCAAACCAACCCCGCGTTGTATCTCTATCTCCCTTGAAGGCGTTAGCTCTATGCTTCGTTTTTCCTAGGAATTGATGCCCCCGATCAGCTTCCACTGCGGCCTCTTCATCCATTATAATAAGGACTGTCCGACACCTAGTGGCTCTAAGGAAGGATCGTTCCCCTATGGACCATGGCTTAGAGCCACCGGGCTGCGCATTGGTCACAAGGTGATTGAAGAGGATGCGTGCGAGTTTTGGAAAGTCCTGGGGGGTATGGGAAGAAGCCAGGCTTCAAGTGATTTTGATGTTTTGAAGGGGCAGGTGCAAATTTAGATAGTAAGAAGTCAGAAATCGACATGCAAGCACATGCTTCTTCAGTTCATGACAAGGAGTCTGATGAGGATTGTGATCTTGAGGAAAGGTCCTTACACACATCTAGATCCCGTGGGTAGGTCAGAGCTGATCGTAGTCCAGGGCTCTCTTCTCATACCACCCGACCCTCTAAGTAGTTGATTGATGACCTCATCAATGATGCAAACCTCGTCGATTGCCCAATGACTTTTGTCCTTGATGGGCATGTGGAGATGCACGGTGGAAGGAAGAGAAACCTTGATAGGGTGCACTCAAAATCATTCAAAATCCAAAGACGGGGGTTAGTTCTAGGCGCTTTGGTAATTGATCTTAGTCCATCTTTGGAGGACAACAGACCAAGTTGCGAGGCAACTCCTAATCCTAGGGTTTGCCAGGAAGAATGATTCCTTGGTCGGCTGGCATCGAGGAAGGGCGGGATTCTCCGTTTGCCAAGGCTTAGTCTCCTATGCTTGTTGTATGCCTTGGTTTTTTTTTTTCTTAGTTGTTCTGGTCAGAGTTGGTTGTTTCTGTCTCAGTCCTTTTCGATGGCATGCTTATGCCTTGGTCAAGTCCGGTCCCACGTGTTTGGACTTTTAACCAGGTTGGCTCTTGCATGGATGTCTTTAGTGTATCTTTCGAAGCACGATGAATTCTTTGGCTTTCACTGAAACTACCCGCATTTGTTGTTCTATATTTATCCATTTACTAAAAAAATAAGGGAAAATTCACAATATACCCCTTTTTTCTTTCGTAAATCACAATATACCCTTGTTGATTTTCGTAATTCAACTTTAAACATGTTAAATTGTTGTCCAAAATTGATGAAACTTTACATGGACGATGCTAAAGTGTTATATTTTAGTCCAATATCAAATTCAAAGTTTTTTAAGCTCACATGTAAACCTGTGGGACCCAATGAAAATTGTGACATGTTCATTGGGTCTCACATGTTACATATGAGCTTAAAAAACTTCAAATTTAATATTGGACCAAAATATAACACTTTAACATCGTCCATGTAAAGTTTCATCAATTTTGGACAACATTTAAGCATGTTTAAAGTTGAATTACGAAAACCAACATGGGTATATTGTGAATTACAAAAGAAAAAAGGGGTATATTGTGAATTTTCCCAAAAATAATTATAAAAAAAAGAAAATACATTTCAATAACATACTTAGTCGGTATACTAAAGTCTTACAACAACAATACAGTGCAAGATGTGAAGTATACTTTACCACACTACTCAAATAGTAACTCGCTATAACTATATATATACTCCATCCGTTCTGAATTGACCGTCCTGTTTACTATTTGGATATGTCGTTTGACTTCAATATTTAACATATAAAATAAAGTAATTTTAAAAATTTAAGTTTTGCATATAATTCCTTACATGATAAACTATATATTACAAATTTTAGTTTTATAAAATTATTTTATCTTATATACTTAATATTAAAGTGGAAAAACGTGGCATAAGCAAACAGGACGGTTAATTAGGACGGAGGAAGTACTACACAAGTATACTTCCAACAACGAAAGCAGTCAAGCTAATTGAAGGTTGTCTCCTTTGTTCACTCCCCACCAAATTCAAACCATGAAACCGTCTAACCCACCACATGATGCATGCAGATAATATATTCAGTCAATTTTAATATCCCACAGGCCGATGTAACGTCACTATATATATATCAGTACTGTCATCTATTCAACCCCCTCATTTCATTTCAAAAAAGGAAAAGAAAAAGAAACACTATCTCCTGTCGATCGTCAGAGTCAAACCCTTTCTACAAAGGACACAATATCTTTTCCTCCCTAAATTCAGGGGTTGTGGAGGTGTAGTGAAGGTGGGGTGGGGGGGTCCTTTTAACAATCCAACAGGAGTATCACCAGTACGTATAGCAGCAACACACAACACAGCACAACTCCTTGATTGTATATATCATTTTTTTTTATAAAGAAATTAAAAGATCTCTCAGTAGTTTGTCTGAATTGCAGAGAAAGAAAGCACGGAGAGAAGAGAATTCCGCACTCTTGACTGAGACTGACCCCCCCGAATCTGCAACTTGTCACTTTGTCACACTCATACAGAACTACTCCTAGTCCTCTTCGTTGGGATGTGACAGATGTGAAGTGGGAGAAGGGATTTGTATAGTAGTTTGGAATAGAAAGACAGACAGACCCTCGTACGAACGAATGCCTCTCCTCCATTTATCGCTACTACAACTTTGGTCATCTTGTTTCTCCGTGCCTGCCCTGCCCCTCCTCTCTGTGACATATATGTTCCTTATTCTAGTCTTTTGTTTGTAGTTTCACGTGACTTGATTGCAAAAAGAACAAACAACAATAGAAGACGTATGGCGTTGTTGTGAGAGATTTTGATGATTTATGATTCACAACTGAATGTTGATGATTAATTGTATGTAGTACTTATTTTTAACAGAATGTTTGAATGTACAAAGTGACTGATGATTGCTAGTGGCGAACTTAGTTTCTTTGGGAGATTATATATATAATTCTTATGACTATATATATGGAGTTGCTTATAATCTAAATTACTGAGAATAATGTTATAGAAAATATTTTTTGATTGATATAAGCAATAAATATACTCCATTGGTTCTAAAATGTAAGTTTTCCTTTTAAAAATGCACACACTTATTAACAAAAGTAAAAAAAATAGAACATATACATATACCGCTACATCTTATTTATCTATTTAAACAGTACATTAAACATTATGATCAAATATGAAAAACACTATGTCAAAAAGCTAAAATGACTTATATAGAATAAAATTTGAATGTTAAAAATGATCTATATTTCATAACGGAATGATTACTTCATTAGAGAGCCGGAATAATATAAGTTACCTCAATGTTTGAACATTCAGACAGATTAATAACTCACTGAACTCTAATTGCTACAATTCAGATTTTGACGAGATTTATTATGAAAACTGACATTTAAAATCTTTAAGTTGGATAAGAGCGAGTTAGTTTTCCTCTTTCATTTATGTTTGAGTTATTAGCTATTAACCAGTTTTATCATCTTCAGTGGCTGATGAGTGAACAAAAAGAGCATGTTTTAGGGGTAATGTGTATCATGCTCCTTTTTTTCCACTTTAGTTAGCTTTTCTTATTTTTGTGTTCTATTGGTGTTCTTATGTGTTTCTTGTTTAAACATGAGAAAAACCAAGTCAGAAGAAAAGTACACAAAGAGGGCAACACGTGGACACAAACAGATCTCAATTTGGAGCCAAAACGAAAAAACTGACTCATGTACAACTTATGTCCACGAATTAGATTACACAAGCTACAACTGTCTGGGTATGTGTCCGGATATACACTCGGACAACTCACAGAGGGCAGCTTGCTAGGGCATTCGCTTGGACTCACTCTCGGACGTGGGTGTAACGTCTCACCCAGACAACACTCAAGCCTCACCCACACGTGGACAACATTAATCTCGGCTGGACATGTTCTCAAATCCAGCAAGTCAAGCATGATAAAAGAAAGAAGAGAAGGAGTAGAGTATTGGAGAGCCGCACGACAAAACAGAAGAAGAGGCTCCACCACCATTGAATCCCTTCTTCAACCTCTCATGGCTATTTCTTCTCGTCTTTCTCTCATATATGCTCTGATGGAGGAATAACCTCCTTGTACTCAGGGATGAGGATTTTATCCCCAAATCCCTAAAACTTAATTGTTGAATCTTGAACTCTTTTAATGCTTTACTCTAGTTCCCGTGCTTAATGAAAAATGATTATTGAGTATTTATGTTCTTAAGCTTGTCTACATTAGATTGTGTGATTTTCTTAGGAGTTTTCTAAATTTGTTGTCTTTTTGGGTTTCTATCGTAGGGGTTCGAAAGTAGAAACCTAAATCGTGGGGGCTAAATCAATAATATTTATCAAAGGGCACTTAGATAGATTTCACTGCAACTTAGGGAAACTAGTACTTAATGCTAGCTATCAATTGATTAGGTGACTGAAGGACCCATAGGTTTACAACTCAATTGATTAGGATTAAAAGACCATGATTTGGCTATTAATTATTTAAGTGTTCCCGTTATTTAGTTCTGAGTTCAGGAATCGACAATTGGTAATATATGGTGCACGACGCAAAAATCCATTTCGGGGTAGCATGTATATGTTAGTCTCTCATTCAAGGTAATTAATCATTCGAGTTCATACCGGTGGAGAAAACATGAGCTTCCGGAGGATGAATCAACCGACAAGTGAACTGCTGCATCTAGATCTGAAATCTGCAACTATTCTGAATACCTAAACCGGAGAGTGACTAACAGATCGACACACACAGCTAGCTGGTGCAGAAGAACCGAAGAACAAAGACGAGCAGATGTGCGAAAAAGAAGAGATGAGTCAGGTAGATCTATCACCTCAGAGAGGAATTACGCCAAACCAGATAAGGGAATCTTCTTCCTCCATCTCCTTCTGGATCTGAACCTTCAAACGAAACAACAAACCCTAATCTGGAGCCTTCAATCGCCTCCCACTCTCTCACCGATTCCCTTTCTCTAGAACCGTAACCCATTTTCCACAATCAAAGAGAAATCTGTGCTGGCCCTCCACTTCAATCGCTCGAGTTTTTGGGTGTTTTGCTCAGACCTATCAGAATCTTCATCACTATCGCCCTTCCCCTGCCCCTCGTCTCGTTGCCGCAGTTGCAGACCGCAGTAGCACTGGATCTGGCCTAACAGTATGCTCTGTCGATGCCTAAGGATAGCTTGGTTGATTTGAATCTCAATCGATAGCCGCTCGAACTGGCCTAACAGTATGCTCTGTCGATGGCGGCAGCGATCTTCATCTCTGTCACGATCGATGACAAGCAGTCAGGCAGCAACAATACATACTGCTACCAGCTCTCTCCTCCCTCTTAACCAGTAGCCATGCCTAAATTCAACTCGCCACCACCCAAATCCCAAATCCACCAGAAATTAGCCGTCTCTACGAACCCTAACACCAATCTGTCACCACCCAATTCCCAAAATCACCAGAAAATAGCAGTCTCAACCCCTCCTTCTCGACAAATAGTTTTCCAAATAGTCCTCAACACCACTAAGCAGCCACATTCCATCTGCCTTTAACTATGGGGAGAGACAAGGACCGAGCATGGAGGAAGAGTCCAAGGAGGAATGATAACCGTTCCAATCGTTCTGACCGGTGTGCGAGCTTGCGTCCAAGCAGAAAGAGTAGTTGGTACGTCTAGAAGGCGTCGGCAGATCGGGGTTCGAGGAGCCCTAAATCAAGGTATGAGTTTCATTCAGATTCAGATCGGCGTCGCCATGGTAGAAACAGTTCTAGAGGTAACACTACTACCACAATATTCATCGATAACATTCATAGAGGAGTGTCGGAGTACCAACTAGGCAAGATAGTGAAAAGGTTTGCTCGGTGGAGTAGGATTTATATTAGTAGAAAATGGAGAGCATGGACTCGAAATGCTTGTGCTTTTGTTGACGTGATTAACGTCAAGGATGCCAAAAGAGTGATTGATGGCATCAAAGGTTGGAATATTAATGGGAATAGTCTATGGGCAAGAATGGAGTTTCAAGGTCACAAAGCTAGAGAGAGTAGAGATGCTTCTGCAAAACGCTCGGCTCAACCCAAAAAGACGTTTTCCCATCTTCAAAAGGATAGTAGTGCTAAATCTAGGCTTTCTATTAAGATTAAAGCCGACGAAGGGATGAAAGCATGTCTATCCAAATGTGCGACAGTCACTCTTCAAGAGGATAAGAACCCAGGAGAAGCTTTAGATTTTCTTCTCAGTCTATGGCCAACCCTTTCCGGGCTTTTAGCTTTTTCAAGGAGAAAATTTCTCATACTTTTTAATACAACTCAAGAAGCTAAGGAAGTTGTGTTACAACCTGGCGATATGGATAATGAAGGGTTAGTAGTGCGCCATTGGGATAAGGATGACCAAGTTGAGAAGCGTAGGACATGGGTTGTCATTCGTGGTATCCCCCTCCATGCATGGAACAAGGTTAATGTGCGAAAAATTGCACAAATAGTGGGGGATGTCATTAAAATAGAGGAAGAAGAGAACCAGTTTGTGGAGAACGCCGAAATCCGTATTCATATAGAGACGTCGACCCTCCAGTTGATAAACTATAAAATAGCGGTTATAGTTGAGGACCGTTCCTACCCGGTGTCCATAGTAGAAGTTGATGACGCGAAGATTATTCACGGTACTAAAAACCCTACAGAGAGCATTGTTCAGATTCCCGCTGCTGGTGGAGGTTGTAACCGTGATCGGCAGAGTTGCACTAATACGGTACATTCTCATAAAGAAGGGGGTGGAGATGATAGTTTTCGAGATGATTTTGCATCGGTTCCCGAGACTGGTACGGGTCCTAAGATAGACACGATCCCAGAGGGAATTATTGAGTCAAAGAGGGGGCTGGTTTTAGAAGAAAAAGATACTTCTACTCCCGAGACTGAAGAAGTGGCGCCCTTGCGTTCGTCCCAAAATTTAACTGTGCAGTCCCCACGAGAAACAGGCAACGTGGAACATCATTGCCATTATGAATATCAAAGACAAAAAGAAGTTGTTTTGGCGCAGGCTTCTGAAAGGATTTTTGTTGAGGAGACCATCGAGACGGTTGATGAGACGCAGATGCCATATGTCAGAGAAGGGAGCGTCTTAACTCCCGAAAATACTTTGGGTAGTTCAAAAAGGTGTGAGAGGAATAAAACGAGAACCCCAACGCCAAAGAACCTAGATCCATCTTTGGAGAAGCCATCTGACGGGTTAAGTCCTGTTGTTGATTTAATCCACAACACTCCACCCTTAAATCAGTCAAGAAAACCGCTACCGACAAGGGACGAAAATGGTAAAATCATCAATCCAGATGCAGAAGCTGATGAATGCATTGACTTATTATTGAAGTTAGGATGCCAAGTGCCAAACCCAGCCCAAACCAAAGCAAATATTATCAGTCAAATCCAAGAACAACTAAGCAACTAAGAGGCTTCAAATGGTGATTGGTAGTCCCGTGATAATATAAGGTTGGATCCTGATTTAGATATGGGTTGGACAAATTTATCTTGGGATTGGTAGTCTAAAGTTTCGATATCAGAGAAAGGAGCTAGAGAGTTGAGGAATGGCAGTAAGATAGGTGAAGTAAGAGATCAAATTCTGCTATTGGTTTGCTGATCCCGTGGGTCCATGCGGAGGGATAGATGTTTTGATGTGCTTTGGTGTAGCTATGTCCCGTTATCAAGTTGATTGTTGTTCTAGGTGATGAGTCTTATAGGAGTACGTATAAGTTTTGTTTTTTCAGGTTGGTCGGTAGGTCCGTGGCTATATTCTAGCTTGACTAGTTTGTTTATGTGTTCCTAGTTTGCATGTTCTAGGGTTGTTCTGGATGTGGCGGGTACTCTTTTTCCTTCCTAAGTTTTTTCCCACTGGGTTTTACCTAGGGAGGTTTTAATGAGGCCCAAGATCTCATCCCCCGTTCCTTTTTTCTAATAATATGGCTTTAAGCCCAAATTATCAAAAAAAAAAAAATATGTTACTCATAGTAACTATGTTAATCATTATGTACAAATATAAACCGGAAACCCACTTCCTATACATTTGCGTGTGTTCACATAAGCCACAAGAATTATGACACTGTTGTTAATGTTCTTTCTTATCGATGTTACCCAATCTGTAAATGGTAATGGATTCAGTTGCAAAACCGCGTATAACCAGCTTACACAATGGACACTCCGAGACAAGGACAACAAAGAAAGTAAAGAGACTTAAAAAATTCCTAAAGAATAGTTGTTTGTCCTGCAAATCATTAGTGGATAGAGTCAAGGGTAAGGGTCATAGCTTAGCTATCTAGATATAGACCCAATGTTTGAACAAAAGACCTTTTTAAAATTTTAACAATATCACAAGAGCAAAAGAGAATTCTAATTAATTTACTTCCAACTTTCTCACGTAGCGCCCATGTGAGCTTCCTCATTTTTTGCTCCTCAAAGAAAACCTTTTGAACACATCATTTTACTTTCTTGCATCATATCATAATTAAATCGATTAATGGACAATATGCAATTTGAGTGGTCTAGCAGCCCTTGATCACAGTCCCGATCAAAATAAAGGCAAATATTAAAAGGAGCAATTTACACGCCACGTAGACGTGGGAATTTGAGACCATTGAGTTAGGCGCAGCTTGTATTACTCTAGTACTATAAATTAAAATAATTAAGCACACAAGGTGCACATGATTAGTTCTTGTTGTTCCCAATGCAATCGTTGGCATGTGAGGGGCTCTATCAAATTATGGTGATAATCGCTTTTTAAATATTTTCAGGTGTCTTCTAAGTATCGCTGATAGAAAATATAAGCATTTAAATAGGACCCTCCCACTCCCACCGGAGGCGGATTCAAAGGCAGGTCGAATCCCTTAAACTTTTAAAAATTTGTTAAATATTTTTATAAAGTTTTGAAAAAAATATAAAATAATATAATATTTTAAAGTATGATAGTGTAAAAAAAAAATTACCTCTACAAAATAAAACTATTGGATTCAGTACTGCTTCCCCACTTCTACAGCACTCTTTGTATGTTTTGAAGAAAACTACCTTCATTACTTATCACAAAGAGTCAATACAAATTGAAGAATTGGGTTGCACCAAAAACGTCATCATTCTGCCCCTTCTCCTAGATTAGCTAGCATATGCACACCCAAATGTTTATTCCATTGTACATATTTCCACAGCATCCCATCAAATTAGTTATGGTAAGGACATCATCTAGAATTAACATAACTTCTAAATAAACATCATTAGAGCCGTTTAATTAGTCAATACTTGACTTATAATCAGATCAAAAACAGACACTACTAAATCCAACTTTAAGCACCAATAAACAGCCTTCCTTTAATGCTATGGCTTCAACCACAATTGGCTA
The DNA here is from genome assembly GCA_023374045.1 of Limonium bicolor. Classification (NCBI taxonomy): domain Eukaryota; kingdom Viridiplantae; phylum Streptophyta; class Magnoliopsida; order Caryophyllales; family Plumbaginaceae; genus Limonium; species Limonium bicolor. The sequence continues at coordinate 185,116,433 of CM041777.1, read as the reverse complement.
TAGTAGCACCCTCGACATCTCTTTGTATGTTTGTGTAGCGTGTTTCATTTAAACCCCCTAGCTGAATAGTGATGTCTCATGTAATGTAACCCTTATATTGTATCTGTAGTAACTAATATCTGTCTCATAACTTATTGTAGTAAACTAAGCTCTTGATTACCCTTTCAATTATTCTTAATTAGGGGTTTGCCTTTTCTTTTGTTCTTAATTAAATACAATTGTTGTAGGGGACAAGTATTCTCTTGTCCTCTCGAAACCCGTCCAAAAGGAAAACCCCAAAACACAATCTTTAATTTACTACTCCTATTACTATATGTCATGGTTTTCGAGAATTTGGTAGCTTTGCATTTTAATATTATTATAATTTCGAGGTTAACGTGGGTGAGCACCTCTGTCATAAACTTCTTCGGGAGCATCATTATATTCTATGTGTAAATTTGGAAACCGTAGTTACCACACATGTCAGGTTAAACAAGATGGAAAATATAAGTTTTTCAAAAGTCAAATGTCATTTTGTCGTTTCTCAAGATGAGATGAAAAAGAAAAGGTTGAAGGTTGTTCATTATGTTCGAAGTCAAAATCGTCAAAAACGGAATTGTAGGATAACGAGCAGGCTTTGGCACGGAGTACAGAGCCTCCGAAAGGTAATATAGGTATAGAACATGTATAAATTAACATATGAGATAAGGTACATAATAGTTATATCCTAATAATTACCGTTAGTAGATAATTAACGATCCCAATAAATATAACTTGAGTTCTAAAACCATACCCTCAATGTCAAGGGGATTGTCAAGTTTTGATTGAACAAAAATAAAACTCTACCCACCTGTCAAATGGTAATATGTTAACCATAGTGAGCTTTAAGTTTTCGCAGCAAATGCTGCGTTTCACAATTGTTATCGAACGCCCCCTAAGTTATGTTAAGAAACTCTAATGAGCCATGTAGTTCGGTTACGAAAGATATATACTTACCTTCGAGAAAGTCATTTTAGTGTAGTTGGTTACATAAATAATAGTAGACCATGATTGTTAAAATATTCCTAGTACTGATAAATACAGTGACAGAGAACGATAGGAATTGTACAAGCCTACAAGGTGTAAGTAACTTTGCTTCTACGATGTCTGAAAGGATGCAAATAGTAAAAATGGTGAAAACAGTAGAAAACGTACAGTAAAGTAGTATTCATTAGATCGCTATTTCATGCATTAAGAGCAGGGTGTCAAAATCGGGTTTCGGGTCGGGTTGAGCTCAACCCGAACCCGACCCGAAAATAGTTTTGGTCAACCCGAACCTGACCCGAACCCGGAGCGGGTTGTACTTCTTTAACTCGAACCCGGAGCGGGTTGACCCGAACCCGACCCATTTTTTCAAAAAATTATTTTATTTTTTTAATTTTGGATTATTTAATAAAAAAATATAATACTATAATATTAATTAATTATTATGTACAATATATAATCATATGTTATCGATTAAATGTTTATTTTAGTCATAAATTAATCATTAAATACTAATTAAGTCATTAAATATAACATATTTTCTATTTTTAATTAAATTTTTTTCGGGTTACGGGTTAGCGGTTTCAACCCGAACCCGAAGCGGGTTTTAATGACCCAACCCGAACCCGACCCGAAAATCATTTCGGGTCAAAAATCTCAACCCAAACCCGGCTTTTTACGGGTCGGTTTCTTGTTCGGGTCAAGATTGACATCCCTAATTAAGAGAATAAGGAAAGGAAAAATCTAGCAATTTCTTATATATATATTACCATCTACACAAGCTCCATAATTTACTAAGCTTAAGCATTAAATTCCACATTTTCTGATGAAGCTCTCAAACTTGTGTGGCCAGCTTTGTGGCAAAGTGGACCACATGCAGCAGTACAAAGAAAATAACCTTTGCAAAGCTCTTCTTTCATTGCGAAATATGATGATGTTTCCTTTCCATGCTTAGCGAGTGTTGTTTTTCTAGATCTGCCTCGTGAATCCACTCTTCTTTGCATGCGAGAAGACCGCCTATCTTCAAGTGGAGGTAGACTAGGTCTGTCTCCTTGGCTTCCATTTTGGACCACCGCATTTTAGGAGTAATGATGACGATGATGACAATGATTACTCTTGCCTTTCATAGGTCCGCAACTTGGATGGAAACTCGGTGGTGCAGATCTTGGTTCCGGCAATCTCCTCATTTCCCTATGGCATACAAAGCGTAGAGTCTATAGAGTGTTGTTCCTTGATTTGCTCTTCCTGGGCCATTTAGTTACCTCTCCCTATATTAAGCTAGCCCAGATGCGAGGGTTTTTCACGTCTACATTGCTTATCATTCCTTTTCTCACAAAGCTTCAAGCTACTTGTATTACTTGCGTGATACCCATTTCAAAACTCATATTCAACCCCATACCTCCGACATGGACAAGATCTACATTGTTAATGGTATAACCCTGGTCTCAGCTTGTTGTCTCATTGCTCACCTTCTCTCGGTGATTCCAATTTGTGCAACCACTTTGGCAAAAATTCTTCAAGGTTGCTGGATGGATTTTGGTGGATTTAGGTTCACAAAAGTCGGGTCAAATCTTTTTTTTTAAAAAAAATAATTTGAAACCATAGAGGCGCTGGAAGCAGATCAAGTTTGGGTTTCTTGGACAATAAATAATAACCTATTGGCCCTTTAACCTCTTGATCCGGTCAAGCCAATCTCTCAACAGGAATTTACTTGGATTCCTTGCTCAGTCGGAGTTTATGGTGTTCCAAGTCACCGCCATACTTTGGAGTTTGTCGAAGAGCTGCACAAAAGTTAGGTCAGTTCTATGGGGGAATGGAGGGAGAAGCTTTGGGTTTCAAGTTTCTGCGCTTCAAGGTTCTTGTCAATATTCAAGTTCCAGTCTTGTGAGCTCTCCCAATAGTAGTCAATGGGCATTTTTGTACTTTTTCCATTACATACAATCATATGCATTTGATTTGTTTGATTTGTGGCCTTTTCACTCACACCACTGCTACATGTTCTTCGGTCTGGCCGGCGGATGCGACTGGAGTTCCTTTTGGTATGTTGTTGTCAACGAAGATCTTTCTGGTTGTGAGACACGCTCATGAGAGTTCACAAGCTGATCCTTGGAGCTTACCTCATCGAGTGGCGCACAATCATGCTTGAACTTCACTTGCCCTTTCTTCCACTTGGGCAAATTGGCCATGCACGCTAGTTACTTTACCTAACCAAAATGAGGAATTCCCTAATGCTTCTAGCTGCACCCATAAGAAGAAGTTTATTGAGGTCTCACAAGTGGAATACCGGGATCTTCAATTGCAGAAACGAGGAGAAAGGGGAAGGACAAGCCTTTTGTTAGTGATGCCTTAGGTAGCCAAGTCGTGGAAGCTGATAAGAGAAAGGATAAGAACGCCCTGGGAGCACAAGGCCAACATGAAGGGTGATGTTCATTCCCTTGATGCCTCAGTTTGGACACAGCCTATGCATGGTAAGGGCTTCATCAGGTGCGGAGATAGGGGTGTGCAAGAGGGAGCAACACACCCCTCAACTTTGCTAATTTACATAAAATTATAGTGTACATTTTTTTCAGAAAAATTTGATAAAAGACCCCCTATCTTTTTATAATTTTGTCCATGCCCCCCTTAACTTCAATTTCTAGCTCCGCCCCTGGGCTTCATCATGTGTCATGTTTCCACTTATCTTTTACTTATTAGGTCTGTGTTAGGTTGGTGGTTGATTATCTTTTCCTATGTTGTGTTGAGTCTGTTTTCAGCTAGGTGTTGAGTTGCTTTAAGGACGGTTTTGAAGATGATTGAGATGAGGCTTAATCTGGTTTTTGGTTCTCTGATCACGCAAACCCTTCTTAAGGATCTTTTGTGCAGGGAGAGCTTAGCGGCGTTTGTTGGTGTTGCCGTTGGAGTTGTGTGGTTGTTCTTAGGTGGTTGTGAAGGTTCTTGGGGAAGATGTGGTTGGGGATGTCCAAGGATGGAATCGTCAATTGTGGGTTTTGCCTCTATGATGTTAATCTTGTACTATTTTGGCTACTATTAATCTAATACCATCCTTATTTTCAAAAAAAGAAGAAGAAGAAAGTGGACCAAATGCAAAAAGATATCGGTATCAAAGGTAAGCATAGAACGAAGAAATGTAACAAGAGAATGCACCTCATGCACTAGCCTCCTTCCTCTCGTATTTAACAACCTCCCATGGGTGGAGGCTGGTGTTTCTATTCTTGCTTATTGTTAGTTCTTTGTTGCCATGTGCAGCAATACTCTTGTCTAATCTCTAACAATTTCAATAGTTTTTCGCACGTCTCTCTACAACATTTGTTCAATCTGTCTTTCGTGTCTCCTATGGGTTTTTTTTGTTGATCTTTCCCATATTTCTTGTGTGTTCTTCCTGGGTTTCGCTTCCATCTGATTTACTTCTATCTGCGGGGCTAAGATAACCTTTTACACGCCTATCGCTTTGCTAGGTGCATTTGGGTGATTGCTTGTTCTTGTCAACTCATTTTTTGTTGTCCTATGTGTCGCAATTACTGTGAAGATTTTGTCTATGCAACTGGTCGACGAGTTGGCTTTGCACCTCATTTGATGAAGGAAGTGATGTTTGAAAATTTATCTGTGGCTTAGATGAGCCATTTGTTGGTGTTGCTCACAGGGTTGTGGAACCGTCAGTCAAGTTCCCGACTGATGCGAGTCCAATGGAGTCGAGGGAAAATTCAACCACAAAAAAAATCAGGGGGTTGGGGTGTGAGGGTTCTCAGGATTCTACGAGACGGAAAAGGAGGCATGTTGATCATGTGGCTAAGGATGGTATCTTGGAGAAGGATAAGGCTTATCAAAGGTCTTGTTCACAAGTCAAAAAAGGGGAAGAAAGACAAATCCAACCCTACGAGCAAAGATGGTCGTGGAGTTGATTCACATGCAGGGGCCGACTTAGGTCGCCTAGTCCCTAGATTTGGCGGAAACTCCCAACATCCACGGGGGTTGCCAGGAGAAATGAACCCCTCCCTCCATGGTTGCTGGGTGCAGCATAATTCATCAACCATGATTGTTTGTTCTATGTCGAATTTTGTCCCCCTTTTTTAATAACTATGATGTTTAGTCACCCTCTAATATACATTCATCAAATGTCTTTTGGCTTTTGTAGTAAGTTTAAGAGCGGTTATTCATAAATCATAACTTAATTTAGGTGCTTAAGAATTTCTATGATGCTGCTGTGTAATCATCGAGTTGGGTGTTCATCGAGTAGAAGATGGATGAGACTCTTTTCACTCTTTAGTCGGTGGGTTGACTTCTGTTTGGCAGTGCCATTACAGGTGAAGCTTGGGGGTGCAACCTCCTCCTTATTTTTTGTTTTGACTTTTTCGCTACGGTTGGGCCGTGGTCATGGTGTAGTCTTTCTTCTATAATTAGGTGTTGAAAAAAACTTTGTGGCGGAAGTGTATAGTGAAACTATCCGCGTGTAATATTAAAGAAAGAGTTATAACTGTCGCTTATAAATGCCCATTTTTTAGAAGTAATGCTCAATAACAAGAAACATGTCAAATGTAGGGATTTGTCTTTCAAGTTTCTTTTGAACATATTGTACATATATTTCGAATTTTTATATGATAAATGGAATTACGGATTTGAGGAGAGCCGATTAATAATACAGAATACAACTGCTCCCTTCACATGAATCGAACAAGGAGCGTGAGTCGAGATTAGAAAAAAAGCAGATGTAAAATATTGATCCGTTTAAACTTTGTGCAAGAATTGCGGGTAATCCATGTGCGAATTAGGTGTGCGTGTTAACTAAGAAATGATGATGCTTATATAAGATTCAAAAAAATTTGGAAGTCCATGCAACTCTAGATCACCCACGGGGCGGAAATTTCTTTTGTTGTCTTTTGTTTGTCGATCTAGTCATCATCACTCAGTAAGTGGCTACCTGCCACATTAATCTCTATAATTTGGTATTCAGTTAGAATATTGGAGGATCTTTACAGAAACGACCATTTGAATTAACCGACTATCTCAGTAAGTACAAAGAAGTACGGTAAGAAGGTCGAAATATTATCTACTCATGACTAACAGTAAGATAACATTCAAGTGATAGTAATGAGTAAATACAAGACGTAGAATATGATTTTCTTTTTTTAAAAAAAGACATACATTATGACATAATTGCAAATATGCTAGGAAAATCTTATATAAGATGGTGATCTATCGAAGATACTAATTTTGACAGTAAAGCTCACAATTTGAAACAAGATAAAGACTTGGTAAGAGCATCTCTAAGTTGGACCATACAGCTCATGACATGCAACACAAAGTATTTCACCAATTTTTAAGAAATGATAATCTAGTATAAGGTGTTTGATTGTGAATTGAAATGCTGGACTAATGATAGAAAGATGAAAAAGAATGCTAAGAAAATACCAAGCTCAATAAGCAAGGACAATTGATCTTAGATGTCGCGGAAGAAATGACACAATACTTTTGTTTTGCAAGTATAAGGTAAGGATATTATACTTTTTTTGAAACAAACTTACCATACCATTCGAGATTATATTGTACACACCAAGAATCAGTGAATATATATTAAAGGAATGGCTAGTTAGCTTTTCAATAAATGTAACCATGATATATAGGAGTATATACATGTTGATCGTTTATATATGCATGTTACATTTATATGTTCACTGATCTGGCCGGCCGGAGCTGGAAATTATTAATGCGGGCGCATGTGTGTAATGCAGACGGGGAATTCATGTTTGTAATTTAACATTGGGAATTGGATGAATGTGACTGGTCATGAAGAATGGAAACCGGGAAAGGTTTAGTCAGTGAATCTCCATTTCTAGTTCTTATGAAAGCTCCTTCCCTTGGAATTAATCTTTCCTTCGCCCACTTCCTTTATTTTTTTCCAGATTTTCGGGGGGTTTTGTTCTTTTTTTTTCTTTCTTTATCTTATCATAACCAACAATTTGAATTTCGAAGCAATTAAGAAAAGCGAAATGAGTTGAATGGAATATTTAAACGTACCCCACATTAATACTATATATGTTTGTTGATGATGGTCATATCGAGTTTAATAGAAAAAGGAAAAGAATTAACACAAATAAAGGAAAAGAAGAAAAAGAAAAACGCCTTGAACAAAATGAAAGAAAATCTAGCTATATGGAACATGCATGGTGTTCCCATGTATGACATCTACTATATTGTCCTCTTCCAAAACACCAAACAACATTGGAAATAGAATAACCCAAAGTAAAGAGGAGCTATATAGAATTCAGTAAGAAAAATGACTGGCTTAGCTTTCTCCCTCCCTCCCCCATGTTAGTAGGTAGTTTTCTATCCTCCCTTGTCTGTCTTTATAAAGGAGCAAATCCACAACCCTTTCTTCTTCAACAGAGACTCACTCAACTCAATCACACTTTGCTTCCTCACTCACAAAACTCACACAAAAAAAACAAAAGAACCATACACAATCTCTCCCCATTCTCCTTCTAGGGTTTCATAACAATAGCCAGACCTGAACCATAAACAAAATTATCATTCTAGTTCCATGTCAAACCCTAAATCGGCCACATCCACTCACAACACCACCACCACCACCGTCAACAACCACACCCGTTACCTGGTCAACACCATGACATCACCACCCGCAGCCGATCATCACCATCAAATTGCCTTGATGGCTAGCGGATTCCCCTTAATGCTTCTCCAACGAAACACTTCCTCACTCACAAACCCAACAGACCGCCGTGGCCGTAAGAAGCAGTCATCTTCCTCCACAACCAGCGACCCGGGACGGTTCCTTGGCGTCAGAAGGAGACCTTGGGGTAGATACGCTGCTGAGATCAGAGACCCGAGTACCAAAGAGCGGCACTGGCTTGGAACATTTGATACAGCACATGAAGCTGCCTTGGCTTATGACCGTGCTGCTCTCTCCATGAAAGGAACCCAAGCTAGAACTAATTTTGTTTATTCTACAGAACCTAACTCTGTTGATTTCCACCATGCTGCGTTGCTGGCGACTACGGCTACTAACCTCTTCCCTCCTGCGGCGTGTGGATCGTTTGTTGATGTTCAGACACTATTCCCTACTGCTGGGCCGCCGGGGAATAGTGTATACCCACTTTCGTATTATCCGACAGTGGGGGCTGGAAACGGGTCGGGTTATAGTGGTGGTGGTTGTGTTACTGGTGCTAGTGTTAACACTATTAGCACCACAACTCCGACCACCACTGTTGCTGCTGCTGATGTGAAGAATGATGAATGCTCAAGCCACCTCGTTGAACCTAAGCGAGGGAGGATGATGGATATTAGTACCATCAGTAGTCGTAGCATTGAAGCTTCGGGGTTAATTGAGGGACCATTGTTGGATGCTAGAAAAAGAACAACTACTACACCAGTAGTACTTGAACAAGGCAATAGTGATGAGTTCTTGTTCTCTAGTGATGGTTGTAGCTCGGATTCTTCCTCAAATAACTCCGGTTACTTGGGTTGCATTGTACCTGAGAATTGTCTCCGACCACCACCACCACCACTACACACTACTACTACTACTACTACCTCAACCCTACTCAACGAAGTTAATCCCAATAACCATACACATCTCAAGAATCAAAATTTAGGTTGTAATTCCCCGGTGATGATCAGTACCAGCAATACTGATAAGACAGATATCGTCGTGCAAACAAGCGCACCAATGGATATCGATCATAGACGTAACTCTGATCTATTAGAAATGTCGGCGGCTGCAATGATGATGATGGATGAACAGCAGCATTATTACGATTCTACAGTCACAGGCTGCTTTGACCTTGAGGATCTACCGTGCATTGTTAACGTTGATGATGACGATCATCGTCGTCACCGTCAACAGGGAGATGTATACGATGTGTGGGCGGCGGCGGCGGCGGAGGAGGATCAAGTACAGTCATCATCATCATGGAATGAGATAAGTAGTAGCGATTTGGGATTCGATTACTCGACGACGATGATGTATCATCCAACGGCGGCGATGACAGATTTTAACAATAACGGGTTTTGTTACGATGAGATTAATCGTCATGAGCAGTTAATTAACAGTACTGGTTCTTACGGAGCTAGTTTCTTGTCAGCTGCTGGTTCGAGTGATATTCATCGTAATCATCAGTTTGATAACTACTACTCTTTATATCGTAGCTAGCTAGGGAGCTTATAGTAGGATTAGTAGGAGATAACTAATTAAGGTGGAAGGAAGGGCATATCGGTAAATGACTTGATCCACGCAGTCGCGGAATTGTGGAATTGGAAAATAGAAGAGAGGGTCCTTGTTGCTCGGTCTTAATTCCTTTTTTCTCTTCTTTTATTTGACTGATTATTTATGATCAAGTGCTTTCGAGTAGCTTAATTAGTACGTACCTAGTGGTATGCAAAACGATCGACCTCATCAAAGCAGCTTTTCGAATGTTCTTTTACTCATTATATTTTTATTAAACTTTTAATATACTACTACTACTACTATTCTCCTAATATAACCAAACAAAAACATCAATACAAAAAAAGGGGATACTTAATGACATTTTTTAGGCTAGCTTGCCTTTTTAGGGTAACAAACTCAGGGTTCTTGAAAAAACAACACACACACACAAGTTGATTTAGCTTGAGCAGAATAGGGTCAGGATGTCAATCTGCACGTGGGCATGCACGGGTGTCGGTCTACCATCATCACACGCTAAAATAAACCTTTTCTTTAATTCTACAAGAACCGCATCATCATGATGAGATGATGATGATCACAGAGGTCATCCAAATGTGAGTCACTATTTAGGTCCGATACAGCCTGGTTTTTTTTATTATTATATTTATTTATTTCAAAAAGCAGGGTAAAGAAGAAAAAAATAGGTCGACAGAACAAGCGAGGCTTGGCCCGGTTTGTGCTGGGCTTGGTTCAATAAAAACCAACCATTTTGCATATCGAATGATTGTGAGGTAAGTTAGGAGATAGATCCTTTTAGATCCCCATCACCCGTGGGGCGTTCTCCCTCTTCTCTTTTCTTTCATCTTCCTCTAAATATGTCTTTGTTTGTTCACTGTTCTGGTCTATTGTTTTCACTCTTCTTTCTCCTTGTACCAGATCTGCTTCCACTGTTTGGGTTTTGAGCCGCGCCGGCCGGTGCTCTGCTGTGATTCCGTCTTCTCACCGACGCCTAGCTCCACCGTCTAAACCACTCCATCGCCACCATTCATTTCTCCAGCCATCAGTGACCACCACTTCTCAGATCTGGTGCAGATCCAGCTATCCTCTGCCTGCTATGTCTAGATCTGAAGCAGTTTCTGATGTTGTATGTTGGGTTTTGGGATTCAATAATTTATCAGAGTCTAAGTTGTTTCTACTTTAGTGAAGTTTAGAGGTCTAGTTGGTGAGTTTATCTTTCATCTACTGGTTATTAAGCTTAGAGATGTCCCTCTAGGCCTTGTTTGTTTCGGGGATCTTCCCTGCTTTCTTTGTATTCTTGAAGACGTTCATTTGGAGGAGCGTGATACACTTTTGTTTTCTGTAGCCAATTTGATTAGCATAAAAAAATCTAGATGTTTTTCAGGCAAGGGTATTGGCTTGACCAATATCACTCTTGTTGCCGGACTAAGTCTTGGGATGATGTAAGCCCAAAGTTGTTGTACCCTCCTTTGGTTTAATGAAAGTGAGATGGTCTTAAAAAAAGATAATATACACACCATTTTCCTTTTCAGATCAAATAATTGGGAAGCATTCTTGTCTTTAAAACCATATTGGAGGAATTTTTTTAAATAGTAAGCACTTATCCATTGATTAATAGATCATGGTTACATAGTACTCCAGATTATAGGCCACTATCAAAGAACCATATAAATCCAAAATTGGAGTATCGAACTACATTGTGCAACAAGAAGGAAGCTGCATCCACAACCTACTCCTACATGTAAATGACTTTCAAAGTCAACCCACGGACCCAACCTTGAATGATAAGATTAACTACTAAGCTAGACCCATCAAACACTCAAACTATTAAAAGATAAAGAAACATACTATCTAAATCTAGATAAGACCATCCCTTACAAAGTATATTCCAAGGCACTAGATTGAACTGCCACAAAAATCAAAAGACACTGAAAGAGATCAGAGTGAAGTTAATATATACGAAAACCTTAGAAAGGATGGTCCAGATAAATAAAGGGACACTTTCCAAAACAAACTAATCACATGAGAAGTGCCCAAACCCATGCAACGAGGCTTTAATCCAATCATTTCCTTTATGGATCCGAGCTTCATTTAGAGTCGCTAAAGTAACATATTCTTGGGGGAGTACGTCCTTCTGCATCTACATAGCATGAATAAAAAATAGGCCGATACTGTATCATCTTACCTTTTTCACGAGTAACCTCATCAACCTGAATGTCCCATAATTCCTCCCTAGAAGCATTGTCAAGAACCCTAGAAAATTTACGCTTATTGCATTCAACCAGCTAGCAATCAGGATTAGTCAGCATAATATCTATAGTCGGACAACCATTGCTCGAATAATTTCCCAAGATTTCCACCCACCAGCAGATTCGACACTATCTCACGCATAAACTTCAGTGTTTGTAGATTTACGATGGATCCCTTTCATTATCTTCTTTTGGTATACAGATGTGCTTAACCATTTCCCATATGGAAGTATCATCATCGGCCAATAACTCAAGGGCAATCATCCAATTCATGTAAGAAGCGACCGAATTTTAAGCATATGTTTGGCATTTTATCATAGGGAACTTTAAAAATGATGCCCTTTCCCTAGAATGAGATTGGGAGGCACCACATTATTAGCTTTTAGATGTTCAGAAGCACCTTAAAATGTAGATAATTGTATCTCAAAGCAACCCCATCCTTTATAACCCATGCAAAGTGCCCTAATACCCCCCTAATTTAGCCTCGACCTTCATATGAAAAAACATAATTAGGACATCATATACTCGCACCCAAAAGGGAACCCAGCTAAAGACATGATTCATAGGTGACTTACCTAATTCTAATTTTTAGAGAGCAAAAAGGAGTTATTTACCAACCACATGCCTCTTGAAAGCATGACATGCAAAGCTTCCATCTTCTCTTCAAACTCAATTATAAAGAGGCTTTCACCCACACTACCAACTCCAAAGACTCCTAAGAAGTTCATGTAAGTGTATATAGTGTAAATTTGATGTGGCTTAGTGAGTGTGGTAACGTGTTTCTGTAATATCTTATAAATACCCCCTCTGTACAGTTTACTAAAGTTAGTGAAAAAGTATTATAGTCTCAGCCATTTATCGTTTCTCAATAACTCTTCTCTAATGGAGTTTCACACATCAATATCTCTATTTTCTCTGTTGGATTAGATATATCGTTTCTACATGGTATTAGAGCTAAATTGCTTCTGCCCCACTCAAATCAAAATCATTTCAGTCCAGAGCTATGTCTGAATCAAGAAGAACAACGTCCAATGGAGCGAGCTCCAAATTTGAATCTGGCTTTATTCTTTTAGTGTCAAATTTGTACCAGCTAGTTGAAATCTTAATAATTAAGCTCAATGGAAAATACAATTACTTGAGCTAGAGGACTTAAATGTTAAATCTTCTTAAGTTAGTGCAAGTTCTTGGAAAAATAGTGAAATATCCACCAGATGAAGGAAATTCATATTCAAATCTTATAAAATGGAAAGAAAAGGACACTCTATTGAGAACCTGGATCATCACACAATTTCAAAAGATTGTATTGATCAAGTTGGTGGTTATATCTCTGTAAAGGCTATTTAGACTAACTTACAAAATGAATTTCTTCAATCAACAAAAGATTATGAGTTTCAGCTCAAGCAGAAACTCAGTTCCTTAAAACTTGAAGATAAAATCAAATAAAGAATACATAAAGAAGTTCAAGGCAGTCTGTGATTGCCTAGTTGTGATTAGACATGTTGTTCTTGAAGACAATAAGGTTTAATGTTTGCTCAGGGCAGTGAAAAGAGGTACAAGGCTCTTGTTAAGTCAAGATCCTTTAGTTTTGATGATAGCAAACCTTGTATTGTCCATTTAATATGTTTGTCAAGCTTTAAGATCCAGATATACAGGCAAAGAAGTGGCTTAGCACGCAAGGTTGCAAGCGCACTCGGTTCTTGACATGTGCCCAACCAGTCGGGCACCTGTCCAGGAGAGCTCACGCTAGAACTTCTAGTACACACAAGAAGTCAGGCACCACACGAAGATATCTTTTATGCTTCAGGCGTAAATCAAAGACAAAGACTGCAAGAAGCTCGACATATCTCTACAGACTTACATATTCACACTATCAACTAGCACACGACAAGAATACAACTCATTAATGTTCAAATGGACAAGATAAGTAAATGGCTACTTATCAGAACGATTACATAGCCATAATGAAGTATAAAGGAGCATTTATGAGCATTAATGAGCTAGACAAGATTAGACAGGTTGAGCACACAAGTTAAGCTCAACCAGTCGAGAGAGCTGCTGCCGACGTGTCCAGTAGCAAGGCGACACATGTTCTGACAACTCCAGCTCAAGTTGAAGCCTCTCTACAATACTAGTGTAGTTGTTATGTGATAGGTCGAAAATGGAATAGACTCCTTGACTTTAGGAGCTTATAGGACGGTAGTTACATCTTAATTAATCGTATATATACTTGCATTTATTTCATATGTAAGTAAGCCTATACATGAGAGAAAAAGATAGAGATAATCATGGCAAGTGTGGATTAGACTTAAGTGTGTGTAAGTGCTAGAGAGTTGGTGAGCTGGTTAGGACTGGGGTTGAGTGACAGTACTTTGTATTAGGTAGACTGATCAGTCGGGGAGCAGTTGGGGAACCGTGGGCCGACTGTCAGAAGAGGGTAAAAAACTTTAGGATAAAGTCCTAAACTATCCAAGATTCCGTGTGTGAGGACGAGGGAGATTGAGTGAATTTCTGTGTGTAAATTATCAATCGAAATGGAGTTTCCAGTTTAAGTTTATCTCGTGTCTTTCCTTAACCAACAAAGTTTATTTGAGTCTACGATACGTCCACGATCGATCGGGGATGCACCAAGAGTGCTAGCTAGTTTCAATTGGTATCAGAGCAGGTCTCTTCTAGAAAGCTAACTTCTTTGGAAGACGATCAAAATGTCTCACGCAAGTCTACTAGCGGCAGAAGAAGGTTCTGCACTAAATCGACCACCACTCTTCAATGGAGACAACTACACTCATTGAAAGAATAAAATAGAGTTTCACATCAAGTTTAATGATCCAAGGATGTAGAGGGTTGTATCACGTGGTGAATTCACCTTCCAAGATGCTCAAGGACCAGACATATCGGTTGACAACATGACAAATGATCAAATCAAGAAGTTGGTATTCAATGCTCGAGTCGTAAGGATTCTACACTATGCACTACTACCCGAGCAATACTCCAAGATAGCCCCAGCTAAAATAGCTTAAGAGATTTGGAAAACTTTTGAAGTACGTATGAAGGGAATGATGAGATAAAAAAGACTCGCATTGAGTTGCTGCTCACTCATTGGGAGTTATTCAAGAAGGAAGAAAAGGAGAGCATTTCTGAAATGCATACAAGATTCACCAAGCTAATCAATGAAATGTTGGTGCTTGGAAGAACTATCTCAAATGAGGATCAAATTAGGAAGTTCCTCAGATCTCTTCCTGCCTCCTTCGATAGCAAGGTTAATGCCATGCAAGAGGTCCATGATCTATCTAAGATGTCCTTGGCGGACATGTTAGGTTCCTTAATGGTGTTTGAGTTAAAACTACAACAACGAAACTTAGAAAGTTCAACAAAAGAAAAGGGAAAAGGCATAGCCCTTCAGGTAGCTGAAAATTCTGAGACAGGAGAAGATAATGATGAGATGGTCCTTTATACTAAGAGGTACTTTTGGAAGTTCAGAATAAACAACATGAGGAATGAAAGAGAGTCCAAGGAGACTAACGATCATCGTAAAAAGAACAATGACAAGTGTTTTGGGTGCTCAAAGCGTGTGCATCACATCAAAGACTGTCCTCAACAATCATGAGAGGATAACGACAAGGTCAGGAGACCTGTCTGAAGATTGTTCAACAAAGGGCTAAGAAAAGAAGCGTTTGTTGCTACATGGGGAGACTCAAAGATAAGCGACAACAATCCAACCTCAGATAGTGATCTCTCAGAGGGTGAAAAGGCTCACCTATGCCTTGAAGAAGTTTGCTTGATGGCACAAGACAATGATACCTTAGAATCAGATGAAGAAGAACAAAACAAGGTAAACTATTCTAAACTTAGAAGGAAAATTCAAAAGGCTGAACTTCTAGAACTTAAAAAGTTTTCTCTTATATTAGTTGATCAACTAGATGCATTGGAAAATGAAAACAAGGAACTTTTGGAGGAAAATGAGAAATTGGAGAAAAACTCAGATAAGGATAAGGTAGAAAATCTTATGAAGGCACTCATGAAATTTCAAATCGATTATAGTGAGATTCTTTCTACTCATGAAAAGATGAAATTTGAAAAACAACCTGAAATAGATGAACTGATTGCTGCACTTAGCTCAAAAGAAAAAGAACTAGCAATCGTCAAAGAAAAACATGCGAAGCTAGAAGCTGTATCTAGGACACCCATGTGGAGAAACAAGCGACCGGTCGGGTATCAGTCAGGGACCATTCGTAGAGGTGTCTACAACCTATGCAAACAACCCAGTCATCATGAAGCCAAATGCCATAGAACGCACTTTATGAGGCATTGGCAACTCAAGAAAATAGGACTAAAATGGGTAGTAAAAAATGATGCTAGAACAGTAGTTGATGGTGGAAATGGGTCTAACCTTTCTGAGGACCCTAACCCACGCCACTAACTTGATAAGTGCAGAATCGAGTGGGAATGGACCCCTGCTGGTACATCAACAGTGGGTGCTCTAAACACATGACAGGAGAGAAAAAGAAGTTCTTCTCACTCGAACCAGGAAACCAAGGAACCGTTTCTTTTGGCGATAACAAGAAAGGAATAATCATCGTTGTAGGTAAGGTTGGTTTTACTTCAGATTATGTCATAGATAATGTCAACTTAGTCAATGATTTAAAGTTCAATTTGCTCAATGTATCTCAAATATGTGACAAAGGCAATTCAGTTCACTTCTATTCTACACATTGTAGCATAGTAAGTCAGAACAATGGCAAAGAGTTGTTAAAAGGAAAAATGTCTATGTAACTAGTTGGAAGGATATTAACAGTCCAAACCTTCCATGCTTGGCTACTTCAATAGATGACTTCACACTATGGCACAAAAGATTAGGGAATGTTAGCATTTCATTATCGAGAAAACTTGTCAAGAAATAGTTGGTAAAAGGTCTCCCTGAGATTAAAGAATCTGAGACCAATCTTTGTGATGCTTGTGTTAGAAACAAGCAAACTAAGACTTCTTTCAAATCAAAGAACTTAGTAAGTACATCTAATCCACTTAAATTACTTCATATGGACTTATGTGGACCTGTGAGAATCAAAAGTTTTGAAGGAAATTGGTATGTGTTTGTGATTATTGATGATTACTCATGATTTTTTTTGGACACTCTTTATTGCTTCCAAAGACGAAGTCTTTGAGAAATTTCAAGTATTTGCAAGAAAAGTCCAAGTACAACTCAACCACAAGATCAAGGCTTTTCGGTCTGATCATGGGTCAGGGTTTGAGAATCAATAATTCATGGATATGTGTAAACAACATGGAATCAATCATACATATTTAGCACCAAGGACACCCCAACAAAATAGGGCAGCTGAGCGTAAGAATAGAACACTACAAGAGGTAGCCAGAGCCATGCTATTGGGGAGTAGTCTTCCTCAGGTCTTCTTGGCAGTAGCTATGGCGACTGCATGCTACATCACAAATAGGACACTCAGACTACCTATCCTCAATAAAACACCCTATGAGCTAATCAAGGGAATAAAACCAAACATAAGTCACTTCAGGATCTTTGGTTGTAAATGTTATGTCCACAACAATGAAAAGAACCCCCTACGAAAATTTGATGCCAAAAGTGATGTGGCCATCTTCCTTGGGTACTCTGAAAGGAGCCGGGCATACAAAGTCTACAACAAAAGGATGTTGAAGGTGGAAGAAAGTGTACATGTGGTCTTTGATGAGGCTGAAGTTCATAACGTCGAGGAATCTAAAGAAGATGAATAACTTGGATTTGATCTAGCTGATCAAGATCACATAGATAATCCCAAAGATGAATCACCAACCAAGGAAAACTTGCCTGACAAGTCAGCGATAGGTCAGCAACAGGTCAATGAAGGGATCAATGATGTCGAAGATCCTCTATCACCATCAACCATTCATCAATCTCGTACTCTGTACAAATATCATCCATTAGAGAACATCATATCAGATATCTCCAAAGGAATTCAAACTAGAGCACAAGCTCGAGATCTTCTAGCATTCTCAACGACAGTCTCACCCATCGAACCCAAAAATATCAAAGAAGCTCTTCAAGATTCAGATTGGATTAAAGCAATGCAAGAATAATTGAATCAGTTTGAGAGATGTAAAGTCTGGCATCTTATGCCTCGTCCTTCACATCAAGGAATACTTGGCACAAAATGTATCTTTAGAAACAAGCTAAATGATATGGGAGAAGTCGTTAGGAACAAAGCTCGTCTGGTAGCTCAAGGATATCGTCAACAAGAAGGGATAGACTTCCAAGAGACCTTTACTCCAGTAGCAAGGATGAAGTCCGTCAGACTACTAATTGCGTTTGCTGCACATAAAGGAATCAAACTCTCGTCTCTTCCAACTTGACATCAAAAGTTCCTTTCTCAATGGGTATGTCAAGGAAGAAGTGTATGTTGAATAACCTCCAGGTTTTGAGACTCAAGAAGGAAAAGACATGGTACTCAAGCTTGACAAAGCTCTCTATGGGCTCAAACAAGCTCCAAGATCATGGTACGACCTTTTATCCTCCTATCTTTTAGAAAACTAATTCAAGAGAGGAAATGTGGATAAAACCTTGTTTGTTTACAACAACAAAAGGAACTTCTTAATTGTGCAAGTATATGTTGATGATATAATCTTTGGAGCTACTGATGAGAAATATTACAAGAAGTTTGAAGCTTCGATGAAAAAGGAATTTGAAGTTCTTCTTAGGACTTCAAGCCAAGCAAGATGACAAAGGGACAATCATATCCCAGCAAAAGTATGTGAAGGATTTGCTAAAGAGATTTGGAATGGAAGCATGCAAACCATTTGACACACCTATGGTAGTTGGCATAAAAATGGGCATCACGACTGGTGACTGACCGGTCGACCATGGATCATATAGGGAGATGATTGGTTCTCTACTCTATTTAACTAATAGTAGACCCGACATTATGTATAGTGTTTGCTTATGTGCTAGGTTTCAAGCAGATCCAAGAGAAAGTCACCTCACAACCATAAAAAGAATTCTACGTTACCTCAAAGGGACCATGAACATTGGTATCTTTTATCCTAAACTCACCAATTGTAATATTATAGGTTTTTCAGATGCAGATTATGGAGGATCTATCACCGATAGAAAAAGCACATAAGGGACAACAATTTTTGTTAGATTGTGTTTGATCGCATGGAGATCAAAGAAACAACAAAGTGTAGCAATCTCAACTGCTGAATCTAAATACATAGCCACAGCAAGCTGTTGTGCTATACTCTTATGGCTCAAACAGCAAATTGGTGATTATGAAGTCAAGACAGGTACATTGTCAATTATATGTGATAATGCAAGTGCCATCTCTATTTCCAAAAATCCTTTGCATCATTCTCGTACCAAGCATATTGACATTAGACATCATTTTCTTAGAGATTGTTGTGAAAAGGAATTAGTTGGTTTAAAGTACATTTCTATTGAAGACCAACTAGCTGACATTTTTACTAAGCCATTAAGTAGAGAAAGATTCAGCACGATTGTTCATGATCTAGGAATGATATTCATTAAACACGATAGGCTGTCTTTTAATTCCCACAATCGGCCACCGACACGTGAGCAACACCTTTAAACTTGTCGTTCAGTAGTCAACAAACAGCTAAATGCATGGATAACATGTCAAATGACTACTTGAAACAGATACGTTAGCATTTCCATAAAAGTAAGGATAGATTAGAGACAGTGCAATGGATAGAAACGGGAAAAACACAATGGATCGATGACAAACGTCACAACTATTGCTTGTTATAAATAGTACCATTGGGACATGTCAGCGAGAGGACGAGGAGCGGTTGCCGACCATTACTTGATAATTATAAAAGGGCGATGGAGTCCTGCTCTCATCACTTTATTTGCCCTAACGCTCTAAACTCTCTAAGCATTCAAACAATTTCTCTTCTTCCTTACAAACACTCTAGAGAGCTCTTATGTGAAAAATCCCTTGCCTCATAGTCACTCTAATAATTCTCTAGCAAAAAGTTCACAAATTCTAGAAAATCCTTCGATCAAACATGGCACCAAAATCCGCTCTCTGCTCAAAGAAGAAGGCTGTCCTCCAGAAAACTTCATCGGTGCAAGTGGCCGACATGCGGCCGACAGAACCACACAGTGAATCACCACCCTCTCGCCTGTCCAAAGAACTAGTAGATCAACTTGTGCGAAGGGTGATAGACGAAGGTGAACTGCAACAAGAAGAGGTACACTATATAAGCCTCTACGTGCCTAAGCTTCACCAGCTAATCCAAATTGAACTTCTCAAACCCAAAATACTCCCAACTCCTACTCCTATCGAAAATCCAAACATGTCTTCTCCTGCTCCTTCACCAAAAGTCACCACCAAACATTCCAAAGCAAAATATCCCAAAGTCCATAAAAACCAAGATCTCTCTACTGCTACAACGAGTTGCTTAACTCGCGTAACTCGTTCCTCCAAACAAGCCAAAACCCAACAAGAAACTCCTAAAAAATCTCACTCAACACCTGAAGGAGCAACTCGCAAGTTGCACTTCACAGACGACGACGAAACCTCTACCTTCCCAGTTGTTGAGATTGTCATTCAAAAAATAGAAGAGAAGGAAGTTCAAAGTGACGAGAAGTCACAAAGAGAAGCTACAGTAGAAGAGATGGGTCAAAAGGAAGGTGTGACCGCCCAAGACTTCGAGGAAAAGGTGGAACCAGTCACTCAGAATGAGGAACCAATCACCGAAAGGTCACCAACACCCCAACAATCCAGTCGTAAAGGTGATAGCGACACAAAGTTGTCATCGATCATCCCAACAGCTGAGCAGCGTGAGAAGAAGGCTGCAAAAGCTAAAGGCAAGCTGAAGATGGTGCTATCACCACATGGCCAGGAGCTCGAGGAGCTCTTCTAGGCCAAGAAGGAGGCTGCAAAGCTACAACCACCTCAAACTCTCAAGCGTCTAAAGAAGCTCAGAGAGTTAGAGCCATCTCTGATCAAAGTCGAGAACGTCAACGAAAAATCATGTCCTGTCTTACCCAAAACGTTGGACATGGAGTGGATGGGGAAAATGGGTCTTGGAAAGATCCTAGAGCTGTTGGAGTTCCAAGGATGAGTGGACTTCTTCTAGGAGACTGTCATCATTTACACCGAGCTCCTCAAAGAGCATATGCGACATATTGGACCACTCTAGAGCGATGAAGACGATGACTACATCATCTCGTAAGTCTAAGGAGTTCACATCAACATCTACAAGTCCTGAATATGCGACACTTTTGTTTAGAATCAGAGGGGTTGGTTGTCCGAAAGGACACCACCTGGAACGACTTGGTCCATCAAGGAAGAAAGATGGTCCAGCTGCTCAACAAAGGGGCCACCACGAAGAACTTCCACGCAGTGGAAATGTCCATCCCTGATAGGGTCCTTTTCAACATCCTAACCCACAATATCACCCCACAGAACCAATGCACTCACATCGTCAATGAAAGAGATGTGAGGTTGCTCTATGCGATCAAGACCAAGGAGAAGATTGATCTCCCAATAATGATTCTGCTCACCATAGAGAAGAGTAGATACGTCAACCAAGGTCTGGTGCATGGGAGAGTGGTGACCAAGGCTCTACAACAAAACAAAGTGGACACCGAAAGGTTCCACGAGTGCACGCGCACCACTCAGGATAATATCTGTTCAGTGAAGAGGGCAAAAATATGACGAGATAGGAGAGCCAAGACGGTCTAGACTCATGGCCCTGGACCAGCCCCCAGGCCCCCTTCAGGACCCTATTCAGGCTCCAATATGGACTCCAAGCATCGATCCGGGCCCTAGGTCTCATAGCCGGGTCTCGTATCCCATGTCCCGTACTCTATGACTGGGCCCCATGTCCCTCATCCTGTACTCTATGACCGGGCGCCACTTCCCTCGCCCCGCACGTAGCGCCCAGGCCTTACACCCCGTACCACACATCTTGGGGCTAGAAGACTCTACAAGAAGGAAAATATCAAGATTAGAAGGGAGGGTCCATTAGAATAGTACCACATGTACAAAGGCTTAAAGATAGACTTCACCCTAGAAAGTCTATAAATAGAGATAAAGGACTCATTTGTAAGGGGACACAAAATAAGAAGAGGAGAGAGAAATACTAAAGAGCTGTCAAATGTTGTAATACAAGGGAATGAATAAAGATACTGTCAAAGAGTGGACGACTGGATTATTGGCCAAACCACTATATTTCACAATGTGTACGTATGTAGAACCAAATTATATGTTTTCATTTGGCATCGTCTGTGAGAAAAGAACAGCCAAAAGGTGACCACGATTCAACCACCACCGTTCACAATCATCAAAGCGAAGAAAAGTCGTTCATTGATTCTCGGTTCATATTTGCATCGACGATCATGAAGCCCGAAAATTCACACAGAAATCAGTCAAAGTAGAAAACTTAAATGTCCACTATCTAGCTATGTCTACATCGCTCAAACTCCAATGGAGATGTTAGTTTGTTGAAATGTCACTGCGGCAGTATCCGAAGGAAATTCTGGCATGAAATTGAAATCAGAAATTGGGAGTTTAAGTTCCCCGAATAGGCGAGGATCGATCAAAGTTAGAGCTCGATGTTGAAGATCGACTAAAGAAGGATTACATCTTTGCATTCGAACGATCCCAAAAATCAATTTACAAAGATCCAGATTAAAAAGGAAATCAAGATAAGAAGCGAACACCAACCATTCGCCAATCCCCTACTTCATCGACAAATATAGGGATTCTGGCGATCGAGGGATTGAGCACCAAAGATAACCAAATTAAGGCCATCCTTTCTAATGATCCTGACGAAGCTATCGATAAGCTTGACTGAACAGTTCGGATCAAGAAGGAAGACGAAGTTTGGAGAAGTAGCGAAAGCTGAATCGGGAGCAAGAAATCGGGGGTTGTCAAGAAATGAATAGACAGATCCAGTTAAAACCATCAAATCAAACGCTTGATGCAAGATCCTCTATATATTCTGTGATTGACTGATTGAAGAATCTCAGTTGACAATAGCTTTACTTTCTGAATCTGGATTTACGATCTTTATCGCTTCGATCAAATTTGTCTAAATCACACCTATTTCTCCTATTATCATCTAATTAGTTTTAAATCGCAGGGAATGAGAACGATCAATAGCGTAGAAATTATTGCTATCTTGCTTCAAAGAAAAGAAGCGTTGCTATTTGGCTTCCACAGGTCGAAGATGATCCGATGTAAAAAGCCATGCTTATCGCCGGGTGATGTTCTTCTTCAAATAGTCGGGCGGCATCACCAGACCCTCTCTTGACCAGTTCAAGCTCTGGCAAAGCATCAGCCCCACGGTGAGGCCGGGCGCAAGAAAATCAATAGAGAGTAACGTCCATATCAATGCGGTATCTTGACCCGATGGCTCAAGACCAAGAGAAACAAAGTGTCTTAGTCCGGAAGCAATCGACTATGACCGGGCGATGCCTCAAACTTCAAGTCACCAAGAAAACACAGTTGGCCCAGCCCTGAGCCACGAGTTAGTTCAATTGATTGCATCTTAGTCCGGACTCAGCTTCCGGTCAAGCTTTTCTTTCGAAGAATTGGGCATAGGCTACCGGGCGCAGCTTCCGGTCAAGCTTTTCTTTCAAAGATGACTGGGCGAAGGATGCTGGGCGCCACTGCTGAAATACCCCAAACCTAAGTATGGTAAGTAAACATCAATTTATGGTGTAATAAGGCTAGAACATGCCTTAGAAACATTGGTAGACAATTTAAACCAAATAAAACACAAGAAAACACCAAAAAGTCAATTTTAAAAAATACTTGCTCTAAACTTGGTGTAACCTTTATTAGGACCTAAAGGTCATTCCTAGACCTTATTAACATGCTAATGAACTTGTGATTAAGGAGCAAATGGGAAGTGAGTTACTAAAATAATCATAAGGTGAATTATAAGAACACTTATATTGCTATGGGAGCATTGATGTGTGTAATTGCAGGTTGAAAGCTTTTATATGTGGGAAATTCAGTGTTTAAGTTTAAGTCATTTAAGGGCCTAAGAGCCACGTCATTTAAGAGCCTTAGTGCTATGCAATTTAAGATTATTGCACTATATTGAGTTTGTTATGAATGGTTTGATATGGGTGAGAAATATCATTAGAAAGGGGTTTGTTGAGTGTGAGATGATTGAATGAGACAAACTATGCTTTGGGTATAATAACATAGTAGGGATACTATGTCAAAATTCGGTTGAGAAACTGTTTAAAAGTGTTTTAAGGAGATATTAGGACCTAGAAAGTACTAGGAATCATTTAAGGAGATTTTGGTAGAAATGACTAAGCTAAGGTGTTTTGGGAGGATTAGAATGAGCTAGAGTTATCTAGGAGGAATTATAGGTTAGGTGGGTGTATTAAACACACCAAGATCATGCTATGAAGAATGTTAAGACTTGAGCAAAAATATGTGTAGTGCCTTATGGTGATTGGGCATGAACTAGTGTGCATAATCTTGATGGTAATGAGTGGACTTGAGTGATGGAGGTGAAAACTATAAGAGAATGTAGTAGCTTGTCAAGGGAATGACTAGGAATGGATAAGAGTGTATAACCATGTTAATGTTGGGTAAATTGAGTAAAAGAGATGGAAATGTTTAAGAGGAATTTAGAATGGTCAAGTTGAAGGAGTAAAGGTGTGTATAAGGCTAAGTGAGTGTGTAGTTGGGTGAGGAACAATGTTAAAGTATTAAGAGGATGGCTAGAAATGCATAAGTAAGTACAAGTTTAGGAATGACAAGTAGTAAGTGTAAATGAGAAAAATTTGTTCATGGATATGCAATATGACCTTGAGAATGTGAAGTTTGAGTTAAGGAAATGAGGATGATTGATAATGCTTGAGAAGTGGTCAAAATGGTTGAGAGGAAACACTTTGGTTAGTTGAAATTTTAGGCAAAGTTCATATGTTGAAAGTATAAGAAACTAAGATTATGTGTTAAAGATTTAGTAAGAATTTGAGTAAATGATCAAGGAGCTTGATGGTGGGTTAATTAATGAGTTTTGTGGATGATTTAAGAGGGTGTTAAAGTGCCAAAATGATGTTAGAACATACTAGTACACTTGTGGGAAGGTTTGGTGTAACACCCCTAAAACCGGCCTAAGAGTTAAGGGTATTACACGCCGCGTATTACTACCAAAAACGCAAGGCTCTAAAACACTCAAATGCAATAAAGGCCCAAAACAGAGTTTACATAAACATTGTAAACCAAAGTATTCAATACAGCGGAAGTAAAATGATTTCCAAATACATGTTCGAATCAGAAACTCAAAACAGAGTAAGGCCCGAAGGCTACAACGTCATAACAGAAGTTTAAACAATCAAAAAGCTAAGCACTACAGCTCCAGAACTCAAGATGATCCTCGCTGATCAATCTGCAAAAATGTTAGAAGTAGGGGAATGAGCACACAACTATGCCCAGTAAGCAGCGACCGTCATCAGTAAGGTCACTCAAAACAATTGAAAACCGAAGAAGAGAAGATAAACATCATGTACACAATTCTCAATAGTCAAACGCTTTCAGAAACAGAAACAGAGTGGAACACAAGGGGTTCCCATTTCAGAAACAGTCAGAGCACTTAAACAGAAAGGGGACAAGACACAATGCACACACTCAGAAGGGTCGAAGACCCATAGACCATACCAGGTCTCTCGGCAATGCAGAAATGACTCGAAAGAGCCAAAGGGTTCGTCAACCCCACAGAACAGAAAGGGAATGACCCACACTCAGAACGACGTCTACATGGTATACCACGGAATAGCTCGACCCAGCCATTCACGGCTTAGAAACAATGTGTAATGTCCCAAAACAGAAGGGTTGCTTAAACAGAAGCAAGATTGCATTTAAATATGCCAAAACACTCATAAATCAGTAGCACAGATCGCAAGGAATCCAACGCCGCAGACGGCACTCAAATCGGAGTTCAAACGAAGAAGTTATGTTGAAAACAGAGGGATGTTCGAACTTGTGTCCGGACATCAATGTTCGGACACAAGTCGAATTGAGATCAGTAGAAGAATTTCGAATGTCCGAACATCAATGTTCGGACTGATGTTCGGACGGGTTACGGAAAAGAATACGCGGTATGTCCGACCTTGTGTCCGGACGTCGAAGTTCGGACACAGGTCGAACTAAAAATAGAGAAGAACCCAAGGGTGTGTCCGAACATCAACGCTCGGACCGATGTTCGGACATACCCCGAACTTTGAAAATCAGAAGAGCAAAACGCACTGTCCGAACTTCAAAGCTCGGACGGAAGTTCGGACAGTGCGAAAACTGCATTTCCAGAAGACGAACAGCAGAGAAACTTATGCAAAACTCATCACGAATTGCCAAATTGATACACACACCAAATCACAGAGAAAAGCAGAGAACCATGGGGTTTTAGCCATTCCGAAAACACAATCAAACAGACAACACAAACAGAATTCACACCCAAAACAGAACCGTTGCAACCCCCATGGCTGAACTTCCAAACCGAATCGAGTAACCACCTACCTCAATTAGCAGCAGAAAACAACGATCTGAATCAACAAGCGCAACCCGAACAGCTCTCCAACCAGACATGAACACAATCACTGAATTCTCACAACAACGATAATCCCAAAATCAGAAACACGGAAGAACCCTAGAACTTGCAATTACAAAACTATAACACTCTGCATCACAAACCTGAATCAAGACCAGATGTAGTACTGCAGCAGAATCCCAATCCGAAGGCAGCCAACGACAACTGATTCGAACACATTCAGAATCCTCAATCAGAAAACTGAATAAAACGAAGAAAACAACGAAGTCCCAATTCTGCAATTCAAACCTGAAATCGAAGGGGGAACCACACCGCAACGAAGATCGTCAATCTGATTGCAGCGGTAGAGCCAAAATCCTCAACAGAGGGAGAGATTGAGAGAGAAGGAAAAGAGAGAGAAACTGCCGCTTAGCACCACGATAGAGAACGCTCCTCACGATGAACTGAATGAACTGACGTGATGAAATTAGGTAATCAGAATAAGGAAGTAATAAGTAATTCCTTTACTTATTGATTTAATAGAACAAGTACCTTAATTAATTAACCAAATGACCACCTTGTCCTTGGCAATTAAAAGAATACCGCCGGAGTCCCAACTGTTAGCAAGGAATTAAATAACCCAACTTAGAGTGACATTGCAACTGATATAACACAAGGTATAAATTGTGGGTTATAACATCACCTCCCCCTTAAAAGAATTTCGTCCTCGAAATTGACTCACCTTACTGTTCGAACAAGGAGGGAAACTTGGCACGCAGCTCTTCCTCGAGCTCCCAGTCGCTTCACTTCTGACTGATCAGACCATTGACCTTAACCATAGGCATGGTCTTACTACGAGCGACGACATCTCTAGCCAAATACGGGTAGGCACCGCCTCGAAACTGCAGTCCTCCCTCAACTGAAGCTGGCTGTAGTCGATCACATGAGACGGATCATGCAGATACTTCCTCAACATAGACACATGGAAGACGCTATGCACAGCTGACAAAGATGGAGGCAAGGCTAGACGGTAGGCCACAGGGCCAATCCTCTAAATCTCAAACGGTCCAACGAACCTTGGGCTAAGCTTCCCACGCTTCCCAAAACGGACTACTCCCCTGACTGGAGAAACTCAGATAGACATGATCACCAAATCAAACTCAAGCGGCCTGCGCCTCTGGTCTGCATAACATTTCTGCCTACTCTGAGCAACAAGCAGAACGCTCACGAATCACCTGATCTTCTCTACTGCTCCCTGCACCAGCTCGGGTCCAACCAAGACCCTCTCCTTCAGGTCATCCCAACAATGGGGACCTGCACCTCCTACCATACAACGCTTCAAACGGAGCCATACCAATGCTCGCCTGAAAGCTGTTGTTGTAGGCGAACTCAATCAGAGTCACATGCTGCTCCCAGCTACCCCAAAATCCAGGACACATGCGCGAAGCATGTCCTCCAACCTGATTAGTCCTCTCTGTCTGGCCATCCGACTGAGGATGGTAGGCTGAACTGAACGCCAAATTCGTACCCAGGCCTTATGCAAACTGCGCCAAAATCTCGAAACAAACGCGGGTCACGATCAGAACTATAGTAGTAGGCACACCATGCAACCTCACTATCTCATCCAGATACAACGAGCTACGCTCCAAACTGAAGGTCTTCTTCACCGGCAGAAAATGAGCAGACTTCGTCAGCGATCAACTATCACCCATACGGCATCACAACCCGAAGGAGTCCTGGGCAAACCCATGACGAAATCCATCCCCACACTCTCCCACTTCCACTCAGGAATGGGAAGGGGCTGAAGCAAACCCGCTGGCCTCTGGTGCTCAGCCTTAATCTGCTGACAGGTCTGGCACTTCGAAACAAACTCGGAGATGTCACGCTTCATCCCAGACCACCAGAATGACTCTCTGAGATCTCGATACATCTTCACCCCTCCTGGGTGAACTGAATATGGCGCTCCATGGCCTCCTGAAGGATCCCTACGCAAACTATATCGTCAGGCACACACACGGCCTCTGAAACGCAGACAACCATCACTGGAGACACTGAAGTCTGAATTCTGCTCTGAAGCAGCCCCTCTCTGATCCGACCAAAGCTGAATCTGACTCCTGACCAACCGGATCCTGTCGACCAACGAAGACTGAACCTGAAGTGCTGCTATCACACTGGCACTGGCTGGTCTGACTACCCAAACCCATACGCTGAAGCTCTAAGGCGGACCTCTGAACTCCTGTCAAGGCACAAGCTACACCCGGAGCACCTCTCCGGCTCAAAGCATCTGCAACAACATTCGCTCTACCCGGGTGGTAGAGGATCTCTAAATCGTAGTCATGAAGTAGCTCCAACCACCTCCGCTGTCTCAAGTTCAGCTCCTTCTGAGTGAACAAATACTTGAGACTCTTGTGGTCAGTGTAAACCTTACACGACGCCCATACAGATAATCTCCAAATCTTCAGCGCGAAAACACAGCTGCCAACTCCAGATCGTGGGTAGGGTAGTTCTTCTCATAAGGCTTAAGCTGTCGGGAGCCATAAGCCACTACCTTACCCTGCTGCATCAAAACACATCCTAGTCCCTTATGGGACGCATCACAGAAGACCTCGAATCCCTCGGTCCCAGATGGCAAAGTCAGAATCGGTGCAGTAGTCAGTCTCTTCTTAATCTCCTGGAAACTCTGCTCGCAAGCCTCGCTCCACTCATACTTGATCTCCTTCCTCAACAGACGGGTCAGCGGGGATACAATCTTAGAGAACCCCTCAACGAACTTCCTGTAGTACCCAGCTAACCCAAGGAAACTGCGAATCTCAGCAACATTCGTGGGCCTCGCCCACTCCATCACAGCTCTAATCTTCTCAGGATCCACTGAGATACCGTCCTTCGAGACCACATGTCCCAAGAATACCACGCGATCAAGCCAGAAGTCACACTTCTTCAACTTAGCATACAGCTCACGATCCTTCAACGTCTGCAAAACAATCCTCAGATGCTCCTCATGCTCCTCTGCGCTCTTGGAGTACACCAAGATATCATCTATGAAGACCACTACAAACTGATCCAGATAGGGTTTGAAAACCCGGTTCATCATATCCATGAATACTGATGGAGCATTAGTCAAACCAAATGGCATGACTAGGAACTCGTAATGACCATAACGAGTCCTAAAGGCAGACTTAGGCACATCCTCGGCCTTAATCCTCAACTGATGGTAGCCTGAACGAAGATCTATCTTCGAGAACACGTGGCGCCCGCCAACTGGTCAAACAAATCATCTATGCGCGGAAGGGGATACGATTCTTGATGGTCACTTTGTTCAGCTCTCTATAGTCGATGCACAATCGGAAGGTCCCATCCTTCTTCTTCACAAACAGCACTGGCGCTCCCCAAGGCGAAACGCTAGGGCGAATGAAGCCCTTATCTAGCAACTCCTGAAGCTGAACCTTCAGCTCCTTCAACTCCGCCGGACTCATACGGTAAGGGGCCCTAGAGATGGGCTGAGTCTCTGGCGCTAAATCGATCGTGAACTCCACCTCACGCACTGGTGGAAGTCCGGGCACGTCATCCTGGAAGACCTCAGGAAACTCTCTGACAATCGGGATGCTCTCCAAGCTAGATCCCTCACGCACCTCTGGCAGATAGCACAAGAATCCCTGGCAGCCCTTCCTCAAGAAACTGGCTGCCTGCATCGCTGACACAATCACAGGCGCACATGGAACTGCATTCCCAGAGAAAGCAAAGCGAGTCCCGTCTGGCAAGTCGAACACTACTTTCCTCGCTGCACAATCTATATGGGCATGGTGCTCTGCTAGCCAATCCATGCCCAAAATCACATCAAAACAGGTCATCCGCATCGGGATGAGGTCAGCAAAGAAGGTCTTGTCCCTAACTACTATGGGACAAGCCTTACACACAGAATTCAGCACACAAGGGGCAACCCCACCTAAGGGACTACTCACACACAAGTCTACCTCACTAGGCACAGCAGTCAGTCCAAGGTCACCCAACAAATCACAGCAGATAAAGGAGTGCGTAGCTCCAGAGTCAAACAGACAAAATACATCTCGAGAATGGATCTGGAGAATACATGAGATGACGCGATCACCAGCTCGATCACGCTCTCCAGCCATAGCATAAACCCGGGCCTAAGTCTAAGGCTTCTTCTGGTCGGACCTCGCCCCTGAATCTGAACCGGTGCCTCTATCTCCTGAGCCTCTACCGGATGCCTGAGGGCACTGAGCGATCCGGTGCTCCATCGACCCGCACTTAAAGCAGGCACCAGTCTTCTTGTAGCACTCCCTACCAGGATGGGAGGACCACAAGACCACACTTCGCCCCAGCTGACGAAGATGAAGAAGCTCCCCGACGATCTCCATAGGACTGCTTCTTCTGAGGAGGGCAGCCTCCTTCTCTGAGGCTCCTCAGCACGCCTCTTCCCCTTATGGTCCTTGCCCGCCTGTCTGCCCCTGATGTCAGCCTCTACCAGCAGGGCGACATCCGCCACATCTCTGAAGGTCCGGTGACGAAGAGGTGTCACCGCAGACCTGATGTCTGGTCTCAATCCGCTCTCGAACTTACGAGCCTTCGTATGCTCATCTGGCTCCGGAGCATACTTCGAAAGGGTCACAAACTTCCTCACGTACTCCTCCACAGACATCTCTCTCCCCTGACGCAGCCGGTTGTACTCATTGATCTTCTGGTCCTTGTAGACGTCCGGATAGAACTGCTTGTTGAACTCCAAGCAGAACTGATCCCAGGTCCAAGGCTGGGGATGTCTACCCATCACCATACGCCACCACTCCTTCGCCTCCCCCTTAAAGAGGAACGTGGCGAAGTCTACCTTCTGGTCGTCCTCCGACCCCATCACTCTCAGCAGGTCCTCGACCTCAGTAATCCAATGGCTCGCCTCCTGAGGGTCGCCACAGCCGTCGAAGGAAGGCGGCTTTAGCTTCATGAACCTGGAGTGCTCGGACTCGGCCTCCCACAGCATTCGCCCCTGCTGGGCCTACGCCGCCTGCTCCTCCACCAGCTCCCCCAGCAGCTGCAGCCATAGTCTGCATCAGCTAAGTCACAAACTGCTGCACTGCCTCTGCAGCCTCTCCCTGAGGGGTCACTGGTGTCCTACGAGGAGGCATTCTGAGATACACAATTCCAAAACTTGTCAGAACTAACTCATACTGTCAAACTGTCACAACTGACTCTCACAAGCAAACACCCACAACACCAAAGAAAGCCAAACCTGGCTCTGATACCACTAAATGTAACACCCCTAAAACCGGCCTAAGAGTTAAGGGTATTACACGCCGCATATTACTACCAATAACGCAAGGCTCTAAAACACTCAAATGCAATAAAGGCCCAAAACAGAGTTTACATAAACATTGTAAACCAAAGTATTCAATACAGCGGAAGTAAAACAATTTCCAAATACATGTTCGAATCAGAAACTCAAAACAGAGTAAGGCCCGAAGGCTACAACGTTATAACAGAAGTTTAAACAATCAAATGAGCTAAGCACTACAGCTCCAGAACTCAAGATGATCCTCGCTGATCAATCTGCAAAAATGTTAGAAGTAGGGGAATGAGCACACAACTATGCCCAGTAAGCAGCGACCGTCATCAGTAAGGTCGCTCAAAACAATTGAAAACCGAAGAAGAGAAGATAAACATCATGTACACAATTCTCAATAGTCAAGCTTTCAGAAACAGAAACAGAGTGGAACACAAGGGTTCCCATTCAGAAACAGTCAGAGCACTTAAACAGAAAGGGGACAAGACACAATGCACACACTCAGAAGGGTCGAAGACCCATAGACCATACCAGGTCTCTCGGCAACGCAAAAATGACTCGAAAGAGCCAAAGGGTTTGTCAACCCCACAGAACAGAAAGGGAATGACCCACACTCAGAACGACGTCTACATGGTATACCACGGAATAGCTCGACCCAGCCATTCACGGCTCAGAAACAATGTGTAATGTCCCAAAACAGAAGGTTGCTTAAACAGAAGCAAGATTGCATTTAAATATGCCAAAACACTCATAACTCAGTAGCACAGATCGCAAGGAATCCAACGCCGCAGACGGCACTCAAATCTGAGTTCAAACGAAGAAGTTATGTTGAAAACAGAGGGATGTCCGAACTTGTGTCTGGACATCAATGTTCGGACACAAGTCGAATTGAGATCAGTAGAAGAATTCAGAATGTCCGAACATCAATGTTCGGACTGATGTTCAGATAGGTTACGGAAAAGAATACGCGGTATGTCCGACCTTGTGTCCGGACGTCGAAGTTCGGACACAGGTCGAACTAAAAACAGAGAAGAACCCAAGGGTGTGTCCGAACATCAACGTTCGGACCGATGTTCGGACATACCCCGAACTTTGAAAATCAGAAGAGCAAAACGCACTGTCCGAACTTCAAAGCTCGGACGGAAGTTCGGACAGTGCGAAAACTGCATTTTCCAGAAGACGAACAGGGCAGAAACTTATGCAAAACATCATCACGAATTGCCAAATTGATACACACACCAAATCATAGAGAAAAGCAGAGAACCATGGGGTTTTAGCCATTCCGAAAACACAATTAAACAGACAACACAAACAGAATTCACACCCAAAACAGAACCGTTGCAACCCCCATGGCTGAACTTCCAAACCGAATCGAGTAACCACCTACCTCAATTAGCAGCAGAAAACAACGATCTGAATCAACAAGCGCAACCCGAACAGCTCTCCAACCAGACATGAACACAATCACTGAATTCTCACAACAACGATAATCCCAAAATCAGAAACACGGAAGAACCCTAGAACTTGCAATTACAAAACTGTAACACTCTGCATCACAAACCTGAATCAAGACCAGATGTAGTACTGCAGCAGAATCCCAATCCGAAGGCAGCCAACGACAACTGATTCGAACACATTCAGAATCCTCAATCAGAAAACTGAATAAAACGAAGAAAACAACGAAGTCCCAATTCTGCAATTCAAACCTGAAATCAAAGGGGGAACCACACCGCAACGAAGATCGTCAATCTGATTGCAGCGGTAGAGCCAAAATCCTCAACAGAGGGAGAGATTGAGAGAGAAGGAAAAGAGAGATAAACTGCCGTTTAGCACCACGATAGAGAACGCTCCTCACGATGAACTGAATGAACTGACGTGATGAAATTAGGTAATCAGAATAAGGAAGTAATAAGTAATTCCTTTACTTATTGATTTAATAGAACAAGTACCTTAATTAATTAACCAAATGACCACCTTGTCCTTGGCAATTAAAAGAATACCGCCGGAGTCCCAACTGTTAGCAGGGAATTAAATAACCCAACTTAGAGTGACATTACAACTGATATAACACAAGGTATAAATTGCGGGTTATAACATTTGGTGTGAAATAAGCACTTAGAAACATGGGTCTGACTTCTACCTACCTTAGGACCAATCTTGGCAAGGTCGGTAGGGCTAGAATTACCCATCGAGGAAGCCTTCTGACTTGGACCGATGTTAGGACCGACCTTGGCAAGGTCGGCCGGGTTGAAATTTTCAAACGGGGAAGTGCACTGACTTCGACCGACCTTGGGACCTACCATGCAAGGTCGGTCGGCCCTTATAAAAAGAAAGAAAGAAAAGGAAGAGTTGAATTAGTAGTCCACCATTAGAAGGGTAATGATGATTAGAAGGATAAGCAAATAAGGACTTAAGAGATTAAGAGAAGTAAAATGATTTAAGTGATTAAGATTAAAGTTATAAGGACTTAGTAATTATTAGTGAGTAAACATTAGTGGCTAAGTAAGTTAGGTGGATTGAAAGTAATTAACAACCTAAATTGGATGAATGTTTTAGGATTTGGAAATTGGGACTCGGAAGGAGAATAGGCAACCGAAACGACCGATGGTGTACAGTATGGTTTTCTTGTAGCCTGCTTGCTAACGAGGTGTCCCTTGGCTTGTGTGCTAATTGTTTAATTGTTTCGACTAAAACAAGATAAAGCATGCAACTGGTTTATTGAGCTTCTTGTGTGTTTGCATTGCATTAACACACCTGACTTTGAGATTAGTTACTAACAATGCTTAGTAACAATGGTTTGAGATAAGAATACACTCCCTAATTGTTGGTTGGTTAATACCCGAAAAATGTTTAACTAACACTTTGTCTTTGAGACTTTCTACTAACTGGAACTTAGGAGGAGTGAGGAATCCGGGACTGACTCCGGTCATGCATGTTAAGGAAAGGGGGTTGGTATCTGTATCAGATCCGACTTCCTCTTGAGACTTGTCTTTGACTTGTTGCCTAGAGTCGACATATAGACTCGACCACCTTGGATTATAGTTCAAGGTGGGAGGCCAGATTAAGATGGTGCGGTGGGATCTCCTAAATCCCAAATTTATGAAATTGTTTATTTAACAAATGGAGTTTATAGCTCATTGGCTAGGTTTACTTTTGACCCGACAAAGATAAACATTGAGTTAAGTTACAACCAATTCTAATTAAAGAACGGTTGGTACAATGAGACTCAGATAAGACTTGGACTAAGAATAAGAAAAATCATAACTTAAGGAGTTAAAAGATTAACTCACTTACTTAAGGAACGCCTTTAAGTCGTTCATTGTGTTTGAACTATAATTGTTCATATGTGGTGTGGTGTTTATTGTACTTCTTATTTACGTTGTATTAATAATCAACCGCATGCTATCGACAAGTAGTCGTCGTAGCCCCGTTAGCTTGGGGGCTATAAGTTAATCGTACCAGCAAAGATGCTGAGCCCCTAATGGCATCCATATTTATTTTACAGGTGAATGATAGAAGACGACCGTCCTGAGAGTAGGAACGGGTAGAAGTACTTTGGGTTGTTTTCCATTTGTTACACGAGTTATGCATGTACACTCGTTTAGTAAATGGTATTAGATGTAGTATGATGTATTAGGATATGAGATGCTTGTACTAAGAATATGTATTTTTTAATATTTAGTATACACTAATGTTTGGTATATTTGGGCCCATCTGACCGTAGCTAGATCTAGGAGTATTTAGTATGCCTAGTTAGTCACGTGGGTGACTAACGGCGGTAACACCAATTGTTGTAAGAATTCCGCTGCAATGTTGATAGATGTAAATGAAGGTTTATAATATGAGTATGGCTTTATGAGTTGGGGTGTTACAAAAGTGGTATCAGAGCGTAGTTACGCTCTGATAACTAGAATTACGGAACTTAGGAGGATACCAAGTTAGAGTTGCATTATGGGTTAAGGGTTGAGAGATAGAGCGAGAGGTGCGTTAGTTAGGACTTCCCGGTGTTTACCGAATACCTACAATACCTAAACCCGCCCTCCACTCCTCTAGCTTTGAAATACAGGGAACAAATGCCAGAGAGAAGAAAGCCTTCTCTTACTAGGGGAAACCCAATCTGGAAGTTAATTAACGTTAAGCAATACGAGAAACACATTGTTATATAACAGTTTACGAAAAACTTGGAGGTTTTAATTGGAGCACAACAGAATCCTACCAGTAAGAGAACGGTAATTACCGGCAACATGGGTTGACATGCTATGCAGTCAAGATACCCCGCCATACCAATGATAAGAAAAGCACTACGAGTGCAATGAAGAGGAAAAGAGAAGTGACAGGGATACCGGACAGTAGTCCGAAGGAGCAGAACAGTGGGATAATACCGCGCATGAGAATAAAGACTACCGGAAAGTCCATTATGAAAACAGGGAACTTCAATCCCCATACAACTTGGAAACTTACGGGGACTTGATGAACATAGCCCAGGCGATGATAAAAACGCGTACAAACTGTATACCAGAATAGGACTACGATGTAGTGCCTAAAAGAGAATCAGTACTTAGTAACCACGACAAATGCGTGGAAACGGGAGCGAGGATTAAGGCGTAAGTAAATAACAAGGGGTTCCCTTAGAAAGAGGAACACCCTTATAAGTGGCTGTACTGTCAAAACAACCAGGAAACTGCAGGATGGGCAGTTATCCAAAATAAGAGAACATTGAAGGAGTCCTGAGGACTAAAAATTACAAGGAGATTAAGAGAATGTGCCACTACTGACGTATACAGTACCGATAGCCCATCTTGCATGGCGCACTTGCCATAACAAGTGCTGCCACGATTAAGCTATATGGGAAGCCATCATGGCAAGATAGCGGAACACTACAGTTATTATACATATTATTACCGGATTAAAAATCCTTAAGAACCAGAGAATGAGACCTTGGAAAGGCCTGACGGCGTGGCCATGACAAGCTGAGTCGACACACCAGTCAGCAGGGAGCTGAACTTGGACAGAATACTAAACGATATAAATTTTAGCAACAGTACAACCTACTACAGCAACAACCGACAGTACGGGTAAGAACACTAATCCCGAACCTCGAAGAGTAGAACCTAAGAGATTGCTCAGTAATCCGAGCAAAACACTACGTAAGTAATAACATACAAGGAATGTATTATGAGATACAATGAAGACAGTCGATGGAATGACTTTCAACAAGAACGGGATAAGACTCCCAGGATGCCCACTAGGAATACTAGTAAAAACATTCTTCATTGAAGATGTTAGTATACCCCGGAAACAGGGATAGAGGAAATGAACTTAGACTATAACCTACTAAGGATCAAAGAAATACAACCCCGAAAGAGAAAAGCTTAGAGGACTACCCCACAGAGCGGGCATAGTCGAGCCGAACAAACCGATGAACGATAGTTAGCATTATTGCCTAACTCATTAACACCCAAGTATGATTGATCATTGACGGGTGACGCAGTCAACAAATGTTGAACAAAGTATTGATATGGAATCCAGTACTACATTTAATATGTATCCTAACGGTTGAGAGAATTCAAAGAACCAAAAATTTATGAGGATAACCTATGGATGAGTAAGAGTACAAGAAGTGAACCGGGACATTAATTACTAAGGGCCTACGAGCCAAGGATGTTAACCACATCAGAGCCGAGGAGTAGGAAGGCATAAGAAGGCTTATTTAAGCCATGAACGAACTACAATTCGTGGATATGAATAGTTACAAAACCTGTAAGTTAATTGTGGAAGAGATTGCTAGAGTGGGCACTAGTGGGAATATAAAGAAGATACAATAGACAGGGGCGGAGAACAAACCACTCCTTTTAGAGTGGGGATACCTCTTCTTATTGTGAGGCCTATGAGTGGGAATAAACCCCTCGAAATGGGCTTTCACTTGTTAGAGATAAATACTTTCTACTAAAGGGTGGAAACTGTAAACTTTGAAATTACCTTAGAACATTCCAGTTACACGTAAAGGATAAGAAAGATTGCATAGATAGACCTCATATCTGACACCCAGGATTTAGGAAGTAGTAATTGTCAGAGATAAACTCTGTGAGTACACAATATGGCACGTCAAGTGACCAACGCTCAGTAGAGCTTGTGACTCAATGGATGAATTCTTCTGTAACCAGTTAAATTACATGGTAAATAACATTATAAGGAATGAAAGAACATGAGAGAGACTAACATACACGTGAACCAGATGTTTACAGCAAAATGTCTTCACATTAAGAGATAACAATATTACAACATGGTACGACAACCGCCATACACCCGGAATTAGAGAACTCCCAGTGTGTTTACACCAAGAAGGGATTGAATATAAGATAAGACGTTAGAATAAATGATTGAGTAGTTGCACCATCAATGGGCAACGGAGTAAAGGCAAGCTACCGTAGTAGTAGATGCCGTAGAGACAATGCCTATATAAATGGATTAAGTCATGATGCACAACGAAGAGACCGTTATATAGAAACCGTCAAATATTGACACAAAGGCAATTAGATCTATGAGCTAAGACCGATATAAGTAAGGAAATAAGATGGTAGACGAACTATGCATTGACGCCAGTAGTCTAGACCATGTGAGGTAAGATTTCACAGGAAGCACACTGTCCATTCCTTAAGGAACTGGAAGTGTGTTCCTAGTAGATCAACATGAGAAACAAGATAATAGGCTCAATGGAAATAGACCTTAGTTACTAAAGGATTGACCCCGTACTGAATACAGAAAGAAGCTAGAGCATGCCATATCTAAGAACACGGTAGATGGATTTCCCTTGATTAAGTTCAAGAAGAACAATAAGTGTTATCAGGAACAATGAAAAAGGAGATTGACAACAGAATACTTTATAACTAGCAATAGTTAAACGTGCAACAGACACTACGAGTATACTAAAACAAGATGTGGGACGACCGCCCTCCATAGGAGCTTGCGGGCCTGGTAGACTCATTCATGAGTTAGTCAGGTAAGTAGTAATGTACCAATAAGGTACCCCATGCATGTAAATACGTAGTGTAAGGAACACGGGAAGTAGTCGACTCTGTACCACGGTCAGCAACGCAAGATCAGACCAGTGTAGCTACTACCACAAACAGTTGAAGAGAAGGAACTTAGTTAAGCCAACGACACAAAGGAATCATAGAACTCATTTAAAACTTAAAATAATTAAGAATCATGAAGTGCGAAGAGCACGGATTATTAAGTGCAGACATAGGACAAGTCTTAAGACGTTAGAGATAAAACTATAAAGGGCATTATGCACTAAACAGTAATTACAAATTAAGTATCATCCTTAGACCAAAGATCAGTTGGAAAGAACAATTAGACATTTGAGAGAACACTAAGAGCATGAACATTAGATCTTCAGAGAGAGTGGGATAAACAAGCTATAACTCATTAAGGTTGTGTATAAATAAAGACAACACGCATCCATTGAGAGACACGAGAATGTACAATACATTAAAAGGATAAAAACATGCAAGCTAAGCCTGAGATAATCAGAGTCGCGCAACAGAAGCTAGTAGACTGGTACCTTAAAAGGTTGGATATACCTGATGAACGGGAAAAGGAATGATGTACCATACATCTTCAAATTGAACAAATATACGAATTACTGACCGAATGCTTTAGAACCTTTGAGGCTAGACCAAACCAAGTTGAGAAAATGGTATACGTATCGTTAAGGATCCTAGATACAGAGACTAAGCCATTAACATGGTTAAGACCCTCTGATCGGATCATAATGTGAGATAGATGACATGGAAGCTGGAATGCTTAGTGAGAATTAAACATCTTGAACTTAAGTTCAAGGGTGATAACATATTGATTACATGGGCGTAATCCATTTTAAGGGGGGTAGAGTGAAAGACCGCTTAGCGTATGAACTAAGATGTGCATAACACAAAAGAATTTGAGAATTTGTTTTACATTAACATATGTATATATGCTGAGATTAATTATGGTTATTACGCACATAAGATGCGAATACCATACGTATTAAGTACCTATCTTGTTAACTCCGGTGTGAGTACAAGTTAAGAGAATTAGTGAAGAGGATTAGAGAGACTCAAGTAATAATATGAGATAAGAATTCGTATGAGTATGAGGTATAGGATGGTAAGGTTATGAGGTAAGAATCGGTATGGAAAAAATATAGAACTTAGTAGGAGAAAAACTCCCCGGATAGTTGCTTGGATTTGAACTGAGAACGATTGATAGACTGAGTCCATACCTTGGAGATGTATTGATTATGACTAGAATGACTAAAAAGATATAAAATTAGAAATGAGTGAATTATTTGATGTTTGAAAATGACGTGGGAGGTGGAACTTGATTTTCTAGGGATCAAGGGAAACCAAGCACAAATTGGGGTGGAAGGATAGTTCAACACCGACGCTGATCACATCGGGGTCGAATGATTCCTGAAACTCCCTACAAGTGGTCATGATTAATCATGTTATGATAGAGGCGGTTAGCATAAAAGTTGAATTGGAGTTGATTGTATTTTCAATTAGAGGAATTATTCCTCACTTGACCTCGCAAAAGGATTTCCTTTTTGTTGAGTCTCGCCCATGAAGTCGAGGACGCATGAGCCTTTGTCTTCAGACCATGACATGGGGAGAACATAGTGGTTTTGTATTCTAGCCCATGAAGGGAGGACGAATGTGCCTTTGTCTTCGGATCAGTGACATGGGAGAATACGACAAAAGTTATGTGATTGTTTTAATCTTCCAAAGGACCGCGGACCAGAGAGCGTAAGTGTCCAATAGTCGGTACCTGTGGGCGATATCTTGCATTACTCGCTCATGAAGCCGAGGACCTGCGAGCCTTCGTCTTTTGACTGGTGACATGAGGAGGATGCAACAAAGGGAATTTTGAGTGCTATACATGCTTAAGCATGTTGCGTGATATATGAGTATAGTGTATAAAAGAACTAGTGAGTCTGTAAGATTATATATATATATAAACATGATCTATGTGATCTATGGAATGAGATAAACTGTGTATTCGAATGAGATAAGATGCATGAGAACTTTGGGAACAAAGTTCATTTAAGGGGGGGGGGGGAGATTGAAATACTCCAAACCTTAAGTATGGTAAGAAAACATAAATTTATGGTGTAATAAGGCTAGAACATGCCTTAGAAACATTGGTAGACAATTTAAACCAAATAAAACACAAGAAAACACCAAAAAGTCAATTTAAGCAAATACATGCTCTAGACTTGGTGTAACCTTTATTAGGACCCAAATGTCATTATACTTATCAACATGCTAATTAACATGTTAAATCAATTACCAAAGAAAACCAAGCTCAAAAACAAGTTAAAACACAAATTGAGCTTTAACACTTCTTAAAGCACATTTTTGAAAAATTGTGTTGGAAATGAGTGTTGAGTGGCTAGATGACCATGATTACACCTTAATCAACATATGTACTACTTAGTATCACATTAGGAAGCCTAAATCAGTGAGAAATCAAAAATTTCACAAATTTGTGCACTAATTGTGAATAGCACCCAAATAGTGCCCAAAATAAGTCAAATGACTTTCTTAAGTGGTCAATGGTCAAACGACACCTAAATATCTAAGGGAATGAGAGGGGGGCTGGTTTTGAAGGTGATGAGTCACCATGGGCTTCAGCAAAATAAGAAAAGAGAAGGAAGTAAAGTGAAAAATACTATTTATCTTATTAAAGCAAATATCTTACTTTACCTCTTCTCTCCCCTCTCTTCTTCATTTCTTCCTTTCCCCACCGTCTTCTTCTTCTTCTCTTTGCTCCAAAACCATAAGTTGAAGCCTCCATTCCCCTCCATCTTCACTTGCTCACGAAATACACAATATTTCTCAAAATAAAAAACTAACCTTAGATTATTGTAAATTGGAGCAAGACCTTCAATTCTATCTTTTCAAATCTTCAAAAGCTCAAGCTTGATGCCATGGAAAAACTCCATTGAAGAGGGAAAATTCCATTTTAAGAGCTCCATCACATCTCCTTTCATTCAAGGTAAGGAAAGTGAAAGAAAAATAAAGTTTCATTCACTTTTGTTCATTACCGAAAATTGTCTTCTCATGGGGTCTTGTTTTAAACCTTGAACTAGCTTGTTTTAATCTCCAAAGGACTAGTGGAGGTGCTCCATGACTCATTACCAAAGTCTATCTTGAGACTCCAAGGTAATCATCCACTTTAATGCCTTAAAACACTCTTTAAACCTAAGAGCAAATGGAATGAGTTTAGGCATGTTGCATAGTACTCATTAGATTATTTTAATGTTGATTAGAAGATTGGCAAGAGTACTAAGGTCCTTGGCCGAGAATCAATCAAGAAAACTAAGGGGGGAAAGTGAGAAACACTTGAGAAAAACAAGGTAAATTACTTACCTTAAGGTGGTTTAATGCTTTAAAGGATGTGATTTAGATGGATACTAAATGTAGCTTAGAGCTTACATTATGTAATGGGCTACAAAACATAGGAGAAACAACATAATCATATTTTGTGAACTTGTGATTAAGGAGCAAATGGGAATTGAGTTAGTAAAACAATCATAAGGTGAATTATAAGAACACTTATATTGCTATGGGAGCATTGATGTGTGTAATTGCAGGTTGAAAGATTTTATATGTGGGAAATTGATAAGTGTGAAACATATAGGCTTTTTAGGATCTAATTACCGTATAATCTGTAATAATTCAAGCAATGTTTCCCACTTATTATGTGTTTTTCCTAAGATTGATGTTTTGATATGAACTGATGCATTTTATGTGATAAATATAGGAAAAACCCATGGAAATGAAGATTTTACGTCATAAGGATTACAACGCAACAAACAGGGAACAAATCCGAAAAAAGAGGCAAAACTTGGCCACGTCCGGCCAAACTCACCCGGACGCAAGCCGGACGTGACCCGAAACGTAGATCCAAAACCTCTGTCTCTTGTCTGGATCCGGACACAGATCCGGACGTGGCCCGAGATTCAGATCTAAAACCTCTGTCTCATGTCCGGATCCGGACACAGATCCGGACGTCTCACAGAAACGAAAAAGAAAAATGCAATCGCGATGATAATCAGGCTTTCGGCGCAATTATCAGCCGAAGCGGCAGTTTAACCCATACTTCAACATAAATTAAGTCTATGCCCATGCTCATACCTAACTCACCACTAACCGATGTTTTACTTCTGAAGCCTATTTAAACTCTCATTCTCCTCCTAATTCAATCGTACCAGACGCTCTAGTCTAAACACTACACTCTCCTCCTCTCCCTCCATATTACCTGCTCATCCAGAATCAATCCTTCATCCCCATTCACCAATCTTTCTCCATATTCATTCTCCCTCGGTTACAGATAGAAACCTGCTCACGACGCTTCATTTAGCAGTGTCCGGATTGACGTCCGGATCCAAACATACCCTGAACATCGCGTCCGGATCGACGTCCGACCCCAGATAGCCGGACGTGACACAGACGAGAGTGGAAACTGTAGAATCGGCAACGACTTCTAAAATCAGTTTTTTTGCTAAATCCCTCTTTCCTTATGCTGTTTATATTGAGCATTGTTATTATGTCTATGGCTGAGTAGTCACTTTTAATTTCTGTTTACTATGTATCTCTAGATTAATTATTTCTGAACCTTTGTGATTTTCTACAGTACAATAGAATAAAGTTCTTTTCCCTTATGAATTCCTAAACTTTTTAATCTGATCAATTATTGAGTTTATCAGTTTGTTAGCTTAGTAGTGAGAACTGCGGCTGTCAATTGACTACCGGGAAAGAACCAGTTAGTATAGAGATGGTAATTCCTCTAAACCACTAGCTGACCATTAATCTAGACTATGCTTAAAGCAATTAGTAAACAGTGGATTCATAACGAGAGTTAGGATTCGGTCTTTGCTAATTAGAATTTGTGGAGCGGGAGACCGAATACGAGTTATCCTTATTCTAGGGTTTTATTCAGAATTCTGTAGAAATCACTAAGGGGAAAAAATTACAGATCTAGAGAGAAGTAGTAAACCGAAATTTCCTTTATCAAACAAAAATCAAATCAATCATTTACCTGTTATTTGTTGAACTCTTTTACAGCATTCACCATCACATACAAAAACCCCCCAATTGCCTGTTATTTTTATATTATTCTTGTTTTGTGTGTAAGTAGAAATTAAACTAGAGACTGCCTCCTTTGGTTCGATACTCAGGGAATACTCCGAGATTTAAACTTGCTATAATCGACCGGTACACTTGCCGTTAGGTTAAACCCCCAACAACAATTTACCGTTAGGTTTTTACCCAACAAGTTTATGGCGCCGCTGCCGGGGAGGCACGGTTATTTAGTTTAATTTTTATATTGGTATTATCTCATTTAATTTTGTTTTGTTTTTTTGCTTTTAGTTTATTCTTGTTTTGTTTTATTTTATTTTATTCTGTTCATTTTCTTAGCTTTGTGCAATTTGTTCCTTATTTTTTGTTCTGGTTTATTGCAGACAGGAAAATGAGAGTGGTTGGAACTGGTGTAATTTAAACAATTGAGAAAGAAATTAATAGGGAAAATTCACAATATACCCCTGTTTTCTTTCGTAATTCACAATATACCCCTGTGATTTTCGTAATTCAACTTTAAACATGCTTAAATGTTGTCCAAAATTGATGAAACTTTACATGGACGATGCAAAGTGTTATATTTTGGTCCAATACAAGTATCACATTGAGATATTGTAATTTTGGTCCAATATCAAATTTGAAGCTTTTAACTCACATGTGACCTATGGGACCCAATGAATATGTGACTGTTCATTGGGTCCCACAGGTCACATGTGAGCTTAAAAAACTTCAAATTTGATATTGGACCAAAATATAACACTTTAGCATCGTCCATGTAAAGTTTCATCAATTTTGGACAACATTTAAACATGTTTAAAGTTGAATTACTAAAATCACAGGGGTATATTGTGAATTACGAAAGAAAACAGGGGTATCTCATGAATTTTCCCAAATTAAATAACTCAAATATCCGTCGGGCTGCAAACAAAACCCGGTCGCAGTAGTATAGTAAGACAGAAGCGGCCGAGGTCAAACCGTGGGACTTATAGCGAAATAATATAGTACCTAAGCTTTGTCACAAAAAGGGGGGAATTGATTAACTTGTTTTTGTAAAGTAAAATAGCAGATAAAATTAACTGAGTAGAAGATAAATTAAACGGGACTCCGGATTCAGGTTTATATAATCTGATTAATTATGCTATCTCTACCAGTTAATTATAATAGTTTGGCAAAATTCCTGTTATTATCTTAAAGACTAAATCATAGACTCGAAAGACTCGTTTACCAGAAAATGCTTGATCTAATCTAGATTTGAGCAAAACACATGTAAACTTAAGTGCGAGGAATTATATTTTGCATCTGAAATTACTAACTTATTTTATCAAAATAAGTTTTCCACAGATTTATCGATTAATTAACCTGTCTATTTATCACTGATCTGATCACAATAGACTTTGTAAAGCATTTTAATAAATTCATGAAATTTATTAAAAAGGCGAGAGATAAGCTTTAATCGTAACAAACTGTATTTAATTAAACTGGTAAAAATATAGATTACATAATTAAACAAACAATAATTACACCTTCACACGGAGTAAATCCTCTTAGCCCAACATAATTAAAAAGAGAGAATAAAGAGTAAAAGAAATCATCTGGG
Source organism: Limonium bicolor (assembly GCA_023374045.1). Taxonomy (NCBI): domain Eukaryota; kingdom Viridiplantae; phylum Streptophyta; class Magnoliopsida; order Caryophyllales; family Plumbaginaceae; genus Limonium; species Limonium bicolor. The sequence continues at coordinate 185,071,468 of CM041777.1, read as the reverse complement.
AAAGATACTTAATTCAGCTCCTCTATTTTGACTGCTAATATTTTGGACAGAGGTTGGATAGAACAACGGTATGGAAATGGAATGTTTTATGGGATGAGGTGATGTGTGGATTTTATGTGGACATTATGTAGGTGAGATGTATGATTTTTGGAGTGGAAATGGTGATTTTGTGGAGGAAAAATGGCATTAGTTTGGGGGTGGAATGAGATATGAATTAATGGAGGGTTATAGGTGTATTTACAGTGAAAATTGGTAAAAAGAAGGGGTGTGTCGGTGTGTGAAAAGATAAAATATAATTATCTTTTCACACCATGTCGATGCAGCTTGTACGCTGTCAAATTTGACGTGTCCGAACCAGTGTCCGGACCAGGCTGGTTCGGACATGTCGACGCCGTGCGGAGCTTGCTCCACGTGTGTGCGTCCGAACCTGCTTGTCCGGACGGTGGTCCGGACGATAATTGTTTTGCCTCTAAAATCTTCGTTTGAGCTCCGATTTGATCCCCGTTTGTTGCGTTGCAAAGCTTGTGAAGTGTACTATGTGATTCCAAGACCTTTTGCTGCATTTTATACATAAATCTAGGAAAAAACATATAGTAAGTGGGAAACATTACTTTAAGTGTTGCAAATAATAAGGTAGTTAAACCCTAAAAGTCTATATGTTTCGCACTTATCAAATTCCCCCATACTTATCTTTTGCTTGTCCTCAAGCAAATCTTTATGACAGAATCTTTAAACAAGTTAAATATAAAATAACCAAACAGGGAGAGCACAAAAAAGATTGCTACAAAACTTTTAGATTAAAGGGTACGAGAAACTTCTTTTTTTTTAAGGTTAAGTTTTTGAAAAGAACCTTGAAATCATACAAAAAACTATTAAGAAGGAGAAGTAGAACCATAAGAATCCATATTTTCACCCTGAGCAAATCCACTATTTTCTTTCACATTTCCTAAAACGACAAGGGGCATGAAGTAAAATCGTATTCCATTATACCTTTCAATGCCGCATACTCATGATTCATAAATAAGAAGTTTTCATCATTTAAGTACATAATGCAAAGATACTTCGATTGAAGTTAACTTTCCTTTCACCTCAGACTTTTCTCTCCACCCTTGTAGCGGTTTTGGGTCAACTATCCCAGATATAAAATACCTTAGGTAGCTAGGTGATAAAGCACCCCACAGAACTTAGTAACCAAGTGGACGAGGCCTGCTTAGGATCAGAATATGCCTGTTTGGATCAGAGGAGTACCTTGCGTTGTTCTTTTTCCACCCTTTTCATTCCAATTTAAATCTAGCCTCAAAGCTAAAAACAGGGCTCAAATGATAATTATTTTTAAACTTTAAGAAATTTCTAATCAGAATAAATTTTAAAATGGTTGAAAATTTTTAGTACCCCATAATGTTTGTCAGTTTGCAATATTTCCTCTATGGCTCCCTTTTTGACTATTTCTAACTTAGCAAATTTAAACAAATTGTCAAAAGAGAAAACTTAAGAACAAGCTACGAGGGTACGAGTACTCCCCCATACTTAAGCTCAAGCAATGCCCTCATTGCGTAGAAAGAATTAAATTAACAGGGCAATGCAATCTGTACAAGGAAATTACACAAAACAAAGCAAAATGGAATATGAAATATCAGAAGAGAAATAGTGTACTCCCCAGAGTTCACAGAGTGTGCAGAGCTCCCCCACACTTGAGTGCAGCTGTAGAATTACATGAAATGTACCTGTAAAGAATATTCTACACAGCCACAAGAACTCAAGTAAAACCCGCATTTTATTATAACATATAAAAGGGAAATATAGTACAAAAGAGAAAACAAAATAAAAGGAAAGACAAAGTATAGATAGTGGGTTGCCTCCCACCAAGCCGCCCGGGTTTAACGTCTCTAGCTAGACGCCCATAATTTCATTCTGTATATGAGGAGTTGTGGGTCTGGGTCCCATAACTTCCTATAGTCAAGCTGCGTAGCTGCTTGAGTTTGTGTTGAACTCTCCATGGGAAAGATTTCTTTTTAGATAGTGCCGGTTTCGAAACAGGAGTAAAAGTGTCGTGCTATTCCTGGACAAGAGAAATTCTAAACAAGTCAGTGGAAATATCAGTAGGACAAGTATACCACTTTAGACGGGCCCCATTAACTTTGAAAGTTTCGCCCTTCTTGTTCTGTAGTTCAAAGGCACCATATGAGGTCACATCAACAATCCGGAAAGGACCAGACCAATGAGATTTGAGCTTCCCAGGGAAAAGCTTCAATCTTGAATTATAGAGGAGAACCAAGTCACCTACTTTGAAGTCTCTCTTGAGGATCAGCTTGTCATGGAACTTCTTGGTTCGTTCCTTATAAATTTTAGCATTGTCGTAAGCTTGATCCCTCAGCTCTTCTAACTCAGAGAGTTGCAACTTTCTTTTCTCACCCACAACAGACATATCAAAATTTAAGGCTTTGATAGCCCAATAAGCCTTGTGCTCAAGCTCCACAGGGAGATGGCATGCCTTTCCATAAACCAATTTAAAAGGTGACATACCAATGGGGGTTTTATATGCTGTGCGACAGGCCCAAAGAGCATCATCCAGTTTTAAAGCCCAATCTTTTCTGGAGGAGTGCATCGTGTTTTGGAGTATCCACTTTAACTCCCTGTTGGACTTCTGCTTGCCCATTCGTCTGGGGATGGTAAGCAAGGGCAACTTTGTGGTGTACCCCATACTTAGCCATCAATGCATCAATGCTTCGATTGCAGAAGTGTGTGCCTCCATCACTTATAATGGCTCTAGGGACTCCAAAGCGGGTAAAGACATGCTTCTTTAAGAATTTTACCAACGTCTTTGAATCATCATGTTGGCAAGGAATTGCTTCAACCCACTTGGATACGTAATCCACTGCCACCAGAATATATTGGAATCCTTGCGAAGAGGGGAATGGTCCCATGAAATCCATTCCCCAGCAGTCAAAAAGTTTGACCTCTAAAATGCCTTGCTGAGGCATCTCATGTCGCCTAGAAGTATTTCCCATGCGTTGAAAACTATCGTAACTGGCCACAAAGGTTTGGCAATCTTTATGTAGTGTGGGCCAATAAAATCTGGATTCCAAAACTTTGGCTGCCGTCCTATGAGATCCATGATGGCCTCCAGCTTCCCTTGAATGACAAAACTCTAGAACACTGGGCACTTCATCATCTGGGAGACACCTGCGAATTATACTATCTGCACAAACTCGAAAGGGAAAAGGGTCTTCCCAGATATAATGCTTTGCGTCAGATAAAAATTTCTTCTCGTGAGCATAGGAAAAATCACGAGGTACCACCCCAGAAACAAGATAATTGGCTAGGTCAGCAAACCATGGCTCGTGCACCATATTCAAAACAAAAACAGTCTCATCCTGAAAAAATTCATGAATTGGTACACCATCATCAGGAACTACCAACCGAGACAGATGGTCAGCCACAACATTTAATTTACCACTTTTATCCCTTACTTCAATGTCAAATTCCTGTAACAAGAGATTCCAACGAAGCAAGCGTGGTTTGGCCTCTTTCTTAGTAAAAAGATATTTAAGAGCAGAGTGGTCAGTGTGAATAATCACTTTACTTCCCCAAAAATATGATCTAAATTTATCTAAGGAGAATACCACTACTAGAAGCTCTTTCTCGATGGTTGTGTAGTTTCTTTGAGCATTGTTCAGAGTTTTGCTCGCATAAGCAATAACTCGTAGAATCTTGTCCTTCCTTTGGCACAGAGCCCCTACTGCAAAATCACTGGCATCACACATAATCTCAAAGGGTAATGACCAGTCAGGTGAAACAACAATGGGAGCAACTACCAATTTTTGCTTAATTAAATCAAAAACAGATACGCAATCATCAGAAACAACAAATGGGGCTTCTTTCTGAAGCTAATCAGTTAATGGTTTTGCAATTTTAGAAAAATCCTGAATAAACCGTCTGTAAAATCTTGCATGCCCTAAGAAGGCTCTTACTTCTTTCACACAAGTTGGTTTTGGCAATTTCTCAATTACCTCCACCTTGGCTTGATATACCTCAATCCCCTTAGCAGATATTATGTGTCCGAGCACAATTCCATTCTTGACCATGAAGTGGCACTTCTCCCAGTTGAGGACCAGATTTGTCTCCTCACATCGGCCAAGAATTAGATCAAGCTGCGCCAAACAAACATCAAAACTAGATCCATAGACAGAAAAATCATCCATGAATACCTCAATGCTCTGCTGGATGAAGTCTGCAAAGATCGTCTGTATACAACGCTGAAAGGTGGCAGGAGCATTGCACAGTCTAAAGGGCATTCTTCTATACGCAAAGGTACCATAGGGACAAGTGAAAGTTGTCTTGTCTTGGTCCTCTGGCGCAATAGGAATCTGGAAGTACCCTGAAAAACCATCTAAGAAACAATAATACTCCTATCCTGCCAATCTTTCTAGCATCTGATCGATAAAAGGAAGAGGGAAGTGATCCTTCCTCGTTGCAGAGTTCAAACGCCTATAATCTATGCACATGCGCCAACCAGTGATTTTTCTTTGAGGTACAGCCTCTCCTTTGTCATTTACTACCGCTTCGATGCCTCCCTTCTTTGGGACAACCTGTACAGGACTTACCCACGGACTGTCGGAGATAGGATAAATGATGTCTACGTCTAGGAGTTTCAGAACCTCCTTCTTAACTACCTCCTTCAGGTTAGGGTTAAGCCGACGTTGGGGCTGCCTGATAGACTTGTAATTGTCCTCCATATAGATGTGGTGGATGTAGTAGGAGGATTCAATTCCTTTTATGTCAGCAATAGTCCACCCGATCGCTGTTTTGTGTTTCTTCAACACCTCAAGTAATTTGTCTTCTTGCCCTGTAGTTAAAGAAGATGATACAATAATTGACAAATTTTTATTAGCTGCTAAGAAGGCGTATTTAAGGTTCAGAGGTAACTCTTTAAGCTCGAGTTCGGGTGGTTGCTCGACAGAAGGGATTGGTTTCTTAATTTCTCTGTCAAGTCGCTACATCGGAGGGCGATAAGCTTGATATCCCGCCTTCCCTCTCTCCACTTGTGCTAACGTGGCGTTGACCTCTGGATCTTCAGTTTCTTTTTCCAGAGAAGCAACGAGAATGTGCTCCAATGGTTCAGTCTGAGCCTTCATGCAGAAGGAAAGAGAATATACGTCTTCGTAAGTGGGAGAGTCGCAATCTTCCTCATCATCATCAGTCAAATTTACCATCATCAAGGGGTGAGCTTTGTAGGAGGATTTCTTCATCATTTTCCTCATGTCAAATTCAATCTTCTCATCCTCATACCGCAAGGTGATTTTACCATCATGGACATTGATGACGTCCTTGGCAGTACTCAAAAAGGGTCGACCTAGAATGAGGGGTACGTCAACATCGTCATCCATATCCAGAATGACGAAGTCAGCTGGGAAGATGAAACGATCAATGCCGACTACTAGAACTCAGACCATCCCCATTGGTTTGACTTTCGATCTATCGGCCAACTGGAGTTTGAACGGTACAGGTTGCATCTCTCCTTCTCGAACTTTTAAGAAGGTAGCATAAGGCATAATGTTGATGCTGGCCCCTAAATCGCACAAACCACTTCCACAATCTATTCCACCGATAAAGCATGGGACAATAGGATATCCTGGATCTGTCTGTTTAGGAGGTAGTGCTCGAAGGAGGGCAGCAGAGCATTCCTCTGTGAGATGGACTGTCTTCTTATCGGTCTTCTTCTTTTTCTTTGTTAGGAGATCTTTTAGAAATTTTGCATAGTTGGGCATTTCCTGCAAGGCATCAATTAAAGGAATATCTAGTGTTAGTTTCTTGAAAATACTCAGAAATTTTGCAAACTGTTCGTCAAGGTGCTTCTTCTTCATCCTATTAGGAAATGGAAGCTCCGTATCTTTACGAGAAGAAGAAGGAACATCAATAGTAATTGGAGACGGAGGAGGGGGAGTAGGAAGGATAGGAGCCTGTGTCTCAGACGAAGGTGGTGGTGAAGGAGTTTTCTCGTCCTCTACGCGATCTTCGTTGCTCGTTTCTGTATTCAGTTTCCTTCCACTTCGTAAGGTGACAACATTTACCTCTGTGGTTCCTTGAAATGTGTTGCTGTCATCTCTTTCATCTATATGAATCGCTTTTGCATGTTCACGTGGATTTGGATTAGTTTGTGAGGGAAGTTGGCCAGATGGCCTTTGTTGGGTAAGGAGTTGTTGAATCTGAGATTACAACGCCTTTTGATCCTTCCTGAGAGTTGAGACTTCCTCCTGAGTGTCTCGAGATTTGTTCATCATCGCTCTAAACATCTCTTGTATCTGACCCATCTCAGACTCTGGATTAGATTGCGGTTGAGGTGGTCGGCTAGAAGATGCAAGTTCACCGTATGGAGGTTGTTGAAATTGCCTCTGGCCTCCTTGGTAGTTCGATTGTGGCCTGTAGTTTTGGGAAGGTTGGAGTGTACGTGGATTCTAGATGTTGTTAGTATTACCGTATCGGAGATTAGGATGAACATTCTGCTGCCAAGGTTGTCCGAAACCTTGATTATTACCCACATAATTTGCTTCCTCGGCTGCCTTCAACTCTTGTAACTCGGGACATTGCTCATAGTCGTGTGGCCCGCCGCATTGCGTACAAGATAAATCAGGAGAAGATAGAGATAGAGGAGCGTAACCCGGAGGGGTGGTAGATGATCGGGAAGTCATCGACTTTGCTTGCTGGGGGTAGGAATTCATGGCCATCTGTTCAACTACTTTCTACAGGGTGCTTACTTTTGTCGCCTGCTGCGCATTGCTCTCCATGAGTTGCTCGTGGCTCTTCATTAGCTGGTCAAATTTATTGTCACTTTCTCCTACGTGGTATAAACCTGGTGTGCCTCCTCTTGATCCACCTGTGGCCCAGTCTCTGATCTCTTCACAGAGGGACTCTATCCCATTCAGAAACTGTTCCCTTGGCTTTTTCAAAATGTCAGCACCTAAAGAGGATAGTACCATTGTTTTGCACTGATTGATTAAGCCTTTATAGAACAATTGAGATAATTGTTCTTTCGTGAGACCATGGTGAGGACACGTCAGCAGCAGTCCTTTGAAACGGTCCCAAGTTTCACAGATGTTTTCCGACCCTGGCTGCTTGAAATTGTAGATCTCAGCAATCATTTCCAACGTTCGGTTCGGGGGCAGAGACTTGTCGTAGAACTTGGTGGCCATTTCATCCCAAGTACCAATGGTACTTGGTGTAAGGCTGTGGTACCATTTACTTGCATTTCCCGTCAGACTATGAGGGAACAAGGACAGTCTTGCATACTGGAGTACTGCGTCGGTTGCGGTTAGACTATTGGCATGCTGCAGAAACTTGGTGACATGCAACAGAGCTTCGTCAGGACTAGAGCCATCGAACATGCCTAACTCCTTTACATATCGGATCTGATGATATTACTTCAGCTTTTGCCACTCATCGTATTCGGATGGGGTAAGGTGGGGAAGGATGATGGCGGGCTGTTGACCTTGGTTAGACAGCCTGTTGATGTTACGAACTGTAGCTGGTGTAGATGTCATATCTGCTTCCTGGTTAGATTCTATCACCGTGGTGGTTATGTTTTGTTGAGATCGTTTCTGCCTCAAAGTGCGCAGAAATGTTCTCTCGATCTCAGGGATGTAGCCAACCGTATGATTGTTAATATTGACCGGAAGACTGTGTGACCTGGTAATAGACATTCACCGCTCAAAAAAGAAAAAGAAACTTGTGATGTGATAAAATAAATAGAAATATGAAGAAATATGAAGGGGGAATTTAAACAGCTAAAAAGAAACAATTCAATTGAATAAAATAAAGAACTACTTTTTTTTAACAAAAGAAAATAAACCGAAAATAAATAAACATAAAAGAAATAAAAATAAATGCAGTTTAAGTAAATAATAAAATTAAAATAAAAAAGGGCAGAATTAAAATTGCTGGAATTTAAATGACAAGGGAATTTAAATGACAGTAATTTAAATGACTAGAAAATAAAGAACTGGAATTTAAATGACAATTAAATAAAGTACTGGAATTTAAATGACAGAAAATTTAAATGACAGAATTTAAATGACAGAAATTAAATGACAGAATTTAAATTACAGAAATTAAATGACAGAATTTAAATTACAGAAATTAAAGGACATAATTTAAATTACTGAAATAAATGATAGAAACCAAATGACAGAATTTAGATTACTGAAATTTAAAGGACAATGGTAATTTAAATAACTGGAAAGTAAATGACAGGAATATTAAATGACTGGGAAATAAATGACAGTACAGTAAATGACTGGAAAATAAATAACTGTATTTAATACGATATTTAAATTGATGGAATAATTAAATGACAGAAATTAGTAAAAATAAAATAAACAACAAACATAATAGTATAAACAAAATATTATAATATAGCAAATGAATTATCTGGGGCTTTGGGACTAGAATAAATCAAGTCCCCAGCAACGGCGCCATTTTGCAGACAGGATAATGAGAGTGGTTGGAACTGGTGTAATTTAAACAATTGAGAAAGAAATTAATAACTCAAATATCCGTCGGCCTGCAAACAAAACCCGGTCGCTGTAGTATAGTAAGACAGAAGCGGCCGGGGTCAAACCGTGGGACTTATAGCGAAATAATATAGTACCTAAGCTTTGTCATAAAAAACGGGGAATTGATTAACTTGTTTTTGTAAAGTAAAACAACAGATAAAATTAACCGAGTAGAAGATAAATTAAACGGGACTCCGGGTTCAGGTTTATATAATCTGATTAATTATGCTATCTCTACCGGTTAATTATAATAGTTTGGCAAAATTCCTGTTATTATCTTAAAGACTAAATCATAGACCCGAAAGACTCGTTTACCAAAAAATGCTCGATCTAATCTAGATTTGAGCAAAACACATGTAAACGGATTAAGTGCGAGGAATTATATTTTGCATCTGAAATTACTAACTTATTTTATCAAAATAAGTTTTCCACAGATTTATCGATTAATTAACCTGTCTATTTATCACTGATCTGATCATAATAGACTTTGTAAAGCATTTTAATAAATTCATAAAATTTATTAAAAAGGCGAGAGATAAGCTTTAATCGTAACAAACTGTATTGAATTAAATCGGTAAAAATATAGATTACATAATTAAACAAACTATAATTACACCTTCACCCGGAGTAAATCCTCTTAGCCCAACATAATTAAAAAGACAGAATAAAGAGTAAAAGAAATCATCTGTGAAAGATAATTAATTCAGCTCCTCTATTTTGACTGCTAATATTTTGGACAGAGGTTGGACAGAACAACGGTATGGAAATGGAATATTTTATGGGATAAGGTGATGTGTGGATTTTATGTGGACATTATGTAGGTGAGATGTATGATTTTTGGAGTGGAAATGGTGATTTTGTGGAGGAAAAATGGCATTAGTTTGGGGGTGGAATGAGATATGAATTAATGGAGGCTTATAGGTGTATTTATAGTGAAAATGGGGTAAAAAGAACGGGTGTGTCGGTGTGTGAAAAGATAAAATATAATTATCTATTCACACCATGTCGATGCAGCCTGTACGCTGTCAAATTTGACGTGTCCGAACCAGTGTCCGAACCAGGCTGGTTCGGACATGTCGACGCTGTGCGGAGCTTGCTCCACGTGTGGCGTCCGGACGATAATTGTTTTGCCTCTAAAATCTTTGTTTGAGCTCCGATTTGATCCCTGTTTGTTGCGTTGTGAAGCTTGTGAAGTGTACTATGTGATTCCAAGACCTTTTGCTGCATTTTATACATAAAATGTATCAGTTCATATCAAAACATAAATCTAGGAAACCACATATAGTAAGTGGGAAACATTACTTTAAGTGTTGCAAATAAAAAGGTAGTTAAACCCTAAAAGTCTATATGTTTCACACTTATCATTTATTTTGGTTTTACCCGATTGAGTTTACTTTTACAACTACATTACTGTCAGTTATCTGATTTTGGTATATGGTTACAACTCGTGCAGCTGGAAATCCTGAGTTTGAAATTGAACCAGAAATAGACAGAGTAGCAAGAAGGATTCAAAAAAGATTAGTCCTGGATCCTCTAGTTGAGCAGGAGGTGCCTCTGAGAGATCCACCGGTTGATACGATCACCCTAGAGGAGTCAATTATGGGGGAACACGTCAATGACCAAGCAAGAAGGATGAATGATTATAATCGTCCGAATGTGGAGGGGCTCACATCGCCTATAGTGATCCCTGCACTACCGGCAGGAGAAAAGTGGTAGTTCAAGACGCATTACATCACGATGGTCTTGAACGCACCACAGTTCAGTGGGACGGTTACAGAAGATCCAAACATCCATCTCACATCCTTCCTGCGATTGGTTGGAGCATGTTCAACACCAGCATCTCAAGAGGTAGCCAGGTTAACCTTGTTTCCTTTTTCACTCAGGGACAGAGCTGCAGAGTGGCTAAACTCCCTATCTCCAAACAGTATCACTTCTTGGAGTGAGCTAGCAAATGCGTTCCTAGCAAAGTACTTTCCACCGTCCCGAATGCTGTCAATGAGAGGTGAGATCACGAACTTCAAACAGTATAGCGGTGAAACTCTTTCTGAAGCTTGGGAGCGATTCAAAGGAATTGTAAGAAGAGTACCCATCATGGTCTGGGAGAAGAAGTTGTATTGCAATCACTTTATAAGAATCTAGACCCCCAGAGCCGTCTATTAGTTGATACCTATGCAGGAGGAAGTCTTATGGAGCTTCCAATCACAAGGATAAAGGAGTTGTTGGAAACTCTTTCCAATTCAGCTAACCAATGGGGAGGTGCTAGAGCTGCTACCACTAGTAGAAAAAAGATCTATAGCAGCGCCCCTACTGCAGCGGTTGTACAAAGAACCGCTGAGATAGGACGTTTTTTAAAATGTCACTAACCTATCTCAGCGGTTCTTATTTGTAACCGCTGCGATAGGGTTATTCTAAAAAATAAAAGAACCTACTGCAGCGGTTCCTAATAAGAACCGCTGAGATAGGTTTGTTTAACTAACCTATCTCAGCGGTTCTTAGTAGGAACCGCTGCAGTAGGTTCTTTTATTTTGCCCCAATTCGCCAGAAGTCATTCCCCGCGCGCGTCTTCATTCTCTCTACTCCGACGTCTCTCTGTGCGAATTAGAAGCAGGCGACGACGATTTGGACGCCTGCGACTACGACGCCATCGCCACCACCAGCTTCTTCTTCCACGCACGCCACCAGCCTTCGTCGCCGCCGTTGCCGTCGCCAGCCCGTACCGTCACAGAGGTCGCAGGCGTCGCGCGAGAGCTGCAGTAACACTAGGTTAGAAATTCGAATTCTAACTTCAAAACATGTTAATTATTGTCTTGTTTGATTGAAAAACTAGTTGTAAAGTAGTTGTTGATTGTTAGTTTAGTTGTGTGTGCATAATTTGAATATAGATACATTATTGAATTAGTATAAATAGTTGTGCATGTAAGGTGTTCGATAAAATGTCTGAGTTGATATTTTGCTGTTTGTGCCCTCTGCATACAATGGCGGAGACAATTTCATGTAAAACTGGTTTGTATTTATATATTAGGTAGATCTCTAACTAGTAAACCTTGTAGCCCCCTATACACATAGCAACTAGTAAACTAAAACGTCAATTCTAACAAACAAACTCAATTAAAACTATTATGAAAAGAAAAATAATAACGGCTAAATCTGACTACGGAAATGGTTTGGCTCTGAAATTGTGCAAGGTTGAGCGCAAACAGAATCAACTAAGGTGAATAATTTTAGTCTGTAGGTGTTTATTTAACTGAGGTGTTAGTAAAATAAAAACAATAAGCTTTATATGCTTCTTTAGGGATTCTGATAATGTTTTGAGGTAGATTGGATTTTTTTAATCTATTAAGGGGTGGTGCATTAAGGTAAATTGGGTGTTGTTTTAATTAAATAAGTATAATGAGTGAATTTGAGGTAGATTGTATGGGATAATGTTTCAACATCTTACATCCCGCTTACAATGTAAAATCATGCAACTATAATATTATAATGCAGATTTTTAACTAATTATAATACAACAGCACACATAATGTAGAACAGTAATGGATTTCTTACCCCCCCTAATATTATTTCCTTGCTTCGCCGCTGTCTGCAGTAATTGGGGTGGTCTCTACGTCTTCTTCTTCTTCCTCATTTCTTCTGCTGTGGTGCAAAAGTGGAAAGGTAACATCTTCATATATATCTTTTTTCTCTTGTTTCTCTTCATTTTCTGCTAGTTATTAGGAAAATAGTTGTATCATAGACAAATTGGATAGAGATGTTATATGCAGTCATTAATTAGTTGGTGGTGAAATGGCAAGTGGTTGTGACATTATTGAGTGATTGCGAATGGTTGCTGCCAATTGTTGATTTTTTTGTCGTGGTAAATAAGATATTGGTGAATGCTTAATGATAAGCATGGGATTAACACGATTACACAAAGGTCATGCCGAATTTTTTCTAGAATCGTATTAGTCTTATTAATTAATTTTATTTGTTATTTGTGTATAACAATCTTTACTTTTCTTTGTCAGGTCTTCTGAATCTTCTATTGGATTTGTACCAGTACTTTCCCAGCCCATTACCAAAGCAGTCTCCTAGCTTCCCCCTCTATACAACCTTAAAACAAGTAAGTTATTAAACTTTATTTTTTGTTTTAATAATGCAATGATTTGTTGAAGTTAAATTAAATGTGTTAGAATTGTTAGAATAAGGCTAGATTAGTTATGTTGGAACGTTAAAGTACTTAGGCTACGTTAGTTTGGTTGGAACCATAGAGTAGTACTGAGTTTGGTTGCAACCGTACATCCAGTAGAAACATGCTCCATATACAAATGCAGACGAAACTGAAAGACAAATCAATCTTAAACTTGTTTTGTTTTCACATATAGAATGGAGCGTGACTGGATGTACGGTGATCGAGGGGATCACTACTTTGATGAGAAGCTGAAAGAGTTTCTCAAAGCGGCAGTGCAACACAAGGACAGAACAAAGGCGGACAATATTTCATGTCCGTGTGTTGACTGTGGGGTTGTAAGGAAATATGTAGACATTGAGGAAATTAGATTTCATCTTAAGTCCCGTGGATTCATGCCACATTACAGAAGATGGAATTTTCATGGAGAAACTGTTGCAGCTAGTGCTTCAACATCATCAGTGCTCATGATCCACGTTACGCAAGTACCGCCCTGAAATACCCCAAACCTTGATATGTGGTTTAAATATTAAACTATGGTATGTAAAGGCTAAAAAGTGCCTTAGAAACATCAGTGAACAATTTAAACCATAGTAAAATGCAATAAAGCACTAAGATACAGTTTGAGCAAAACATGCTTTAAGCTTGGAGTGAACTTGGTTAGGACCCGAAAAACCTACCAAGACTAAATAATAGTAAATTATGATTTAACAAGGCAAATTAAGTCCTTAGGAAACTTTCGTAGACAGTTAAACCAAACAAAACACAAATAAATGCCTTAAAGTCAATATGGGCAAAAATGTGCTCTAAGCTTGGGACAAATTTGTATAAGACCTAAAGGTCATACCTATACCTTATAAATATGTTAATGAGCATATTAAATCAATTACCAAAGAAAACCAAGCTTGAAAACAAGTTAAAACACAAAATGTGCTTTAAGGAGTCTTAAAGCACATTTTTGAAAAATTGTCTTGTAAATGAGTTTTGAATGGCTAAATGTCCATCATTACTCTTTAATTAACATGTGTACTATATAGTATCACATTTGGAAGTCTATATCAATGGGAAATCAAAAATTTCACATCTATGTGCCTTGTTTTAGTGAATAGTAACTTTAATAAGCTAGTTTGTAACATATGTTGTTATAAGTAATTTAATTGGTCAACTAAGACCAAAACACCCCTAAGTAAATGATGGGGGGGGGGGGGGCGGTTTTTATCATGGTGAGTCACCAACATGTAAAAGAAATCAATTTAAGAAAGGAAGGAAAAGTAAGTAAAAGAAGAAAGTTACTTTATAACATAAATATCTTCCAAAAGCAAAACTTATCTTCATTTCTCCCTTCCTCCTTCATTTCCAACGTCTTCAATCTCCCTTCCTCCCTTCCATTTACGATTTGCTATAGTTCCACACAAGAACTCCATCTTTGAATGCTTGTAACTCCTAGCTCCATGGTCCAAATTCAATTTCAAGACCACCATTCTTCTAGTTGGAGCAAGCTCTACACTTCTATCTTTTCAAATCTTCAAGAACTCAATTTTAGTGCCATGGAGATTCACCATTGATGGAGCTTGACTTCATCTTTTCACACCTCGTTGTTCTCCTTTGCTTCAAGGTAAGGAAACTCAAAGAAAAATGATGTTCCTTCATGTTTTTGTGTTGTCCGAAAATTCACCTCACAATGGTGTCCTTACCTTGCTTGTTTTAGCTCTCTTTGAATCTTCCAAGGACTAGGAGGAGTCCTCTCTTGATACTTATTCAAGCTCTCTTCCAATTCCAAAGGTAAAACAATTACCTTAATGTGTTAAGATAATATATGTAACTAGGGTTTACAATGAGATGAAGCTTAAAGCTTGTATACTCATTATATTATTTGTATAATGTTTAGAAGTTGAAAAGCAACTGAAAACCTTGCCAATTTAGTCAAGGAAACAAGAAAGAAGTTTGTGGGGAAAAGAGGTAAATGTGCTAACCTAATGTGGTTTAAAGCCTTAGGAGAAATGAGCTTATATTGCTTATGAAAATGATTTAAGGAGCCAAGGGAAAATGACTTAGAAGAATGCTCTCAAGGGCTTATTAAAAAGGCACATGTGTTGTTGAGTGTATTTGCAGGTCAAAGGCAAATACAATGTGGGAAATTCAGTGTTTATGATTTATGCATCTTAAGGGCCTAAGAGCCATGCTATTTAAGGGCCTAAGTGCCATGTAATTTAAGTTTATGCACTATATTGTGATGTAGTGTAGTTTAAGGATTTAGAGGTGTGTAAAGAACATTCTTTGTGATGATGAGTGTCTTGGATGGTTAAAGGAGAAAAAAACAATATGTTTGTGTGTAAAGAATGTGCATTAAGTGATTAAGTGTTTTTAGTTGTAAAAGGGTGAAAACCTAAGTGTTTGTGTGTGAGAATACTCTTGATGGATTTTAGGTGTTCTTGAATGTCTAATGGTGAAAGCTATGTGCTTTGGTATAGCAATGTGCTAGAAGAACCCATGTCAAAATTTAGATGATGTATAAGAAGTTCTAAGTGTTTAAAAAGAGTTTTGGTGAGTTTGGAAGTGTTGAGAATGATTAAGGGTTTTACTAGGTAAAGAAAGATGTATTAAGGTGTTTAGAGTGCTATAAGGATTTAGACATTGTCTTGGAAGTTCTAGAAATCAAAGGAGTTGTTCTAGGACTTAGGCAAACTTTGGAAAACAAGGAGAAGGAATAAACTTGTAAAAGGACTACAAGGATGACATAAGGAATTTAGTAGTAAGAAAAGATGCTTAAGAGTGGATGTTCAAATGGAGAAGAAATATTATGGTATAATGGTTACAATAGGCATGAAACACCACTTAGAAACCTAAGAAGGAAATACTATAAGTGTTAGAGATTTTGGTGGAAATTGGTTAAGTGTTTAAAGGCTTGGAAAGTGAGTGTTTTGGCTTGTCCGAACATCCGTCCGGACATGGACGTTCGGACAGGCCCTGTAGCGTAGAAATTCTCAGAGTCTCGAACTGTGTCCGAACTTCGGAAGTCCGGACACAGGTTCGGACACATGAGATTTTACTTTGAAATTTCCCTCGACCCATGTCCGAACTTCCGAAGTCCGGACACATGTTCGGACATGCGTCTGCTTCCAGTTTTAAGTCACGGCTTGCGTCCGAACTTGGGAAGTCCGGACACAAGTTCGGACATGCCACTGTTTTGGCAAAAATTGTTGTTTAAGGTTAGGAAAAGTTGCCTAAAAATGGTGATTATTAAGTAATGATGTTATAAGAATGTTAAGGACATGTTAAGTGAGTTATAATGACAATTCAGAGGGGGAAAAGATGTATTAAAAATGTAAAAGTAAAACAAGTTAAAATGTGAAGTTATGAAACTAAGTTAACGGGGAAAAGTTATAAGCATTAGACTTTAAACAATCATGTTACCCCGATGTTAATAAAAATACATGTAATGTTATCAGTTGTTCGAGAATTGCTCGAGGAACATAAGTGGACATGATAAAGTGGAGTCCGGTGACAGGTATGGTTTTCTTGCAACCTGTGTCCTACCGGATTACACCGGCTTGTATGCCAATGTGTTTTTCTGTGTGTTTGCCACGTTATAAGATAAATCATGAAACGAGTTTACAGTCGTTATTGTTGTTGTAGGTTTACGTGCCGATACCGGTAACCTCGAATGCGCTTGAAGGGCTAGTTAACCGCTATTAGGTAAACGTAAGAGAACGGTATCGGTGGTAACGTTTCCGACCTAAGGAACGTTCTAACCACGGCTATGCGTGAGTTAGTTATGTGATGTTTGTGTGTGAATGTATGACTCTCCCTTCCCTTGTGTGTGTCTAACAAGACTTAACCCAATGTGTTGTGATTGTTTAATTAAGTTCAATGTTGAACTTCTAACAAGTGCTAACGGGGGAAGTGAGGAGTCCGGTCTGTTCGGCGGCCACGCGTGTGAGTATGGGGGTCGTTGTCATATCAGGTTCGATCCTCTCTATATGTTATGGTTGTTTTCCAATTTGGTTTCCAATCTTCCCTTTAGCTTAACCAAGGCTATTACTGACTCACGTCGGGCCACAGGGGCATACTATGTTATGTTTGTTCGGTGTGCTTGGATCACTATATCCGAGACACCTTGTGTTAAGTTATCCGTTCATTTAACGAGACGGTAACGAGTTATGTAATGAGCTTATCATGAGACTGGCAACATTCTCTAGGCTACAAGTGAACTGACTATGTTTGTGCCGGTTCATAAAGGGAACCGTACCCGTTATGTTATGTATTGTTGTTATGATGCAATATCTATTGCGATGTTATTATGTACACGTTGAAACGTGAAAAGTGTTGTTATGTGTTGTTATGTGATGAATGTTATATGTTGTAAAATGTGGAGTATGTGGATCATGGATATGAATCCCAGTTTGTGATGAGAGGCGTTTAAG
Organism: Limonium bicolor; assembly: GCA_023374045.1. Taxonomy (NCBI): domain Eukaryota; kingdom Viridiplantae; phylum Streptophyta; class Magnoliopsida; order Caryophyllales; family Plumbaginaceae; genus Limonium; species Limonium bicolor. The sequence goes on along the minus strand of CM041777.1, from coordinate 185,054,330 downwards.
GATAACCCGATAATGGGTAGTTGTCGTCTATTAAGGAAGTAGCTCCATTAGAGGAGAAACACTCTAGGGGTAATGAATACCATGAGTGACCTATCAAGTATGGATATGTTAACTGTTTGTCGAGCCCATGAGGCGGAATGATTCGTGTTTGTGTGTTTTAAGTTACATGCATGATTAAATATAATCAACCGCATGCTAAGACGACAATTAGTTGTGCGTGGCCCGGTATCATGTGGGCTGCGGGATTACCATACCAGCAAAGGTGCTGAGCCCCTTGGGGGCCACCCTTTCTCTTCTTTTCCTATTTCAGGTACAAAGAGCTGGAAGCCGTTCGAGAGTAGGACGGGGTAGTCGTTGTACATGGGTAAACATTTAAGTTGTGTATATACAGTAGGTGTAGTAAGACCGAAATTGTTATCGGCATTAGTTTGTGAATACTCGGTACAGTTGGAAGGTGTATGTTGTTTCTATTATTAATGGAAGGGTCAGTAAAGTGTAGTCGCTCGGGAATCTAGTCCATCAGACCGGTACAATGTATATGTAATAGCCTTGTTAGCCACGTGGGTGGTTAACGGCGTGTAACACCAACGAGTTAAGTAATGTGATGAAGTATATTTTCCGCTGCAGATTGTTGTTATGTGTTGTTGTTGGATGGGGTGTTACACGCCCACACCTTCAATACCATCAATGAGTCGGTACCGTTAAGTGATTCAGGCTTCGATGATAGTGAGACCACTCACCATGATGAGCAAATGGATGAAATGTAAGAAATGTTGCGGATACTTTTGTCGATAAGCCGGAAGAGTATCAAAGATTGTTGGACGCATCAAAGACACTTTGTACCCTTCGTGCGTTAAATACACAAATTGACAGCTGTACTTAATTTGTTCAACTTAAAGGGAAAATATGGAGTTGGTGACAAGTGTTTCACGTCATTTTAGAGCCGATACATGATATGCTTCCTGATGAGAATGGTCTTCCTACATCCACCTACGAGGCAAAAAAATGGATGTGTCCAATGGGAGTTGAATATAAAAGATTCATGCTTGCCCAAATAACTGTGTGCTTTATAGGGGTGAATACGAACATCTAGACAAGTGTCCTAAATGTTTGTTGTCCCGGTACAAGGACAAGGATGAGGATTCCTCCTTTCAGAAAAAAATCGTCCAGTGAAATTATTGTGGTACTTGCCGATAATTCCAAGATTCAAACGGTTGTTTGCCAACCCGAAAGATGCGAAGAACTTACGATGGCACGCGGATGGTAGAAAAATTGATGAAAAATTAAGACATCCTGCAGACGGACCTCAGTGGAGAAATATCAACAGAAATTCAAACATCATTTTGGGGATGAGGATAGGAATCTGAGACTTGGATTGTGTACCGATGGGATGAACCCGTATGGCACGTTGAGCAGTCAGCATAGCACTTGGCCGGTGCTACTAGTGATCTACAATTTACCGTCATGGTTGTGCATGAAACGAAAATACATTATGTTATCACTCCTAATTTCTGGTCCAAAGCAATCTGGTCATAACATTGACGTATATCTTGCACCACTGATCGACGATCTGAACTTGTTGTGGAATGAAGGGACAGTGGTATATGATGCTCATGCGAAAGAAAATTCACACTGAAGGCGATGTTGTTCTGTACTGTTAACGACTTTCCTGCCTATGGGAACTTGTTAGGATACTCGGTGAAAGGATTCAAAGCATGTCCGGTATGTGAGGATGACACATGTTCAGATCGTCTGAAGCACTGCGGCAAAATGTTTATATGTGTCATCGACGGTTTCTTCCAGTAGACCATCCTTACCATTCGAGAAAGCGAAAGCTGTTCAACAATGAGCCAGAGACTCGTGTGGCTCGTCTGTCTTTGAATTCAGAGGAAGAGTATGCAAAGGTAAAAGACATTGAAAATGTCTTTGGAAACACATCCAAGCCGCCGAAGAACATTTGGAAAAAACATTCCATTTTTTGGGATCTACCGTATTGGCGGCATCTGCCTGTTCGACATTGTTTGGATATCATGCACATTGTGAAGAACATCGGTGAGGCATTGTGTGGTACTTTGCTCAACATACCCGGCAAGACGAAAGACGGATTGAAGGTGAGGAGAGATATGCAAGAGTTGCACATATGGAAAGAACTACACCCAATAGAGGATGAGAAGCGAACATATCTACCTCCTGCGTGTTATACCCTCTCTAAGAGTGAAAAATTAAGTTTTTGCAAGTGTTTGCACACATTGAAGGTACCATCTGGGTACTCTTCAAACTGGAAGAACCTAGTTTCTATGAAGGATTTGAAACTGTTAGGCATGAAATCTCATGATTATCATGTGTTAATGTTGCATCTTCTTCCAGTTGCAATACGAGGGATATTACCGTAAAATGTCAGAAATGCTCTAACTCGATTATGTTTCTTCTTCAACGTTGTCTGCTGCAAGAAAAGACTCAGACACCCTCGATGATCTGCAACATGAAATTGTTGTGACAATATGCCAGCTTGAGATTTATTTCCCACCATCTTTCTTCAACATAATGGTGCATTTAGTAGTGCATATTGTCCGAGAGATCAAATTTTGTGGTCCGGTCTACTTACGTTATATGTATCCTTTCGAACGATATATGGGGATTCTGAAGGGTAGAATGAAAAACAGATATAGACCAGAAGAAGGCAGTATCATCGAAGCAACAGTGACTGAGGAAGTCACAGAATTCATGACAAGTTATTTGAACGATGCAGAGTCAATTGGTATTCCCAAACCACGTCACCATGGTAGATTTAAGGGTAAAGGAGTTATTAGCAAAAAGGTTGTTCGTATCTCTCGTGATCTTATTAATCAGGCACATTTGTTTGTACTACAACACCTTGAGGTTGTTGAACCCTACTTCGATATTCACATTGCTGAGTTGAGTCGACAAAACCTACCAAAAACCGTATCTGGCTTAAAAAAGAACAAAATCGAGTATTCGTCCAATGGTTTAAGGAATATGTGTTTGAGCAAGCTTCATTGAACCCCGAAGATGTCAGTGAAGAAATCAGAAGTCTAGCTGTTGAAACTGGAACAGATGTTGTATCGTATGAAGGGTATGACATTAATTAATGGATGCACATACTACACCTGCACGCCAAGATGCTAAACAATACATCAGAACAGTGGGGTAAAAATTGAAGAAGATCGGTGACTAAATATGGTTCTAGGGAAACCAGTTCACCAATGAGCAGTAGTAGTGGTATTATGGTGTGATAGAGGACATATGGAACTAAACTATCACATTGATTCATTATATTGTTTCCGCTGCAATTGGGTGGACAACCGACATGGAATCCAAAATGATAAAGGACTTATTTTGGTTGATCTTTCACGTGTTACAACTAATAAGGAAGATCAGTTTGTGTTGGGTAAAGACTGTGACCAGGTGTTTTATGTTGAAGACCCAAAAGCTAGTAGATGGGATGTTGTTCTTCCAGGGAGAAGACCGGTTTTGTTTGAGAATGAAAACAACGACGATGATGATAATGAGATGATAGATGAAATAGTATCATTGCATACAGGGTTGCATGATTCAACTGATGATTTACAAAATGATGATGTTCAGACCATCTACGCTCGATCAGACCATAATGAGGGGGTTTGGGTAGAAAACAGATCATGATATTTGTTACTATGTCTAGGTAACACCATTGGTTGAAATTACATTATATAATTCGTATTATTGTTGTTACAATGTTATCCGAATTAATTATTTATGTTTATTTTTGCAATTATACATTGTTCCATGAATATTGATCTAATGTTTGTGTTTTTTTCCTCAGTGGATGATGATCCGATTGATGATCCTATAGGACAGCTGCTCCTGACTGGGGAAACTCAGCCACAGCAGAGTAGACCGGCAAAACGCACCACACAAGGTGGTAAAAAGAAATCAAAGAAAGCAGACATCCCAGCACAGCAGACTGAGACAGCTGGGCCTTCACAAGAAGCACAAGAGATACAAGTTGCTCCTCCGCCTCTCAAGAAACCCAAAAAACGAGGGGCAACCCGTGGGCTGAAAGCAAATAGAGGCTCCCCGACGAAGCCTTTGGAGTTCAATGAGTTGAATCAGCCCATGGGTACTTGGAAAAATGATTTCACTACTCTAGCTAGGCATTTGGTGAGTACATATTTCAATATAAACCACCATTGGAAGCAAGTGCCTCAGGCGTTGAAGGACCAGATATTTGAACTTCTTCAGGTATTTGTTACACTTAATAGTTTGTTTTAAGATTTATGTAGTTACTATTTTACACTAATCCATTTTTGTTTTTTGCATATAGGACCGATTCAGTATAGATCCTTCTATGAAGGCTGATGTGATGAAGGGGATTGCCACAGAGTTTAAAGACTTCAGATCTCTGCTCACGAGGCAGTACATTTACTGTGAGGAGCCCGTAGAGATAGAGGAGGCAGAAGGTGAAGATGTGGATGATCGGAGACCACCGTGGCAAAAATATGATGGTATTACTGAAGAGCAGTGAAATGAGTTTGTTGCGAAGCGTTTTGACCCCTGAGTTCAAGGTGAGTTTCACACTAGTAGTTGTTCTTTTGTATGATAAATGTTTAAAGTGTCCATAGAGTTCATTTGGTTAATTCGTCTTTTTCATATATTATTTGCATAATTTGTCTTTTCATACATATATGTAGGCTATACGTGAGAAACAACAACAAAATGCAAAAAAAAAAAATCGTTACCCCCATCACATGGGGAGTACAAGTATTGCTCAGCATGTGCCGCAGTGGGAGAAAGATGGGTTGTTTCCAGCTGGATCGAATGACAGCGAACGAAGGATGAAGGTTTGGGACTTAAGTCGACGGAAGAAACCTTCAAATCCGGCGGCACCTGCTGAGTATGATGACGCCACGAGAGAAGTCATCAACCATATGGTAAGTGATTTTTAGTTTAAAAAATGTTTATTATATTTATAGAGTAACAATAGCAGTTAAATAAACCGAAGTATCCTTATTGACTTATTAAACTCCATAACAGGAAGAGTTAAGCTCCCAGATCACCCAGGGCACTTGGCAGCCAGTTAGGTAGGATGATCCACTTTCCCGCGCTCTCGGGAAGAAGGATCATCCGGGTCGTGCAGTAGGCTTTGGTGGTCATGTTGGTATACGCCAAGCCTTCGGTAATCCTGGGTCCAGACACAGTGCTGGAGGGAGCATTACATATGAGGAGCACTTATGCCAGAATGCGGAGCTCGAGCAGCGACTACGAAATTCATTTCGACAGTCAATCGCTGAAGCTATGGAGATGATGCGATCTGAGAGGATGAGTCAGGAGGTTTCTAGACCGCCAGATCAGGCACAAGCATCAGAGCCCGCAGCAGTGCCTCCCAGTAGTGTTCACTCCGTCAACCCATTTCCATATTCATCTCTCAAGGTTAGAATAACATGTTAACTACAAATACAAAAAAAAAATTATACACTTGTTTATGTGCATCTAAAATCTTTAATTTTGAAAATTTAGCAACCGGTTGACTGCACATTGTTCTAAGTGATTGGCGTTGACGAAGTTGAAGTAGGGTGGGGAAAACTTTTCAAGTCTTCTGCTTGAGACACCGTGAGGAATGCAGCTCTCCGAGAGTACCATGCCCGGGTGCTTGTTGAAGGTTACGCGCCTGCTTACGCGGATTGTCAGATACCGGTGCCCAGTGCAGACATATCCACCCTTCGTTGCTGAATCCATGACAGTACAGTGGCCCTGTAGATTGATTAAGCTTGGGGAGCAGCAGGTAAGCCCATGAAAAAACTTATTCTTTAACATATCCTAGAGTAGAAACATATACAAATTAAATTAATATATTAGGAACAAATTCAATCAAATTCTGATAAGGCAAAAGGAAAGAGAGTTGTTGTTGCACCAGCTAATCCTTCGATGGCATCCGCGACTTGAGTTGTGATGAGATCGAATTTGCTACAACCGGCGGTTTTGAATGTCTTACCCCCCAAGCTGAAACTATTGCACTCCACACTGTTGATGACGCCGCCAGCAAGAGATTCGGTTACAATGGAACCAAGACCGGATCTTTTTTACTATGAAGGCGCTCAGAGTTTTGAAATCTATCTTAGTGATTTTGTGGAGTTGTTCACGAAGGATTGGTTGAGTGCGTCGATTCTCAATAGACTTGCATGTGAGTAATTAGCATTCCTTGTACACATTTTACTCTGTATATTTGAAAATTAAATTCATAATATTGGTTTCTTTATATTATGTAGGTTTATTGATGACAAGGCGGTCCAAGTACATGAGAATAGTAGTTTCGGGTTCTTATGCCCTAACTACTGTTCCGAAGCTAATATGGGATCTGACCCCCAAGCTTTGGTCCAGTACTTGTCGACTGTGATACATGCGTGTGCAGTTGTAGATAAATCTTACATTATGCTGCCTCTTCATCAAGGGTAAGAATTTTATCTAATGTTAAATTAGTTTAAAAATTATGATATTTGTATTATGTAATAGATTGAATTAAGTTCTGCTTGTATTGTAATCTATGAACAGCCGACACTGGTCATTGCTCATTCTATGTCTAAAAAGCCCAAGAGTCCTGCAGCTTGACTCAGCATCTCGGCGTCCCAAGAGGCCACTTATATATAACATGTTGATGAGGTGATGAATTTACTTAACTTGATTAATTATCAATTTTTAGTAATTTCTTAATCATCCGGTTGATAACTTTTACTTTATCTGTGTGTATGAATTCTAGTGCCTTTGTATTTGTACTAACGCATATCCGGGGAGAGAGATTTAAGAACATTCTGTGGAATGTAGTCAAGGTATTTTTGTAGTCCTTATTCAAATTTTGTAATATGTTCATTAGTTTTGAAATAGGAACAGTATTATAATTTATGTGTTAAATCGATTTTGAATATGTACGTATATGAATGTGCAGTGTCCACAGCAGCCAGGAGGTTCGGAATGTGGCTACTATGTCATGCGGTTTATGAGTGACTTGATAGCGGGACCGAGACTCTAGCCAGAGAAGTCTCTAGACAAGGTAAGTAGCATTCTCGAAATATTTTGGTTTTGTAGATAATTTTTAACATTGATTCTTAAACTCAAATTATTATTAGCACTAATCATATTTCTTTTTGTGTTAATTTCAAGGCTTTTGAAGACTTGGTAGACGGTTACGATGAAGGACATATAACCGAGGTGCTCGAAGAATGGGCAGAATACATGAGCGTTAATGTAGGTTGCTTTTAGTGTTTGGTAGGATTAAGTAGGATGTTTTTGAAATTCTCATGAAATAATTGTGGTTTTTGTAAAGATTTTGTTGATGTTTGATTAATTTGCTCAAATCTGTAAATGTAAGTGGATTATTGCCCGTACATAGGTTTGGTGGCCATTTAATTGGTGAAATGGTTGATCTAATGCCCCACTATGGTGGCATTGTTAATTGTTATCTGTTAACAGGTTTGATTGATTCTTGGGTGTGTTTGGTACAATTGTAGGGTGGAATGGAAAAAACAAAAAAAAAACAACCTATTGCAGCGGTTCTTAGTAAGAACCGCTGCAATAGGCCCTGTCAATATTTTCTGAAAAGACCCTAATGCAGCGGTTCCTTCAACAACCGCTACGATAGGTTGTTTTTTATAAAAAAAAAGGTCTAACACAACGGTTCTTTTAACAACCGCTGCGGTAGAGAACCTACTGCAGCGGTTGTTAAAAGAACTGCTGCGTTAGAGTACCTACCGCAGCGGTTCTACAACCGCTGCGGTAGGTGTTTCATCTACAGCAGCGGCACCCATCGCAGCGGTTTTCAACCGCTGCCATAAGTACCAAACAACCGCTGCGGTAGGGTCTTTTTCTACTAGTGTACGGAGATCTTTCCAAAGAAGAATGCAGGAATTTATGAGGTAGACTCGAATACCCTCTTAGCTGCTAAGATGGACATCATGTCTAAGCAGTTTGAGAAGATGTGCACATTGATGAACCCAAAATCAAACGCATCGGCTATCACTGATTCATTCCCTCAATGTGAGTATTGTGGTAGAAGTTCAAACTTGTGTCAGTGTACACCTCAACCAAGTGAAGAGGTGAATTACCTGGGGAACAGACAAAGAAATTTCTATAACAACCAAAATAACCATGGATATCAGCAGCAAAGGTTTCAGAGCAACAACTACAATCAGAAGACACCACAACAATATTATCAGTCTTATCAGAGACCTCCTCAGAACAACAGATGCAAGGTCAAGGAGCTGGTAGTTCCTCAAATTTGGAAGCTATGATGAGCGAATTCATTGCATCAACAAAAGCCAGATTCAATGAGCAAGATGAAATCAATAACAACCAAAAAGCATTCATGCAAGAACAAAAGGCCTACAATAAGCGATTGGAAACTCAATTGGATTAGATTAATCAGAAGCTTTCAGAGAGACCTACGGGGTCTTTGCCTAGCCAACCAGAGATTAATCCAAGAGAGTATGCTAAAGCAATAAACTTGAGAAGTGGTAGACAGCTTGATCACCCGATCCCTGAAGCTGTGGATGCTCCTAATCAACCCGATAAAGAAAATGATGCTGGTCAAGAGGTTGAGATTGTTGAGCAACCAAGGTTGGAAAATGTCCCGGCTGGCAAACCTAAACAGTCAGAGAATGAGACGTCAAACAAATCTACCCACAGTCCCAAACCATCATAGAGAGCAGCTGTTGAGTTTCCCATTCCGTTCCCGAACAGACTAAAGAAGAAAGACCTTGATGAGCAGTTCGGTAAGTTTTTGAGCATCTTTGAGAAACTAACCATAAATATTCCTTTTGCAGATGCGTTAAAGAAAATGCCTATCTATGCGAAATTCATGAAGGACATCCTCTCGAATAGAAGGTCATTGATAGAAAAGGAAACGGTCCAGTTGACAGAGAGAGTTTCCGCTGTGCTCACTAAAAAGCTTCCCCCGAAGCTCGATGATCCAGGTCTCCCAATCATCCCATGTTCCATAGGTAGTATCAACTGTGGTAAGGGACTCTGTGATTTGGGAGCTAGCATTAATCTGATGCCTTTGTCCATGTATCTTAAGCTTGGATTAGGGGAATATGACCCTACTCGTATTACTTTACAGTTAGCAGATAGATCCATCATTTTCCCGAAGGGTGTAGTTAGAGATGTGGTTGTTTCTGTTGGTACTTTTGTTTTTCCTGCTGATTTTGTGATTCTAGATATGGAGGAAGACAAGGAAGTACCATTAATTCTTGGATGCACTTTCATGCGAATAGCTAAAACCCTCATTGATGTTGAGGGTGGTAAGATTATTTTGAGAATGCATGATGAGCAGCTGGTCTTTAATATGTCCAAGGTTACTAAACACCCTTTTGATGTGCATGCCTGTTTTAGTCTAGATGCTATTGATTCTTTGATGCAGGAATATATTTTTGGTCTAGCTGAATTAGATGAGTTAGAAAAGTGCTTAATTAATTCTTTCGATGGACCTCATGAAGATCCGGAGATTGCGGAGGTTGCATTCCATTTATCAGCTGGCACGCCATTTCGCAGGGGTGCTCATGTGGAGAAGGAGAGATTAGAGCGAGAACCTAAGGAGTTGATTCCTTCCATCAGAGCACCACCCACCATAGAGCTGAAACCTCTTCCTAGTCATTTGAAACATGTCTTTTTAGTTGAGCCCTCTGGTTTACCTGTTATTATCTCTGCAAATCTAACACATACACAGGAGGAGCAACTTTTACAGGTACTCAGGAAGAAAAAGGAAGCAATTGGATGGTCTGTCGCTGGTATCAAGGGGATATCAGGAAATTTCTGCACCCACCGCATTCACTTGGAGGAGAATTGCAAGCCAACGGATCAACCTCAACGACTTGCATCCTAACATGAAAGAAGTGGTGAAGAATTGATAAGTGTCCAAATGAGCATGTTTTATAGGTGTATTTCATATATAATATTAGCACTTTTCTTGCTCATTTCTCCACTTCGGTTAGTTTTCCTCTAGTTTATGTTTTATTGTTTATCTCACAAATTTATTGGTTTAACATGAGGAAAACCAAGCCGGGAGTAAAGTAGACGAGGAGACGAACGCATAGACACAAACGGCTCAGAAAACGGAGTCCAAACGAAGAATCTAGAGCCGGTTAAAGTTTAAGAAAAATAGGTCAAGACCACTTGTGTCCGCATGGGCAACCGCCCCATATTGGGCGGACACACACATTGCAACCGCCTAAAGACAGGCGGACTCCAGGCGGATGTCAAGGCGGAAGGCAGGCGGACGTCAAGGCGGAAGGACAAGGCAACCGCATGTATTGAAGCGGTTGTTCAAGGCGGACACTTATAAAACCGCCTAGTTTGAGGCGGTTGTCTAGGCGGTCGTGACTCAAATCAGTCACGAAACAGTTTTCTTCTTCGCTCGTCGACTTCGCTCGTCGACTTCGCTCGTCGACTTCGCCCGTCGACCTGTCTGCAACTTATCCATCTACTCTTCACGCGTTCTGTCCCCTGAGCAATCAATGAGCAAATCTCTTCACGCGTGATCCAGCTCTATCTTCAATCTTCCTTTCTCCTATATAAACGCACGTAACTTCTGTTTCCAAAGACACATCCACCACCCATACAATCCATCCATCCACGACCCAACATCCACTTCGCCACACATCATCCCATTTCTCTTCTCCCGCCTTCTCCATTTTATTTATTTCTACATTTCACCATATCCACCTCTAGTCCTACGTATATAAAATAGCAGAACGAATGCAGGAGTGATTACAGATGATTTCTATTACTCTTGTTTCTGTTTATCTGTTTAATATGTTAGGCTAGAATATTTATACTCTGGGAATGGTTTTATGTGTTTTGTATTAATTATGCAATATTTTTACTGGTTTATTTAAATACAGTTTGTTACGTTTTAAGGTTATCTCGCCTATTTAATAAATCTCATGAATTTATTAAATTGCATTACTAAGTCTGTTTTTAATTTCATCGGTTAGAAGCAGATGGGTTAATTAAGCCGTAAAACTGGGGGAAACTTATTTTCATCGTTTAAGTTAGTACTCAGTTGCAAATGTAATTCCTCAATACTCCTCTGCCGTTTACAGGCATTTTGCTTGAGTTTTCATCGGACCTTGCATTACAGGTAAACGAGTTCTTATGAGTTTTCATCGGACCTTAAGAAAATAATAGGAACCTTGTCAAATTATTAAACCAGTAGAGATAGCTTAATTATGCAGATTATAATAACCTGACCCAGAGTTCCATTTAATTTATCTATTAACTTAGTTTATTTTATCTTTCCTTTTTATTTATTATACAAGTCAATTAATCCCCCCTCTTGTGACACGCTTAGGTACTATAATATGTATATTAGTCCCACGGTTCGACATCCGGTCGCTTACATTTCACTATACTACCTCGACCGGGATTTGTTTGCAGCTCGACGTTTATTTTGAGTTTTAATTTCTTTTCTTTTATTTTTACACCAATTAACCACTCACTTTACAACGTCTGCAAAATGGCGCCGTTGCCGGGGACTAGATTTATTCTAGTCCCTAAGCTCCGGATTATTCACTTGTTATATTAGAATATTTTGTCTATATTATTTTGTTGTTGTTATATTCATTATCTTTTATAATTTGTTTATATTGTAGTATGTTTATTTTATAATCTATTTTAGTATGTTTATATTGTTAGTTTGTTACGTGTTTCAGTAGTCGTATAAAAACAAAGATAAAAAACAAAAAAACGCTAACACTCACGTCACTCCGCCGCACCTGTCCGCCTTGTTCCAAGCAGACACCACCGACCGCTGCGACACACTCGTCCGCCCAGCTAACCGCCCAACAAGACGCGGACGCCACACCCCAGTCCGCCCCACTCCACGCGGTCAGGTAAGCGGACGTCACCAAGGAGCTAAAGCTCCGCGTTTTTAATTTCTGTTCTTCTTCAAACTTCCAAACTGCTCCAGCTCGACCCGAAGAGAAGAACAAGCTCGCGACTCCAGTCCATCCCCGAATTGCTCCCGCTTCTAAATTCTCCACCGCTTATATTATTATTGTGTTTATTTCTAATCATTTTATTTTCTAATCTGTTTCGGTAATTTCGTTTTATATACAAAAACACACAAAAAAAATCAGTACGAGGCAAATGGAACAGGTGTTCGAAGAAGAGTTTTGTTACTCTCAGTATTTATACTGCTCCGTATGTGGGGGAACTCATGATTATGAGGATTGTCTCATATTCCAGAGCAACTCTGGTTAGAAGATCAACCAGACTACCTGGAGAGACTCGCTCAACAAACAGCAACCAAAGAGCGAAATAATTCATGAGGTAGAACACCCCACTACGGATGTAAGTTACTCTCTTCCCTCTACGGTCGCCTACCGCCAGTTTCCATCCTTCTCTGTGCTCTATCCAGAAGATGAGGATACTTACATCCTTGAAAATGAAGAGAAGGAATTGCCATCACCTCCCGCCAGTATATCCAAACAAAACGCCACTATCACCTTCAAAGAATTAACCTTCTCTGAAGATGATATCGATCAGCGTTCTTTCTACGAGCCTCACCTACACGAGGATGATGTTTACATCCTCCAATTTGAGGAAGAAAAATCATCACCACCGGGTCTTCTGTTAGAACTACGTTCCCGGCAATACCTCCTCAAACACCAGATTTTGTGGAGTATTAATTTTCTTATTTTATATGCCGAGGCAACGTTTTGTTTTGATCCAGGATAACGAAGCAGGCGTCTAGCCAAAGACGTTAAAGAAGGGCAGCTTCCCGGAAGGCAACCCGGATGTACTTTTATTTTATTTGCTTTATGCTCTTTAATTTGTTTCAGGTTCTCTTAAAATTTTATTTTTGCTAACTTTTAACCCCGTTTGTAGTATGGTTGCTTCTAGTGTCTTATGCAGGTGCACCTTCATATCTACACTGCAACCAAGCTACGCTACTTGAGGCTGAAGCTCAAGTGTGGGGGAACTCCTTTAACAACTAGCAAAAATAATCTCAGGGGGAGTACCAGTTTCTTTAATTATACTTTTATTTAAATAAAAACTGCAGAGGAGCGTTTATGTGCTTAAATGTTTATTTGTGATCTTTGTGTTATCTCTATTTTATCTACTTACCGAAAGGTCTTCTAAAACTTCCCTTGTTTTTCTGGTGAACAATGAGGACATTGTTCAAATTAAGTGTGGGGGAGTGTACCCTTTCGGTGGAATTTTGTGCTTAAATGTTAATCTCTCTGCTTGTCTTGCGTTTTTCCAATTCAATATCGTGGACCCTTTATATGTGGGTTGTTCTCTTTAAAATAAATACTGTTATGAATTGTGGGATAAATGGTACAAATTTTAAATTTTGATTACTTTTGAGGAGCATTTTATATGCGGTGTGACCAAATAATCTGCATGGTTGGATTTTTTTGCTCAGGGTTTCTTTCTGTCTTCTCTCTTAGGGATTGCTAAGGGGTGCTTCACTGTTAAATAAATAAAAAAAATAAGGGACTTGCGAGATACCATTGGTAACCAACAAAAGAGAGTTGAGTGTTCTTAAATACAAAGGCATGATGCCTACATTTTATCTTCTCATCCTTATGCAAAAGTGAAGCAAATGCATGAATCTATTTTTCCTTTTGTTTTCTCCTCAATGCCCATTCTTGAGAGAAGTTGACCATGGTAAAAGTCTCAGAGTCACCTAAACAAAAGAAACATTGAAGTACCTTAGATCATACCCCGAAACTCTATATTTTGTTTTTACCCTGAGCACACCTATGCCACCAGCAGTTGATTTTTCACACTCCTCAGTAAGTTAAAAGATCATGTTTATCCTACCCTTCATAATAATATTTGGTAGTATTGAGCATTCCCTACTTACTTGGGTACGTGTTTTGCTTGAGGACAAGCAAAAAGATAAGTGTGGGGGTGTGGTGTGATAGGTCCAAATGAGCATGTTTTATAGGTGTATTTCATATATAATATTAGCATTTTCTTGCTCATTTCTCACTTCGGTTAGTTTTCCTCTAGTTTAGGTTATTGTTTATCTCATAAATTTATTGGTTTAACATGAGGAAAACCAAGCCGGGAGTAAAGTAGACAGGAGACGAACGCACATAGACACAAACGGCTCAGAAAACGGAGTCCAAACGAAGAATCTAGAGCCGGTTAAAGTTTGAAGAAAAATAGGTCAAGACCACTTGTGTCCGCATGGGCAACCGCCCCATATTGGGTGGACACACACATTGCAACCGCCTAAAGACAGGCGACGTCAAGGCAGAGGCAGGCGGACGTCAAGGCGGAAGAAGGACAAGGCAACCGCATGTTATTGAAGCGGTTCAAGGCGGACACTTATAAAACCGCCTAGTTTGAGGCGGTTGTCTAGGCGGTCGTGACAAAATCAGTCACGAAACAGTTTTCTTCTGCGCTCTCGACTTCGCTCGTCGACTTCGCTCGTCGACTTCGCTCGTCGACTTCGCCCGTCGACCCTGTCTGCAATTATCCATCTACTCTTCACGCGTTCTGTCTCCTGAGCAATCAATGAGCAAATCTCTTCACGCGTGATCCAGCTCTGTCTTCAATCTTCCTTTCTCCTATATAAACGCACGTAACTTCTGTTTCCAAAGACACATCCACCACCCATACAATCCATCCATCCACGACCCAACATCCACTTCGCCACACATCATCCCATTTCTCTTCTCCCGCCTTCTCCATTTTATTTATTTCTACATTCCACCATATCCACCTCTAGTCCTACGTATATAAAATAGCAGAACGAATGCAGGAGTGATTACAGATGATTTCTATTACTCTTGTTTCTGTTTATCTGTTTAATATGTTAGGCTAGAATATTTATACTCTGGGAATGGTTATTATGTGTTTGTATTAATTATGCAATATTTTTACTGGTTTATTTAAATACAGTTTGTTACGTTTTAAAGGTTATCTCGCCTATTTAATAAATCTCATGAATTTATTAAATTGCATTACTAAGTCTGTTTTAATTTCATCGGTTAGAAGCAGATGGGTTAATTAAGCCGTAAAACTGGGGGAAACTTATTTTCATCGTTTAAGTTAGTACTCAGTTGCAAATGTAATTCCTCAATACTCCTCTGCCGTTTACAGGCATTTTGCTTGAGTTTTCATCGGACCTTGCATTATAGGTAAACGAGTTCTTATGAGTTTTCATCGGACCTTAAGAAAATAGCAGGAACCTTGCCAAATTATTAAACCAGTAGAGATAGCTTAATTATGTAGATTATAATAACCTGACCCAGAGTTCCATTTAATTTATCTATTAACTTAGTTTATTTTCTTTCCTTTTTATTTATTATACAAGTCAATTAATCCCCCCTCTTGTGACACGCTTAGGTACTATAATATGTATATTAGTCCCACGGTTCGACATCCGGTCGCTTACATTTCACTATACTACCTCGACCGGGATTTGTTTGCAGCCCGACGTTTATTTTGAGTTTTAATTTCTTTTCTTTTATTTTTACACCAATTTAACCACTCACTTTATAACGTCTGCAAGAATGAGGTAATCAAGCTTCTGGACGCAGGTATTATCTATGCTATTTTAGATAGCGAATGGGTAAGTCCTACACAGGTAGTGCCAAAGAAAGGGGGATTTACTGTAGTCCCCAATGATAAAGGTGAACTAGTTCCTTAGAGAACCATCATAGGGCATAGGGTGTGTATTGATTACAGGAAATTGAATGCTGCCACTAGGAAGATCATTTTCCTCTTCCATTCATTGACCAAATGTCAGAGAGGCTTTCAGGGCATCAATATTATTGTTTCTTGGATGGATATTCTGGTTATTTTCAGATTCCTATTGCTCTAGAGGACCTGGAGAAGACCACGTTTACATGCCCCTATGGAACATACGCCTACCGACGCTTGCCTTTTGGATTGTGCAATGCGCCAGCTACCTTCCAGTGATGCATGACTGCTATATTTTTTTATTATCTTGAGAAATGCATCTAGGTATTTATGGATGATTTCTCTGTGTTTGGACTAACGTTTGATTCGTGTTTGGACAATTTAGATCAAATTCTAGCCAGGTGCAGAGAGACTCATCTAGTGCTGAACTGGGAGAAGTGCCACTTCATGGTGCAAGAGGGCATTGTGTTGGGTCACAAGATATCGAGCAAAGGTATTGAGGTAGATAAAGCAAAATTGAGGTCATTGAGAAGCTACCACTGCCAGCCTCTGTAAAAGATGTTAGAAGTTTCCTGGGTCATGCAGGGTTCTATAGAAGATTCATAAAAGACTTTTCGAAGTTATTTAAACCTCTGTGATTTGCTAATGAAGGATGCAAAGTTTGAGTTTACGCAGGCGTGTCTTGATGCATTCAACACGATAAAGGAAAAGTTGGTGACTGCCCCTGTTGTTGTTGCTCCTGATTTGTCCTTACCCTTCGAGATCATGTGTGATGCGAGTGACTTTGCTGTGGGAGCAGTCCTCGGTCAAAGGCACGAGAAGGTGCTGCGAGTTGTTTATTATGCCAGCAAGACGCTCAATGACGCTCAGAAAAACTATGCCACCACATAGAAGGAGTTGTTGGCCATTGTTTTTGCTTGTGACAAGTTCAGACCATACATCATCGGGAGCAAAGTCATCATACATACTGATCATTCAGCTTTGAGGTATTTGTTCCAGAAAGCTGATGCTAAGCCCCAATTGATCAGA
The DNA here is from genome assembly GCA_023374045.1 of Limonium bicolor. Lineage (NCBI taxonomy): Eukaryota > Viridiplantae > Streptophyta > Magnoliopsida > Caryophyllales > Plumbaginaceae > Limonium > Limonium bicolor. The sequence goes on along the minus strand of CM041777.1, from coordinate 185,037,650 downwards.
TGGATACTACTCTTACAGGAGTTCGACATTGAGGTGAAAGACAAGCCCGGAGTGCAGAACGGAGTTGCTGATCATTTATCACGGATGCAAGTTCCTGATAACGGTATACCAATTAATGAATATTTTCCTCATGAGCTGGTGTATGCAATTGGTTTTAAGGAGGATCCTTGGTATGCCGACATTGCAAATTACCTTGCTAAGCAAATTTTACCACAAGAGATGTCCTATCAGCAGCGGAAGAAATTCTTTTCTACTGTTAAGCAATACGGTGGGATGATCCATTCTTATTCAAGGTTGTGGAGATGGAATTATTCGTCGGTGTGTCCCGGAGACTGAGACACGTGACATCCTTGTCCACTGTCATTCAAGAGAAGCTGGAGGACACTTCGGGCCAGCCAAAATAGCAGCTAAGGTATTGGAGGCAGGTTTCTTTTCGGAGACGCTGCATAAAGACTGCCATGCATTTGTGTCCACATGTGATAGCTGTCAGCGCCAAGGTAACCTTTCATGTAAGCTTGAGATGCCCTTGAATTATATCTTGGAGGTTGAGCCATTTGATTTATGGGGGATTGACTTCATGGGGCCATTTTCTTCTTCACATTCGAACCTCTACATTTTGGTAGCTGTAGATTACGTGACTACAAGGGCTGAAGCAGTGGCTGCGCTACTAATGATGCAAAGGTTATGCTGAGATTTTTGAAGAAAAACATTTTCACTAGGTTTGGTGTGCCACGGGCAATTATAAGTGATGGAGGATCTCACTTTTGTAACAAGCAGTTTGAAGCTTTATTGCAAAAGTACGGAGTGAGACATAAGGTATCCTTAGCTTATCATCCACAGACCAATGGGCAAGCTGAGGTAACTAACAGGGAGATTAAGTGGATTCTATAGAAATCTGTTAGTTCATCCCGTAAGGATTGGTCTATGAAATTGGATGATGCTTTGTGGGCTTACCTGACAGCTTATAAGATACCTTTGGGAATGTCTCCTTACAAGTTGGTTTTTGGAAAGGCGTGTCATCTTCCGGTGGAACTGGAACATATATCTTTCTGGGCACTTAAAGTTCTGAATTGTGATCTTCAGAAGGCCGGTAAGGAAATGAAACTGCAGCTTTGTGAACTGGATGAATTCGGAGAGGAAGCCTATGAAAATGCCAAGATTTACAAGGAACGGACTAAGAGATGGCAAGATAAATTGCTTGTGAAACGAGAGTTTCAGATTGGTGACCGAGTGCTAATGTTCAATTCGAGACTGAAACTATTTCCGGGAAAGCTGAAATCTCGCTGGTCGGGTCCATTCACAGTTACAACTATTTCCCCTTATGGAGTCATTGGTGTGGTCAATGAGAAAGGGGAAGCATTCAAGGTTAATGGATCACAGCTGAAGTTGTACCATGGGAGCGATGTTGATATGGTTCATTCAACACTTTGGCTCCGGGATCCTGATCCTTCAAACTGATGCACCAAGGTCTAGCCAAAGACCGAAAAGATGGGCCGCTTGGTGGGAGGCAACCCACCAGTATAAATCTCTTCTACACTTTCCTTTTGCTTGATAAAATTCTCTTTTAATCTCTTGTGAATTTTTACATTTTTACCATTTTACTACAAGAGCCCCGTCTCACCTTTTTCAATACATAACTCTGCCTGGTTCCACTTGAGTTCTCCTGGTTTTGCAGATTTAATTCCTAAGTTATCTCATATGGATGCTAAACTGAACTCGAGTGTGGGGGAATATAACGGCATTGTTCATTTCGGAACAGGGAGTCCTTTAACACTCTTGCTATTTCATTTCTGCATTTCTTATGTTTGCTTTATTTTTTCTTGATTGTTTTTGGTAATATTTCCTTTTTATTTTCAAGACCAATGGGGTGTTTTAGAGTAGTAGTTTTTAATTTAATAATAATAATCATAATTAAAAAAAAGAAGAGAAATTTCAACGTGTCCGGCTAAACTTAGCCGGACGCGTGCCAACCCTAACGAGTTCGGATCCGGACGGAAATCCGAACATCACTAAAATCGCACCGCGCTTTCTTTTCTTTTCTTTCTTTTCTTCTTTCTTCCTTCTCCCTTCTTCTTCCCCGACGATCTCAAACCCGAAACCAAACCCGACGCCTCCACTCTTCTTCCTCCATTAACGCCACTCACACAAACACCACCTCACCAGCACCACCCACTACCGCCGGCGACACCAGGACCGCCGCCGTACCGTCCCTGCCCAAACCTCACCCGAGTTTTCCCCCATTTCAACCCGACAACCCTGTCCGATACAGGTTTTTCCATTCTTGCCATTTTGATTCGATTTTTTGTCGATTAAGGATAGATTCGGTTGTTAGTTTGTGATTTATGATGTTAATTTGTTGTTGAGATGCGAAAACGTGAGAAGTTCTGTGAAATTTGGAGATTTCTGGTTGAATTTTTGTGTGTTCGAACATGTCTGTTCACGGTGAATTTTTTTTAGGGTTCTATAGTGCGTCCGGATCGGCGTCCGACCCAGGACACCCAGACGTAGATCCGGACATGTACAAATTTTACAATTTTTTTCTGAAATTGTTTCTAGGCTTATGTTCTACTGTGTGATGCTCTTATTTGCTATGTTTAGATGTTTTAATGCCTTGGTTCTCATAGAACCAACTATGTGCAAGAATATGTTCAAATCGAACTTGCTGCTCGATCGGTTTCGGGTATTTGGGTGTCTTTTGCTTCTCCTTTACTGCTTCTTGTTGTTTAGGTTTCTTAATGCATTTGTTTATCATATAGATGGCTAGAACTAGAGGAGGAGGTGCTACACGCAAGGGGTCCTCTTCGAGAGACCCCCGCCCGGACGATCAGACAGAGCCAGCCTCTACCCCACTACGCCCTGACGGTTTCATATCTGCTGCCGCCCGGGTCTGGTACGAGCAGAGCGGGTCCTTCGTCATCGAGCGGCGCATCACCTTAAAGGCGTCCGATGCTACTGGGCTCCCTGATATTTTTGAGGGTTTTGGCATCGGCAGCATTTTGCGCATGGGCGAGGGCGTCTTCTCCCCGTCTGGTACGGGAATTCTAAGCCAATGCCAAGGCATCAGACATGACGAACAACCTCACAACCTACGTGCGCCAGTTCCCAGTGGAGGTAACCCCTGAGACCTTTAGTATTCTTTTATTCCTCCCGGATAATGAGGTGACCCATCTAGATTTTATGGAGGATGAGCTTAGGCAAAGTAAGTCTAGGTGGTTACAAGCGGTCGGGAGTACTACTCGCCGACGGGGTGAGGAGAATAAGACCGTACTCCCATATGCTCTCCTCCCCTCCCTTCCCAGAGGACCATTGCAGAGATCCTCAATCATCAGATCCGACCACATGCCGGAAATGATGCTTCTGACGAGGATTGTGTTCTCCTCGACTATCTCCTTGCCGCACCACGTCCACCATCTCAGCAACTCTCACTCCCCTTCGTGATGTTCAGACAGCTGCACAGGTGGTGACTTATCTAAAGACGAAGAAGAAGAAGATCACCCCCATCTTCCCCATCTTCATCCAGCATCTTCTTGTATCCACACTCCTCGAGAAGGTCTTCACCGGTCTCGAGATGAGGGAGGGAGAGACACCCATCTCCGTCGGGACCTTCAGGAGATGAGGCTTCATTTGTCTTGATGGCGGCAGCTGGGTGAAGGGCAGCTCGAGTCTAGGGTCCACCGGCACCTCTGCGAGCTCTAGCTCTACTTCGGCGCCTACTGCTACCATGGCGCCTCCTATGCCCCCAGTGATGAGCATCCCACCAGAGATACAGTCTATGATGGACTCCATTCTCCAGCAGCAGTAGAGGATGGAGCAGTGGTTTGAGGGTATGGAGCAGCGGTTTGAAGGTATGGAGCAGCAGGTCAGGGATGTACAGTAGCGCCAGGTGCGCATGGAGGGACACATCGATGACATCCTCCAGACCCAGAAGCACCTCCAGACAGAGCAGACTTCTCTCCGAGACACCCAGACTCTGCTCACAAAGCGCTTGGAGCGTAGTGATGCTTTTCAGAGAGAGACCGCACTTCATGACAGAGGCAGCCGCTCAGCAGGCCCAGAATAGCCAGCTCATGCAGATGCTCAATGCCAGGATGGGCGCGGAACCATCGCCACCACCGCCGCTTCAGTGACAGCCATCCCCTCTTTATTGCTTTCTTTTATTTTATTTGTTTTTCTGTACTTTTTTTTCTTACTTGCTTTACTTTTGTTTGTTAAAACTGACACTAAACACGAGACTGACAGGTGAAGTGGTAGTGTTTATATTTGGCAGTGCTTATATTCTGAAATGCTAAATTTCATGTTTCTCTGAGCAGTGCAGCGTTCTTAAATGATTTCTTTACATGTCATTGCGAAACGAACGACTATATGTACAAGAACTGGAACCACATTACTCTCAAACGTCTGCTAAGCTAGAACTCTGGGGAGTATTCTTTCTCTAACATTGCTCATACAATTTAAATACTCCCTATCGTTCGAGTTAATGAACTTTATTCTGTGGTCGTACATGCCAGTGGAAAACTAGCAATTATATTCTGCACAATAAGCATTTTGTCTGTGACTACGTGAGGAATATCTCGACCCCTACAAAACTTCAAGTGTGAGGAAGGACATCTTCCTCAATCTATGAGTATAGCATGTTTTGAAAGTTCTTTTACTTGCATTTTTTTATGACCAATGAGGACATTGCTCCTCTTAAGTGTGAGGAAGGAAAGACCTTTCCCTGAAAACATGCTAGTTGTTCTTTAATGCTACACTTGCTTTACCTGTTATTTATTGAACTCTTTTACAGCATTCACCATCACATACAAAAACCCCCCAATTTCCTATTATTTTTATATTATTCTTGTTTTGTGTGTAAGTAGAAATTAAACTAGACACTGCCTCCTTTGGTTTGATACTCAGGGAATACTCTGAGATTTAAACTTGCTATAATCGACCGGTACACTTGCCGTTAGGTTAAACATCAACAATAATTTACCGTTAGGTTTTTACCCAACAAAAATTCAGTGTTTAAGTTTAAGTCATTTAAGGGCCTAAGAGCCATGTCATTTAAGAGCCTTAGTGCTATGCAATTTAAGATTATTGCACTATATTGAGTTTGTAATGAATGGTTTGATTTGGGTAAGAAATATCATGAGAAAGGGGTTTGTTGAGTGTGAGATGATTGAATGAGAAAAACTATGCTTTGGGTATAATAACATAGTAGGGAAGCTATGTCAAAATTCGGTTGAGAAACTAGGTGTTAAAAGTGTTTTAAGGAGATATTAGGACATAAAAAGTACTAGGAATCATTTAAGGAGATTTTGATAGAAATGACTAAGCAAAGGTGTTTTGGGAGGATTAGAATGACCTAGAGTTATCTAGGAGGAATTCGAGGTTAGGTGGGTGTATTAAACACACCAAGATCATGGTATGAGGAATGTTAAGACTTAAGTAAGAATCTGTATGAAAGGATGTGTAGTGCCATATGGTGATTAGGTATGAACTAGTGTGCATAATCTTGATGGTAATGAGTGGACTTGGGTGATGGAGGTGAAAACTATAAGAGAATGTAGTAGCTTGTCAAGGGAATGACTAGGAATGGATAAGAGTGTATAACCATGTTAATGTTGAGTAAATTGAGTAAAGGAGATGGAAATGTTTAAGAGGAATTTAGAATGGTCAAGTTAAAGGAGTAAAGGTGTGTATAAGGCTAAGTTATTGTGTAGTTGGGTGAGGAACAATGTTAAAGTATTAAGAGGATGGCTAGAAATGCATAAGTAAGTACAAGTTTAGGAATGACGAGTAGTAAGTGTAAAGGAGAAAAAGTTGTGCATGTATATGCAATATGACCTGTGAGAACTTTGAGAAGTTTGAGTTAAGGAAATGAGGATGATTGATAATGCTTGAGAAGTAGTCAAAATGGTTGAGAGGAAACACTTTGGTTAGTTGAGATTTTAGGCAAAGTTCATATGTTGAAAGTATAAGAAACTAAGATTATGTGTTAAGGATTTAGTAAGAATTAGAGTAAATGATCAAGGAGCTTGATGGTGGGTTAATTAATGAGTTTGGTGGATGATTTAAGAGGGTGTTAAAGTGCCAACATTATGTTAGAACATAGTACACTAGTAGAAAAAAGATCTTTAGTGTCGGAGCCTATAGCATCGGTTTTTAAGAAGACGTCACAATAAATAATCTAGGGCCACGGTTTTAGGCTGAAGTGAAACTATAGGCTGAAAAAAATTAGATTTGATGGTATAATTCTGGCGGGGAAAGTTTCCCGGTTAGACTACAATTACTAAGGCGTCGGTTTTATTATGTAAACGTCACCATAGAGTACCAAGGGCGACGGTTTTATTAAAAACCGACGCTGCAAAGACCCAATCCCTAATTACTCTAGCTTCAGTCTTTAAACCAACCGACACCCAATCCCTAATTTTATTTCTCAAAGACCCATATTCCCCCACCTTCATCAAAATTGGTCGCGTGAAGGTTAGCTGACCTCGCAACTCTCCTTTCGACTGCAACACGAGAACTCTCCCCTACCTTCTTCAATACCTTCATTCTCCAGTAAAATTGTCTCTCATGAAAACTATCAATCTACACCCAAGGTGAACGAGCGGGAGCACGAACAAGTCACCACGCTGGACCGAAATATTTCCATCGCCTGCGTTTGCAAGAATTGGCCGCTACCATCCACATCTGAAGCGAAATCTGTCTTCTAGCATCACAAAGAATTTCAATCTATAGCAGGTAATTTTTGATAGTCCAATCTCAAAATCATCTAGGTTGCACGCAAACCTTCGACTTCTTCTTTTGCTGCTTTCATTTGGATGCGGTATGAGGTCAGATTGTGGCCCTAACCGGTTGTAATGTTGTGTTTCCTTAAAAGGTTTGCCAAGATCTGCTTGCATATTGTGTGGATTTTTATGTAACCCATTATAATGTCAATATTGAGATTATTGAATCAAGGAAAAACTGCAGAATTCTTATGGCTTTCGGTTTGCAGGATCTAGTAGTCAGATCAAGTGCGTGAGTCTGTTGTAGTTTTGGTTCGTTATAGTTGAGTGTTGTGTGGGTGCTGGGTGTTTGATTGCAGTCTGTTGCAATTGAGAAATTTTGTTCTCTTGTAAATATGTTACTCCTTAATTCAATATAGCTTACCTTTCTTTAAAAAAAATATTGAGAACTGGGAAGTGAAGAGTTAACTATGAATATAAGGAGCAGTATGCCATCGCCAGTCAATTAATGAGTACTGTCGTGTCTTGACAAAATAAGAAAAGAAAATGCCTACTGTGATCTAGTTGAGAGTATCATCGTTTCTAAATGGTGAAAGGCAAGGCTACAAAATTTGTACAGCTCCGACATGGAGTGATTTTGCAGGGTTGCTTCTCTGTTTTTGTTTGCATTCTCTATTGATGAGATGAAATATACCTAGAGTTGCACCGTGATTTTGCACTTGTACGGGTTTGCTCTCTGTTTCTTTGAAAATGTGAACAAGAATATATCAGATGTTATACTGCAGACAGTATAGAAATGGGTTAGTGATGTTGCGGGTGGGAGGAGTAGTAGTAGTGATGATGAGAAGATTAAAAAGGCAATAAAAATATGAGCAGCGTGAGAGTTCATGGTTCCCAGTATAAATGTGTCTACTCCTGAAATGGAAAACCAAAACAGATTGCTAGCTTGAATGGAGAGATACGCTTCTGTCCTGTTATATATAGTGGAAAATTGTTTGGTTAATTCAGTTGTCGTCGCTCAAACAAGTCTGACCACAGACTGATATATTCTGATATACAGCAGCTTCAATGTCTATTGTTTTCTCTTATTTTTATCAGAGTTATGAGTTCTTTTGATTAACAATTAGCTGATTTGCGTTATAGTAATATTACACTATGTTGATTTATAGTATATATAACTTAGCTGGTAACCCCTTTTTGCATTCAGATTATAAAAGAAGAAGATAGTTTATTTTTAAGCTTCAAAAGTTGCATAGAAGGGAGAAAAGAGAACTCACAATATGGTAATTGTTCATATATATTATCTCCTCTGCAGCTGATGCTGCTGCAACAATCACAGCTTCCACGGTCTAGTTCTGATTGTTGTCACTGCATTATTGAATTATTACCAATGCATTATTCAACAGTTTACAGTTTCCAAATTATGACTGTTTTTGCTTCTGTTTTACCATTTGGTTTTTAAATTGATGAGAACTAAATTTTTTACACTTCTGCTGAGTTACTTAACCATGAGTTTCTGCTGATTACATCCTAGGATTTGCCGCCATCGCATATTAGCCTATTAATTAAAACTTCTGATTTATTAATGTTCAAAACATTCATGATTAAGCTCTGTGTTGTTGCACTTGTGAGCAGATATGTAAAATTGCAAACTCATTTTACTAATAGTTTTCATTATGCAGAGATATAGGCTGAGAATCGTTGAAAAAATTCATATTTCCAACCAAAACCAAATGTAGGCTGTTTAAAACATCAATATTCAAGCTATTAAAGCTATGGCATGTTACAAGCTATGCTGTTTTCGAGTGATCTAGCCTCTGCTCTGCTAACCTGATTAAGAAACATTATCAAACACAAAATTGCAACTTTTGCAGCTGTCATAGTTTATACAAAAGCCATTTTTCAGAAATCGTCCTTGGTTCATTACTGCACAAATCTGATTTACGGCCACAAAATCGAGTTACGGATTCACAAGCTGTCTTCCCTCAGATTTATGACCACTGCTGTTTAAATTTAAGCAGTTTTCTGTAAAACATTTTCTCTGCAACAGTTTCCATCTCTCCTTTTTACCTGATTTAAATGCTAATGTTAAATACTCCATTTACTGCACTTTTTTTGATGTTATGCATAACAATGTCTATGTTTCATTTTTCTACTTTATCTTATTTACATAGTGGCTGATTCACTGTTAAAATCTGTTCTTTGCAACTTCCACTTTTTCAGCACAACGCTATACATTGTCACACTGGTGGTTCAATTTAATTTCCACCGCCATTTACAATGATGCTATATTCAACCCTTAATCTAAAATTTTGACTCGGTTGATTAGCCATGGGTTTCTTTTGGTAGCTTCAGCAACTGTTTTCTACACTCCCCCTTTAAGAGAATTATCTCTGCTGAAATTGTTGCGAGTATCACTCCTGTTACAGCTTGAGTAAAACTTCTATACTTCACTTCACTATTTGCAGCTTTGAATCTGTTTTCCTTATACTGAGTTCCTTCTTGATTTCTGTTACAGCTTATGCAAAGACAAAGAAAGAAAAGAAATATACCCATAAGAGAAAGAAGCGTCCAGCAACAACCGCAAAAATCGTAGTTGAGGCTTGGTGATCTACCCCACCTTCCTTTTAGGAATCCTCCAACGGTAAGTTCTTCTCACAGCTGCTAACAGAGGCATTATCATCTAAGTCAAGGAGCATGAAGTTCAACTGGGATTGAATAACATCTTGCTGCGTTGCCTACTTGGTGATATCAATTTCCCTTAGAGAAAAGCTTGAGGACAATATGTACTACTTAGTTACAAATATAATGCTTCATTGTTGGAAACTCACATTTATATAAGTTGTGTGGTAATGTCAACTTCATTACAACACCTCTTTGCGGAGGCAAGCCAAAAGAAAAGAAATTCACAATTGCTCATCCTGAGTACCAATTAATGAAACCAGCTTCACAAAAAATAGAACCACACATCTAACTTATGTTCATACAAAAGGCACTTCATTACAACTATCTAATGACGCTCCTTGTATCCATTCCAGCTAATTCAAGCATACAACCACCAAAATTCTCACTTCAAACACATGAAGAGGTCGAGACCAAGCATAATAAGAACAAATTTTATAAAAGATGGAACCTGATGTCATATTCTTGCAAACCTTTGACAACATGTTAGACAAAAGTTGCATGATCCTCAATATATTCTGCAAGTTCATCTAGCAGCATTTTGATTTCCTTATCATCGTAAGCAAGAGAAGTCTTGAAAGCCTACACAAGAGAAATAAATGATTAATTGTAGCTTAGATATTCTTTGAGTATATCCAAACACTTACATATAATTTCAAACTAAGGAAGTTGTATTGAATACTAAAATATTGAAAACAAATAATCAAAGTTATGGATTGTAGACCTGTAACAAATTGGATGACTCATAATATGTACATAAAATAAAAGAAAAACATTTTCTCTGCAGCAGTTTCCAATCTTCTCCTTTTTACCTAATTTAAATGCTACTGTTAAATACTCCATTTACTGCACTTTTTTTGATGTTATGCATAACAATGTCTATGTTTCTTTTTTCTACTTTATCTTATTTACATAGTGGCTGATTCACTGTTACAGCTTATGCTGTTGTGATGAGTTTGTTCCAGCTGCTGCTGTTGTGATGAGTTTGTTCCTGCTGCTGCTGTGATGCATTTTTTGTTACAGCTTATGCTGTTGTGATGAGTTTGTTCCAGCTTATGCTTGAATACTTCAACTCTGAGTTTTCTGTTTTGCGCTGCAAATGGGTTGACTCTAGACATGGAAGTAAGACTGATGATGAAGGTTTTACATTAGTTGATCTTGCTCGACTTGGCCATAGTGAAGAACCATTCATATTGGCATCGCATGCGAAGCAAGTATTTTATATTGTTGACCCTTCAGAGCCTAAATGGTTTGTTGTTATGCAAGGAAAAAAGAAGTATTGTTGGTGTTGGTGATGTGGTTGATGAAGAGGATTATGACTATTTTGATGAAACCCCACCTTTTTCTCATGGTGTGTCAACGTCGAATGATGACGTTAGCAATGAGGTTGATTGCGTACGCAATGATCATGATGAGGGTTATGGATAGAAACCCAAAATGAAGGTTTATTTAACGATAATTTAACACGATTATAGGCTTCATATTCTTACTATTAATATTTTTACAGCTTGTTTAGTTATTTATATACACTCAAATGTTTTTTTTAACATAATTAATTATGGTTCTTTTGTCTACACAGCGATTGTCATTGTCATGGATCATGGACATGATGCAACTCAAGCTGATACAAGTAATGAAAATGTTAATACAGAGATGGGAATGGAAGAAGATAAGCGTCCAAGAAAAGGAGAGGTCCATCAAGGGGATTGAAGGCTAGAAAAACAAAACAAAAAGATTTGTTATAGACTACTTATTTCACTCCTTATGGAAAATCTAGATCTGAATTCAAAAGTTTTTTGGGAAGTCTAGCAAAATCACATTGCAACATCAATCAACAATGGTTGGTTAGAATTCCTCAAGTATCCAAAGACTCAATGTGGCAGGAGGTTATGGTAAGAACAATGAGAGAACTCATAGTTTCACTAATATTTTGTTTCAAATGATTGAATGTTACAGTTTCGTACTAACCTCTAGTTGTTGATTGTTTAATGATAGGATGTGTATAACTTCCAAATGACAAGATTTTTAAGAAGAAAGTGCTAGCATTCATCAGTGGATTGTTTCGCAATTTCAAGCACAAGTTGGTCCTTAACTTTATTGTAAAGGAAAGACAAGATGGAAAGAAACCCTATGAGGTATATGATGGAATGATATCTCAGCAAGACTGGGCAAAATTTTATGCTGATCGCACTACACCTGAAGCTTTGGTATGTAATGCATTTAATGTTGGATTCATGAGATCTCTATTTTTATATAAGGACTTTTTTATTTAATTACAATCATGTAGGAAGATGCTGAGAAACATAGACAAAGTCAGTCAGTCAACATATATCCTCACTACTTAGGGCCACTTGGCTATGAGGGTATCAAGCCAAAATGGAGAGATAAGGGTCTTCTTACAAAAACTTTAGAAGATGGTACTGTTTATACTCCGAGTCTATCAGAGCCTATTGATAGAGCTGATTCTTGGGTGTTTGCTCGCAGTAAGACAGATGCTCGTGGTTACTCACATATTCCTTGCGATAGCACACAACAAGTGGCGGAGAGCATTGTAAGTGCTTAAGGAATGCATCATTCACCTTTACATATCAGTATTATTTGTTGGTTTTACAAGTTGTTGATTACGATTTTAGGGAATTGATTTTGTATAGTTCATGAGCTGTCATAAACATAAATTTTATTTTTTCCATATTATCATTGTAGTTGGGACTACGACAAGAAGTGGCTGAGGGTCTGTGGACTCCTCATAGGCATGATGATGTGTTAACCCGCGCACTTGGGAAGAAAGAACATCCTGGATGTGTTAGAGGTTTTGGAGGAGAAGTACGTATCCGAGATGTTTTTGGACCACCAGGATCAAGAAGCTCTCAATCCAAGGGAATCTCAGCAGAAGATGTCTCCAAAATGCTAAATGAATTTGAAGAGAGGATAAATCGTCAAGGGATGGAACGAATGGAGAAATGGTTTGAGGAAGAAGTATGGCTTTCATCCTAGTCAGCCACCAATTCCAGTGCCATCCTCACCCCATACTATCTTGCCTAGTATTGTTGGATCTGATGACCCTACCCATTCAAAGGAGTGAAGGTGAGTATATAAGACTTGATCTTTTTCCTTAAATTGTACTAATGGAACTTTTTGTTTGTACTTGTATATTATGCATTGTAGGACATGACTCATTGTCGAATGGCTTTGAATTGTGATGGGACTCAAGATGTAATTGTTGCTGAGGGTCATTTGATGAGGTCCTCATCTGATGTACTTGTGCACCATAAGCAACTTCGTCGATATCATGCAAAGGTTAATGTGGATATTGTGCTGAATGGGTACAATGAAACCCCGATCCCCGTGCCTGATGATGAGTGCAACACTTTACAGGAAGCGGTTGGTCACTTCATTCATTGGCCTTCTCGGTTGATATATATCAATGATCAGGTTAAATTTACAATCTCTTATGGACCACTTATTACATTGTGCCATTCAAACTTCAAATTCTGATTGTCAATATTTTTTTAGATGCCTAGTAGTGGATCAAAAGGTTTAAGCCAATCGCGCTGCAGAGCCGATTATGAGGGAATCACTTGTGGATGAGACAAGTCTGAATTCAATGGGTCCTAAATGCAAAAGGCTTCATGATCGTATTATTGAAATGCCACCTGATATTGATGGTTGAAGATTGATTGTGATAAATCTGTGTTTGGGTATGAAGAGGATTTTGAGTTAACTGTCACATTCACAGATGTAACTCAAATGATGACCAGTGAATTGTTAGAAATATCCATCATTCAAGCCTTTATGATGTAAGTCACTTATTAACATGCGGTTTGTTTTAAATACTTCAATATAGTATTAAGATTACTTTGAAAACATCATGTTGTAAATTCTAATATGTGTATTGAAATGTGTAGGTGTATGAGAGCAAAGATGAATGATGCGGGAATTAGCTCCATTGTTTTTCTTTGTCCAAAAAAATGTTGTTTGGATGAAGTACATAAAAGTCCTAAGAGTTTAAAGATTATCTTCTTAGCATGCTGATCGGAGCTAAAGATATAAAGATTTTTCTTCATTCCATATATTCAGAGGTAAGAGTAGTACATTTATTGTAGTTCTACCTCTTTTTTTATAGTTGAAACTATAAAGGTATTATTTAAGTACTTCACTTTTATTTATCTTGTAAAAATGTGTACTGACTGTGCACATTGCCAAATATATGTAGTAAACATTGGATGTTGGTGTTATATCTCTCCCGGATCACAAACTGCTGTTATTTGATCCCGCGGGGAAAGGAAGAACCAACATCCAAATCAAGAATGATATAGATGTGTAAGTCACTTTATATAAATTGCATCTTAACCACAAGTATTATACATGTAGCAAACGACAAGCTATTTACTATGTTAATTAGAAAATAGTATCCATCTTATATGTATTTTGGTAGATTGAGAGAGAAAGACGAGATGAAATCAATTGAGTTTGTTTGATACAAATAAGTAGGTCATTGGTCTTGCTTGACCTCCTGATGTATCATAGAATTATCAATAGCAGTATGCAGATACAATTGCTGCTCTCATTCAATTCTTTATCAAATCAATCTCAGCTATTCTTTCCTTTCCCTTTTTTGAACAAATGTGTTGCTTGTATATTAACTGTTATTGCTACCGAAAGACACATCTCTAAACATATATTTAATTTATATGCAGGTGCTTCCAAAACTATAGATATAAAGTTAAGAAGACCAAAGTTGCTTTCTCGTTGAAAAATGTGAATGTGAGTCTTTTTTATCGAATGTTACTTTTTTCCCAAAGGACACCTTATGTTTCATATATAAAAAAAATACATGAATTTATTGTGGTGTTATCTGATTTCAAATTCAATTGAAATACAATTTTGGTTCTTTAGTGTCCCACACAGCCAGGTGTGACAGGATGTGGATACTATGTAATGCGGTATATGTATGAGATAGTAACTCAGCACCATGAGTCATCCAATTTGTTACAGGTCTACAATCTATAACTTTGATTATTTGTTTTCAATATTTTAGTATTCAATACAACTCCTTAGTTTGAAATTATATGTAAGTGTTTGGATATACTCAAAGAATATCTAAGCTGCAATTAATCATTTATTTCTCTTGTGTAGGATTTCAAGACTTCTCTTGCTTACGATGATAAGGAAATCAAAATGCTGCTAGATGAACTTACAGAATATATTGAGGATCATGCAACTTTTGTCTAACATGTTGTCAAAGGTTTGCAAGAATATGACATCAGGTTCCATCTTTTATAAATTTTGTCTTATTATGCTTGGTCTCGACCTCTTCATGTTGTTGAAGTGAGAATTTGGGGGTTGTATGCTTGAATTAGCTGGAATGGATACAAGGAGCGTCATTAGATAGTTGTAATGAAGTGCTTTTGTATGAACATAAGTTAGATGTGTGGTTCTGTTTTTTGTGAAGCTGGTTTCATAATTGCTACTCAGGATGAGCAATTGTGAATTACTTTTCTTTTGGCTTGCCTCCGCAAAGAGGTGTGTAATGAAGTTGACATTACCACACAACTTATATAAATGTGAGTTTCCAACAATGAAGCATTATATTTGTAACTGAGTAGTACATATTGTCCTCAAGCTTTTCTCTAAGGGAAATTGATATCACCAAGTGGGCAACGCAGCAAGATGTTATTCAATCCCAGTTGAACTTCATGCTCCTTGACTTGGATGATAATGCCTCTGTTAGCAGCTGTGAGAAAACTTACCGTTGGAGGATCCCAGCTGTTTTTTTTTGTTGTAAGCAAGCGATACTGTGTGGTGATTCACCTTGTACATAATTAGAGGGGGGATGAATGTAATTCATGAATTTTTGTATAGTAAGTATTTTTTAACAGGTTGTATCATATTGAATATTATTACCAGGTACAATTTGAATGATATTATCAGTGGGTCTCTTATTATATGGAAAATAATTAAAAAAGAATCCCTTAGGTGTCGGTTTTCAAAAGACCCGACACTTTAGCATTTATTATTTTTTTCTAAAAATACACTTCTGGTGTCGGTTAAATGTTAAAAACCGACACCTAAGAGTACTCTAAGGTGTCGATTTTTTGTTGAATACGACACCACAAACTCATACATCCCTGTCATAGGCATAGTCTAGAGCTTCGGTTTTGGATAGCCTAAAGCGTCGGTTTTTATAAACCCCACACCGTAGTGCACATCTGAAGCCACGCTTCAAAAACGCGTCGCCTCAGATACAAACTGCAGTGTCACCCTGCTAAGTGACGGTTTGAAAACCGACACCTAAGGGGTTTTATAACCGACGCTATAGATGTTTTTTCTACTAGTGGTAGTTACACTTGTGTGAAGGTTTTGGTGTGAAATAAGCACTTAGAACATGGGTCTGACTTCGACCTACCTTAGGACCAACCTTGGCAAGGTCGGTTGGGCTAGAATTACCCATCCAGGAAGCCTTCGGACATGGACCGACCTTAGGACCGACCTTGACAAGGTCGGTCGGGTTGAAATTTTAAACGGGGAAGTGCAATGCTTTCACCGACCTTGGGACCTACTTGCAAGGTCGGTCGGCCCTTATAAAAAAAAAGAAAGAAAAGGAAGAGTGGCATTAGTAGTCCACCATTAGGAGGGTAATGATGATTAGAAGGATCAGCAAATACGGACTTAAGAGATTAAGAGAGTAAAATGATTTAAGTGATAAGATTAAAGCTATAAGGACTTAGTAATTATTAGTGAGTAAACATTAGTGGCTAAGTAAGTAGGTGGATTAAAAGTAATTAACAACTAAATTGGATGAATGTTTTAGGATTTGAGAATTGGGACTCGGAAGGAGAATAGGCAACCGAAATGACCGACGGTGTACGGTATGGTTTTCTTGTAGCCTGCTTGCTAACGAGGTGTCCCTCGGCTTGTGTGCTAATTGTTTAATTGTTCGACTAAAACAAGATAAGTATGCAACCGGTTTATTGAGCTTCTTGTGTGTTTGCATTGCATTAACACATCTGACTTTGAGATTAGTTACTAACGAAGCTTAGTAACAATGGTTTGAGATAAGAATACACTCCCTAATTGTTGGTTGTTAATACCCGAAAAAGGTTTAACTAACACTTCGTCTTTGAGACTTTCTACTAACTGGAACTTGGGGGGAGTGAGGAATCCGGGACTGACTCCGGTCATGCATGTTAAGGAAAGGGGGGTTGGTATCTGTATCAGATCGACTTCCGCTTGAGACTCGTCTTTGACTTGTCGCCTGGAGTCGACATATAGACTCAACCACCTTGGATTATAGTTCAAGGTGGGAGGCCAGATTAAGATGGTGCGGTGGGGGATCCTAAATCCCAAATTTATGAAATTGTTTATTTAACCAATGGAGTTAATAGCTCATTGGCTAGGGTTACTTTTGACTCGACAAAGATAAACATTGAGTTAGAGTTAAGTTACAACCAATTCTAATATTAAAGACGGTTGGTACAATGAGACTAAGATAAGACTTGAGATGAGATAAGACTTGGACTAAAAATAAGAAAAAATCATAGCTTAAGGAGTTAAAAGATTAACTCACTTACTTAAGGAACGCCTTTAAGTCGTTCATTGTGTTTGAACTATAATTGTTCATATGTGGTGTGGTGTTTATTGTACTTCTTATTTACGTTGTATTAATAATCAACCGCATGCTATCGACAAGTAGTCGTCGTAGCCCCGTTAGCTTGGGGGCTATAAGTTAATCGTACCAGCAAAGGTGCTAAGCCCCTAGGGGCATCCATATTTATTTTACAGGTGAATGACAGAAGATGACCGTCCTGAGAGTAGGATCAGGTAGAAGTACTTCTGTTGTTTTCCTTTGTTACATGAGTTGTGCATGTACACTCGTTTATTAAATGGTATGAGATGTAGTATGGTGTATTAGGATATGAGATGCTTGTACTAAGAATATGTATCTGGTTAAGATTTAGTATACATAATGTTCGGGTATATTCGGGTCCATCTGACCGTAGGTAGATCTTGGAGTATTTAGTATGCCTAGTTAGTCACGTGGGTGACTAACGACCGGTAACACCAATTGTTGTAAGAATTCGCAGCCATGTTGATATATGTAAATGGAGGTTTAGGAGACGGGTGTGGCTTTATGAGTGAGTGTTACAACTGCGGTCCAGGGTCTTGGTGTCGCCCTCAAATAGTAAACACGGATGCCCCACAAATACTGTTCTCAAAGAAGCGCGATTCTTGGTATTTCTCCTTTAACAATCAGCCCGCATTGACCAGGTTTTTTCTTGACTAGCATGACCGGGCGATGGCCTTTAAGCATGACGGGAGACGGCGTTTGAGTGACCGGTCAATGGCCTTTAAAGCGACTGATTACAACAATTGACCGATAGGGGAGAAGATTCAGAATCAACGGAGGTTTAGCATTACCGAAGGAAGAATGTGACCCTTCAATACTGTTTGAACCAAGTAAGATGCAAAGGACTCCAAAATTTTCGTGGTTGACAATTTTTCAATTCCCTTCTCGAGAAAAAGGAAGAGAAATCTGGTATCGCAAGTAGCCAGACTTGACGAAGGGAGACTCGTACACAAACCAAAGGATCGGAAAACCAGAATGTCTTCAAGTTTGTACCTCTCAATCCTTTCCTACGCAACACAAGGTAACTGGTTCTGAAAATCATAACTAGACAACATCTCCAAAACATGGTGAGAACCTAAACCATAAAATTGCAAATCTCCTGCGTATAGATCAATTAGTTCTACTTAAATTTATCATCTCAGTATTTCTTGCCTTCCCAAATATCTCAGTGCTTAATACCATTCAGTGATCCTTCATCTGATTATTAAAGAATGAATGTGCTAAAGTCCTTGATTCTAATTTTCACTGCAAAACTGTGAAAGAAATTGGATATTAAGATTTGAGACACTGGTGAATATGTTGTTCGAATCGGTCTGAAATCTGAATTCTACTCAAATGATTACTGCTGATTGCCTTCTGGTCAAATATGACCGGATGGCTGTGCTATAAACAAGTCATGTTTTATTATGAGCTAAAAGCATGATTACTACAGATATTTACATTGTAAATAAAGCTGATTGATTAGTGTTTTCTTCAGGACATTGTTATTTTAAAATTGACTGATTAACTCGTTTCAACAATTCATAGTCTTCAGGGAATTTTTTGTTTTAACTCAGATTTAACCATTCCTTGAAGCCTGGTGGGTGCAGTACCTTCTCAACCTGAAATAGATTTTATCTCAGTTTTCCCTTCTGTGTGTTACTACTTTTACGATCAAAGATTAATATGCAGTATTTGATGGACCCGTTTAAAGCCGCAAGTTCCACGCCATTTCTTTTTTAAAAAAAGGGGATGTGTATCTAGGCAGTTTCCCCAGCCAAAGCTGCTTTAATCGTTATGATGCTATCTTAGTTTTTGGACAGACTCATGTTTTAAGCTTGGCTTTATTCCATTTTATTTTTTAATGTCTTATACTGCTAATGTACATTGCCAAAATATCGAATATATATATATATATATATATTTATATATATTAGTAAATTGAGGTTCATGAACGAATACTTATATTTGCTTCATTTCTTAATTTTTCATCTCACGCTGATAGTTATGCCTGCTTTAAAGTTCAAGTTATAAGATGTCATTGAGCTAAAATATGATAATAAAACAAAACTTTATACGCTTCTGCCACGCTGAATAACGCAAGATCTCAGTTGTTTAGTGTTAGAATACTTGTTGCTTCACCTGTATTATTACACTGATAAACAGCAGTGTATGAGCGTTTATAAAAAGAGAAACTAATATTACCCTGTTTTCACTCGACTGTTTAGAATCAAGAATTACAAGTTCATCTCTGCTGCGAGTCTTGCCCCCTCCTACTACTAGTTTAAAAATCCAATCTTCCCTTAATTATGAAGTTCCTTTTGGCCAAATTTCTTGCTCATTATTTTGATTGTTATAAGTTCAAGAAGTTCATTTCTACATTGTCTGAGCATTATTAAAACTGCATTTACTCCAGTCTGAGACCCTGAAATAATACTATGTTCCTCGTCTCTAGCTATGTTACTGAAATCATGCGTCGTTTTCAACACCACACTTTATACTCATCTGTTTTTCACTCCATATCAAGGAAGGGTTCTCTTCCTGAGAACTAAGGTTATGAGTCTCTATTAATCACAAAGCACACCATATGCTATTTCTTACATACCCCCTGTTGCTGTTATTCAGCAATGTTACCATACTGAATTTTTTCCACTCTCTATGTGATTTAGTTTATTGCTTGTTTCTTTATAAAGGATAAGGTTTGGGTTACGAACTCTGAATATGAACATAGTCAATTTCTGAACTAAAGACTATATCGTTTGGTCATTAAGCAAATAGGTTTATTATGGATATATGCCCAGGTTTCTAAGATAAATCATTTGAACCTTTGTGAATTAGGGTAAAAACATTTCTGATTATTGACATATTATGTCTGTATCTAAGGTCACAGTATGACCTTTGTGTGCATACTTCAGTCTTGAGCAGTATCAATATCTTTTCTGTCTATAATTTTCAGCAATCTTCTGGTTTTAGTGATATTTACTTTGAAAAGGCTGTTAGGTGTTGCCTACTGTCCAAAATTTTAAGGAGCTGCTTCAAATATATATAGCTTCTGTCAGTATAATAAGCTATTTTGTTGCCTCTATTAGCTTTTGATTACTAATTGTATATTTCATGGATGATCTTAGAGGCCATTTGCTATTTGTTTTTTCAAGTTTCCATCAAAGGAGAGATGATTCATGCTCTTACTTTATCCCGCATGTTAACTTGAATAATAATTTGTTCAATTGTTTAAAAGCAACAACTGCAGTGTGCATACCCTCTATCACTGCTCAACTCTTTAAGCGCTAATGTTGCTACGTTTTAAAACTGTTTCAGCAACTTTCAATCTTGTGCATTGTTCAACAAAATAAGAAAAATAGAACTAAAATCTGTGAAGGATTGTAGGATGCCTCTGATCATTGTTTTGAGATATATCTTCCATTCAGACCATCCTCCACTGTTGATTATACTGCTTATTTGAACAGTTCTTCTGGCCAGACCTAAAATCTATATTTACAAACTTTACTTTTGATTTACTTATATCTTTGTTTAAACTACTATACGACTGGTAAACCATGCAGTAAAGTCATCACAAGCATTTGCATTTTAAGCTCAGTTTCATCTGGGGACTATCTACTTTTCAAAGACCTCACCGACAACAGCCTATCATTATCCAGATACAAGAAAAGAAGCGGAATAATAGAATTACCAAACATCAGGGGGATTTTGGGACAAGGCTAACAAGAGTTCGTAACACTTGTAAAAAGGTACGAAGGCTAGACAAAGACCCAAGCACCAAGATAAAGATGCAGAAGCAAAAGCCCGGGCACAACATGAAAAGGTTACTACATTCTTTATGCCACATTATCAAGCTGGTCCTACAAGTTTTGCACCTTAAAACTATATCATCCTCTCCCTATATTTTGTGCAAGGTTTTGACTTTACTTACTTAAAACAGTGGCACATTCATGACCAGATTTCAACTAGAGCTGAACACAAACTAATTTAATGCATAATGCTGCTGCTAGTCATTCTGCATGTTATGGTAAAATTTCAGCCATGAAATGACCATTCGGCAAAACAGTAACTTCACTGTTGTCTGTGAACTAATAGAGCATGATTTAGTTTACTTCTGGATCTTGTGAACATTACTTACTTCTGTTATGATCTGGAAAGTATGATGTGGAATAAAGCGCTTAACTGCTTTTGTAATGCTGCTCCAACAGTCCCAAGGCATTTAAAAAAAACGCTCTGCTCTTTATATATTTATGCTGCTAAGATCTGGTAATTGAAACAATCTGTGAACTGTTCCTAGAATTGAAGTACTTTCTAAGCATGTATTCTTGTCCGATTTATGATCATGATATTACACTTACTTGATAAGAGCAAGCTAATGTTCAGCAATACATTAAGCTCCTGATGAAATATCATTTACTTCAGTTTTCAGCAATGTTTTGTGACACTTTGTAGTTCCGCAGTTACAAGATAGTGGTACCCATCTGATTTGGATAGCTTTTTACAGCAGCTATGTTACTAACATTATGGTCAAACAATATGTACCGCTTAACTCTCTTAAATGCTTATGCACTATTCTTTTTTATTGCTCCATGATATTGCTGTTAAAATCCCACATATGGAAAACAAAATGCCATGCCTACTCATGTCATGTTTCTTGGAAATAGTGTTCATAACTCACTCACTTGTCTTGTTCTTTCTGGGCACTATGTGAAATACCCCAAAACCTAGTTATGTTGTCGAAACACCTAAATATAGTGTAATAAGACTAAAAAGAGTCTTAGAAACCTTAGTAAACAAATTTAAACAAAAGGAAACACAAATGTGCTTTAAAGTCAATAAGAGCCAAAATGTGCTCTAAGCTTGGGATAAACGTGGGTAAGACCTAATGAGCTTACCAAGACCTCATTTATATACTAATGAACTTATTAAACCAATTACCAAAAAACCAAGCTTGAAAACAAGTTAAAACACAAAATGTGCTTTAAGAAGTCTTAAAGCACGTTTTTGAAAAATTGTCTTGTAAATGAGTTTTGAATGGCTAAATGTCCATCATTACTCTTAAATATATTGTGTACTATATAGTATCACATTTGGGTGGCTATACTAATGGGAAATCAAAAATTTCACTTCTAAGTGCCTTGTTTAGGTGAATAGTGATTTTTATAAGCTAGTTTATAACATATGTTGTATTAAGTAATTAAATTGACAAACAAAGACTAAAATACCCTCATACTAATAAAGGGGGCCGGTTTTCTAAGTGTGTGACTCACCACTCTTTAGTTGATAATATAAGTAAGTAAAGAAAAGTAATTAAACTTACTTTTTACTTTATAAGCATAAATATCTCCTTAAAGCAAATTCTATCTTCATTCTCTCATTTCTTTCCTTCATTCACACGGTTTCCCACCTCTCTTCTTCCTTCTTCCTTGTTCTCTCACGGTAATACCACCACCACCATTAGAACTCTAGCTTTGACCACTTGTAAAATCTTGCTCACTTGTCCAAATCAAAAACAAACACCACCAATCTCTTCCTCTCATCAAGCTCTTCATTCCTATCTTCTCAAAACTCCAAGAGCCCCATTTCGGTGCCAAGGTGTTCCACCATTGAAGGAGCTTGAGCTTGTCTTTTGACATATTGTTGATCTCCTTTGCTTCTAGGTAAGGAATCTCAAAGAAAAATCATGTTTCCTCCATGTTCTTACCTTGACCGAAAATACACATTGATATAGCTCTTTGTGTGACTTTGTTCTAGCTTCATTTCAACTCTTCATGGGCTAGGTGGAGTCCTCTCTTGTTATATATCCAAACTCTCTTCAAAGATCAAGGTAAAACAACTACATTAATGTTTTTGAAACAATGTAAAATTAGGGTTTACAATGAGATGAAGCTATAGCTTGATTACTCATTATAATGTTTGTACATTGTCTAGAACTTGACAAGGAATCAAAATACCATACGGTTTTGTAAGGAATCAAGAAGGAAGTGTTTTGGAAAAAGAGGTAAATCTACTAACTTAATGTGTTTAATGCCTTAGGAGAAATGAGCTTATAAATGCTTATTAAAACTACCTAAAGAGCAAATGGTGAATGACCTAGTAAATGTTCTCAAGGAGACTAGTAAAATAACATATGTCTTGTTGTATGTAATCACAGGTTAAAGGCATATATGTTGTGGAAATTCAGTGTTTATGATTTAAGCACTTTAAGGGCCTAAGAGCCATGCATTTTAAGGGCCTAAGTGCCATGCAATTCAATTATGCACTATATGGTGATGTAGTGTGAATTTGGTGAAGTTGTGTAAGAAAGTGTTCTTGGTGTTCTTAGTGTTCTAGGATGTTTAATGATGATAATATTGTGCTAAGGTGTAAAAATACTAGGAAACCTATGTCGAAATTTAGGAGATGCATAAAGGATTCAAGATGTTATAAAGGGATTTGATGAACTAAGAAGTGATCTAGAGTGTAATAAGGACTTAGGCATGATCTTGAGGTTTTAGTATGTACCAAAGTCATTTTGGACTTAGATTGAGACTTAGGCAAACTTTGGTAACATAGGGAGAAAGTGTAAGCTTAGAAAAAGAGATTTCAATGATGACATAAGGAGTTTTAGTTGTAAGAAATGATGTTGAGTAATGATGTTGTGTGGAAGGAATATCTTGATATAATGGTTAGTATAGGCATGAACCATCACTTAGGAACCTAGGGAGTAGATACTATAAGTGTTTGAGGCTTCGGAGAAATTTGGTTAAGTGTTTAAGGTTGTAGAAAATGAGTATAATGGCACGTCCGAACTTCCGTCCGAATTTGGAAGCTCGGACATGCCCTGTTACGCTTACAGTTTTCTGGGTTTTAGGTAGTGTCCGAACTACCGTCCGAATTTGGAAGTTCGGACACACCCATTTCTTTCTCTGGATTTAGCTGCGACCTGTGTCCGAACTTAGGGAAGCTCGGACACAAGTTCGGACGCGCCTGCTCCTTCTGTTGGTTATTCTCGACCCATGTCCGAACTTCCGAAGTCCGGACACAAGTTCGGACATGTGTCTGTTTTCTGTCAAAAATCACGGCTTGTGTCCGAACTTGGAAGCTCGGACACAAGTTCGGACAGGCCACTGTATGGACCAAAAATTATTGTTTTAAGATGGAAATTGTTATCTAAAAATGGTAGTTGGTTAGTAATGATATTATAAGGTATGTAAGACATGTTAGGTGGGTTTTAAAGGCAATTAAAAGGATGAAAAGTTGTAACAAGTGTAAAGTAAAATAAACTAGTAATGTTGAGTAGATAATGTTAATAATGGACTAGGCGTTAATTAACCGACGTTACTAATGTGTTTAGGATTCTCGCAAGGTGGAAATCAGTCGAGGCAAGGACCGAGGTATGGTTTTCTTGCAGTCTGTTGCCTACCGGTTTACACCGGCTTGTGTGTTGTTTGTTTTTTCTGTGTGTTTATGACTTTGTAAGATTAAACCATGTAAAGAGTTTACAGTTGTTGAATATTATTATGTTGATAGGTATGACTCTCTCTTCCCTTGTGTGTCTAACAAGACTTGACCTATTATCGTGGATTGTTCGTTGAGTTCAATGATGAACTACTAACAAGGGCTAACGGGGGAAGTGAGGAGTCCGGTCTGTTCCGGCCACGCGTGTGAGTATGGGAGTCGATGTCATAACCGGTTCGATTCTCTCTGTATGTTATGGTTAAGTTTCCAATTTGGTTTCTAACCTTCCCTTTAGCTTAACCAAGGCTATTTTACTGACTCACGTCGGGCCACAGGGGCATACTATGTGTTATTTCGGTGTGCTTGGATCACTATATCCGGGGCACCTCGTGTTAAGTTAACCGTTCAATCTAACCGGACGGTAACGAGTTATGTAACGAGCTAAGTATGAGCGTGGCAACATTCTCTAGGCTCTCAATGGGGACTAATTGTGTTGGTTCTCTTCCTAAAAGGAATTGTAAGTTGGTGATGTGTGTTATGATGTGTACAATACCCATATTATGTTATGTATGTATGAGTTGTGTGTTTAAAATAAATACCATGTCATCGTGACAAATAGTTGCGCGCATTCCGGTAGTCGATGGGCTGCGCGTTAACCATGCCAGCCAAGGGTTGCTGACCCCCTCGGGGGATCCATATTTCTTATACTGCAGGATGAGGATCGAAGAAGCAGAGTGGCTCTAGATCCTAGAGAGTAGTTTACTTTTGGAGTACTTTTGGATGTTGCCCGGGTTGCGCCTGTGCTCCCGTGGCGTGTTACATACTTGATTATGATGGTTTACATTGACGGTATACAGTGAAGGATTTTGTAAACACTCGGTAATATGTTGATGTATATATGGTTATTAGTTCTATGCTCGGGAGTCTGATCATCAGACCGGTACAAATTGTATTTATTCAGCCTTGTTAGCCACGTGGGTGGTTGACGGCATTGTAGCACCATTCGTTTAGTTACTGTTTAGTTGTTTATTTTCGCTGCGATTCCAAGTAATGTGTTGTGCGTAGTAGGGGGTTACACTATGTCACAAATATTGAGCTGCTGCACAAACAATATTTAGGCTAATTTATTGCCTATGTTTTCAGCTGGCAAACAGGCATGATGAGAATTTTTTAAATCATAAAACCACCTTGAATCGAGCTCTTGACTATTCTGATTATCATTCAGCGTTAACTAAATGCATGATTCTAAATATGTTTGATACCCTCACCATTGCATGTCATCTGAAAGGATATATGGTTACCAGGCTTATCGATTATTACATAAGTCTATTAAGTTTGACCTTGATTTATGCTTAATTACAAATTGATTTGATGTCTCAAACTATTTATCATTTGCAATAAGCTCTACTCTCTATCTTAAAAGAGCTAACAAAGTTTTAAAGAAAGTGCAGATGTTTATTACCAGGGTGACTGATCACCCTCTGAAGTATTCAAAGAAAGCAAGAACGAAGGCCATCGAGCTAAGAAAGCAAAAAGCCATGAGATTTAATACAAGCTATAATGCCTTGAAAAGCAACACCTACAGGCTATCATACCTTGAAAAGCAACACCTAAAGGCTATCATGCCTTGAAAAGTAACACCTACCCATGGACTTTCTACAAAATGTTGAATATCCATGGTGAAAAGTAACACCTACCCATGGACTTTCTGTAAAAAGTTGTATATCCATGGTGAAAAGTAACATCTACCCATGGAATTTCTACAAAATATTGCATATCCATGGTTAAAAGTAACACCTACCCATGGACTTTCTGTAAAAAGTTGCATATCCATGGTGAAAAGTAACACCTACCCATGGACTTTCTACAAAAAGTTGCATATCCATGGAGAAAAGTAACACCTACCCATCAATATATTATCTCGAAGATTTATGTCCTAGAATTTTCAATTTGTCAAATTTAGAAAAGAGGCATTTGTGGGACTTTGATTGTACTAATTGTACCAACTATTTTAAGTTCATTTTTCTTTGTAAATGCTAAAGAAAAAAAACTTGTGGGACTAGGAGATGGGAGAAAGGAAAAATAGAAAGAATGTAAATTTATATCTTTCATTTTAAAGTTCCACTTTTTTGTGTACCAAAAAGTAGAACTTATGGGACTGATGAAGAGGACAAAAATATGACGAGATAGAAGAGCCAAGACGGCCTAGACTTATGGCCTCGACCCAGCCCCCAGGCCCCCTTCAAGACGCTGTTCAAGCTCCAATATGGACACCAAGCATTGATAGGGGCCCTAGGTCTCATAACCGGGTCTCACATCCCTTGTCCCGTACTCTATGACCGGGCCTCGTGTCCCGAATCCCGTAATCTATGACCGGGCGCCACTTCCCTCGCCCCGCATGCAGCGCCCGAGCCTTGCTCCCTGTACCATGCATGTTGGGGCTAGAAGACTCTACAAGAAGGAAAATATCAAGATTAGAAGGGAGATGTTATAACCCAAAGTTTTATTGCATTTTATTTCATCACAAGAGGCCTTATATGGATGCATTTTGGATTCAGGACATAGGAGTCCTTTTAACTAAAGGCAAGGATGAATGGGTTATTTCCTTTATTCCCTTCTAATTACTGGTAAGTAATTTGATCAGTAATTAAACTTCTTAATTCCCCTCACTCTCAATCACGTTCTAACCCTCGTTCATTTTGAAACCGTTATCACGCTCCCTTCTCTTCTCTTTTCTCTCTCTCTCTCTCTCTCTCTCTCTCTCTATCTCTCTCCCAAAAGTACGTTCATTCAAGCGCTCAAGTCCTGCTAGTGTGGTTCTGCAATCCGAGTTCTATTGGTGGATTCTACAATTCGTTTCGTCTTCTTCACCGCAATCAGGTTGGTGAATTGTATTTTAGGTATTACAATTCAGATTTGGGATTAGATATTGGGGGCTCTTCCAATCCCTAATTGTTCTTTGTAATCTGATTGCATTCAGCGTTGGTTCTTGCGTTTCTACCAATTCTCTTCTACTGTTGGCTTCATCTGCGATTTCGGCGTCGGATTCAGGTGAGGGATGTGAGTATGTTCTGCATTCCAATTTCAGGGTTTAAGTTTGCATTTCTGATTTGTGGTTGCAATTGTGTTGTTCAGAGATTTGGATTACTTTTTCGGTCGACGTTTCAGGGGTTGGCATTGGTTTGGACTCTGCTGTTCAGATTGGGATTTCGACTCTGTTAATTCAAGGTAGGTGGCTTATGGATTCAGTCAGTGTGTTCAGCCTTGGGGAGTTTCTATTCTGGGATTGAGTGCATTCCGTCTCTGCATTGTGTTTGCGAATTCGTCTGTTTAAATTGCTGTTTAATGATGCACAAACCCCCAAGGTTGTTTTCTACAAACTGCTTCTGTTTTGTTGTGTTTAAACCTCTGTTTTGGTGTGCAATTAGTTTCTGGAAACTACACTTTTTGGTATGTCTGAACGTCTGTCCGAGCTTTGACGTTCGGACATGCCCTGTTGCGCTTTGAATTTCTGAAGTTTTTGTCGTGTCCGAACTTCCGTCCGAGCTTTGATGTTCGGACGGGGTGCGAGGACCAGTCCGACTTACAAGTCTCGAATGGTGTCCGAACTTGTAAGTCCGGACAGAAGTTCGGACACACCCCTTTGCATTCTCTGATTTTGCTTCGATTTCGTTTAGTTACTGTTTAGTCGTTCATTTTCCGCTGCGATTTCAAGTAATGTGTTGTGCGTAGTAGGGGTGTTACATCCGTCCAAGTTTTGATGTTCAGACACCCGTCTGTTTTTGATTTCTAAAGTCTCAACTTGTGTCCGAACATTGATGTCCGGACACAAGTTCGGACATGGTGCTATTTTGACCATAACTTGCTCGTTTGAGCTCTATTTTGAGTTCTGTTTGCAGGGTTGGATTCCCCTTCTGATTTTCAAGTTATCTATGTGCTTTCTGGTGCCATTGGTGCACATATGCTTAATTGTTTTGTGCTTCTGTTTTGGGACCTAGTTATCTCCGTATCTGAACCTTTGGATGGCTGGTTTAGCTGTCTCGTAGCGTGCTATGTAGGATATCCTTCTGTTTCACGGGTGATGTTCCCCGTTATGTTCACAGGTGTTCCACCTGTTCTATTTACAAGTGAGGTTTCCTCGTTCTGTTCACGAGTTGTTTACTCGTTCTGTCTGTATACTGTGATCAACTAGGGTCCCCTTCTATTTCTGCTTCTGTTGCTTTTGAACTCTGATTAGTCCTTTTGTGTTTGGACTTCTATTTCAGATTTCTGTCATGGAATATGGTTTCCTTCTGTCTACTTCTGTTTTGATAGCATTCTATAAATGTTTTGAGCATGCTGGTTGATGAAGTTGGTCATCTACTGGGCATAGTTGTTTGCTCATTCCCCTACTTTATCTAACATTGCAGATTGATCAGCGAGGATCACCTTGCTCAGCTTCTGGAGCTTAGTTTGCTATGTTATCTCGATTCTTTTGAGACATTTGTATTTTGACTTGTAGCCTTTGGGCCTCTGCGGTTAGCTTCCGTTTTGATTACGTTGAGGGTTGTATTAACGTTTTGGAATTTTTGACACTTTGTTAATACTTATTATATAAGTATTTTGTTTTAGGCCTTGTCTTGATTAAATGTGTGCGTTCATTAGAGCCATGCGTTATGGTAATAATACGCGACGTGTAATACCCCTAACTCCTAGGCCAGTGTTTGGGGGTGTTACATTTAGTGGTATCAGAGCCAGGTTCTAATCTGCTGGGATTTTAAGTTAGCCAGTCAGTCAAAAACGTCAGTACTAGCGTCTGAGTCTAATTGCCTGCTGTTGGACTTTCAGAATGCCACCAAGAAGAGCTCCAGGAAATGTTGCTGATGCTGTTCAGCAGTTTATGACGTAGCTCATGCAGACGATGGCTGCAGGGGGTGGACCAGCTGGAGGAGGACCAGTTGGCAGACCAGGCCCAGCTGGGGCTGAGGCGGGAAGCCGGAATGTGAAGGCGCTTCAGGAGTTTATGAAGCTGAAGCCCCCTTCCTTCGATGGGGCAGGAGACCCCCAGGAGGCCAGTCATTGGTTGACTGAGGTGGAGGACTTGCTGCGAGTTATGGGCTCAAAGGAGGAGCAGAAGGTGGACTTTGCTACCTTCCTGTTCAAGGCCGAAGCCAAGGAGTGGTGGAGGTCAGTTATGGGGAAGTTCCTACAGCCTTGGACATGGGACCAGTTTACCAGGGAGTTTAATAAGCAGTTCTACCCCGACGTCTATAAGGACCAGCGGATCCTGGAGTATAATCGACTTCGCCAGGGCGGGGACATGAGCGTGGAGGAGTATGTCAGGAAGTTCATTAGTTTGTCCAAGTTTGCACCTGAGCTGGACAAGCATAGGAAGGCCAGGAAGTTCGAGAGTGGTCTGAGACCCGACATCCGCTCTGCTGTGACGCCTCTACGTCACAAGACTTTCAGGGACGTTGCTGACATTGCCCTATTGGTGGAGGCTGATTTGAGAGGTCGCCAGTCCGGAGGGAAGGACCAGAAGAGGATGCAGAGGTCCAACGAGAGCGACAGAAGGGATCAGTCTGCTTCTCAGAAGAAGCAGTCTACTAGAGACCGAGCTGGGGACCGCCTGGGTTCGAGAGATAGAGGTGGTTCGTCTTCGTCATCTTCCGCTCCGAAGTGCCAGGTCTGTGGCAAGTTTCACCGAGGCCGGGACTACTACAGGAAGTCTGGAGCCTGCTTCAAGTGTGGATCCTTGGAGCATAGGATAGCTAACTGCCCTCAGGCTGAGAGGTGCAGAGGTAGCTCTGGAGGTAGAGCTGGTGAGTCTGCCTCAGGGTCCAAAGATCGAGACCGGGCTGAGCTGAAGAAGCCCTAGGGCCAGGCCAGAGTGTACGCGATGGCTGGGGAGAGGGACCGGTCTACTGACAGAGTTGTCACAGGTATTCTCCAGCTGTCCTCTCGATCTGTTTTCTGTTTGTTTGACTCTTGAGCCACCCACTCTTTTGTTTCTGCTGAGTTGGTGGGTGAGCTTGGTTTGCCTGTTGTGCCCTTGGATGTTGAGTTGTGTGTGCATAGTCCAATAGTTAGGGACTCTTCTATGCTCTTGAATTCTGTCTGTAAAGCTATTCTTGTGTTAGTCAGAGATAGGACTCTGTATGCTAACCTCATTCCGATGGAGATGACAAATTTTGATGTGATTCTGGGTATGGATTGGCTTGCTGCCCACCATGCCCATATTGATTGTGCTGCATCGAGGGTTACTTTTGAGGAGCCGGGTCAGCCCCGCCTAGTTGTAGCAGGGAATGGGATCCCGTGCTCGCCACCGGTCATCTCAGCTATGCAGGTGTTTCACCATTTGAGGAAAGGATGCCAGGGATTTCTATGTTACATCCTTGAGGTTCACAAGGATGCGAAGTTGGAGGACATTCCAGTGGTCAGAGACTTCCCCGACGTGTTTTAGGATGATGTGCCGAGGCTTCCCCCTGTCAGAGAGGTGGAGTTCTCGATCGAGCTCGCACCTGAGACTCAGCCGATTTCTAAGGCCCCATGCCGGATGGCGCCTGCTGAGCTTAAGGAATTGAAGGTCCAGTTGCAGGAGCTGGTGGATAAGGGCTTTATTCACCCGAGTGTGTCGCCTTGGGGTGTGCCAGTGTTGTTTGTTAAGAAGAAGGACGGTAGCATGCGCTTGTGTAATGACTACAGGGAGCTCAATAAGGTTACCATTAAGAATAGGTATCCTCTCCCACGCATTGATGACTTGTTCGACCAGTTAGCAGGAGCTAAGGTGTTTTCGAAGATCGATTTGAGGTCCGGTTATCATCAGTTGACGATTAAGGCAGACGATGTGCCTAAGTCCGCTTTCAGGACTCGTTATGGACATTACAAGTTCCTAGTGATGCCATTCGGTCTGACGAATGCGCCTTCTGTGTTTATGGATATGATGAACAGAGTCTTCAAGCCGTTTTTTGACCAGTTTGTGGTGGTGTTTATTGATGATATCTTGGTGTACTCCAAGAGTGCGGAGGAGCACGAGGATCATTTGAGGACCGTTCTCCAGACTCTAAGGGAGATGGAGCTGTACGCGAAGCTGAAGAAGTGCGAGTTCTGGTTGGACCAAATGGTATTCTTGGGACATGTGGTCTCCAAGGATGGTATCTCCGTGGACCCGGAGAAGATTAGAGCGATTACAGAGTGGGCCATGCCCACTAATGTCGGTGAGATCCATAGCTTCCTTGGACTAGCAGGCTACTATCGTAAGTTTGTGAAGGGCTTCTCCAAGCTAGAGATTCCTTTGACTCGTCTGCTGTAGACGAATGTGAAGTTTGAGTGGAGTGAGGCCTGTGAGCAATGTTTCCAGGAGCTGAAGAAGAGGTTGACTACCGCACCGATTTTGACCCTTCCGGAGGGTACTGACGGACTGGAGGTTTTTTGTGATGCGTTTCATAAGGGACTTGGCTATGTTCTGATGCAGCATGGGAAGGTGGTTGCATATGGCTCTCGTCAGTTGAAGCCATATGAGAAGAATTACCCGACCCACGACCTGGAGTTAGCTGATGTGGTGTTTGCTCTGAAGCTTTGGAGGCACTACCTTTATGGAGCTTCGTGCAAGGTGTATAGGGACCATAAGAGCCTTAAGTACTTGTTCACTCAGAAGGAGTTGAACTTGAGGCAGAAGAGGTGGCTAGAGCTGCTACATGACTATGATTTGGAGATCCTCTACCATCCTGGTAGAGCGAATGTGGTTGCTGATGCGCTCAGTAGAAGGGGTCCGTCTGGAGCCGTCTGTGCTTTGTCTGGTGTGCAGAGGTCTGCTCTCGAGTTGTAGCGTATGGGTATCTGGGTCGTCCGTCCAGAGAGGTCAGGGATGATAGCAGCGTCGCAGATTCATCCTACCTTGATCGACTGGATCAAGGCCAGTCCGGAGCTCGACACCGGGTTGTGTAAGATCAGAGATGGGATTTCTTCTGGTCAGGAGTCTGAGTTCCGGGTTTCAGAGGATGGCTAACTGAAGTTCATAGGACATGTCTGTGTGCCTGCAGATGACGCTTTGAGGTGAGAGATTATGCAGGAGGCTCATGGAGCCCCGTAGTCGGTACACCCAGGAGGTATGAAGATGCACCTGGACCTACGAGAGACATTCTGGTGGAGCAACATGCAGAAGGACATTTCTGACTTTGTATCCAGATGTCGGACCTGTCACCTGGTCAAAGCCGAGCATCAGAGACCAGCTGGGTTGCTTCAGCCTCTTCCCGTTCCGGAGTGGAAGTGGGAGAGCATCGGTATGGACTTCGTTATGGGACTGCCTAGGACTCCGAGGGGTTTTAATGCAGTTTGGGTGATAGTGGACAGGCTCACGAAGAGTGCTCATTTCCTGCCAGTCAGGAAGACCTTCAGTTTGCATCACCTAGCGCAGTTGTATATGGATGAGATTGTGCGTTTGCATGGGGTGTCAGCTTCGATAGTGTCTGACAGAGACCCGCACTTCGTATCCAGATTCTGGCAGAGTTTGCATCAGGCTATGGGGACGAAGTTGTCGTTCAGCTCAGCGTATCATCCTCAGACAGACGGGCAGACAGAGAGGACGAATCAGGTCCTTGAGGACATGCTCAGAGCATGTGTGCTTGACTTTGGAGGCAGCTGGGACCAGCACGTTGCTTTGATAGAGTTCGCATATAATAACAGCTTCCAGACTAGCACCGGGATGGCCCCGTTTGAGGCTTTGTATGGCAGGAGGTGCAGATCACCCATCTATTGGGATGATCTGAAGGAGAGAGCAGTTGTTGGTCCAGACTTGGTTGAAGATGCTGTAGCTAAGATTCAGTCTATCAGGGAGCGTCTGCTTGTGGCTCAGAGTCGTCAAAAGAGCTACGCCGATCAGAGGAGGCGACCTCTGGAGTTTGAGGTGGGCGATCATGTTTATCTGAAGGTTTCTCCAGTTCGAGGAGTTGTTCGGTTTGGGGAGAGAGGCAAGCTTAGCCCTCGCTTTATGGGTCCTTTTGAGATCCTGGAAAGGATCGGACCGGTTGCCTACCGTTTGGCCTTGCCTCCGTCTCTAGCAGCGGTGCATAGCGTGTTTCATGTTTCCATGCTGAGGAAATACGTTCCGGACCCGTTGCATGTGATTGATTTCGGTCCGCTTCAGTTGAGGGAGGACTTCACATTCGAAGCAGTTCTTTCGAGAATCTTAGCCCAAGATGTTCGGAAGCTCAGGAGCAGGACCATGCCCTTGTTAAAGGTGCAGTGGTCGGGTCAGTCAGAGGAAGAGGCGACCTGGGAGGTCGAAAGCGAAGTGCGTTCTAAGTTTCCTGCCCTCTTCGAGCAGTAGGTACGTTTAAATTTCGAGGACAAAATTCTTTTAAGGGGGAGGTGATGTTATAACCCAAAGTTTTATTGCATTTTATTTCGTCACAAGAGGCCTTATATGGATGTATTTTGGATTCAGGACATAGGAGTCCTTTTAAAAAAAGGCAAGGATGAATGGGTCATTTCCCTTATTCCCTTCTAATTACTGGTAAGTAATTTGATCAGTAATTAAACATCTTAATTCCCCCCACTCTCAATCATGTTCCAACCCTCGTTCATTTTGAAATCGCTGTCACGCTCCCTTCTCTTCTCTCTCTCTCTCTCTCCCAAAAGTACGTTCATTCAAGCGCTCAAGTCCTACTAGTGTGGTTCTGCAATCCGAGTTCTATTGGTGGATTCTACAATTCGTTTCGTCTTCTTCACCACAATCAGGTTGGTGAATTGTATTTTAGGTATTACAATTCAGATTTGGGATTAGATTTTGGGGGCTCTTCCAATCCCCAATTGTTCTTTGTAATCTGATTGCATTCAGCGTTGGTTCTTGCGTTTCTACCAATTCTCTTCTACTGTTGGCTTCGTCTGCGATTTCGGCGTCGGATTCAGGTGAGGGATGTGAGTACGTTTTGCATTCCAGTTTCAGGGTTTAAGTTTGCAATTCTGATTTGGGGTTGCAATTGTGTTGTTCAGAGATTTAGATTGCGTTTTCGGTCGACGTTTCAGGGTTCAGCATTGGTTTGGACTCTGCTGTTCAGATTGGGATTTCGACTCTGTTAATTCAAGGTAGGTGGCTTATGGATTCAGTCAGTGTGTTCAGCCTTGGGGAGTTTCTATTCTGGGATTGAGTGTGTTCCGTCTTTGCATTGTGTTTGCGAATTCGTCTGTTTAAATTGTTGTTTAATGATGCACAAACCCCCAAGGTTGTTTTCTACAAACTGCTTCTGTTTTGTTGTGTTTAGACCTCTGTTGTGGTGTGCAATTAGTTTCTGGAAACTGCACTTTTTGGTATGTCCGAACGTCTGTCCGAGCTTTGACGTTCGGACATGCCCTGTTACACTTTCAATTTCTAAAGTTTTTGTCGTGTCCGAACTTCCGTCCGAGCTTTGATGTTCGGACGGGGTGCGAGGACGAGTCCGACTTACAAGTCTCGAATGGTGTTCGAACTTGTAAGTCCGGACAGAAGTTCAGACACACCCCTTTGCATTCTCTAATTTTGCTTCGACTTGTGTCCGAACTTTGACATTAGGACATGTGTTCGGACATTACGCGTATCTGATTTCCGAAAGCGTTTGAACATCCGTCCGTGTTTTGGTGTTCGGACACCCGTCTGTTTTTTATTTCTAACGTCTCGACTTGTGTCTGAAAATTGATGTCCGGACACAAGTTCGGACATGGTGCTATTTTGACCATAACTTGCTCGTTTGAGCTCCGTTTTGACTTCTGTTTGCAGGGTTGGATTCCCCTTCTGATTTCCAAGCTATCTATGTGCTTTCTGGTGCCATTGGTGCACATATGCTTAATTGTTTTGAGCTTCTATTTTGGGACCTAGTTATCTCCGTATCTGAACCTTTGGATGGCTGGTTTAGCTGTCTCGTAGCGCGCTATGTAGGATATCCTTCTGTTTCACGGGTGATGTTCCCCATTCTGTTCACAGGTGTTCCACCTGTTCTATTTACGAGTGAGGTTTCCTCGTTCTGTCTGTATGCTGTGATCAACTAGGGTCCTCTTCTGTTTCTGCTTCTGTTGCTTTTGAACTCTAATTAGTCCTTTTGTGTTTGGACTTCTGTTTCTGATTTCTGTCATGGAATATGGTTTCCTTCTGTCTACTTTTGCTTTGATAGCATTCTATAAATGTTTTGAGCATGCTGGTTGATGAAGTTGGTCATCTACTGGGCATAATTGTTTGCTCATTCCCCTACTTTATCTAACATTGCAGATTGATTAGCGAGGATCACTTTGCTCAGCTTCTGGAGCTTAGTTTGCTATGTTATCTTAATTCTTTTGAGACATTTGTATTTTGACTTGTAGCCTTTGGGCCTCTGCTGTTAGCTTCCATTTTGATTACGTTGAGGGTTGTATTAATGTTTTGGAATTTTTGACACTTTGTTAATACTTATTATATAAGTATTTCGTTTTGGGCCTTGTCTTGATTAAATGTGTGCGTTCGTTAGAGCCTTGCATTATTAGGTAATAATACGCGGCGTGTAATACCCCTAACTCCTAGGCCAGTGTTTGGGGGTGTTACAGGAGGATCCATTAGAATAATACCACATGTACAAAGGCTTAAAGATACACTTCACCCTAGAAAGTCTATAAATAGAGATGAAAGACTCATTTGTAAGGGGACACAAAAAAAAATAAAAGGAGAGAAAAACACTAAAGAGCTCTCTAATGTTGTAATACAAAGGAATGAATAAAGATATTGTCAAAGAGTGGATGTAGGCCGGATTATTAGCCGAACCATTATATTTCTCAATGTACACGTATGTATAACCAAATTATATGTTTTCATTCAGAGATGTTGTCCAAAATGGGGATCAAGACAAAAGGAGATCAACTGGTGGTTGCTCAGAAGCCAACCAAGAGCGAAGACTCAAGGTCAGAGCCTAGACCAACTACAAGGGCATCAACATTGAAAAGGAAGCGAAGTCTCTCACCGATCCACGACAGGTCAGAGACCAGTCTGGATACTTCAGTTAGGGATGTTCTAAAGAGTGAGAGTTACTCTCACCACTGTGCAGGCTGTCTTCAGAGAACCAAGTGTTCATCACATGGTTCAAGGAGCTATAGACTTTATAGACTCCCACCTCTAGCCCAAGTGTTCTTTGTCTCTTAGAGACATGAGTGGAAACTGTGAGAAGAATTAGTTCTAAGTTAGTTTTTTCTTTTTCCTAAAAATGTTTTTGCTACCACTGACTATCTGTTTCTCAAAAAATCTTTTGATATGAACGAAATGCAAATTGTTTCTTTATCAACTTGAATGATCAAACCATTGGTTACAAAATAATTTATTTTATTGGTTGCTTCTTCCTTGATTAAAAATTGTAAAATGACAAGAGATATTTAGTCTCATCCATTCCACTAATCCAATCTCCAAACTTGACACCTAAAAAGCCTACAAACATAGCCCAAAAGATGTAGCACCTCATTTTTTATTACTCACCGAGCAGTCGTCGAGCATATCCTCAACTATCTACAAATACTTGCTCAGTTCATTCATCACTCACGATCATCATTTCACATCTCACAAAATGGCACAAATTGCACAAAGCTCCTACTACTCAAATGAGAAAACAATTCATTCGACCATTCGCAAGCTCATGTTCACAAAACATCCATAGAAATAAGTCGTCCAAAGCTATGACCAACCCAACTCCGACTCATTCATAGTTTGGTCTAGAACCTCAAGTGTTACTCCATCTTATACTAGGACTCCTCACTGCATAGAGTTCACAGTAGATTATGAGGAATCAGACCTCTTCATCACAGCTGAATCACCCTTGTGCAAATCTTTTTCGGAGGATGAACCTTATGGCATAGATGTTATAGAATGGGATCACCAAACTCGTCACTCTATGGAATGTTAAGGCCTTTATAATAACTTAAGTCGTGTGGTTGCTCCCTATTTTTGATGTATGGCAAAGGGGGAAAGAAAGATATGTACTTGTGTTATGACTATTTTCCTTGTGTTAGGTAATATCTTAGTGAAGAACTTTCTACTATGGTTATAGTATAAATAAAAGTTGTTATGCTGTTATCTTTTGTCTGTTCAAATTAATCTGTTTACTTTTAACAAACCCAGGGGGAATCCTTCTTAGAGGGAATCTCTCGAACTTTCAAATTGCCAAATACATATAATTTTGTATAGGTTGCCATCATCAAAAAGGGGGAAATTGTTAAGTCAAGATCCTTTAGTTTTGATGATAGCAAACCTTGTATTTTCTATCTAATATGTTTGTCAAGCTTTAAGATTTAGATAAACATGCAAAGGAGTGGCTTAGCACGCAAGGTTGCAAGCGCACTCGGTTCACGACATGTGCCATACCAGTCGGGCACCTGTCCAGGAGAGCTCACGCTAGAAATTCTAGTACACACAAGAAGTCAGACACCACATGAAGATATTTGTAACACCCCATCTCCAAATACAGCGATCGTCGCCCTTAGTCCATCTCGTTCATTAACAACGCAGTGGAAAATTTCTACTAAATTTGGTGTTACCGCCGTTAGTCACCCACGTGACTAACTAGGCCTATTCTCTTACAAGTCACGGTCTGACTAACCGGATTATTACTCGAGCATCCTTACAATAATATTCATAAACCACAACTTATACCGAGTATCTCATATCCTAATACGTCATACTAATATCTCATCCATTTACTAAACGAGTGTACATGCACAACTCATGAAACAAATGTAAAAGCAACCCGAAGTACTCTACCCGCTCCTACTCTCAGGTTGAGTCCTCGTCTGGCACCTACCTTCAAAGTTTAAATCACAGGCCCCAAGGGGCTCAACACATTACTGGTACAGAAGACGTGCAGCCCACAAGCTAACAGGGCTACACATGACTACTTTGTCGTATACATGCAGTTGATTATTCATTCAGATAATTATAAGGAGTACGATAACAAACAACACACCCATGTGCAACATTTACAGCTCCATTAAATCGAACGTCGTAATGGACACCCATTAATGAGTAAGTTAGATTCCTAACTCCTGAGGCCTGAGAATTGTTTAGTTCTCGTGTTTAACCATACCTTATAAGTGTCAACCGTTCTCTTAAAAGAACTGGTTGTTCTCTAACTGAATTGTTTATTTTTGTCGGGTCAAAGTAACCCTAGCCAATGAGTTATTAACTTCATCGGGTTAATAAACATTAATTCTTAAGTTATGAGGGATGTAGGCTTGACCCTCCCGCGCCTCCTGAATTTGCCTCCCACCTCGAACTGTTCACTCGAGATGGTCAGGTCTGTTTGTCGACCCTAAGCGACAAGTCATAGATGAGCCATATGCGGAAGACGGATCTGATACAGATGCCGACCTCCTAACCTAAACATGCATGACCGGAGTCAGTCCCGGATTCCTCTCCCCCAAGTTCCAGTTAGTTGAAGTCTCATTGACAATTTGTTAGTTAAACCTCTCTCGGTATTAACCAACTAACAACAGGGAGTATTTATAACCTTATACAATTGTTACTAAACATAGTTAATGAACAAGCTCTAAATCAAGTCGTGTTAGTGTGCAATGGACACACAAAAACAATACAGTAGATCGGTTTCATGCTTAATCTTGTTTGGTCGTATCACAATAACATATAGCACACAAACCGGGGTAGACCTCATTAGCAAGCAAGCTTCAAGAATCCCATACAGTACGCCAGATATTGGCTAGCTCTTAATACCACGTTCGCCTAATCCACCGAACGCCTCCGACTATCTAGATCTGTAACCATGAACTAGTATTAGTATCCTGTGTCTTAGAACTAATTTGGTTCTCTTTTCAACTTAAACCTCTTCCTAGGTTAACCCGGGTATAATAGTATACCGTTAAACAGGTTCATTCATTTAGGAGCGTTTTCCAAGCTCAATTCAAATTCATTAACATACTAACGTCGTTAGCAGTTACTTAGTTGCACAGTTAGCAACTTTAGACTTATACGGACCTTGTGTTAGGTTTTCCTATTTTTCACTATTCATCCATATTTCACTATTCATTTATACGGTCTCGTATTCTACTATTAATTTATACGGCCTCATATTTACTATTCATCGTATTTCACTATTCACGTATACGTCTCGTATTTTACTGTTCACATATACGTCTTGTATTTTACTGTTCACGCATACGTATTTCCTATTCATGTATATGGATATTATTCACGTATACGAGTACTATTCATGTATACCAAAATTTTTCGTATACGTTCGTATGATACTCCGTATCATACGTATTTATTTCTTTTTCCCAATATAACTTGTATTATCTTTAAAATACTTTAAGTATTGATTTCTCCTATACTTATTAAATTACGGGTATACCCCTCGTATACCTTAAGTTATATACGGGTCTCGTTTAACCCCGTCTTAGCTCTGTTTCTTTTACAACTTGTTTATAAATTCTTTATTTAATTTCCTTAACCTTCTAAACACATAAAAAATGTGTTATTTACTTTTCTTACCCATAGTTTCCTTTTCATTTCTATTTTACCCATAATAAGTTCTAAACTTGTTATTTTTACTTCTAATTCCTTTCAAAGTCTTTCTTAATTAATTTCTTCTATACTTTTGGTCAATTACCAAAACATACCCAAGTTTGACCAGCCTTTTATGGTCAAACCCCCTAACTTTCCAAAATTTACAATATTACCCCTAAAGTTAATTTATCTTAACATTTTATTCCTTAAACATTTTATTACCTAATCTTTTGCTATAATTTTTTTATTCTAACTCATCTAAATATTTTATAAACTGTCATTGACCATGTTTGCCCACGTTTGACCAGTAAAATTACCATTTTACCCTTGTGGTCTATTCTTTCAATTATTAACCAATTTAACTCCAACTAATTTCTAATTTTCGTAATTAATTTTCCTACAGATTTTTGAACATCAAAAATCATTTTTAACATCTCTAAACCACCAGATTTAACTATCTAATGTTATAGTATATATATATACCATCCTTTATTAACTTTTAAATATACCAAAAACCTTATAAATTCCTTATAACACTTATAAACTCTTTATAAATTGTAAACTTAATTATACAATTATTTTCTCATCATTTAAACTCTCAAAAATTCTATACTAACCTCATATATTTTTGGCAATCACAATATGATACCAACACTTCTTAAATTTTACATATTACTCTTAATTACACTAATTCCTTTAATTTAACTAAGTTAGATGATTTTCCTAACTTAATTACAACCCCTTAATTTTCGGCCATAATCAAAATCATAGTATATGAATTTTTCTTGTATATTATGATAGCTTATATTGTAGCTTATATCATAAGGAGTATAAATCTAATTTTAGATTTACAAAATATTAACATTTAATGTGTCAAAATTAAATCTAACACACTTATAATTTCGGCAATAATAAACAAGATGAACAATATGTTAGATCATATATAGATCAACAATTAGAACCTTGAAATAGGTAGTTGTAGGATTTACCTTGTATATTAACCATTAGCTTAATATTTAAGCTTGATTTCCTTAGAAATTTTGACAGCAATTTGCTAGATAAATTGTCTCCAAAATCATAGAATAAGATGAAGAATAAGGAGGGTTAGTAACCTTAGGCACTCGGCCTTGATGAAAATCAAAGAAGGAAGAGTTTCCAAGAAGGCAATGTTTTACCTCTAGAATCAAAGGCACTTCTTCATGGTTTTTCTTGAGAATCTGGGGGCTCATGAGCTATGGTTGTAAAGCTCTTTGAAAGAAGATTCCAAAGAGCTATCAAGCTTGTTATTTGGAGTTAGGACGAGAAAGTTATGATTTCTACAAGACAAGGTGTTCTTTAAGGTTCTAATCTAAGAACAATGAAGTTTTTGTGATCTTTCTTCAAAGAGAGGAGGAGCTACGAGTTTGGCAGCTCGCATAATGATAGGTAAGTGTCTGATTAATGAATTACTCAAGGGACAAGGTGACAAGGGACTCATGGAAAGTCATGGTAGGTGAAATAGTAAGAAAATGACATTTTAACACATTATTCTTCCCTTCCCATGTCGGCACCCTTAGTCCCCATTTAGTCCGTTTTTTTTGTTCCTCCCTTGTCTTTATGTAATATTAGATGTATTAATGTTGTACATAAGGACTTATACCATGTGTTAGGTATGTTACATAGCCGAAAATGCCTTAAAACACCATTTTATGTGTTTCAGGGTTCACATTGATTCTGCAATTTGTTTTGGCTAGTTTAAATGTGTCCCTAGTATATTTACAACCTTTAGATACTTTTTTCATGAAATAGCATGTTGCTCATTCCAATTTAAACCAAGTCGTTTAGTGGTTTCTCCTTGACTTTCGTCAGTTTAGTACCTGTTTTACTGTGGACTTTGTATATTTAATTTGTGTGTATACGCAATGGATCCTATGACCATTTAATTGTTGTTCCCTTATTTCTTTATGGTATTTAGGCTCATTAGCCTTTTCGTTCCATGTATACATGCTTAAAGCACATTTTTCATTAAAGCACATTTTTGTGCTCTAAGGTGCGTTTTCGATTTAAACGCTAATTTCGCTTAATGCATATTACTAATCTTAGAGGTATTTCCCATTTGAAATCTCTTAGGAACTTATTGGTATTTCCCTAATTTATTTGTGCTCTTTAAAACACATTTTGCTCTAATTGTTCCTAAAGCATGTTTTGGTGTAAATTGTTGTTTAACACTTCTTCTAATGTTTCTAAGGCACGTTCTAGCCTTAGTATATCCTAATTAGATAGTTCATTAATATATTAAGGTTTGGGGTATTTCAATATCATTTATGCTTCAGGAGTAAATCAAAGACAAAGACTGTGAGAAGCTCGACATATCTATGCAAACTTACACATTCACGCTATCAACTAGCACACGACAAGAATATAACTCATTAATGTGCAAATGGACAAGATAGGTAAAGGGCTACTTATCAGAATGATTACATAGCCATAATGAAGTCTAAAGGTGCATTTATGAGCATTAATGAGCCAGACAAGATCAGACATGCTAAGCACACAAGTTGAGCTCATCCAATCGAGAGAGATGCTGCCGATGTGTCCAGCAGCAAGGTGACACGTGTTCTGACAACTCCAGATCAAGTTGAAGCCTCTACAATACTAGTGTAGTTGTTATATGATAGGTCAAAAGTGGAATAGACTCCTTGACTTTAGGAGCTTATAGGACGGTAGTTACATCTTAACTAACCGTATATATACTTGCATTTATTTCATATGTAAGTAAGCCTGTACACGAGAGAAAAAGATCGAGATAATCAGGGCAAGTGTGGATCAGACTTATGTGTGTGGAAGTGCTAGAGAGTTGGTGAGCTGGTTAGGACTGGGGTTGAGTGACAATACTTTGTATTTGGTAGACTGATCAGTTGGGGAGTGATTGAGGAACCGTAGGCCGGCTGTCAGGAGAGGAGGACTTTAGGATAAAATCTTAAACTGTCCTGGAGTCCGTGTGTGAGGGCGAGGGTGTAACACCCCACTCGTAATCACGTAATAATCACTCTCGTAGCAATAACTAAAAACGTCTCACAGCGGAAGTCACATAGTAATAAACCTTACTTGGGTGTCACATGCCATTACTCGCCCATGCGAGTAAAGGAGCAAAAATAAAATAATAATGAAACAAACCTATACATCATTCTAAAATCAAAAGTAATCCCAACGACAAGTGAGCGTCTAAACAGACCCGATTGTATACAACGTCATTAACCATGTAAACTAATATTCATCCTAATACAATATGAATTCTCGTGCGGTATTCAAAATGAAACCCTAACTACCCGGGGTCCCGCACTTCGGCTTCAACGGTAATCATCACCTGCACAAATGTCGTGGAGGCTCAGCGATAAACGCTGAGTATGCTAGGTTTGGGCCCTATTGGTCACTTAATAGTCATGGCCGCCATTATATTAGATTCATTACATGCTTTTACTGGTGTACAGGTATATTAAAGTAGTAGATGCATGAGTGGCGGTAAAGTGAAACAATTAAGGCAGTCACTACAATTCACACACAACAACACATAACACATTTAATCGTAACAATGATAAGCACGTAGCCGTTAAGTAAAGTTCTTGTATACATTCATATATCCTCCATAACAAGGTCAAAAAGCGATAAGTCACGCCGTCGTTTATAAGGATAATTTTGCATTAACACAACCTACCTCCCCGGGCCCTCACATAACATTGTAATTTAGTTAGCACTGTCGGGAGTCAAGTTAGGACATCCTGAAATAACTCACATGGACAGTGGTCACACCTACACACAAGGTGCTCATAATGCCCGGAGGATCAGGAGATCCCGGGACTTTCACTTGCTTTTTAAAGGCATCCACAAATGGCTAAGGGCCTGGTCCCAACAGTAGCATACTCTGCCTGACGATCTATATAGCCTCGATTAGGATTTAACAAGTGTAAACCCAATCCAGGCGTTAACTCTAGAGATCTCTATGCGCAACTAGTAGTCGGTGGCTATCTGGGTTTATATACATATCATCACACTCATCCACTCTTCAACACTTGAATAAAGTTAATCAGTTACCCAAAGTATAGTTTTAGATCTTGGAGATAACATTTATTACTTAGCCGTCCTATGGGTCTTACGCATACCTAGAAGTAATCTAGGTCGTATTCATGTTCGAGAACCATGCTCTAGAGACCGACAATGTCGTGTCTCGCACCTAAGTGTTTTACTTAGGTTATTTTGCATAGATACTTATAATACTAGGCGTATTATATAAAGTATCCACAATCACATCACATTGCTCGTATATGTATTTTTATATAAGTCAAATTATAGTTGACGTAGTATTAGTCCTAGAGGACGCTCGCGCATAATAAATAATGCGAGAAAAGAAGTAGTTAAACATCACATATCATTCCAAACATACATACATATATTGCACACGTTATACAACACACATATCTGAGCCCGAGGAAGCCCTCAAGACATCTCAGATCAAATAGTCTACATACCGTTCACCTCAGACCAAGGATGCGCAAAACCCTAGCTCGTCAAGCGCCTCCGTTGGTAGTACGATCTAAATATACACAACACTATAAGTCAATCCACATGACTTAATTAAACTCGGGAACATCCGAATAATACTGGTAATCCCGACATTTCATCCCCGGATTTCAACAGTTAGTGTTTAAAGTAACGGTACGTAAAACTCGTTGTTCGTAGTAATTACTAACATCCGGGTTTATTTAAATGTGTCGGTTGTATAAAACGTCTTAGTTGTAGCGTTTTCGAATGTTGGGATTTATTCCATTATATCCCATAATATTTACGAGTATATAAATATACATCCACATTTATACTTAGATATTAAAT
This sequence comes from Limonium bicolor, assembly GCA_023374045.1. Classification (NCBI taxonomy): domain Eukaryota; kingdom Viridiplantae; phylum Streptophyta; class Magnoliopsida; order Caryophyllales; family Plumbaginaceae; genus Limonium; species Limonium bicolor. The sequence continues at coordinate 184,992,859 of CM041777.1, read as the reverse complement.
TTAACCAATTCGGTTAGGTATACAAGTACACATTTATAACCTATAGTTGCATGTATATATGCAACGTTAATTCGTGTAATAATACTTGTATACTAATGTTTATAATTCATTATATGCATTAACATTGTTCCTATTTGAACTTAGGCATATAATCTATAGTTGCATGTATTCATGCACTAATGCTATATGGTGTTATAATTTCACCATTTATTATTGTACAAAGTATATGTCACATTTTTATCATCTTATGTACGCTGATTATTTTCATTTGTTGCATTATATTATACAATTTATATTAAGAACTTTATCTTAATATTTTGTAACATTTCATGACATATCTTTATAATTCCTAAGGTTTATTTAATACTAACCTTAGTTTATAAATCCCATTTTCTCATTAATTGTCACATTATTTTATGTGAATGTTATAAATGATAGTTTCTTTATTTAATCACATTAATACTATATAATAGCTATAGTATTTATATCATTGTAAACCATATTTTATAAATTCAATTTCAACTATGATTATTTACGCAACGGCCCATAAGTTCTACTAATAATGTTTTGACCACATAATTCTATACAATGTTACATTAACATCATTATACCATATAATATGATATTTTTATCTCACTAAATATTATAACCTATAGTTTTAATAAAAACTATATTATTACCGAAAGGCATATACATCAAAATTTTGATCTTCATCAACTCCTAACATTTTTTCATTATTACAGTATTGCCACATATTTAATATAATGGTATACATATCATATGTTATAACATTTTAACGTTATACTAAATATAACTCATAGTTTTATTTCAACTAATTATATTGCCTGTTTGGCACATATATTATAACATCATTTTCCCTCCATTTCACATACTTTTCTTTTATTCTAATTATACCACACATATTATATAATGTAACATATACTTTATATTATATCATTTCAACTTTATAATTAATGTAACATATGGTTATATATTCCCAAAATTCTGAACAGCCCTTAGGTCTATTCTGATTTATATTTTTAACACTCAAATTTCTATAATTACACTTTTGACCACATAATTTAAATAATGGTATATATATATATATATATCATATATTATAACATTTAAACCATATAACAAATATAACCTATGATTATATTTTATTAAAACTTCCAAACAGACCCTAGGGTCTGTTCTAATTTATTTTTCAACACATTAACTTTATATATTTACACTTTTACCACATATCATATAATATATATATATATATAACATATATTATATCATTTTAATTCTTGTAACATGTATAACCTATAGTTTTAGGTATACTAATTGCGAACAGACCCCATGGGTTGTTACAATTTATTTCTCACCCCTTATTCTTTTTATAATTACAGTTTGCCCCAAATTATTACATATACTTTTAATTTCATTAAAACCATATATTATACAAATTTCCTAATATAACCTTTTACATAATTCTAAAAATTACCAAACTTTATACAAATGTTATAAAGTGTTATATCAACTATTCTAACCCAGAATTTTTGGTATTTACTATTCTTTCCCCTTAAGTTTTGTAAATTTCATTTTTAACCCATGATATTACTATATGATCATAATTTAATTATTCATGTGCCTAATCTTGGTCAAGGCTCCTACTATGGCCAATATTGACCTATTGACTACCAGTTTGACCACAAGTATTATTAATTGTAGTTTTGAACAAATACAAATTTTATAAAACTCATTTTAATGACTTTTAGAGTATAGTTTTTGGCCATGGTTTATATTTAGCCTCTAAATTTTATTTTAATTGCAAACCAACCCCAAATTTTATTGCGGTAATATTTAATTTAGTTATAAACCTAATTTAAACTTAATAAAACATAAAATCAAATGGCCTAAAGTACATGACCATAATATAACATTTAACTTAGAAAAAAAATCACATATAAATGTCAAAATTGTAGTATATAGGCATGGCTTATATTATAGGTTTTCCTAATGTTTTCTAAAATTACATTTTAATCATTTAATTAATTTCCTATGACATTATATGTCACTTAGAAATTAGGTTAACTAACTAAAAATGTTATACAACATTATAATATATATATCTTGGTCATAATAAGCCTTATATGTTATCGGCTTTTGTTATTATGTAACAAAACGACATAAAACTTTATAGTATATAAGATTAGTATACTTACTTGATTAACAAGGAAATAAATCAGCCAAGCTCACTCCAATGCTCACGACTACATATATATATATATATGTGTTAAGTTAGTTTTTAAACCTTATCCCCCATAAGAACTTGATTAAGGCATTATTAAGATAGTAATTAACTTACTTTGACAAGTTTTCTCCCACACTTGTTCTCCACCATTTTAGACAGAATGTTCCCATGGTTTAAACAACCATGCGCCAGCATTTTATGCAAGGAAACAACCTTGTGTTAGTCTTATGACATTAACAACTAATTAAGATATAATACTAGCTTAAATGTCATGACTTTTTACCTTGAAATTGAAGAATGTAGGGGGCTGTTTATGCCTGGAAACTGAAGCGAAACAAGGTGTTAAAAACACCATACAAAACAAGGTATGCAACCGGTATGAACAAGGTAGAGAAAGGCCATCATTTACCTTGTTAAAATTGCCGAAATTGGCATGTTTGGCATGGGCCTTGATAGATCTTGGAGGTATTGATGTATTGACTGAATAACCATGAAAATAACAAGAGAATAAGCTAGGGAAACTATAACGCCCCTACCGCTAATCCAATCATTAACCCCTAAACCGTCTCATTTACCAACAACAAAGCAGCGGAATTTACTTACAAACGGTGGGTGATACAATGTCGTTCGCCACCCACGTGACTAACAAGGCCTAACCCAAATACAATCTACTATCGGTCTGATGGACTTGAATATACCGAGCAATCAAATAACACTACTACATTACAATCCGTTACCAATTCAAATATCAATACAATCCTTAAATCAAGCTATACTATACCAAGTATCTACAATCATCAAATTTGCAGATACAATTTGGACTTACAATTCCACATTCAAATAAATACAACCTTCATTAATCAACTACCCAAGCTTATATAGCAACCCCATCTTACACTCTCAGACGGTAATTAGCTCCAATGTACCTGAAAAATAAAAACGGTGCCCCTAGGGGATCAGCGAATTGCTGCATATGAAATTCGTATACCTCGCGTGCTAACGGGGGTACGCCGACTACTTTGTCGAGAGCATGAGATTCATTTTGATACAATCATCATGCAAGATAGTAATACATGATATATGTACACTAGCACAAGCATTCAACATTCAACATGGAATACAATTCCTAACTAACACATCAAGGATGTTAGTTCACATCAACTTACTCTTAGGCCTTGAGGGTTTCTACCTAACTAATGTCTTAGCCAATTATTCATTGTCTTACCCATTCTCTTGGGTTACTCTTACTCAAGCTCTCTTATCCCCAATTTCAATTCAAGTTTACATTACTCAATCTCAGTTCTCAACTCTCGAGTTCTCAATTCTCAACTCAATGCTCAATACTGAAGTTTCTAACTCAAATCTCAATTATCAAATTCTCAAAGGGTATCTTGTAAGTCATTACCCATGACATACTAGCAGAGTCATACACAAGACTCACCACTGGGCTTACAAATACAAGTCTTACTTCCCCAATTTCGACCGTACTTAGGGTCTAGCATAGTGGGAAGGTTCAACTATCAAACAAAACTACATACTTAGCTCCTGAAATTCTCAAATGTTCGTTTCTCTACCAGACTACTCAATTTCCCAAAACTCCTCTATCAGAGTTATTTCATAATCTCATAGATTAGCCTAGAAGTATCTCTCTCGGTATCATCTATTAGCTTAGGGAATTCCTCAATGTCTAGTATTCTCAGATTTAAGGTTTTACCCAACTTATCGAATACTTTTATGTTCGGGACATTTTCTCAATTTAGTTGGACTCTCATATTGTAGGTCGACTATTTTTCTAAGGGAGTTTGATGGTCCTTATCATTCTTTACCTTTCTCAAAAGTTCATGTCTTTGAACTATCAACAATCTCTTAATAGAGGTTTTGTTATTTCTTTCCACTATTATTTTGTTTCGTGGATTGTTCATTTCGGTTCTCTAACCGTTATCGGGAGTTTACTAATCCAGTACAACTCTCTCACGTTCTAGTGAGTTCATAAGTTTGCATTATCATTGTTCTTAATTCGGTGGTTATAGTGTGTTCCCACGTTTTCGTTATTTTACGAAACGACTCTTTCTACGAGTCACTAACTAAAGGTTACTCAACTATGAGTCGGTCTATAATGCTAAGTTAGACCGTCCAATCATACAAGGGAGGTTAGTACACACAGCATACAACAAGATATACAATCAAATCAATAAACCATTTTCATGCTTTTATCTTGATTAAGCCGACACACAAGCACACAAATCAGAGTAGCACCGTTAGCGTACAGGACATAAGAAAATCATACCTTACACCTCGGTTTAACTTTACCGTGTCACCTCACCTTCCTCGAGTCTTACTCTCGAACCACTGATTACATGTCAAATGGTTCTATTAACATCAATACTTTACGGTAGGTAAAAGAATATTACTCCCGTACTTATCATGTTGCCCCGTTATCCTTAGTTTTACTCTTGTCAATTTATGTTCTTACTTCTCACTTATTTCCAACACTTGTTTATGCTTCTTAGGACCATTACATATCACCACACAAGGCCTTAACAACATCTAAAACCATTACCAATTAATGCCCATCCTTCTAATGCCTTAAAACCACTTTCGGTCACATTCTCGGGGTGGTCCAGGACTTGGTCCCGACCCATAGTCCCGGACCAATACATTTTTGTACTCTCGGCTTAATTTCACACCTGGTCCGGGACTTGGTCCTGGACTTAAGTCCCGGACCACTTACAGTTTTCACTCTCGGGGGCTTATTTTGATGCTGTTCGGGACCTTGTTCCAAACCTAGGTCCCAAACCCTGCTAAAAACTGCTACTTATGTAATTTTTTTACCTCAAATCAACCTCTAATCCAAACCTAATCATTCCCTAATCTGTCCACATGTTTTCTACATGTTTAAACACCCTAAAACACTCCTTAAAACATTGGTCCAATCCTTACTCAAATTCTTGCCCAATTTCACAAATTCCAATTCTTACATTATTGTAATTTGCACACTTGTGCATTTCTAAACTTCTCTTGGCACTTGCACTTTATTCTCACTCCATTTGACCATTCCCAATTCTTCCAAGACAAATGCATCTAACTCTTTTCTAGAATTTCAAGCCTTTCCTACTCATCTTTGCTACAATTTTTTGTCTCTCTCCCATCAATTCTCCATTTACCATTCCAAGGTTATCAATCAACCCAATGAACACCTAGATTCTCCAATTTACAAAATCACCTAAAACACTAATTTTCTATCAAAAATTTCACCATAACTTCGCCACAAATCTAACATGCCCAAATGCATTAATTCTCACCTAAACCAATCACAACCAACCACACCCATAGAGGGTCCTACCAGCACACAAAATTTTATCATAACTCATCCAAAATTTCATCAAGCACCACATAATACAATAACTTAAAAGCTTGGCACCTAGGCCCTTAATTCAAACACCACTTTCACAAATCTCTCTAATATCAACCAAACACATTGTCTCACATATTTTGAGTTCATTATTTAATTTAACCCATCCCAAATCCTAAAACATATAGGATAAACATTAAGGTAAGTTTCTTACCTTGAATTCTCAAATTCCCTTTTTAATTCTTCTCTTCTCCTCTTCTTCTCTTCTCTTCACTCGAAATTTGGTCAAGGCAAATCACTTGCCCAATCCTCTAGACCATATTTAACAAAGAAATGGGATTAAGCAAAGCTACTTAGGCACATTAATTATTCTAGAACAAGGAGAAGTGCTTAAAGCACCAATTTAGGGATTACCTCTTGAAACCCTAGAATTGGTTTTTGCTCATGAATCAATGGAGGGTTTCACTCCACCATTGGAGGCTTGGAGAATAGCTCAAAACAAGAAAGAACAAAGAATTAGGAGGGGGCAAAATCGGCCACACCAAGAGATGGGGAAAAATGAGTTTTTCTTTGGAAATTCTTACCTTAGAAGAAAAAGGAGGCTCCAAGCTTCAAGAATTTCTAATCTTCTCTTCAAATGGGCTATACCCATGGATATGAAATTCACCATTTTGGAATTTTGAAAAGAGAGGAAGCTAGAACTTGATGAGAGGAAGAAGAATATGTAATTTGTTTTTCATTTGGAGTGGTGTAGCACCTTGGGCAAGCTTGGAAAGTAGGGAAGCCATTGGAGGGCTTCAAAAAACGTTCAGAACCAGAGAGGGGAAAAAGAACGGCTGGAGGAGAAAGAAGAAAGGAAAGAGAAGAGGGAAAAGAGAAAATGAGGGAGGAGAGAGAGGGAAGTTGCTTTTCTACTTTTTTTTCCTTTTCTTTCTTTTCTTTTCTTTCTTTTCTTTCAGGCTAGCTAATATTAGAGCGGGGGAGGCTGATTAATTGTTAAAAACCTGTCCCCACTGTATACACAAGCTGGATTGTTTTTCGTCTTTTACAGACAATGCTCGTTAATTTACCTGGTTTTAGCACTATTCACTAACCAGGCCCATTTTCCGGATTTTTCTCGTTTCTTTAATTTTAATGGTTCTTAAGCTTCCATTTATGTTCAATTATAGTTATTTTGTTGACTATAATTTTTACGGGTCCATTTGACCACTCAAAGTCATGTTTTTGACTTTTCTCAAAAAACGTGCGCTAAAGCTTTATTAGCGTTTTTAATTCATTTTATGGATCCGTTTTCTTCGGGAATTATTCCCGTATATTATTTAGGCATTATTAAGCCTTGGAAATCCATCTAAGACCCTTGTCGAGGTCGTATACCTCCTATGGTCATGTAACGCTCGTTTTTTACAATTTTCACTTTTTAAGCATTTTCTCTTTTATTTTGGCTTTATATTCTTCACCAATATTCTTTAGGCACTGTTAGGCCCTCATCTACCATATTAGAATTATTTAATCACCATTTTTAAGTTTGGGGTATTTCAATATACCCCCCTTAAAGAACTTTGCCCTCAAAGTTGGTGAATCTAATATAGTTACTCACATAGATACTCTATGCTAAGGTTATAACCTCTATATAACCTCACAGACTCCAGTCTCTGACTCGATGTATACCACACATCCAAACAACATGTCACTACATGCATAACAATCAAAAATTGTAACACCCCTACTGCTCATTCCGTCATTACCGTATCATCATCCCGTACTTCTACACAAACGCAGCGGATAATCCATACTCAACAGCGGGTGATACAACACCGTTAGTCACCTACGTGACTAACAAGGCCTACTTCCAATACAACATTGGTCTGATGGACTGGATTACCCGAGTACAACACAATACAAATCATACTCCAATTCTAATTAGAATACATACCATTCTCCATTCTTTACATTGCTCAATACTTACCATACAATATACCGAGTCCACTAGTTTACCATCCAAATTACAATGTTCTCACAATTCTATACATACTTATCAAGGGTCTACCCTCCTACCCAAGTCTCACCATTCCTCTTGCTTGCCAAATACATACGGGTGTACCACTTGGTACACCGGCAATTCAAATGGGCTACAAGCCTTATACAATCAATACATCATTCAATTAATCCCTAGCTAATACTAGGCATAACAGCCCGGTCTCACTTTCGACCTCTTAGCTTTGTCGGGTACCTGAAATATAAAAACAGTGCCCCAAGGGGCTTAACAAAAGCTGCATATGAAATTCGCATACACTGCGTGCTAACGGGGGTACGCCGACTACTTGGTCAAATACATGCGGTTCATTTTACTCATACATACATACATACATACATGCTTTTACAAGAAACAATACATTCACATTAGAGGTCATACACATATTCCAATCAATGCAAACAGGGAAGACAATATGAGTCAACCGTTTATACTTACCTAATACGGAGATACACTTCTCTAATACATACACAATACTTGTTAGCTTCTTTACTCACCCGGGTTAATCGGGTGCACTTTACTCTTTTACTCGTGGTCAATGACTACACTAGCCATGACCGTTACAATACAAATACTCTTCTTACTTACATACTCAAGTCAAGTCAGTGTGACCTCCGGGCAGGGACTACGATATCCCACCACCGGGCTTTAGAGTGGCTCACTAATCCAGGATGCTGCCCATTTAAGGGATTTGGCCCATGGAGAAGATTAAGGCCAGGAATCGGATCCAACCTCTTGTGTCTCCTCATCCTCAAGCGTGGCCGAAACTATATTAGACTTCTACTCATTCCATTTTACCAATTACTCAAGTTATAAGTTAGGTAGTTAGGAATTAGTTAGAAGTCCTCCCTTCCATGCCACGGGTTAATACATTACACATCAAGCTACACATACACTTCATTCTCATTCATACATTTCATGAATTATACAAACTAAGAGTTCAAGACATCACAACAAGAACAATATAATACAAGCACAAGTAAGTTCATTAAAAACCCAATTCGTGCATTTATCTTATTTAGGTGATCAGATAAGCACACAAATCAGGTAACCAAGGTAGAATATAGGGCATGAGAAAATCATACCGTTCACAGTAGTTGTTCGATCCCCGATGTTCCTTCGGAGTCCAACCTTTCGAACCCTATAATATGCATGGAGTCGAATGGTTAATTATCTATAATTAACTTAACTCTTTTAATCTTTAGAGTTTCCCGACTTACAGTTACTTATCCCTTTACATTTCAAATTTACTTACATTTGTTACTTACTTCCATATACTTCTCAAGTTCGTTTTCCGTAGATTCTTTGGTGCATATTATTTACTTCTTACCACCATTACTCTAGCACTAATGCCGCACTTATATATACATATATACATATATATCTAGTTAATTAATTTTTTTTTGTGTTTGGGTTCGACCGACCCACCGACCGACCCAGCTCTCTAGGGAGGTCGGAGGCAGAATGCTCATTTTGACTTGGTTTTAACTCCAATATTCTACCCATTTCTTCCCTAACCTTCCACATACTTTCTAACATGTTTAACCACCTTAAAAAACTCTTAATAATGCTCTAAACCTCCTCAAATCATTACTCAAATCCTTGCTCAATTTCTACAAACTTCAATCCTCATTTTTGCACTAATGCACTCTAGTGCATTTCTAAACTTCTCTTGACAGCCTACCTCTTGTTCTCACCCATTTTGACCATTCCAAATCTTTTATAACCATTTGCAATAACTATACCCAAGTTCATCATTCATTTCCAAGGTTATGCACACTAACTCTTTCCTAGAATTCAAGGCACTAAAACACTATTTTCCTACAGATTTTTCTTCTATTCTTACTCACTCCTTGTTCCACACTAATGCACTTCCAATACACAACTTACATCATTCCTAATCTCCACATTCACCCAAATACATCATTCTCTTCTAACCCAAAACCAAGGCAATTTAGCCACTTAAATTCACCTCTACAACACCTAGTTAATCCAAGGCTCTTTCCTCCTTAACTAAAGTACTTAAGTCATTAAGTTTCTACCCAAATTTTGACAGATTTTCCCCTAGAATTTTAATATTGCCCACAACATTATTTCCATTCCACTAACCTACTCAACAAGCCACTTTCACAAGGGGTGCTAACAGCACTTAAATTCCTGCACATTTCAACAATAATCCCATTGTGCATCAAGCTTAATCACTTGGCTTTGAGGCCCTTAAACATCTATATACTCAATACTAAAATACCTCCATTACTGGTTGTCATTGTAGTAGGTCACACAATACTAAACAATGTAAATATTTCACACTATAAGGCATTAAAATCTGTTCAAGGCAAGCTCATTACCTTAATGCTTTTAGTTTTCTTTTCTTTCCTTTCTTTCTTCTTTCTTCCTTCTTATTTCCTTCCTTTCTTCTTTCTTCCTTCTTATTTCCTTCCTTTCTTCTTTCCTTCCTTCTTGTTCTTGACTCACAAACCGGTTATGCGGGAGTTTAAGACTCTAATGCTGCATCAATTCAGGGGAATACAACAATCAACACTAGTAGTTTTCTAACCCAAGAATTAACCCTAATATACAAGAAAGTACTTAAAGCTCTTAGGAAGCATTACCTTGAAACTTATATATGAAGTTTTGGGTAGTACAATAGCAAAGATTCAGCTCCTATTTGGAGTACCAAAACCGGCTGGAATGGGGACAACAAGAGGCATGAAAATCTTGAATTTTTTGGTAGCTAGAGGAAGCTAGAACAGAGACATTTTTGAAGTTCTTATACCTTAGAATAACAAGGAGAGGATGGAGATCACAATGCTCTTCTTCAAGCTCCAAATGGGCTACAGCCATGGTGATGAAGTTGAGCTTTTTGGTTTTGGGAAGGGTAGAAATGTGCTCCAAGAAGAGGGGAATCTAATGGTGTAATTATTTTTGCATTTCAACCTTGTTTAAGGCATGAAAGTGCGAGAAGAAGAGAGGGCTGGTGAGAGCCTTTTGAAATCGCCATTGTTGGGGGTTTGGAGGAAGAAGGAAGGTGAGAGAGGCTGCTAACGTGAGAGAGGAAGAATGGGGGAGGAGAGAGACAACAAATTTTGCTTTTTACTTTTTCCCTCTTACTTTATTACTTTGTCTTCTAGTGAGTGAGAGAGCATAATGAGAGTGGGAGGCTGAATAAAAACGTGACACAACACCCAAATAAGAGTGCCAGCCTCTTTATTTACAAAGGGGAAGGAGTACTTTGCTCTTGTTACAATTAACACCCCAAAAGTTCTCGTTTTTACACTATTCACTCACCGGAGCCCGTTTTCCGGAATTTTCTCGTTTAATTAATTTTAATGGTTCTATACCTTCACTAATGTCTAAATATAGACATTTGATTGACTAAAATTATTACGGGTCTATTTGACCCGCTTAAAGTCACGTTTTCCCGGTTTCCTCGAAAAACGTGCTTTAAGGTTCGTTTGTGATTTTTAATCTGTTTTATGGATCCGTTTCTTTTGGGAGTTGTTTCTACATATGATTTAGGCATAACTAAGCCTTAGGAATCCACCTAGGATCCTAGTCAAGGTCACATAACTCCTATGGTTATGTAACATTCATTTTTACATTTTTCGCTTTTAAAGCATTTTCTCTTTTCTTTTGGTTTTATTTTCTTCACCAATATTCCTTAGGCACTATTAGGCCCTTAAATAATATATTAGATGATTTTAATCACTATAATTAAGTTTGGGGTATTTCAATCTACCCCCCTTAAGGAACTTTGCCCTCAAAGTAGTTCAAAGTTGGAGGATTACTATCTCCACTCATTCAAACATGTCTAATGCCCAAGATCATACATTCTTCCTCCTTACAAATTCCCAAATCCATTACACAATGTCTCTCATACAATACCATGCAAGTACACTACAATCACTCCGATTCGCATTACAACTAACCATCTGGTTTTACAATACCAGATTATACGTACATACAATGCAATGCTATCCCAAAGCAATGCCAGGATACTTTTCTTTATGTTCCCATAGGCACTCAGGTCATCTAGACACAGGACTTCCCTACATCCCGCTGCCCTTGGAATGATACAACACCATACACCACTGTTGTTCCCCCGGTAGAGGTTTCACACAATTCCTTATTCTCAAGTCTGAAGGAAAATCCTTTCACAACCACTAATTAGAAATCCTTTTGAAACACAACAACTACAAATTCCAATTTATGTTCATTACATCTATCCTATGCGTGTTTACTTGTGACCACTTGAGGGGAGCTTCAAGAATTATTCGACCATGAGGTGATCAGCATCAGTGTTGAACTATCTTTCCACCCCAATTGTGTTCGGTTTCCCTTGATCTGATCAGGATCAAGTTCGACTTCCCACATCAATTTCACACAATCAAATAATTCAATATTTCCATTTTCTATCCTTTTACTCTTTCTAGTCATAATTACAAATTCATACATCTCCAAAGGATGGAATTCAGTCCATCAATCATCCTCAATTTACTTCCAATTAATTTACTTAAGAATTCACTACCTATGTGACTCATTTCATCAACTATTACTCCTTCCATCCATTATTCTTAATCATTTAAAATAATCTATCTAAGGAATACAATACTTGTGGAGTTCAGTCCACCCACCATTCTCATTTCGCCTCAAACAATTACCTAGAGAGCTCAATCCCCCTAGGTTCTACATCGGTTTCATACCGACTCATGTATCACAATGCCATGTCTAATCTCTGCTAGATACACATACTATAGGGATTCTTTTTCCCTAGGAGTTTCTCTACTCCTTTCTCCTTGTATATTCACACACGAGTTAACAAGATAGGTATATTTTTATATACACAGTATTCACATTACTTGTGCGCAATACCCATAACTAGGCCATGAATGGTGTATATGTTTATGTAACATACATACCAATTATCAAACAATTCTCATTTGTGCTATGCCCATTATAGTTTACGTGTTTAATACATGAAACTTACACTAAGCGGTTTTTCGCTCTACCCCCCATAAAAGGGATTACGCCCACGTAATCTACCATATGTTATCATTGAACAATGGTTCACTCAATTCAGGCATCCTGAAGTTTTAGCTTCCTGCGGTTTATTATACAATGGTTCCTGGTCAAAAGGTCTTAACCATACTGACGGTTTAGTCCATGCGCTAAGAATTCCCATTGGAGTTAATTTCACTCATAACCGATTCGGTTCTAGCCTAACAGGATTCTAGGCATTGATAGTCATTCTCTCATACTTACTAGGTATATTCAAACCTCTGAGCTAGGGCCCACTAGCTTCTGCTGCGTGACCCTGATAACTTTAGAGCTTAATTCGCCCTTTCGTTACTCTTAATGTATTACACATTTCCCTTTTTGTCCCTTTAATCTTGGGATATATGGTTTCTCAACCGGCGCGTGGTATCTCTTATCGTACGCGAACTTATTGTGTTATAGATTTTTCATCCAGTTTCTAGAAATCTATCGTACATACTAATGTATACTTCTGTGATTACTCATTTAGTTCCTCCGACTTGTTGTCGGTTGAGGTTGAGCTACTACGCATATGTAGTGCTTCCTCTGATAATTGGTTTTTGGCTATTCACTCATGTAGTGTTATACTAGTTTTCTTTTATTGCACAATGTCGCATTTCATAAGCTTCGATTCTTACAGCGTTTATGATTGCGTTTCTGCTTTTATTCCGGTGGAATTCATAGGTTGTGGTTGTTGGCGTCTCCAATGTTCCTCGTACATGTTTGGCCGGAAGGCCATACTGTTTATTACTGGGTTTATGCTTATACTAGTTTACGCCATGTTCACTGTTGCGTTGACAAATCCTCCATATTCTAGTACGTTTAGTTTTCAGCAATGGGGTTCTCTGCCCCAAGTTATTACTCCTCTTATTGATTTTGATCCATTAGGTATACGCCTTCAGTCCTTATGAAGTTTGCATTAAGGAATGAGCAATGTGTTCCTTGTGTGATCCTTGTTATATGATAAGACTGTAGGCTTCCATGCCCAGTCTATCTACCAATTCCTGTGTCTCGACCTCGCTGAGGCCAACTCACAGTTTGTTTCCCATATTATGGTCTAACTACATTCCCATAGTGGTCATTTTTTGCGCACCATGGTCTTACTCGTTATACGAATATTGTTTTCACGGCCTCTGCTACTGTGGTAGCTTGCCTTTATTCATTGGCCATTGTTGTTGGTACCATTACTCAACCATACACTCTAATGTTACGTTTTATACTCATTCCCCTTATGGTGTGAACACACTGGGAGTTTTCTATGTTCGTGTGTATGACGATTGTTGTAGCATACTGCAATATCATATCATTATTTTTTCCAATGTGGAGATGTTTTACTTCAATTTAGGTTTCATGTGTAGGTTAGCTTACCTCACATTCCTTCATCATTTATGATATAATTTGCCAAGTACCTTGGTTGACCAAGGATGAAGTAATTTATCGGATCATAAGCTCTTTTGAGCGTTGGTCATTTGATGTGTCAAAATGCGCACTTACATTGCTTGTTTTTTTTTGACGTTCGCTTCCTTCTAAATCCTGGCATTGGATATAAGGTTTGGTGGTGCATTCTTGTTTCTTTGTGCACATCATTGGGACATCCCAAGAAAACTTCAAGGGTTTTTTGGTTCCGTTCTCCAATTGAAGAGTATTCTATCACTGATAAGTGAAAGTTCTTGTTGAGAGGTTTGTTTCCACTCATAAGTCTCAAGACAAGGTTTACTATGTTAGTCTTTGCTTATGTTCTTCCACCATTCATACAATGGTTCACCACATGCTTGGTTGCCTATGGAGTATACTTACTCCTTCAAGTCTCTATGCTCTTTAAGCGATGTGCTTTTACAGTCCACATTATACACAATTCGTGTTTGCTTCTAAACCGACTCTTCTTCGGTTTTCACAGTTACTCTCAAAGCCTCTTTCTAGTCATAGTGGTTTGGAAATCTCGTTTCCTTGTTCAATTGTCTCTTGGCAATAACTACATGCGCAAGCTTTGTTGTTATGGTAGGTGGAAGCCTTTTCTAAGGGTTCACATCATCACCGGATTGGTGGTCTTCCATTAACGAGAGGTACCTTCCCTCAGGTTTCTCGTAGTGTCCAAGTGTGGACTAGACCATTATTGTCATCATCATGATTCCTATGACTCTGTGCTACCATTGCTACAGAAGGTATGAAGGGCAATTAAAAGCTTCGTCGACTGTATACTAGATTGATGCTCTAGTGACAGTGACACTGAGGTAACCATTACTTCAAGCTACTCATTATATTAAGTTCAAATTGAGCGATTTGATTGTCGCTCTTCTCATTGTAGGAAATAACATTTCTCCACCTGCCATTCTCGGCAGTTCTTCTTATTATTTAACGTGGGTTTTAAACCATTTAAGTCTATATGACGTAGTTGGTTCATGGCTTTTAAGCCTTATTGCTGGGAGCTATGCACCTTGCATGCTGCTTATACATGTTTCCACCTCCTCGTACACCATCATGTGGTTGGAGGTTATTGGGGCCCATGGCAAGGTCATCGCATCACGCTTCCATTCATGGAAGGCCCCTTAGACATTCTGGCATTAGTTAGTGCCCCTTAACGATTTGGGGTATTTCTCGTCATGTGAAATCCTTTCGGTGTTCTAATTGAGTGTTCATTTAGCTCCCAGGTTCTTATCGCGACACTTCATTTAACTATTGTTGACTCAGACACCCTTCAAGGATTGCTCCCGGGTGTTATTAAGTTACACCATTATACCTGGCTACTCGTCATGAGTGTGTTCAGCCAATATACTGCTTGCGGTACTATATACCGAACCTTCCCGTTTAGGGTTGCAATGTCTCTCCATTGTAGGGTAGACCATTGATGCTTTCTCCTGGTGTTCTTGATTGGGTTTAACACCTTCCCCAATGATGAATTATACTTCCTAGTAATCTGGTGATTGCTATTGGGAACTCCGTCCCGTTTGTTGAACCTCGTTGTGTTAACGTTAGGTGTTTGCCTTACTATGTTAGGCTGGGTATTTGCTCCAGCTATCATGCACTTGTTTGAAGTCTATGAGACATATCCAACGTCTATACTTACTAGTCTGCATTCCTTGCACTTCTTAATCCTCATTCCTTATCTTCAGATGGATTCTCTAAGTTCCTTTATACTCATTACCTAGCTGAGTTTCTTCTCCTTGATCATTTGAGGTGTCCAACTGTTCTGGTTTGAACTTACTTACGGCCCGTAGAACGGAGTCAACTACTCCTCTTGTTCTGTACACCACTCATATACATATGTGGGGGTACCTGAGAAGGGAAGAAATGGTACCAGCCCAAAAGGGCATGGGAAGTGTCTGGTCATCTCTGGCCGGACTGAAATAGAGCTAAAAGTAGGTATAAAGCAACCGTTTGTCCGGCCATCTATGACCGGACGAACCAGGCTAGATAGAATATAGTGCGGTCGGTCGCCTGTGGCCGGTCAAAGCCGCAAGGAAAGGGTAGGAACGTCCGGCCGGCCATCTTAAAACGAGTCAACAAGGGTAAAATTGTACTTATATATGTAAAGAGATAGGCTGGCAGCCTGGGATCGGATGTAAAAATACTATAAATAGGGGAGTACCCCCACGAAATAAGACACAATGCACTTAGCAATCAAACTTAAGCCAGACTTTTACGAACTCTCTCTCTATCTCGCTAGGCTCGCGGTCGTAGCCAGGTAACGTACAGGATAGTGTGGAGGATTGAATCAAGCAAGAATAGATTCTTCGTTTCATTTGGCGCCGTCTGTGGGAAACGAACAGCTTAGTAGCAACCACAAAGCCACATAGGAGCAAGGAAAAGTTCTTTCATGTCAACAGAAAAGGATCTAAAATAACTGATTGTATTTTGCAGCGTTTGAACGCGGGAAATGGCTCCAAGATCCAAGAAAACGCCGAAAGACACCAATAGGGGAGAGTAACCATGTCATAGAAGAGGAAAGCGCTGAAGCCCCGGAAGTCATTTCTAAGAGGGATCTGGAAGACATGCTGAAGGGTTTAGTTAGATCTATTGATGAGAAGATCGTAGAAGGAAATGAGGTTTTGCAACATAAATCAATGCAGACAGATGAGGAATACCAAAGAAAATGGGAGGAAATGACCGAAGCCATCGAACTCTCAAGAAGCAGAGATTCGGAAGGAAGCAATGGTGAAAAGAGTAAAGATCAGAAGGATACTCCAGTTGTTGTTGAAAAGGAGGCGGAAGAAGACGACCTGATTGATATGAGTCTTTATCCATTTTCAGAAAGGATAAGAAGAGCAAAGCTTCTGCCGCATTCGCTGCTCCGGCGGTCGAGAAATATGATGGAACAGGGGACCCTGCCCAACATATCAAAAATTCATGTTCGCCATGAATACTCAAGGGATCAGTTCCCTCGCTCTCTGTAATTTCTTTCCAAGAACACTTTCAAAAAGAGCATTGGGATGGATCTCTACAAGACCGCCGGAATCTATCACCAGTTTCAAACAGCTAACCGAAGAATTTCAGCAATATTTTGCTGCGAGCAAGAGAGTAAAAAAAGAGACAATAGAGTTTAAGGATGTGAAGCAGCAAAAAGGAGAAACTGTGAAAGAATACAGTGAATGCTTCCATAAAAAAGTTGCGGAGAATGATGACATCGATGAGAAAATTTTAATCAAAGCTTTTGGCAATGGCCTGGCGCAACCCCGAGTTGCTGGAAAAATTGTGACCAAGGTGCAGACGTGTATATCTGAGTGGTTAAACTGGTGTAAAATTAAAAGAAAAGAAATTAAAAACTCAAAATAAACGTCGGGCTGCAAACAAATCCCGGTCGTGGTAGTATAGTGAATTGTAAGCGACCGGATATCGAACCGTGGGACTAATGTACATATTATAGTACCTAAGCGTGTCACGAGAGGGGGGAGATTAATTGACTTGTTTTTATAAATAAAAAGGGAAGATTAAATAAACTAAGTTAACAGATAAACTAAACGGGACTCCGGTTCAGATTAATATTATCTGCTCTTTCATGCTAGGTCTACTGGTTTAATAATAACTGTTTGGCAAGATTCCTGTTATTTTCTTAAGGTCCGATGAAAACTCATAAGAACTCGTTCACCTGTAATGCAAGGTCCGATGAAAACTCAAGCAAAAGCCTGCAAACGGCAGAGGAGTGTTGAGGGATTACATTTGCAACTGAGTACTAACTTAAACGATGAAAATAAGTTTCCCCCAGTTTTACGGCTTAATCAACCCATCTGTTTCCAACCGATGAAATCAAAAACAGACTTAGTAAAGCATTTTAATAAATTCATGAGGTTTATTAAAAAGATGCGAGAAACCTTTAAACGTAACAAACTTCATTAAAATCAAAACCAGTAAAACATATTGCATAATTAATACAGATAGATAATAATTATTCCCAGAGTATACGTAAACTAATGAAATGAAAAGAAAACAAATGGAGAAGCGGGAGATTAGAAATGGAATGAACGAGTGAGTGAAGGTGTAGTGGTTCGAAGATGGATTAATGGGGTGAATTGGAACTCCGGAAGGAACCACGGAAGGAACCTCCGAAAGGACACTGGAGAAGGTGTTTTGAGCGTTGTATTTATAGAGGGAAGAAGCAGAGCAGCAGCTCATTGATTGAGCTCGTTGATTGCAGCCTCATTGATTGCAGGGGACAGGAAACAAATGGGCGAGTGATTTCTGGTAGGCGCCGACTGGATATGACGGAATCAAGTTGCAGAGCGAGTCGGCGAAGAAGATAACCCGTTGATTTCCTGGACATTTAGACGTGTCCGCTAGATTTCATGTGGTTCCTCAATCACGTCCGCATGTTAATAGGCGGTTATATTAGTCATGTCCGCCATATAAGGGGTGGTTGCCTCTATATGTTGTCCGCCTGTTATGAGGCGGTCTCCTCTCTATATTTCTTGTCTCTTGTCCGCCTCGTATGTGGCGGTTGCATTCAGAGTTGTCCGCACGTTACGGGGCGGTTGCCCTCTCTGTCTCGTCCGCCTGACTTGATGCGGACACAGGGCGGACACAGCAAAAAATAAGGCCACGCATGGCTCTGTTTAATCCAGTATAATATATATGTCTTTATTTGGTATTTTTCCTACATTTTAACACATATAATACATCAGTTAATATAACAACATAAATATAGGAAAAACCCAAGATAAGTGAGAAACATTACTAAAAATGCTGCAATTAATAAGGTGATTAAACCTTAAAAAGTCTATATGTTTTGCACTTATCAAACTTCCTCACACTTGACTTTTGCTTGTCCTCAAGCATATAAGGAATAAAATTATCTCTAAGCCATAATAATAAAACAAGATTAAATAAGTGTAGAAGGGAATTTAGACAAAGTGACAACTTGAAAGAATAATTCTGCTCTTAGAAGTAGGTTTTTGCAAACAGTGAAGAAAAACAATTTAATAAAAGCACAGAAAAACTAACTGCAGAAAACAAGTTAGATTAACCTGGGATTTCCAACCAATTTCATTCTCTAACCCGGGATGACAGGGGTGTGAAGTAATGCCTTATTCCGCAATACCTTTCAACACCACGTACTCATGTTCATAAATATAAATTGCAATTTATTATTTACATTTTTTTTGAATGTGCAAATTGTATATACAAAGCATACATTTTTTTTAATTGCATTATTTTTCTGTACCCCAGACTTTTCTCTCTATCCTTGTAACGGTGTTGGGTCTTCTATCCAGATCACGATCACGATATTAGGTATATAGGTGTTAAAGCACCCCAAAGAACTTAATAACCGGATAGACGAGGCCTGTTTTTGGTAAGAAAAATTCATAAACAGTGGAGTACCTTGTCTTTATCCTTTTCTTTCCTTGACTTTCCACATACTTCCATAATCCCAAGCTAAACTAAATTGGTTTTTACAACTAGCAGATCTATCATATTTTGAGTGGAAATAGAGTATTTTGATGGAAAATAATTTTATACAAACTCCTTTAAATAAAACCATCTCTCAGTTGTCACTTGACATAATTTCAGACACTTCTACAATTATTTTATCTCATTTTTGCAATTTTTTTATATAGGCAGTTTAGAGTAGCAAAAAGCGAGTGTGGCGTTATCGAACAACTGTCATATTTTCAGGGAAAGGTCTCTCCTTCCTCACACTTAAGAGAGCAATGTCCTCATTGTTCAGAATTAAATCAAGAAAATGACCTTTCAAAATATGACAGACTCATAAAGGATTAAATAAATACGGGTTGAACATTAATATAAATAAGGAAGAATTGAAACTCCCCTTGTATCGTAGATTGAGGAAGGTATCCTTCCTCACACTTAAGCTTTGGTAGGGGTGAGACGTTCCTCACACTTGAGTTCGCGCAAGTGTTCAACCCAAGATATCGAAATTCCTAGAGCAACTGAGGTTGCTTCCATAGGCGAGTTCAGCTATATGTTCGAATATAGAATTTATTCTGAAAAGGAAAACATATATAGCCAGCAGAACTCAAATTTGCACAAAAATTAATAGAAGGCAAACCATAAATAATAATGCATAAATAAAGCATTGCATAAAGTAAAAACATAAAGTAAACTGAACTGTTACCTTCCTGAATATAACAAAAGTTAGTCAAGGTTCAAACAGTAACAGTCTTCAAAAGTCAGTAAACAACAGAGAAATATAAAATAAAAATAAAGATAACAATAAATAAAATCACTGTGGTGGTGGTGGAGGCTGCACTGGTCCCTGGCCTATCTGAGCAAGGAGATGCTGCATGAGCTGAGCTGTCTGTGCATGCAACTCATCACTCCGGTCCATGCGTTGTATCACCCATGACTGTTCAGCCAGAATCCTCTGCTGGGATTGCTCAAAGCTCTCAAACCTCTGATGGAAGGCCAGGAACTGAGTCTGGAGATCTGTTGAGATAGATACAGAAGCAGGGATCTGCATCACGGTAGTAGTCGGCACATAGGGCTCCTCTCCCTGTGCAGTGTCAGCGGACGGTGGGTCGGGATCAGCTGAGTGTGTAGCTCCCGTAGAGGGCCCTGCTGCTGTGGAAGATGCAGTGGAAGACTGAGCAGCGGTACCCCTGACCCAAGTACCGTCATCTGAGCGCATAAAGCCCCAGCTCCGCACAGTCTGCAGTGTGACTGGGCGCTTTCCTGATCGGAGCTCTAAACCTTGCTTGACCTCTACTGGGAGTGGGACTGAACCGATAAGGTGGAGCCCGATGAAGAAGGGAAAAATGGGAGTGATCTTCTTCTTCTTCGTCCTCAGGTAGGAGACCACCTTATGGAGCTGGCCGAACATGATGTGGCTGAAGGAGATGCGCTGA
Source organism: Limonium bicolor (assembly GCA_023374045.1). Lineage (NCBI taxonomy): Eukaryota > Viridiplantae > Streptophyta > Magnoliopsida > Caryophyllales > Plumbaginaceae > Limonium > Limonium bicolor. Next base: position 184,971,902 of record CM041777.1, on the reverse strand, counting down.
GTGGGTGGAGATGGACCTAGGAAGTAGTCTAGTAAAGCACAATCCTCATCAGAAGCATCGTGCGCCCCAGATGGGCGAATCTGATGACTGAGGATCTCTAGGAGAAGCCTCTGAATCAGCGTGGGGAAGCTCGCGAAAGGGAGGACATCCTTCTCCTCCTCCCCTCTATGTCGGATCCTCCGACCTACAACCTGAAGCCACCTAGACTTCGACCTCTGCAAGTACTCCTCTGTGAATCCTCGGATATCGTCAGGACCATCCGGGATCTGTAGGAGAGAAGTGAATGTCGAGGGTGTGATCTCCACGGGGTGATGGCGTACATAAGAGGTGATGCTCAGATTGCCCGCCCGGGCATTAACATAAAACTCTCTAACCAGCTCCGGACAAAAGACTCCCTGCCCTATCCTTAGGACCAACGAAGTCCTAGTCTGGCAAACAGAGTATCCACCCCTGCAGCCTCTAGCACCGCAGGCTCAAATTTCCTCTCCATAATAAAATCCTTGCCTAGATCGAACCAGGCACGAGCCTCAGCTGAAACAAAGCCGTCGTCCCGAAGACGAGGTGCAGAAGAAGATGCACCGGGGCAGTCGCCACCACGTATACGAGGCATACTAATATATTTTTAAATTAAAAGCAAACAAACATTAACAGCATAACAATTAATATTAAATATTAAACAGAGTAATCATAACATGAAAATTAATAGACAATAACAACATAAAAATTAATAAACAAGAAACAGCATAAAAATTAAAAAACTACATAAAAATTAATATTAAACAGAACATTAATATTTGACATAAACAACTTAGTAAATTAGCAAAATTAAAAAAAAAGAACAAAGAATGTGAAATATAAACAGAATAATTATACAATAAACCACTAAAATTCTATCGAAAATTCGACAGAACCTCCCCTAAAATTCTTCGTTTCTCCACAATAATTTCAGTCAAACGCAAGGTAATTTAATACCGTTATCAGCATAAATCCACATATAACCTCCCATAATCATAATAATTATTCATTTAGTAAACAAGGCAAAATAAAATTGAAAAATGCAAATTTCACCAAGCAATTCTCGTAACCCTCACATACCTAAATTGGAATTCATCAAAAACACCAAATTTAAGTGTAATAAGTGAAGATTTAGCCTTGTGTATGTATACTATAATTAATAGAAGACAAATTCGAGTACAAATTCGCAAATTAAGCTCGAAATTTCGAAACGGTCGACCTAGGGTTTCGAAAATTCAGTCTCTTATTTCTCCTAGTGTAGTTCATCATTTATGGATTTGAAGCTATAGAAACGTAGAGAATTGAAAAACGAAGATTTCGGTACTAACCTTGCGTGATTTGATGGAGAATTGAAGAAGATGTGGGCAGGGGAGTCGCGCGAGCATGTTCGTTCTTCGCTTCTGTTCTTCGTCGCGAGTTCGAGCTGAGCAGAATTGGGGAAGAACAAGTATTATGAAAACGCGGCGTTGAAGCTTTTTTTTTTTAATTCCGAGGGACGTCCGCACCGTTTTAGGCGGTCATGACTTGTGTGGCGTCCGCGTGTTATTAGGCGGTCACGCCTGTTTTCTGTCTGGCGTCCGCTTGTTAAGAGGCGGACAAGATTCAGTGGCGTCCGCTTGTAAAGAGGCGGACAAGGCTGTGTGGCGTCCTAGACAGGAGGCGGACAAGGCCTGTTCGTTTTTTTTTATCCTTATTTAAACAACAACAAAAATAATGAAGTCATAAAATAATGGGTTAGTAATAAAAATGACATAAAATTATAAGTTAGGAATTAGATAACATAAATTATAAGTTAGTAGTTAATTTACATAAATTAAATGTTAGGGACAATGGAAATTAAATGTTAGAGACAATGGAAATTAAAATGTTAGAGACAATGGAAATTAAATGTTAGGGACAATGGAAATAAAATGTTAAGGACAATGGAAATTAAATGACAATAATATAAGAGTTAGAAGTTAGATGTCCGTAGTCATATGTCCAAAGTCAGGTGTCCAATTAATATTAACAGATTATTAGATAATTAATATTAACATAATATAGTAGATATTAATATTAACATTTAAGCAAGATATTATAGACATAATATTAATAGAAATAAGAGAACAAAATATTTATAATTAAACAGGTGAATAATCCGGGCTTAGGAACTAGAATAAATCTAGTCCCCGGCAACGGCGCCATTTTGCAGACGTGTAAATCTGAGTGGTTAAACTGGTGTAAAATTAAAAGAAAAGAAATTAAAAACTCAAAATAAACGTCGGCTGCAAACAAATCCCGGTCGTGGTAGTATACTGAATTGTAAGCGACCGGATATCGAACCGTGGGACTAATGTACATATTATAGTACCTAAGCGTGTCACAAGAGGGGGGAGATTAATTGACTTGTTTTATAAATAAAAAGGGAAGATTAAATAAACTAAGTTAACAGATAAACTAAACGGGACTCCGGTTCAGATTAATATTATCTGCTCTTTCATGCTAGGTCTACTGGTTAATAATAACTGTTTGGCAAGATTCCTGTTATTTTCTTAAGGTCCGATGAAAACTCATAAGAACTCGTTCACCTGTAATGCAAGGTCTGATGAAACTCAAGCAAAAGCCTGCAAACGGTAGAGGAGTGTTGAGGGATTACATTTGCAACTGAGTACTAACTTAAACGATGAAAATAAGTTTCCCCCAGTTTTACGGCTTAATCAACCCATCTGTTTCCAACCGATGAAATCAAAAACAGACTTAGTAAAGCATTTTAATAAATTCATGAGGTTTATTAAAAAGATGCGAGAAAACCTTTAAACGTAACAAACTTCATTAAAATCAAAACCAGTAAAACATATTGCATAATTAATACAGATAGATAATAATTATTCCCAGAGTATACGTAAACTAATGAAATGAAAAGAAAACAAATGGAGAAGCGGGAGATTAGAAATGGAATGAACGAGTGAGTGAAGGTGTAGTGGTTCGAAGATGGATTAATGGGGTGAATTGGAACTCCGGAAGGAACCACGGAAGGAACCTCTGAAAGGACACTGGAGAAGGTGTTTTGAGCGTTGTATTTATAGAGGAAGAAGAAGCAGAGCAGCAGCTCATTGATTGAGCTCGTTGATTGCAGCCTCATTGATTGCAGGGGACAGGAAACAATGGGCGAGTGATTTCTGGTAGGCGCCGACTGGATATGACGGAATCAAGTTGCAGAGCGAGTCGGCGAAGAAGATAACCCGTTGATTTGCTGGACATTTAGACGTGTCCGCTAGATTTCATGCGGTTCCTCAATCACGTCCGCATGTTAATAGGCGGTTATATTAGTCATGTCCGCCATATAAGGGGCGGTTGCCTCTATATGTTGTCCGCCTGTTATGAGGCGGTCTCCTCTCTATATTTCTTGTCTCTTGTCCGCCTCGTATGTGGCGGTTTGCGCCAACGGCATGGCTCTGTTTAATCCAGTATAATATATATGTCTTTATTTGGTATTTTTCCTACATTTTAACACATATAATACATCAGTTAATATAACAACATAAATATAGGAAAAACCCAAGATAAGTGAGAAACATTACTAAAAATGCTGCAATTAATAAGGTGATTAAACCTTAAAAAGTCTATATGTTTTGCACTTATCACAAGGCACCAAAGACTCATGGAGAATTGGCTGAGATGATCCATGACTTTTTGAAATCTGAAATAGCTGAAAATAAAGCTAAAGAGCTGGCAGATAGCTTTAAGAGTACAGCTGCATCAGAGAAAAAGGGAGGTCAAGGAGGGAGTGCCGGAGGCTCGTCAGGGGGAGGATCGAGAAACAGACCATACTATAAATCACCAGCTGGATCTTCTTCTCACGGGCCGCAACACCAGGGAACGAGGCCCATTGTTTATATTGACCCAGGAAAGTGTGCAGCCGTAGTAAGAGAAGGGTATCTTCCCCAGCCAAGGAGACCACCGCAAGGAGAAATCCCAGTGGCATTCTGCGAGTACCATGGAAATCGCAGTCATCGGATGGTAAACTGCGCTACCTTGGCCAAGGAGCTCAGAATCATTGAAGAAAGTAAGAAGAAGGGAAAGCAGTAAGCCGGACCGCAGAAGCAGTATGACAATCAACACTCCTCCCAAAACAACAACCAGTATGCATCCCGAGGCCGACAAGAAGAGGAGGTCCACCCTAAACTTGACCATAGCAAATCAGTGGGTATGATAACAGGTCTATAAAGAAAGGGAAGTGAAACTTTCTTTTTAAATAGGCATCATAAGAATAAAACTTTATTGAGAATTGTCTTTTGAACCAAAGATGTATAGAGGTAGTTTTTACCAAATGTATCATTAAGAAATAAAGAAGGGATAGGTAATTTCCATTTCATTTCATATTTCTTACATACAGCAGAGAATAAAAGGGAGCCTGACAAAATCTTTTCTAAGAAAATTCACAGGGCTTTTTTCGGAAGTAGGACCTCTAACTCCTAACGAAAGGAAAAGACACATTCATGAGGTACATCAGGAGCTCCCAAAGAGAAAGGTTGCTAAAAAAGAAACCTTCCCCTGATTTTCTTTTCTAACGAAGATGAAGATGGAGTGCTTTACCCTCACAACGACCTGCTTGTCATTGCAAACAAGAAATTTGACCTACTAAAAGCTAAGAAATAAACCTAGAAATTAATAAATCAAAAAGTCTTCGGGTTGCAAATAATCCTGGTCACTGCAGTATAGAAAACGTAGCAACCAGGTATCGAATCCGCGGGACTTGAAGAAAGTAAGTCTAGTCCTAAGAAAACTGGAAATTCAGGGGGTTGCTCTTGTTTTGGGAATCAAATAAGAAAGAAGAAAATAAATTAAAATAAAACTGATAAAGTTAAATGGATGAGTGGAACTCCGGGTTCAAGTTATTTTTTCACTAGTCAGATTATGTGAACTTCTACAAATTGATAAGAGATATGGATTGGCTAATTCTTCAATATCTTTCCAGAATTAAATCATAATCTCCGAAAAGCTCATCTAGTAGAACACACAAGGTCTAATCCAGAACCTAGCGAAACACACATAGATGGATGAAGCTTAAAGAATTACGACGCACCTGAGGGAAAATATAATCAATCCGATCTAATTTTCCACAGGCTAACAAATTAATTTGACCTTCTTGTTAATCACCGATCTGATCATAACAAGATTCGTAAGGCTTTTTAAGAAATTCGCGAGATTAATTAAAAAGCACAACATTTGCATTAATCTGAAACAATCCGACAATAAAATCTCAAATCATAATTGTAGATGTACGTGTAAAACGCTAGCTACAAATAACCGTCACCGGAGTAAATCCTTCCTAGCCTAGCATGTTACAAGAAGAGTATAGGGAGATAGAGAAGAATTAATCTGGTGTAGAAGATTCCTCCATTTGTCTCGCTATCCAGATCTGCAATTTACTGGGCTGGAGGTTGAAGATGGTGGTGGAGGAGAAGAACTCTCGCGGCTGCTTGCGTTCTTCTCGACGTGAGAAAAAGAAATAAAAACTAAACCTAAAGCTAAAAATAGAACTGAAGTGATGTTGTGTGGATGTATGGATGAGTGGATGAGTGGATCTTTCCAAAGTCTTCCATATTTATAAGTCTAATTGAAGACTCTTTGTTTGCTCCTTGATGACTCATTTTAATTTTCTTCTTCGGTTTCGCGAAGTAAATGGAGGCCCTTCAGTTGATTCAGAATTTAAGTTACTCTTTTCAATTTACTTCCGTCATCAATAAGTTATGGAAAACTCTAGAGTTACTATCTTCAACTAACTCCCTTCATCAACAACCTTTGGAGTTACTTTCTTTTATATTTCCAATCTTCCCCCTTCTTCTTCTCAATCCTTTCACGGCAGTCTCGTAAATATATATATAAATATATCGCACCGGACACAACTTTGACAGGGTCCAAATTCTTTATATGAGCTTCGATTTGTTCCCTGTTTGCGGCATTGGAAAGCTCGTGAGGAGAACTATGCATTTTCACCATCATTTTCTGCTTTAAGCATATAAATTGGCATTAGTTCTTGCCTAAAGTAAGAATCAGGAAACACATAGGATAACTATGAGAAAGCACCCAAAATGGTGCATAAATTAGAATTTAGCACTAATAAAACCATGATGGTTTCACACTTATCAAATCACTCCCACACTTAGCCTTTTGCTTGTCCTCAAGCAAAACTCTCAAGCACAAGTAATGCCAAGCTATTGGAACTCAACAGGTTAGGAAGAGCACAGAAGAAAGGAATTGCTAGCTTTACCATTCAAGGGGGAAATTCAAATGATTCAAACAATTCATTCTTTTAAGAAAACATGAATTCATTCGAAGCTAACAAATGAGAAACAACCCATAAGAACCTAGCCCTTAACCTTGAGCCAATCCACCTTTTTCCTTCATAAACCACAGAATTGACAAGGGGCATGAAGTAAGATCATATTCCATCGTACCTTTCAATGCCACATACTCTTGATCCATGAGAGAAATATAATCTATATTCATCATAACATTTGCATAAATATTTTCAATTGAAGCGCTTTCAATTTCTTTCACCACAGACTTTTCTCTCCACCCATGTAGCGGCTTGGGGTCAACTATCCCAGATCATAAGGACCTTGGTAGCTAGGTGATAAAGCACCCCAAAGGACTTAATAACCAAGTGGACGAGGCCTGATTTTGGATCAGAATTAAAATTAGCATGCTTAGGATCAGTGGAGTACCTTGCCTTGTTCTTTTTCAACCATTCTAATCCAGTTCATTCCAAGGCTCAAGGCTAAGAACAAAGTTCAGATGGAGAATATTCTCGTTTGTTTAAGCATTTCTAGAACAAAGACTTCAATTCAGCAATTAAAAACTAGAAAATTTCAAAATTTTGCACCCCAAGATCAGCTAACCAAGTATACTTCCTCTATGACTTCCTTCCAAGTTGAGTAACCACAACTTAATATTAACAAATGCAAGAGAAAAGAGCTCAAAGACACACAAAAAACAAGCGGCGAAGGAGCTTACCCTACCCCCACACTGAGAGTGAAGCAATGTCCTCATTGCGTAGGAAGAATTAACATTGCACAAGCAATCCAACAGGGAAACAAAATCACACACAACAGTTCAGAGGGGAGCATGAAAAATTGTTAAGAGAAGAAAAGGTAAGAATACTCCCCAGAGTCCACTCAGGGTGTGTAGCAAGGCCAACCCCACACTTGAGTTCAGTTAAGCGCTGAAGTAAGCTAGCTGATAATATTGTCTGCAAAGCCAGAAGAACTCAAGTGGAACCAGACAAAACCATCAGTAGAAAAATAAGAGCCAAGGCTCTTACAGTAAGCATTGCACCCGCCAACACACCACAAACTAAAAAAAGAGTAAAATAAACAACTAAACTAAGAAAGTGAAAAGAGATACAACCGGTGGGTTGCCTCCCACCAAGCTGCCCGGTTAGAGTCTCTGGCTAGACTCTCACTTCATCATCCCGGGTCAAAAATAAAAGTTGACAATAGCGTCAACGGGAGAAAGAAGTGGACAACAATCAGTAGTAAACCACCTGGATCAAAACAAAATGTTACCTTGACAGATAAAGGATAAAATAAATACTCCACAAAACCTGGTGTGTGAGAAATTATTGACAGTAACGGGTCTCAAGCAGAAGACCAGGTGATGATTGTTGTTTTTCCTCAAATTGAAGGATGTAAACATCCTCCTTCTGTGGGTGAGGCTCAAAGAGACCGTGGTAATGGCAAAGTGGTGGTGGCTCGCCCCTTTCAAATTTAAGGATGTCAACATCCTTTTCGTTTAGGACCAAGGGTGGTGAGGGAGGGTGACTTGATATTTTAACATGTTGCTCCACTACATTGTTCAAGATTGAATCCTGCTGTCGAAGAGTGATTTTGTGTAGGTAGTCTGGTTGATCCTCTAACCACAACTGATATCGAGACAGTCATCGAACTCGTGAGGTCCCCCACAATTTGAGCAATATATATCCTGTGAATAGGATGATTTGTGTTCGAATTGCTCCTCAATTCGCCACATCTCTTCAATTTCGGGGCAATCTTCGAACTCATGATTTCCCCCACACTGCGAGCAACACAAATCAGAGGAAAACAGATCAAAAGAACCAGAAGACTCTTGCTCCACTGCCGAAACATGAGTCTGTTCCATAGACTGCTCCATCCTTTTGTTGGCTAACTGTCTATAAAGTTCAAATGTCTCATCGTACGATCTTTTCAGTTCAACCAACAACTTGTACAACTCACTCGCCATTTCTTCATCGATTCCGATGTTTTCCATTGCTAGAAATAACTAAGAACAATAAAGTAATAATAAAAATAGACCAAAACTAAATACTTTAAACCAGGAATATAATAAAATAGAATAGAATTAAAAAAACAAAGAACAAAATAAACTAAAGATAAAATAGACTATAAAAAAAGATAAAACAAAACAAATTAACTAAAATTAATTAAATAAAAACAAAACAAGGTAAACTATCAAAGGAAATAATAACAAAAAAACTGAGCATGAAAAAGCATAAAATTAAAGAAAACAACTAAAACAAATTTGATAAAATAAATTAAATATAAACAAAAGTAAGAAACACAAGTAAAATTAGAACTAAGATAAAAATAAGAAAGAAAAAAAAAATAACTGAAACAAAAAAAAGTAAATAAATTAAAAATATAAACAAAACAAAAATTTAAATTATAACTAAATTAAAACAAGAAAGAAGTAAATTACCAAAAAAAAGTTATATTGCTAAAAACAAAATAAACTAAAAGTAAATAATGAAATAACTAAAAATAAAATAAAACTAAGAATTAAAAAAACAAATAGAAATAAAACAAAACGAAAAAAATAGATGACCACCAAAGTTAAGGACTAGACAAATGTCAAGTCCCCGACAACGGCGCCATTTTGCAAACAAGAAATTTGACCTACTAAAAGCTAAGAAATAAACCTAGAAATTAATAAATCAAAAAGTATTCGGGTTGCAAATAATCCCGGTCACTGCAGTATAGAAAACGTAGCAACCAGGTATCGAATCCGCGGGACTTGAAGAAAGTAAGTCTAGTCCTAAGAAAACTGGAAATTCAGGGGGTTGCTCTTGTTTTGGGAATCAAATAAGAAAGAAGAAATAAATTAAAATAAAACTGATAAAGTTAAATGGATGAGTGGAACTCCGGGTTCAAGTTATTTTTTCACTAGTCGGATTATGCGAACTTCTACAAATTGATAAGAGATATGGATTGGCTAATTCTTCAATATCTTTCCAGAATTAAATCATAATCTCCGAAAAGCTCATCTAGTAGAACACACAAGGTCTAATCCAGAACCTAGCGAAACACACATAGATGGATGAAGCTTAAAGAATTACGACGCACCTGAGGGAAAATATAATCAATCCGATCTAATTTTCCACAGGCTAACAAATTAATTTGACCTTCTTGTTAATCACCGATCTGATCATAACAAGATTCGTAAGGCTTTTTAAGAAATTCACGAGATTAATTAAAAAGCACAACATTTGCATTAATCTGAAACAATCCGACAATAAAATCTCAAATCATAATTGTAGATGTACGTGTAAAACGAGCTAGCTACAAATAACCGTCACCCGGAGTAAATCCTTCATAGCCTATCATGTTACAAGAAGAGTATAGGGAGATAGAGAAGAATTAATCTGGTGTAGAAGATTCCTCCATTTGTCTCGCTATCCAGATCTGCAATTTACTGGGCTGGAGGTTGAAGATGGTGGTGGAGGAGAAGAACTCTCGCGGCTGCTTGCGTTCTTCTCGACGTGAGAAAAAGAAATAAAAACTAAACCTAAAGCTAAAAATAGAACTGAAGTGATGTTGTGTGGATGTATGGATGAGTGGATGAGTGGATCTCTCCAAAGTCTTCCATATTTATAAGTCTAATTGAAGACTCTTTGTTTGCTCCTTGATGACTCATTTTAATTTTCTTCGGTTTCGCGAAGTAAATGGAGGCCCTTCAGTTGATTCAGAATTTAAGTTACTCTTTTCAATTTACTTCCGTCATCAATAAGTTATGGAAAACTCTAGAGTTACTATCTTCAACTAACTCCCTTCATCAATAACCTTTGGAGTTACTTTCTTTTATATTTCCAATCTTCCCCCTTCTTCTTCTCAATCCTTTCACGGCAGTCTCGTATATATATATAAATATATCGCACCGGACACAACTTTGACAGGGTCCAAATTCTTCATATGAGCTTCGATTTGTTCCCCGTTTGCGGCATTGGAAAGCTCGTGAGGAGAACTATGCATTTTCACCATCATTTTCTGCTTTAAGCATATAAATGGCATTAGTTCTTGCCTAAAGTAAGAATCAGGAAACACATAGGATAAGTGTGAGAAAGCACCCAAAATGGTGCATAATTTATGAATTTAGCACTAATAAAACCATGATGGTTTCACACTTATCAGTCATTCGTGCGCAAGTAAATTATCGGATGATGGAAAGAATCCTGATTGATAGTGGAGCCGGAGCCAATGTCATATCAGCAGAAGCAGTTAAAAGGCTGGAAGTGCAGGAAGATCAGATCAAACCATATTCCGTAGTTTTAGGGGGATTTGTGGTGGAGTTTCTACCACATCTTCCGGCAGTATAAATTTACTATGACTCTGGGTCAGGGAGATGAAAGAAGGATAGAAAACTCACGGC